>JARKNS010000002.1:12472500-13697500 GCA_029990575.1 Petunia axillaris subsp. axillaris | reverse complement strand
TCCTGTAGTTGGTTTGATCTTTCTTGAAAGGAACCTTTCCTTTCCTGAACTGACGTCTGCGATTTATTAAACCATTCAGATTCCTGGACATCATAGCAAGTTGTTCTTGGATATCGTCTTCTTCAACATCCTGATCATAGTCGACTTCTTCCACAGTAGTGTTGAATGCAACAGTTTTCTTTTTCTCTTCCATCACATTTCGTTTCAAGTGTGTTTTCTCGAACGCAATCAGATCTCCTCTGAGTTCGTCATAAGATATTTTGTTGAGATCTCCGCTTTCGATGTTAATTACTTTGGGTTGGGCAGACTTCTCAGAATCTTCTTTATCTGCTCACCACTGGAGTAGATTTTTCCAAGTGCTTTGAGTTCCCCAATGATTTTGCTGAATCTAGCGAACATGTCTTCAGCATATTCTCCATCTTTCATTTGAAATAGTTCATACTCATATACTAGAAGATTGATTCTGGTTTCTTTCACTTTACTGGTACCTTCATATGTTACTTCCAACTTGTCCCAAATTTCTTTTGCAGTATCACAGCTGGAGATCTTTTCCCATTCTTCACCGCTTATGGCATTGTAGAGAATATTCACTGCTTTGTAATTCAATTGAATTACTTCCCTTTGCTCATCAGTATAGTCATCCAAATCAAGGGAATCGGAAGTTTTGTCAGTGTCATCTTCCTTCTTGGTAGTGACACCAGTTGGAATGGTATAGGGACCTTTCTTGATTACTCGCCAGACTTTCAAGTCGACTGACTTGACATAGGTTTCCATGCGGATTTTCCAGTGGCTGTAATGTTTCCCGTTGAAGTAGGGAGGCCGGGTGGAGGAAGTTCCCTCTTGTAATAGAGCACCGTTGACAATGTGTGTAGACATGATCTTTACTCACTTGCTGTAAGGCAAAACAAACAAAGTGTGAGTCCAAGCTCTGATACCAATTGATGAATACAAGAGGGGGGTGAATTGTAAAAACTATTAATTTTAGTCGACTAATCAATTCGTGAGTTGACTGTAAGTTATAGATAATAAGTAATGCAGAAGGCAAAGCTGTAAACAGGGAACGACACAGAGTTTTTATACTGGTTCAGAACCAATTGGTTCCTAATCCAGTCCCCTTGGGTCACAAGGGAGTGATCTCTCTTTAAGCTCTTTAGTAAACAGAAATACAAGTGTGGTTTATTGTTAACCACGAACGTCTTCACACAGATGGTTTTTCACCACTCGATAACCACCAACGTACTGTTTGGTTTATAGCTCACCAAACCAACTTCTGTTCGACACAACTATTACCTCTACAAGAACCTCTCCTTCTTTTCTTTTCTAACACTGATCACTAGCTTGTTACAGTATTTTTGCAAAGTAAAAGTGTGGAGAAAAGTAGACAGTAGAATAGAAGCGTAAGGAGATCCTCAGAAACTCTCGACTAAATAGTAACAAAGCAAGGAGACCGTTGCGGAAGATCAGGGCAGAATATCGAATGAGATGCGATAGGAGAGATTGACGGGATCTGATGATAGAGAGATTTGACCCAAGAGATTTGATTCTCTTAGAGATATAAATATCTCCAGAGAATAAGGCAAGGGCAAACCCATCTTGCGAAAGAGGCGCTGTCAATAAATCTTTCCATAGCTGACTTAGAAGGAGAATCAATTAGTAATTCACAGAGTCCGAAACCTGCGAGAAGCACATAGACAGTTTTAGGTATCACATTCTTTTTGTCATAATCAAAATGCATTCTCAACTAACTTTAACAGGTATCTCCTATGCTATCTCTAGTAGGAGTATAATTTAACGGTCTTCATGATCAATGTTTTGGGATTTGCAAATTTGCACTCCTTTAGTTGAACGTAGCTTTAAAGGTTCTCATGATCAAAGTTTTGGGATTGGAAATTTTGCACCCCTTTTAGTTTCTCGATCATCGATAAAGCACAAAGTGAGCCTCTATATGATTTCTGGATAGCAAATGGCTCTGTACTATAACCATTTCTCTATCAAATGTAAACATGTTTGAAGTTTTCTTTCTGACTTTCCAGCTAATTCTACCCTTTTTTTCGGGTAAAATGTGTAATCTAATTTATTCAAATGGGTAAAAGTTGAAACAAATGTAAGCTTTTGCTGAACACAATAAACCCTTGTTACTATTCCCTTCATACTAATTTAAATGTCTTAGTTTGACTGAACATGGAGTTTAAGATATATAAGGAGACTTTTCAATCTTGACGTTATGAATTAAAAAGATATGTTTAATGTAATAAAATATCCTTTAAATTTGTGATTTAAAACTTGTCAGGTATGGTTATGAATCGTCAACTAATTAATTAAATATAGAAATAAGCGCTCTTTAATTTTAGATTTGATTAAAAGGAAAAGTAACACATTTAAATTGGTATGCTTATTGCGTTCAATATGTCAAAGGAGTGCTAGCGACTTTGACAGGTTTGAAGTCATTGGGGAATTGCGTTTGAATCCTTAACACTTAGCCAGCCTCCTTGTGGACAAGGCTAATAAATAGGTTAATTAACTTACTTTCCTATTAATTGTGGCAATGAATAATAATTCATCCGTTGGTCTTAAGAAAATGAAAGCGAGGACAAGAAATTAAGTACATGTAACGTAATGAGATTTAATGCAACATTGAATTAGGAAGACTGGTCAATAAAAAGTGGTACTAGTAACATTTTTTAAATGCATGCCTAGATGCATTTTAGTCTTTCTTTATTAGTAGTAGAAACAAAACTTAAAAAAGAAAACTACTCTGAATCCATATTGTAAAGAATTGCTTGTCAGCAACCACCTACTTCTTTTATACTAGTACTCCTTAGTAGGTAAATGTACGTATCTAGTGATCGTAAACTTCGACATATTTGAAAATGATCTAGTAATTGATATGCACCGACCCTTTTTATGCACTATCAATGAATTAATATTACTAACCATTTTCACGATATTACTATTAAGAAAATTACCTATAATTAGCTACTAAGTGACGTGATGGTATAAATACCATTTACATCATGAACTTAATCTACGAAAATAATGCAAATCAGTAGTCTTAGAAGATAAATGAGATTACTAATCAAGTGCAACTTGCAAAACAAAACTGAATTGAGTCCTAGCCAGATCTAGACAAAATACTAGAGTATTAAATTGAATAAATGAAAGAGTTATAAGAGGAAAATTAACATAAACTCTCATATACGAAGGATTTATGTAACACACGAAAATAATTCAAAAGAAATATAACCAAAGAAAAAAAACAAAAAAAAAAACAAAAAAACAAGTAAACACTCTTTATGTATCCAAATATCCCAAACCCACCTGTAATTAATTGAAGAAATCAAAATTAGCTAACACAAAAAAAAAAAAAAAAAAAAAAAAAAAACCAAGTTATGTAATAACCCAGGTCCCAGAGACAGAAAAAAAGTGTTTATAGTAATATCAATGCAAAATTATTCCCTAAGGAATAACAAATCCTCCCAAAGCCATGGTCAAGAGGAGTGACACTGTTGACATCACAACAGCTGAAGGATTAAATGCCTTCTCTGCTGACGATTGTGAATTAGTTGGTGAACTAGCTGGTGAAATAATGTCCTCCGGGAAGTTATCGCCTGAGGCTGGAGCAATACTTCCTGTAGGAGAACTCTCCGCTGATGAAGTGGGAGTTGAACTTGGAGATGGTGCATTAATTATCGATGAAGGTGATGGAGAGGATGCATTGGATGTTATTGAGGGTGCTGGTGAGGATGCAGAATGACTCTTTGAAGATTTTGTAGGAGCTGGACTATGAGCTTGTGATGTTGGAGTGGTTGCTGATCTTGGAGAGTTTCCAGGAGCATGAGCTGTTGGAGCTAACTTGGAAGTTGCGGGTGTTGGAGCCGCTCCCGGTGCATGAACATTAGGGGTTAGGTGAGGGACAGGAGCAGAAGGCGCAAGAGACGATGCCGGTGCTGGAGCCTTTTTGGGTGCAGGCACAGGTGATGCCCCTGATGGAGCCTTTCCTGGTGCTTGAGCTGGAGAAGGTGAGTGGGAACCAGCACCTCGAGGCACGTCTGACGATGTCGGTGTTGGTGCCTTTATGGGTGAATGAGCAGTTGGAGCTGAGTGGGAATCAGCACGTGGACTTGATTCTCCGGTTGGAGCCGTAGGAGATAGATGTGAACTTGGACTTGGAGATACATGCGACGATGCAGGTGTTGGTGTCTTTACGGATTCAGGTGCTGATGGAGATAGATGTGAACTTGGACTTGGAGACAGATGCGACGATGAAGGTGTTGGCGCCTTTACAGATTCATGTGACGTTGGAGACAAGTGTGGACCAGCAGGGGCAAGTGGAGCCCTGCTTGGAGCCTTTCCTGGTGCATGAGTCGAAGGAGGTGGGTGTGAACCAGTACCTCCAGGCACATGTGATGATGCAGGTGTTGGCGCCTTTATGGATTCATGTGCTGTTGGAGGTAAGTGGGAACCAGGGGCAAGTGACACCCCGCTTGGAGCCTTTCCTGGTGCATGAACCGTAAGGGGTGGGTGTGAATCAGTACTTCCAGGCACATGTGCTGATGTAGGTGTTGGTGCCTTTTCGGGTACATGGACCGCCGGAGATAAGTGGGAAGCAGCAGGAGCATGTGACACGCCAATTGGAGCTTTTCCTGGTGCATGAACCGGAGAAGCTGGGTGAGTACCAATACTTGGAGACACATGCGAGGATGTCGGTGTTGGTGCTCTTCCTGGTGCATGAGCTGCTGGAGCTAAATGAGAACCAAAAGGCACATTCGACGATGTAGGGGTTGGAGCCTTTCCAGGTGCATGTGCCGTGGGAGATTGGTGTGAACCGGTACTTGGAGACACATGCGATGATGTCGGTGCTGGTGCTTTTCCTGGTGCATGAGCAGCTGGAGCTAAATGAGAACCAGAAGGCACATTTGACGATGCAGGGGTTGGAGCATTTCCAGGTGCATGTGCCGTGGGAGATTGGTGTGAACCCGTACCTCGAGGCACATGTGATGATGCTGGTGTTAGTGTTGGTGCTAATTTTGCTGGTGCATGGGCCGTTGCAGATGAGTGGGAACTAGAAGGTGCAGGTGACACTCCAGCCGGTGGATGAGCCATTGGAGATGGGTGCGGACTATGACCAGGAGTCGCATCCCCTGTACGAGCTTTTCCAGGTGCATGGGCTGTCGTAGATGAGATAGAACCAGCAGGTGCAGGGGATGCTGTTGGAGTTTTGCTTACAGGAGAATGAGAATCCGGGGTCCCTCTTGGTACAATATGTGTGACTGATCCTTTAGGTGGAGCAGCCGTTGCACTGTGAGCAGATGGAGGAGGAGGTGGTCTAACCGCTAGAACAACGATAATCAACTTTTGTCCTTCTTTACACTTATCCTTATTGCCAGTAATAAAAAAGAAAGGACCCGAGCGATCAAACTTGAACACAGAGTTACCATCCTCCATCTTCTTGATTGGATTTTCTGTGTTGCACTTGTCATAGTCATCCTCATTTACCTCCAACACTGAATCTGATCCTTTCTTATACTTGAACACTGTCATATGTGCAAACAAAACAAAAATAAATTAGGTCCTAATCAAAAAGACAAAAACTGTATGCATGATCTGTGGTGCTAACAAACAGAATAACCTATTCAGATCAATACATTTGTGTAGCACGGATTGCAGGAGAACTTACAAAGTGTGTCATTCACTTGAAATCTCATTCGTTCAGCCCAGTCATTGTAAATTTCAGGAGGGTTGACAACCCAACCATCTGAGCCACCAACTTCGAATTGATAAGCGTTCAAAGAGCTGATCAAACAAGCCAACAATAATACCAACACTGGAACATGTCTTGGAGGAGCCATGACAATTAGTTTTTCTCCTCTTACAATGGAGCCTGGCTCCAAACTAATACAAATAGTGTAGTAGATTTTATGTCTCTGTATAATAATTGTATAAATACAAAAAGAGTCACAAAGAATGAAGAAATGAAGAATGGAGAAGTAAAGAAAGGAAGGAGGCTCTAGAAATGCAATGCAAAAAGGAGGACAAATGAAATGGACAAGAAACCGAAACTATGAAGGAAAGAGGAAACTGAAACTGAAACTGAAGCAAAAGGTTTCAGGGTGAAAATGCACTTATACAGTCCAGCTATTTATCTATGGGTGGGGTGAACCATTTCGGAAAGTTTACTACTCATATCAAAGAAAAAAAAATGTATTGAAAAGTGAGAGAAATAAGGTCAAGCTGCATAAATTAAAGCTACTTGGATAAAGTAACGTACATAATGGTAGAGAAATTAAAATCGTAAAACTAAAGAAACTGCGTTTGCTTTTATTGATTTTATCAATGACTTGTTAGTGAAAAGAACAAGGGCCTCAAGGCCGCGACCCCCACTGGTGGAGTTATCAGATTATAAATCAATGACTTTATTCTAGTGTTTGATTTTGATTTGTACCAAACAAAATAGTGTTTGATATTTCATTACTATTGTAATGAAATTATTGAGTATGAAAATTAGTTATTCCCTATATGTAAGAGTAGTTGAGCAAGTAATGTAGATTGTAGAATAAGAGTTTGAATATCTGCTGCTATAAGAAAATGTGTTTTGCCCAATCGTGAAACAAATATTTTCTTCCTTTCCATGAAAAATCATTTCAGATAACTAAACGCAGTTTTCCTTCAGAGTCAACTCAAGTTTTCCATTCGGCCATTCTTAAAGCTGATATTCACGATGAGTAGAAATACAATTATTTACTAAAAAAATTGAAGAAAATAAAATAAAGATGAGTGGAAATACAATTGTTCTTCAGCCAGTACCTCATAAATTGCAGGTACTTTCTCAAGTTGACACTTCCAATTTTTTAAAGTTCCATCATCTCCCATATCAAAAGCAGAGAATGAATCCATAAAGAAATAAATGAGATAATAGATTGAAGGAATTAATATGCGAGGAAGAACAATATATTTCAAATCAGAGTCGTGGTTACAAATCCAGGAAAAAGAGAAGTTATGGTTACAAATTACATGTAGTTTTAATACTCCTCGTGTTTCCTTTGTATCCTAGGAGATTTATGGTGATGCAATGCAAAAGTACACACACAAATTTGTCATGCCACGATAGGCAATTAAGCAACAAAGAAGAAAAACAATACACCCGCTAAACCACTGCAAACCAAACCCATACTGCCTATTGAAACTTAAAGAGTTCAGTACTAAAATATCAAATCGATCCATGCACGCCCTGTGTTGTAATTAAAGTATCACCTCACCTAAGAAATCGATGAAGAATAGACATGGCCATTCACCATTATCAAAGCGACCATATCAAACGTATAGATAAATTAAAGTGATAATAATCATTTTCACATAACCCTTTAATTTCTTGGAACAAGTTGAACAATAAAAGAAGTTTTAATTGCACAAACAAGCTTAGCTTTGGCTTGGAGACAAGAAAAACCATACCATAAGATGAGAGAAACTACACTAGGTTGTAGTAGAACTATCATTATTCTTTGTATCAGCACTGTATATATACATGTCCCTTATTTTCTTTTATTGATACCTGCAGAAAAGATGTGTCATGAGTGGTATTGCAACCAGGGACCTGCTTCAAGAAGTAACTGTGTTTCACAAACTCCAAGTGCAAGGAGTTCAAAGTCGAGGTGATCCTTCAGCTTTTACTGCAGCACTACGATAATCGTATACACCAATTCCTCGCTTTTTACCAAGTCTACCAGCGTCAACATACTGCACGAGGAGAGGGCACGGGGCATATTTATCATCCCCTAGACCAGCTTGAAGAACTTTCATGATTGACAAACAAACATCCAGTCCAATAAAATCTGCCAGTTCTAGAGGACCCATAGGATGGTTAGTTCCCAGCTTCATTCCCGTGTCAATATCTTCTTTCATTGCAACTCCAGTATAAAGCGTATGAAAGGCTTCATTTATCATAGGCATTAAAATTCGGTTTACAATGAAGCCAGCATAATCCTGAGAACAAATAACTGTCTTACCAAACCTGCAGATAATAGATAAGTCAGAAATTAGTTGCATTTTTTTTTTTTTTTTTTTTTTAAGTAAGGTAACATGTTATGTATCAGCTGCACAAAGGTTGTGCAGAAACCATATTTACAATCCAGCAAAAAGGGCAGAATAAAGTTCCTTGTAAATCTTACAAGGAATCTATAGTATCTAGCAAAGATACAACATCATCACAAAGCTCTTGTTTGCACCACAAATGAAATAAAAATAAACTGTTCATTTTTACTTTTTGTACTTAAAAAAAATGAACAGTTCCATATTACTTCCCCTTTCCAGAGAATAAGAGACTATCTATTTCTGTTTAAAAAGTAGAGGATAGGAGACTTTCTTTTGCCTTTCTTTTAATTCATTCATATCAGACACTGGAAACACGAGATATTGTATGATTATTGTCCATGTTGCTTATGAAGCATAAAAGAAAAAAGTGAATGTAAGATATTCCGGTGACTAGACAATCTCACATCTGGAGACGGGACACATACTCGGTTTTTTATTGAATCTGTCAACCAACTAACTATGCCTCATCCCAAGCTATTTGAATCCGCTATATAAATCCTCCCATTTTATTCCAATATGGCTATCTAGAAAAAAGCGGAAAACATGACATGAGGCTCAATTTCCTGAATTATTCATCTGAAGGAAAACTTCTATCTGCAATCTGAAATTTCTAGACAAAACCTTCCCACCTTACCAGAAAAAAGAATAAAGAACGTGGATAGAAAGAAAAAGATTAGATCACATCCATGTTGCTGCAACATCTATCTTGAGACAGAAACAAATGGATGGCAGGTTTCTAGGCCTACTATCTACGTGAAGCCAACTGTAAATTTTAGTCCTATCACAGTGCAATCCCACTTGACCATGAACAGAACAGGAAAACCTCCAAAGAACACGGTTTTCGTAAGATACACTTGGGCCAAGATGATTTAGGACAGACTTCAATTGTGTAAAAGTGGAGCTTCGGGGAGAGAGAGGGGGGGGGGGGGTGATTCAACATTGAAAAATAGTTATATCCATAGGGCATGTAGATTATATGACTGTAAATCTGAACATGTTAATATTTAAGGGAGAAATTTTTTTAAAAAACTGTCGAGATATGCAAATAATTATATATCCCAGTTGCAGGATTTTCCTATCAGTCACCTCTCTGCCAGGCATTTAGTGGCACAAAGCGTCTCTTCTGATGTATCTGCACCCCGAATAATCTCAACCAACTTCATGATGGGTGGAGGATTCATAAAGTGCATGCCGATCACCTGTCCAAGAAATCATTAAAAGAAAAAATGTAAAAAGCTATATGAACGGTAAATAGATAAGTATTTGATGTTTTCGCGTAACTACGGTTTACTGTAAAGAGCCACAAAGAGAGATAGAGAATAACATGAAAGGCAAATGATTACAAGTACCTAAATACATTTTAGCTTGTGTTAAGAATTTGATATTCCTTAATGAGTACCAGAATTTAGGAGATGAATATAACTTCAAGAAAACAAACAAATATATGACCCACACTTGCACCACATAGAGAAAGATGAAAAGACATCTTAATATGCCCTGCCAGAATGATCAAAATCCTCCACAAACAGTGTTCTAGGAGACAAAAAGCTATCAAATGGGATCAACCAGTGTGTACTAGAAAATATGCAACACAAGTACAGAGGGAAATTCTGTTCTATCCGCGAATTGAACTGTCAAATTCATTATGAGCTTGCCAACCCTCCTTCAAACCATCACTTAGAGATATAAGATTTAGCAGTTATTATGTATATCGTCTGCAAGAATCTTTCCTTATCCATATCTATGTGACATTCCAATCATTGTTTTTTAGCAGACACTAAGTCTTGGTAGTCCAAACTCCAAACAGTCTACATTTTATGACGGCTAAAGTTGGGACAAACAGACTAAGTGCAATCATAATACAACCAGAATAACCCTACCGGTTGGGGCAGGCGTTCCTAGACAAATCTAAAATGAAAGAAAACAAAATATAGACAAATCTCTCCGGTCTTCTTCCTGTAGCATTAAAAAAAGAGCACATAGTTGTATTTCATTAAAGTTGTCCTGTTTTCAGTAAGTCTACTGTTGAGACATAATTAAATAAATAAAGTGTACCACATCTAATAGCTTAAGCTTTTAGATGAGATGGTCACACAATTCAACATGGTATCAGAGCAGGCAGAGGTCCTGGGTTCGAATCTCGGCGCCACCCAATTATTAAACAAAGAATTTCCACGTGCTTGGCTCATGACAAAAAAGAATCAAGCCCGCACGTGAGGGGGCGTGTTGAGACATAATTAAATAAATAAAGTGTACCACATCTAATAGCTTAAGCTTTTAGATGAGATGGTCACACAATTCAACATCTAGATGAGATGTTCACACAATTCAACATCTACTAAGCCAGCTTTAGTCCATAATCAATGTACAGGCAAAGTGAAGCACACCTGGGAGGGTCGGGTCGTTGCAGATGCCAGACGAGTAATGGAAATAGAGCTTGTATTGGAAGCCAAAATAGCAGACCTCTTCACAATCCTATCCAAGTTGGCAAATAAAGTTTTCTTCACTTGTTCAGATTCCACTATAGCCTCCACAACAATATCAACTGACTGTAAATCTTCCAACCGGGATGAACAACGTAGACGTCTTACAGCATCATCACTTGTTGCCTGTTTTATCAAGAAAGTATGAAACACAAAACTCAGTGCTGCTCGAATTTCTTAGAATTACCCCAAAGCCGATCAAGACAACACTGTCCAAGAGTAAGTTCGTACTGAAAGCTTCAAAACTCTTATTTCCCCTGTCCCATTTGACGCGCACTATTCCAATTTTGGGGTTAATGATTTTTCGTCTGACTAAACCTCTCCAAACATATTTTTTAAAACCGAGAAATCTTGAGCGCCAGTGGCGCATGGTTTGAAACTCGGTCGAAACTGAGCCCACCCCTCTCCCTTCTCCATTTAAATACCAAACCTTTTGTGGCAAGTTCGAATCCTGTCATGCGCTTACTACTAGACCAAAGCCCCGGGGGTGCTTTCTAGACTAGTATTTCTAAATACAGATTGTCCTATAAAAATTTAGAGGGAGCATTTAAAAGCTTAATCTTGGACAAGATTACACAAGAAATTCAAGCTAAACCCTTTGCGAAAAATGAAAGTAAAATAATTTGAGCTAGCAAATTTTAGTAGAGAAGAAGGAATTAAGGAAGAATATAATACCTGAGAGATTTTTCCTTTGGAAAGGAGACGTTGAATATTATTGGAGATAGATTTATGGGCTTTAGAAAGAGCTTCAGAATCAGTATCATAAATCCAAACATGGATGCCATTGACTGCACCGAGTTGAGCTATTCCAGAACCCATTTGACCTGCCCCAATTACTCCCATACTTGCGATATTAGCCATGCTCATCACCAAACCTAAGATTCTTTTGTTTGATTGTAGTTCTGCAGTATCTGTTTTGTATATATGTAAACTCCAACTATATGTAAATTCCAACTATTATCATTAAGTTAGACAGGTACCCGCACCGGTGTTTACCCATATCAATAAATGCAAGTTAGGTATTTACATACATTCATCTATTATTTATAATTTAAATCTATCACAATTAATTTATATAAATGCAGATAAATATTTCATGTTATAAATAAAGTTGGACACATCGAAAATCTGTTAGACAGACGTATCCATGTGTCCTTGTTACTTGACATGGTTACTGAAAATATTTTGTTCATACTAATATCATTTTAGATAATGAAGAAAATAATTTTTGTTTACTAGTATTATTTTAATATTATTGTTTTTGAATGCAATTGACAAAACTTGATAAGTGAAAGGCAGCTAAGGTTGCACGTATGGTGCAACTAACATATATGCACTTAGGAGTCGTTTTGGTACGCTGCGTTAAATGTTAATATTTGCACTCAATTCCTCACAAAATTTATATAGTATTTAGTTTGTTTTGCAAGAAGGTATAAAAATCTGTACTAATAATGTATCGTTTGATTTGGATTTAGAAACCTGCAATAATAATATCCGCATAAATTAATAAGGGAATTTATATATAATTTTGTGCGGGATAGCGGGTGGAATAATATTGCGGGTATTTGTTATGCAGGTATTAAAATATTAAAAGAAGAAATATGCCCTCATACTCTCTTTACATTTATCATTCAAGCTAAATCTATTGAAGATTAAATATTAAAACTCATAATTTAAATTATGAAATGTATAATAATTTTTTATTATAATAAATTATTTATTAATCAAGATATAATACATGCATAACTAATACATATATTAATAATACTTGGATTAATAATACATATATAATTAATACCTGCATAACTAATACTTGTATTGTTAATATCCGAATAAAATGTATCTCAACCAAACGTACCGTTATTAGTTAAATGCAAAAAGTACATTTAAATTCGTTGCTCATTTCTAGGGAAAAGAAAGCTATCCAGTGTTGGGGTGTGCGCCAAATCGAATTGGAGTAGTACTAAAATTTGAAGAGTATTCGGCTAAATGAAGTACTAGAAGTCTAGAAGTAATATATTTTGGACTTATATGCTCTTTAAATCAGACCTGCCTATTCTAAGCAAGCATTTGGATGTAGACTTGTCCCAATTGAAGAAAATAATTTTTAAAGATGAATTGAAAAATAATTTTTAAAAATTAAAGTTATATTTTTATATATATTTTATTAAAAAAAAAGTTAAAAATTTTAAGTGAAAAAGTTTGATTTTTTTTTTTAAAAAAAAAGAAAACTCCAAAAAATGATCTTGGCACTTTTTGATTTTTGAAAAACTTTATTTCAAAAAGTTTCAAAACACTCATGGACACACATTGTTTTCAAAAAATATGTCAAAAATTATTTCCAATTTTTATGTCAAAGGGAGCTAAGTTTTCGTGAAATAAACATATAGAGCGTTGTTGTCGTAGTTTTGGTCCACATAAGGAATTTTTTGTGTTTTTAGCCCAAGAAAAGCTCTGTGACATAATATATTGGGGTTATAACCAAAACAGCTAGTCAACCCCTTCTTTTTTCTTTCAATAGTCTTTGCTTTTGTCGGCAGTATATAAAAAAGTAATACATAGGGGTCGTTCGGCAACCGAACGCTGCGCTAAATTAGCGCGGAGTTTTGTGCGGATATTAAGTTGCTTATCCAGCAACCGAACGACCCCATAGTGTATACAAATGACGACATATGGTATACAAATAGTCTCATTACGTATACATAGTATTTATACTCACTCAATTTAATGATTTATACAGTCAGATTTACTAATTATACTCAATGTATATTTTTTTAAGTTATATTTTATATATATACACTTCTTTTACAGATGTATACACATTGTTATAGAATAGAGTATGTATACATCTAAAATTACACCATCTTTAAAAAAAAAAAAACAAGACGAAGCAGAGACAGAGCTCGCCTGATTAGGTTTAGGGGAGGATTTTCAATTGAGTCGGATTGTAAACGGGGCAGAGGCGGTGGACGAAGGAGGTAGTTCTATTTCAGTGGTGCTTTCTCTTCCTTGTTATTGTCACCGCCGCGACGACGGAATATTTATCCAGTAGCGAAGCAGGTTAAAGTGTTTGGGGAGGGTTTTGAAATGGTCGGGTTGTAAATGGAGCAATGGTGGTGGATGGAGGTGTAGTTTTGTTGTTGTGGGTCTTTTCATCTTCCCTGCCGTCGTCGCCAGCGACGGATGAGGTGACTGGCGGGGAGGGTGAATTTGAGACCGCATGAGCAGTGGACGGAGAAAGGCAGCGACGCCGGTAAGAGAAGAGAGGAAGAAGGAAAAGCCTAAAAATCTTAGAAAATTAGTGGCTACAAAAAAGATTAGGAACGGTAGTTAAGTGTCATTTAGAGTTTTTTTTAAAAAAAATTGGGTTAATAAAATATAGGAGTATAACATGGACCTTTTTTCTTCGTCATGTTATTTTCCATTTAACAAATATGTAAAAATGATAGTAGTTTTGAAGTTTTAAGTACTTGAAAAATATTCTATAAGAATTGAGCACTTTTTGTAATTACAAATATGTTAGTGTACTTTAATGAAGCCGTAATTATAAAAATACCAGCACACGGCGCACATTAATGGAACTGTAATTACAAAAATGACACAGGTCCTTACAAAATAAAAATAATATCAATCTGCTTGTGTTTAGCGAGCCTAAACGTTCAAACCAAGCCCTTATGGTCAATTTTTCCGCAATTTTACATTGCCATGAGAAAAGAGCATGCTTAAAAAACCAAACACAATAATTTTTTTACGGTCAATAACCTTCTGACATGTCGCTCTAATGGTTCCGATCCTTTATAGGAAAATTATTTAACATAAAGTTCCCCTCGCCAAAAGTTTCAACAACTTTTGGCAAATTGCCAACCTCGCCAAGAGAATTCTAGTGACTTCTTCCGATTAGGACTGTAAGAAATTAAATACTTCTTATGAGGCTCAAAACTGCAATAAAGCGCCAAAAGGTTCTGGTTTTGTAAATTCTCCCGACATATCTTTGGGCCATTCCGCATTTGGGTAAATTTTGTGGGATAGGGCTCATTACACAAACAGCCACCATACACAAAATATTTACTAAAAAATGGCCACAACTATTTGTAGCCAATATTAATAACAAAATAATTAGAATATGTATTATTAGAAAAATAATAATATTCATTAATAAATACCTAAAATATTAAATATCAAACAAAAAATATTGTATCTGTCCCAAAAAATAAGGAATATGGGGAATACACGTACTACAGCAACTACTCTCCTAGAATCCTAACTACACCAACACACTACCCCTATATTTCCATATTTATCGGAATAATATTCATTACATTTAATTTACAGAAATATTCAAAAAACTAATATTAATAAAAAATTATTTAAAAAAAATGGCTACAGAAAGTTAATATCAACAAAAGGTGTTTATAATTAGAAAATATTTTTGATGAATGTTCATGGGTAAAAAATCCTACCTATTTTGCAGCATCATTTAAGGCACAATCACTTTTGAAGAACTTGGCAACCATACCACTTAAGTTCAGACCTGGGTTTGAGTTGAGGCCAACTACCAAAATTCCAAAGTTGATGCCACCCACAAATAAAAGATCACCATTGAAAAACTCAGCAACCACAGTAACTTAAGTTCAGTTTTGTTTGAAGTTTATGTTAACTACCTTGCCAGTTTTAGGCAAAAGTTTTACTCCTTTCGTTTCTTTTTAGTTGTCATATTTACTAAAAATAGTTGGACTAAAACATTAGCTTAAAATATCAAGATAAAATTTATCTTTTTTTTTCCATAATATCCCTAATATTAATTGTTCTTGAAAAGAACAACACACCAATTATGATTTTCTGCAAAATACGGAGAAGGTCAAATCAATAAAAATATTCTACTTATGTATGATTTCTTAAATGACGTGCAAATGACAAATATTACAGCTAAAGAGGACCCGAGCGACTATAAGTTGGCATCAACTTCAAGTCAAAGTCTAACTTCACACTTCAAGGTCTGAAGTTGGGCTTTAAATTCTTAATTCAGTCCCATGCATCTTTTATGGTAGCTTTGCCATTAGATGGAAATCAATAGCATGTCGCTTGTTGAAGTTAAGACTTTACCCACAGAGGGTAACTTATCATTCTCTTCCAATTCCCTCTTACCTCGCCTGGTGTAACTACAAAGAAAAAGAAAACTTTAAAAACTCTCGGGCTTCACCATGAATAGAAGCTCTTTGATCACTATACTGCCATTGCCTAATATGTCAACTAAGTTCACGGATCCTATTATATAAACAACACTTTTATATTTGCAATATTATAGATACATAATTATTAGTAATAAATACAATTACTAAATGCAATGTGTTTTGTGCATTATCTAGGTTGCCCAATACTAACACTCTTAAGGTGATGTTAATTACAAATACTTGGTAAGTAAAAATGATATGGAACCACTTTAAAAGGTTTTTTGGTATCACCGAACATAGGAGTTAATAACTCAAATGGTCATTCAAGTTATGTTAATTAGTGAGGAAAATCAGTTATGTATTTTTAATATCAACAAGGTCACTCATATTTGCTCATTTATCTCAAAAGATTACTATGACCTAAAATTCCATATTTTTCTCACTAGAAAGATGACGTGGCATGCCAGGTCATCCTAATAAACTTTTAAACGTGATTATTCAATCTATGAATTTTTGCAAAATCTATTGTTTCTTAAATTATTTTCGTTGCAGATCAATAATACTTGCTCAATAAGTATTTTCTTTAACCAAATAATATGTTTTTATTGTTATTTTTTACCAAGTTAAGTATTATCCTATTAATTTATCCGATAAAACTTGATAGATATTTTTTTTTGAATTAAAAAATATATTGATTTGAGGATAATGAAAAGGAAAAAAAGTCGATGCGTTAAATAGTTTTTTTCATTATATAAACTTAGAAGAATCATATTTATTGAAGGGTCGAAAAAAAAAGTTGGTTTGTGGGGGTGATATAGTAACAATTAAAATCTCTAAGTAAAAACAAGAAATTAATCGTAAACTTGGGGGACATTTGTCAACCGTATAAATGAACTGTCAAAAATTAAAATTAAGATTTTAGCGACCTTTATTAGATGATTTTTTATTTATTTATTGAGTTATAAGTTTCCTCTATTTACACCAACTTTTTCATGCCTTTGTCCTTCAAATTTGACATTTTTTGTTCCGATAAAATTATGTGTATTTTTTTTGGGGTAAATACTAACTGAATAGATTTTATTTTGTAAATAAGAGAATATTTTATTTGGTGAAAAAAATGAGAAAATATTATTTAGTGAAAGAAAATATTAATCGAGTAAATATCACTGATACGCTACAAAGTTTGTTTAAAAAATAACATCAAATTTTACAAAAATTCATAGATTAAATAATTATATTCGACAGTTTAGTAGATGTCATGTCATCATTCTAGTAAGAGGAAGATGGAGTTCTAGATCATGGTGATCTTATTGATACTAAAAATACATAAATAACTTTTTTTGACTAATTACCATAATTTAGATAACCATTTGAATTATTAACTCCAAACAAAGGAATCTTTGATATTGGGTGAAAACACATTGCCTAGGCATTCTAAGGCAAATTTGACCCACTCTTGTTCCAGCAACCTTTTGTGGAGGGGATCTCGGGACCCAAACGTTCAGGGTGTGTTGGGTAATTTTAGAATGTTATGATTTCATGATCAAAAGTGGATTGACAAGCTCTTCTATTGAAGGTAAATAGTGGCAAATGTCCAATTCAATTGTGCAAGTCATGGTGTCACCCACAATGCTGCACATTTTATTTGCTATTTTTTGGAAGAATACTATATGTCGTACAACGCCGAAAAAGCGAAAAATGCTATACATGAGGGAACCAATTAAATGCCCCTAAACGACAAACGTATAATGATCAAGTAGAATTGGTAAACTTTTAAGCTGGCAAGTTTCTAAAACTCAAATAAGCAATGAAATTGAAGAGTTTCAAATGACATAGCTTAAATTTACATGTTATAATATATACACTTTTAAAATTCGATGTGACGTAATACAAAGAACAAGTCCATACAAATTTATGTCAAAACGGATAATACGTGTTATGAAACTTACGTCAAAACGGATAATATATGTTATGAACTTAGGTTGTGACAATCTCACTCTTGTATTTCTTACTCACTATTGACTAGCTCAAAAAAGAAATGACAAGAAATGAAGCAAAAAAAAAAAAAAAAATGTAGGGAAATAAATTGAAGACCAGAGCAATAAATGAACATGGGTTGAGTGGGTTGGGTCACTTGGGTGAATTCACACATAGGCGATAAATTTGGGATGAGGACAACCTATATCCGTTGGAACATTGTCTTCGAAATTGTCCGATCACAACATTGCACAATCGATCACACAGTCGAACGGAGCTGCTTCTTTTTTATCATAATGTCCTTGAAATCAATTAGAACTTTGCCATATAAACGAGCTCGTTCTTCTTGTGATCGAACAGAAATCGACCAATACAAATCCTAACACTCTTAAGGTGATGTTACTGAATTACAAATCCTTGGTAAATAAAAATGATATGGAACCACTTTAAAAGGTTTTCTGGTATCACCAAATAGAGGAGTTAATAATTCTAATGGTCATTCAAGTTATGGTAATTATTAAGAAAAATCATTTATGTATTTTAATATCAACAAGGTCACTCATATTTATCCATTTATCTCAAAGGATTACTATGGCCTAAAACTCCATATTTTTCTCACTAGAAAGATGACGTGGCATGCCAGGTTATCCTAATAAATTTTTAAACGTGATTATTCAATCTATGAATTTTTACAAAATCTATTGTTTCTTAAATTATTTTGTTGCGGATCAATAATACTTGCTCAATAAGTATTTTCTTTAACCAAATAATATGTTTTTATTTTATTTTTTACTAAGTTAAGTATTATCCTATTAGTTTATCCGATAAAACTTACTTGATAGGTATTTTTTCGAATTAAAAGATATATTGAATTGATGATAATGACAAGGTAAAAAAGTTAGATGCATTAAATAGTTTTTTTTCATTATATAAACTTAGAAGAATTATATTTATTGAAGGGTAAAAAAAAAAGTTGGTTTGTGGGGGTGGTAGTAACAATTAAAATCTCTAAGTAAAAAAAGAAATTAATCGTAAACTTGGGGGACATTGGTCAACCGTATAAATGAACTGCCAAAAATTAAAATTAAGATTTTAGCAACCTTTATTAGATGATTTTTTTATTTATTGAGTTATAAGTTTCCTCTATTTACACCAACTTTTTCATGCCTTTGTCCTTCAAATTTGATATTTTTTGTTTCAATAAAATTATGTGATTTTTTCTGGGGTAAATACTAACTGAATAGGTTTTATCTTGTAAATAAGAGAATATTTTATTTGGTGAAAAAATGAGAAAATATTATTTAGTGAAAGAAAATATTAATCGAGTAAATAATATTGATACGCTACAAAGTTTGTTTAAAAAATAACATCAAATTTTTCAAAAACTCATAGATTAAATGATCATATTTGACAATTTAGTAGGTGCCATGTCATCATTCTAGTGAGAGAAAGATGGAGTTCTAGGTCATAGTGATCTTTTGAGATATATGGCCAAATATGAGTGATTTTGTTGATACTAAAAATACGTAAGTGATTTTTCTGATTAATTACCGTAATTTGGATAACCATTTGAATTATTAACTCGAAACAAAGGAATCTTTGATATTGGGTGAAAACACATCGCCTAGGCATTCTAAGGGAAATTTGACCCACTCTTGTTTCAGCAACCTTTTGTGGAGCGGATCTCGGGACCCAAACGTTCAGGGTGTGTTGGGTAAATTTTAGAATGTTATGATTTCATGATCAAAAGTGGATTGACAAGCTCTTCGAAGGTAAATAGTGCAAATGTCCAATCCAATTGTGCAAGTCATGGTGTCACCCACAATGCCGCACATTTTATTTGCTATTTTTGGAAGAATATTATTGGTCGTACAACGCCGAAAAGGCGAAAAATGCTATACGTGAGGGAACCAATTAAATGCCCCTAAATGTTTTAATCACCCAAACGTGCTTTATGACGCGTATAATAAACGGCAAACGTATAATAATCAAGTAGGATTGGTAAGCTTTTAAGCTGACAAGTTTCTAAAACTCAAATAAGCAATGAAATCGAAGAGTTTCAAATGACATGTCTTAAATTTACATGTTATAGTATATACACTTAAAATTCAATGTGACGTAATTCAAAGAACAAGTCCGTACAAATTTATGTCAAAACGGATAATACGTGTTATGAAACTTACGTCAAAACGGATAATATATGTTATGAACTTAGGTTGTGACAATCTCACTCTTGTATTTCTTACTCACTATTGACTAGCTCAAAAAAGAAATGGCAAGAAATGAACCAAAAAAAAAAAAAAAAAAAAAGTTGGGAAATAAATTGAAGACCAGAGCAATAAATGAACATGGGTTGAGTGGGTTGGGTGAATTCACACATAGGCGATCGGGTTAGAATAGTTGACCCGACATTTACCGTGACTTTGGTACTCAATCACCTGCTATTTCCCGTGACTTCCGCCTACCCCGCCGCTCTATGCCACCGGCTATGTCCAGTCTTTTCTCATCTTTTGACCTCCGCGCCAACAATTAATGCTACTTAATTAATCACTGGAAATATTATTTATTGGTCTAATACTCACATTTTCCTCAAATTGACTTTACAGGTTTAATCATTAATTAATGTTCTTAACGAAATATTAACTCGGTCCTTGTTATCCATGTTTTGAACACTTTCTAGTAAACCACTATAAATGGTAAGAATAAAAACTGGTGCTAGCATGTTAGGTATTACTCTTCCGTCACATTTTAGTTGACATCTTCAGTTTTTTTCGTTCATTAAGAAAATCATTAAATACTACCTCAGGTCCATATTATTTGATTTTTTGACTGTTTTTACACAGACCAAGAAATCTACCTTTTAGCATTAATTAAAGATGTCATTTACTAAATTAACCTTCATCTCTTTCAAAATTTACTCATATAAAATTGTGAAAGCTTTATGTGTTTAATTTATTAACAAGGCTAACTTTGGAAATTCAAAAGAAATATCATCTTGATTTTTGAAAAAATCAAATATTTTGGACCTAAGAAAAAATACCAAAAAATCATTTAAAGTGGACCGGAGGGAGTAAAATATATAATTTACTATGTTATCCCTATTTAATGTTTGACTATTAATTTTTTTAAAAAAATCTTTTAATTATTAAGGGTATAATTGAAAAAAATTGACAAAAAAATATTGAAATTATAAAGTGTCAAGGCCGCTTTGGATGAGCGTGGGCAAGTTAGGGATTCACTATTGCTTTCCGCTCGGAGCGGCTCACCCCTTGTCACTAATTTAGAACAAATGGTTATTGTTAATTTGGGACGGGAAGTACTTTCCAAAAGTTTAACCGTCAACTATCTGAAACAAATTAAGTTAACCCAAATGGCTTATATATTTGAAATGTTGGGAAATTTTACATTATCATCAAAATACTAGGCAATTGATAAGTGATAACATCCTATAAAATGAGTTCGTAGAAGATTTATTACAGACTCGAGTGGAATGCAATTACAACGGGACAAAAGAACAAATAAGAGTAGAGGAAATCTCAAAGAAGAGATAATTCCACGTGTACAAATTACAATACGAGGTCACCCGGAACTCTAAAGAAGCAAAGTCTAGAAGATGCAGCTAAAATAGAAAAGAAGTGATGTACTAAGATACAAACCTTTCATCACTCTTGCCGAGCGATAGTTTTGACTTTTGACTCTACAACTGTCCTTTTCTTTATGTTGAGCTGTAATAGAGTTTTTGCTGACCATATTCACATTTTCTAAATCTGATGATGTTATATATATTGGTCTTATTATATATAACATCATCAGATTTAGGAAATGTGAATATGGTCAGCAAAAACTCTATTACACCTCAACATAAAGAAAAGGACAGTTGTAGAGTCAAAAGTCAAAACTATCTATCGGGAAGAGTGACGAAAGGTTTGTATCTTAGTAAATAACTTCTTTTCTATTTTAGCTGCATCTTCTAGACTTTGCTTCTTTAGAGTTCCGGGTGATGTCGTAGTGTAATTTATTACGTGATGCAATAACATTATTTTTTCGATAAAAAACTAAAAATTGCAAGTTATGAGATAGTAATTTTATTGTTTTAATCTATTTTTTGCTCATTAGCATTCGGGTAAAAAAGGTTCCAGTTTCATTGAAAAGATGGAGGTCATGAAAGCTCTTCCACGAGTTCCATCATTTATGCATGTTAGTGAGCTGTTAAGCTTTTGATTAATTTTATAATTTCATCCAATGCTTTAGCACTTAACATGCATAGCGACACGATCATGTGCTTGCTTCTCTGAAATTCATAATCCAACCTTTTCCATCACAAAAACTGCTAGTTGTCGCTCATTATTAGAGTCCGAAGCATATAGGTCTAAAAAGAAGAAATAATATGTGATAGTTTGTAGATATTTTCTTTTTTGAGAGGGTTTTGTTTTGGGATAATTTGTAGATTAGATATTCACTTTTCTGAAGGCTTGTTAGTACTTTTTTTTTTTGTGGTGAAAATACGAAATATTATATATATCTACGTCTGGCTAGCAACAGGCATAACTACATGTTGAGCATCATAGTTGTCAAGGTTGGCCAAAATATTACCTGCATCTGGAGAAATTTGTCTATGGTACAAACACCCTTTAGAGTCATTTAAACATAAAGACATTAACTTAGTAGTAGTAGGTTCAGCACGCATAAACATAGAAGTAGAGCAGCTATGATCAAGTCCCATCTTTACCAGAAAGTCAGCCAGCTTGTTTCCTTCCCTGAAACAGTGCCTAAGCTCCACCCTGTCCATTTTCTCCATCAACTTTCTGCAATCAGATAGTAAAGCACCAAGATTTGTATTAATTTCATTTAATGCAATAGTCTCAGAAAAGTCAGACTCTATTATGATAGGATAGAGCTTTTGATCTTTTATAATATTAAGACCATGCCATAAAGCTAAAGATTCAATGTGGACGGGTCGAGTGGAGTGTACATGATTATAAAAACCTAAAACCCAATTCCCATTATGGTTACGGATTACACCACCAGTCACTCCTTTATCTAATTTACAAGCTCCATCAATATTAAGTTTAAAGACTCCCGGGGGGGGGGGGGGGAGGGGGGTGCCATCTTATATTCAAAGCGATGGGAGAGAAGAGAATGGGTGAATGATGAGTTATTAGGTTATATTCAGTGGTGCGATTGTGGATTAAGGAGAGAGATACTTCATTTGTAAGATTGTTATGATGATTATTATTGCGATTAGTCCATATATTCCAAAGGAGGAAAGGAAAAAAAGTGTTCGAATCATAGTAATGATGAGCAAAGAGAACATTAGAAATTATAAATCCAGTCAAACCAATGGCTAGTTTGATTGATATAGTCATTAGGGTTAATTTGAAGACGAAGCCATAAAATTTTCACACTTTTACAAAAAAAGAAGATATGGGTAAGACTTTCATCTTCAGTAGGGCAAGAAGGATATTTTGGATCTATATTAATACCAATGTGATGAAGATAGGCTCTCGAGGAAAGTGGATCATGGTAACTTAACCAAAATTTTTATTTTATTTATTGAGAGTTCTAAGATTCCAGATCCAAGAGAAGTTTTTGTAAGGACCAATAGGGATGCTATTAATCGCATTTCTCATGGATTTCGTAGAAAACAGGCCATTGCTAGTAAGTTTCCAACATGGTTGGTCTTTTGTAGTAGTGAGAGTAGGGAGATGAGAGCTTGAAATAATTTTAAGAATATCGTCAGGGAGGAAGAAGGATAATTTAGAGAAATTCCACTTTCCATTGAAGTTCAAGTCATGAATTGGAAGGTTCTCCTCATCTTTTGTTATGGGACCATGGATCATAGATCGAATAGGGTTGTTTTTTATCCATTCAGTGTACCAGAAATTTATGGATTTGTCATTACCAATTTGCCAATAGGTGGCTGATTTGCAAAGGTTAATACCTATCAAGATATTTTTCCAAGTACCTTTATATAAAGATTTAGTAGACATGGTGTTAGTTTGAATGTTGATAGTAGTATATTAGCTTGGCCCATAGAGAGTTAGGATTAGATAATAGACGCCATGCAAGGCCAGTTAGGAAAGCTAAGTTCTTAGATTCCGCCTTGATCATGCCCAAACCTCTTTTTGATTTACTTAAGGCTAGAGTGTTCCAATTTAAGAGATGAATTTTGGATTTTCATCAGTAGATCCCCAAATAAAATTTTTTTGGATTCGATCAATGGAGTGACAAACTTTCTTGGATAGTTTATATAATTGCATAATGTGATTAGGGAGGGAATTTAGAGTTGCCTTAGCTAGAGTAGTTCTCCCGGCAATATTAAGGAATTTTGTTTTCCAATTTGTTAATAGCTTATTCATAGAATCAATGATACATTGAAAGTCAAGGAAAACCCAAATATTTTTCAAAAGTAGTGCTTTGTTTTATATTAAGTCTAGAAGAAATAATATCTCTAACAGTAGGGTCACAATTGTTAGAGAAAATGACTTTTGACTTGTGAAATTTACCTTTTGGCCTGATTGGTTACAAACGGAGGTTAGGGTATGATAGACAGAATCACAGTTCTTGTTATTGGCTCGACAGAAAAAAGTGAGATCATCCGCAAAAAATAAGTGAGATATCATTGGCCCATTTCTAGATATTCTAATAGCATCCCAATTGCCTTCTATAACTTCACTATTGATGATTCTGGAGAGCATTTCAAGACAAAGAATAAAGATATATGGAGATAGAGGATCACCTTGTCGAATACCTCTTGAAGGAGAGAAAAAACTTGTTTTTTTACCGTTGACAAGAATGGATATAGCAGAGGTGGTAATACAAGACATGATGAGCTTAATTAAATTTCTAGGAAAATTAAAATATTCTAAGGTTTTGTGGATGAAGCTCCATTCAAGGCGGTCAAAGGTTTTCTCAAGGTCGATTTTGAGAATCACGTTAGCAATCTTCCTTTTTTTATGTTTAAAGGTTTCGACAACCTCTTGGATGACAAGAGCACTGTTAGAGGTTCTTCTATTTTATAAGAAACTACTTTGACAAGGGTTAATGATTGAATTGAGAAAAGGTTTAATACGATCAGCAACTATTTTGGTAATAATTTTGTATATAGTGTTGCATAAACCTATGTGCCTAAAATTTCTAATGCTATTAGCATTATCAAAGTTAGGGATGATGCATAAGGAAGTTTCATTAAGAGATGCTGGCATAGAGCAAAAATGAAAAATATCATGGCATTTTTTTAAAAAAGGACCAACTATATGCCAATATTTCGTAAAGAAAAAAGGTTGGAGGCCATTAAGGCCACGAGCCTTAAAGGTTTTAAAAGATTTAAGAGTTTTGAAAATTTCAAAATTTGTAATCGGGTCAGTTAGACTATTTAGGTCTTGAAGAGTAATAGAAAAACCGTTCGAATTACCATGAATACGATAGGAAAATAATTCACCTGTTTTAAACAGGTTTTGAAAATAATTTTGGATATGCATCTCAATTTCATTTTGAGCAAAAATCATGGTATCATTATCATCCTTAATGAACGCAAATCTATTAACTCGTCGTCTATTAAGAGTAGAAACATGAAAGAAACTAGTGTTAGCATCACCTTCTATAAGCCAGTTAATTTTAGATTTCATTTTTCAGAAATCCTCTTCTTCTTTTAGAATACTATTGAATTGAAATTGAAGGTTGAATTCTAGATTTTGAAGGAAAAAACTAGTAGGATATTTTGGGGACTTTTGAATTCCATTTAAACGAGCTAAAATATTTCTTTTCTTTTGAAAAATATAACCAAAATATTCGAGATTCCAAATGGTAACTTTTTCCTGGAAAATTTTAATGCTATCATGAAAATCAGTATGATGGTTCCAAGCATTGGCTACCACATTTATAAGGTCAAGGTGATTACACCGCATTTTTTCAAAATGAAAGGGTTTTTGGCTCGTACAAATAGGATGTTCATGCAATTGAATCAAAGCATCATTAGCAAAACATCTATCTAAACATTCAAGAATGAGTTTGCCAGATTTTTGTTTATTGGTTCAGGTATACTTACTTCCTTTAAAACATAGGTCTTGAAAATTGCAAGTGTTGATACAATTTCTAAATGCACTAGAGCGACTAGGTCGAATAAATCTGCCTCCCCACTTGTCATTAACATTCATAACTTCATCGAAATCCCCCCATTAACCAAGGAGTTTTGTACAAACTGTGCATGTTAATAATATTGTCCCATAATTTCAAACGATCAGTGTAAAAATTGCTAGCATATATGGCAAAAAACAAGAAAGGTTGAGAGAGAGGAAGTACCTTAACCGTAGCATGGATTTCTTGATCACTCATACGAACATCCTCAACACTAACTATGTTAGAGTGCCATACGATTACTATCCCTGCAGAACGAGCATCAATAGGGTGGTAAAGATTAAGTGCAGATTGAAAATTATGCCTAAAGTCTCCATTGTTAGCTCCTCTAACGTTCCAGATCATAATATAAGAAGCTCTATTCATAGGTAAGTTAGGATTTTGGGGTGGATTCTCTTGATTCTCCACTAGGGGGTTCACATTGGCCTTGAGAGTAGGGTTCCATATTATGGCATATTTGGCTATCCTTTGGTTCGAAGGGAACCTCATATCCATCGAGCATTCGGTCAGAGACATTGGACAAAACAGTAGATAGGTTTTTTCGATGGTTTCTCTGAATAACATGATTGTTATCTCGCGTAGGCTTGAGAATATGACCCGATGGTCCACTTGTATGTCATTTTGATTTTGTTCTTGTTGAAGGATCTCCTCTTCTGGTTCTGGATTGTTGGGATTCTGCATGTTCATTGGAGGGTGTTCTTGAGGTGGAATGTTCATCTCCTCCTGTGGTGGATTGAATTGTGGAGGTGGCATTTGGTCCATGTTGATGTGGGGTTGCCACTGGTAAAAAATAGAAAGTTGAGGATTCTCCTCCATCAGGTGATAGAAGGGGAGATTCAAGAGGTGTTGAGTGTAAGGGTCTGGAGGATTCTGATGGGCTAGAGGGTTCAACACATTGTTGGCCATGTGAAAATTCATGTAATTTTGGGCTGCCATTTTCATTGCTTTCGTAAATACACGTGCTAAGTAGTGTGAATTTTGTATAGCTACTACAATCGATTGATTGTTGATGTTGAAGTGAAACATGAAGGCCCTTCCTCCCCGCTGGTGGCATGGAGAAGAGAAGAGGCAGAAGAGATTGGTTGTTTTGGGGAGGGGGTTGTTTGGTGCCTGGGGTGGTGGGTGTGGATTCATTCTTAGTATTTGAGGAGTTCGAATTAGTATACGATAATAGGTGCTTTGGAGTCTGATTGTTCTCCTCGGCATCTTTAAGTAGAAGATATGGAGAATTTTGGGTGTCTTGTAAAGTAAGACTTGAGGCTAGTGTATAGGTTGTGTTATCTAT
The DNA here is from genome assembly GCA_029990575.1 of Petunia axillaris subsp. axillaris. NCBI lineage: Eukaryota > Viridiplantae > Streptophyta > Magnoliopsida > Solanales > Solanaceae > Petunia > Petunia axillaris. The sequence continues at coordinate 13,670,360 of JARKNS010000002.1, read as the reverse complement.
ATCCATCGTATTAGGGTGGCTTAGCGTGGGGGGGGGGGGGTGATTTAATGCATGCAAATGCATTGGTTGGTGTTGATCAGAGGGACATATGGAATGTTCATCATTAGTTAATTTCGATTGATTGGAGGTCGTGGGCGGTGAAGTAGAGTAGATGAAAGGGGATTGGTCAATTTTTTGCATGCAAAGAGAAGTGGCAGCTTCTAATGGATTATTTGTAGGGTTTTGCAACGATTGTAAATTATTTGGAGAAAAAAGTAGGCTATTGACACGTGTCTTATCTGGATCCTCATTGGTTGCATGAGGTAAGTTGGTAGTATTGGTAGGATAATCGGAATTTTCAAAGTCATTTGTTAAAATATCAAAATAATTTTTTTTTAGTGAGGTTAGATTTAGAATGCACATTTTGATTTTTCTCATACGTAGTAGTATTAATATTCTTACTTATGTAAGTAAAAATTTGGGTATCCAAATATTTACCACTTTTAGCATCATAAATTTTAGCATTAATGGGGGCCGGTACATTTAATTTATTAAGTGAAGCACGGGGTTTGAACATACCTGGAGTGTTGTGATTCTTCTTCCTAGGAAACTTCACCGTTTTCCATTCTTCGCTTTTGTCTAGATCTTGCACAGGTGTGGAGCTGGAAGCATCAATGTTGTTGTCAATAATTGATGTAGGACAAAGATCGACTTTATCTTTTGCATGTGGGCACATTAAACTTTTGTGTCCCAATCTTCCACAGTGTGACATCGGATATTCTCACATTCATAAATAATTGTTTGCCTATGCTTTCCTATTTGGATGGAAGTTTTAACCGGTGAATCCAATGAAACTTCTACACATAGGCGGGCATATATGCCTCTATGAGTGGAGGAAGTGCATGTATCGACTTTTAGAAGTCGACCTATTTTATCGCCAATTTTTGTGAGAATTTCCATATCATAAAATTCCGTAGGTAGCTCGGGTAAACGTAACCAAATTGCGGAATAAGTTATCTTTGCCTCCGATGCTACAAAATTTGATTCCCATCTTTTAACGGATAAAAACTATCCATTGATAAACCAAGGTCCATGTTGCAATGCCTTAACTAGGTTTTCCTCTTTGAGAAACTTCACAATGTAGAAATCAACTCCAGCTCTATCAATGAGAAAACTTCAGTAGGTTACCAGAGTTGAATTAGTTTGGTTTTCAAGTATTGATGGCTAATTCTTTTACCAAAAATTTTGATAATAACAGAAAATTTTCAGGATTGGTAAAGTCTCTCCATATAAACTTGGGATAAGGGAATTAAGCAATCAGATTCCGGAGGGGTTGAATGAGTATCCTTGTCATATGGAAAATCTTCTAGAGAGGAACTGTTGATATTAGATGTTGATGTTATATCTGGTGGCTTTGGGGGAGGATAAATTGGAACATTAGTTTCTTGATCTATCTCCATGAGGATGAAAAAAAAGTGTAGAATTTTTTGAGGCTGTTTAAAGAGATGTTAGAGCTTCTTTCACTAGAAGAAATTTTTTACTTTTTTGTTAGTTTAGGCTTGTTAGTACTCACTACTAAAAAAGAAATACTATAGGTAATACTCCTTTTAGCTAGGTACCTTGCTTTTCTTTATGGAGGTTTTCTTTCTTTTTTTTTTCTTCTTCTTCTTCTAAATCACATGGATAGGACTGAAATTTGAGCTGCAACCTAATTGATGAAAATGTAAGAGCATTCAACAAATTTAAACACAAAGTAGACATACAAATCTTAAATTAGGAGTGAGATACATATATCATTTAACTTCATGAAAATCACAATTGTTTCAATTGGTTATTTATAAACTTGATACTAAATTCAACTCTTGCTACTCATCAAGCTCTCATATAAAAATTTTAAAAATTTTGCGCACGTGCACGTCATGAAAAAAAAAAAAGGAATCAAGCCGCACTTATATTCGAATTAATTTAATACCACAATAGCTTAATTCAGTAGTCAAACTCAACTTGATATAGTAGAAATTTGATTGAGCTCGACTCGATACTCGGACCTACCTAAATCCGTTAGTCGAATTATCGGTTGAGCTCGACTCGATACTTAGGCCTACCTAAATCCGTTAGTCGTTATTACGGGTCCAAAAAAAAAATAGCGCTTGCTATTAACGCGCGGAAAATGAACGTGGGAATGAAGAAATTTGGGTCCTCGTAAGACCGCGACAAATTAATGTGGTAAGGAAAGTGAGAGTGTGTGTAGGAGATACAGACAAATAATGGGTGTAGTGTTTCGACAGCAAAGTCAGAGTTTGTGATGAGAAACTGTGAATTTTTTGGCAATACACAAATGCAGTTTCCCCTTATTATTGTAAAGTCAGCTCTCTGTTGTCACCATTTCATATATCACCAACTCTACCAATTTCTTTTGTCCATAACCACACCCTCCCCCCCCCCCCCCCTTTCCTTTTCTTGATTTGACTAACACACAAGCCTTATAAGTCTTTTCACTTACACTGTTCCTTTGATTTGAAATCTCAATCTTTATCACTTTCAGCTTAACAATTGTTTCATTTTACCAGTGAGTTTTCGTCTCAATTTATGTAACACTATTAATTTTAATTTATTCTAAAAATTTGTTTATAAATAAAAAGTTTATACACATAATTCCCAGCCATACAATTTTTTTAACTTATTTTAAACCATAAACTTTAAAAATTTTGCTTCAAAAAACTTTGTGGTGAGTCAAACTCCGCCACTTATAAATAGAGGAAGTACTAGTCCCTTTTCTTTATTGGATTCTGGACCCTTTTTCTCTTTCTCTAGTTGTCCCTGAAATTAATTAATAAAAAATATTTTAGCAATTTGTTGAGTTGAGACTTGAGACGCCGTGTTGACAGTGGAAAGTGGGACTCTTGCTTCATTTGCAAGTGACGGGGTGTTGAAAAATCTAATCTTTTTTCTTTTGGATTCTCAATAAATAAATAAAAGAAGGTGCTTTCCTCATTTACTATATCACTTGCTACCTAGTTCCAGGCTTTGAAATTTGTTATTTATATTTATTTTCTTGATTCATAGTGAGACTTGCTTTAATTACAAGTAGCTGGTCAGCCTTTTTACTGTGAGATTTTTGAGGTTTTTTTGGGATGTGTGTTTTGAAGTTTCTACAACTTGGGATCTGATTTTGGTGCTTAGGGATCTGCAAAAAGATCTTTTCTTGGTGTTAATTGCTTCAGTTGCATGAGAAAGGTGGAAACTTTCTTCATTTAGAAACTGTTTTCAAGTGTTGAAAGCTTTGAAGTTTGTAATTCATGGTGGTGCTAGTCTTGATTTGAGCTGTTATATAAATTGTTCTGTGTTTTTAGCTATGGTGGTACCGGTGATTTTGCTGAATTGGGTGTTCTTGGCTTATCTTTTTTGTACATCTTTGAGTCTTGGAACAACAGGCCAAAGCTGTCATCCAAATGATTTGTTGGCTTTAAAGGAATTTGCTGGCAACTTAACAAATGGGGTTGTTTTATCTGCTTGGCTTAATGAATCAAGTTGCTGTAAATGGGATGGAGTTGTTTGTGGCAATGGTTCTAGTCAAAGTAGAGTGATCAAGTTAAATTTGTCAAGAAAAGGCTTGAGGGGTGTGATTTCAAGGTCCTTGGAGAATTTGGATCAGTTGAAATTGATCGATGTTTCACATAATCACTTGGAAGGTGGATTGCCATTGGACCTCTCCAAATTGAAGCAATTGGAAGTACTTGATTTGAGCCATAATGCTTTAGTTGGACCAGTATTGGAGGCAATTGTTGGATTGGAATCAATTCAGTCTCTCAATATATCTAGCAATTTTTTTGAAGGAAATTTCAGTGAGTTTGGTGAATTTCCTAACCTTGTTGCATTGAATGTAAGCAACAACTCATTTACTGGTGAATTCAGGTTTGAAACCTGGTGCTTCTCCAAGAAGATTAGGGTCCTGGATATATCAGTCAACGAACTCACTGGTGATCTTGGAGCCTTGGGAAATTGCAGTTCATCTCTCCAGCAGCTGCATGTGGATGGCAATAATTTCGGTGGTCACCTCCCGGATTCCTTGTATTCAATAACATCTTTGGAGCAACTTTCACTCTCTGACAATAGTTTCTCTGGCCAGTTAAGCCCACATCTTAGTAAGCTTTCCAAACTGAAATCCTTAGTTTTATCTGAAAACCTCTTTCATGGTTTGCTTCCTAATGTGTTTGGGAATTTGACACACTTAGAGCAGCTTGCTGTACATTCTAATAGATTTTCTGGGCCATTGCCTTCTACACTGTCACATCTTACTGAGCTTACGGTGCTTGATCTTAGGAACAATTCGTTGTCTGGCCCTGTTGATCTTGATTTTACTAATTTGACAAAATTGTGCAGTCTTGGACTAGCAACTAACCGTTTCATTGGCGACCTTCCGGTCTCGCTCTCTAGTTGTCAGGAGTTGAAAGTTTTAAATCTTGCCAAAAACGAATTTACCGGCCCAATCCCTGAGAACTATGCTAACCTTTCATCTCTTATGTTTCTCTCATTGTCCAATAATACCCTGTCAAATTTATCTGGAGCTTTATCGGTTCTGCAGCACTGCAGAAATCTTTCAACTCTTATTCTCACAAGGAACTTCCATGGTGAAGTGATTCCGAAAAATGTGAGTGGGTTTGAGAACATGACGATATTTGGATTGGGGAACTGTGGTCTGGATGGGCAAATACCGACATGGTTACAGAATTGCCGTAAATTGCAAGTGCTTGACTTGTCATGGAATCATTTGGATGGCAATATTCCTCCTTGGATTGGTGAAATGCAAAATTTATTTTACTTGGATTTCTCAAATAATTCACTAACAGGCGAAATCCCAAAAAGTTTGACTGGTCTAAAGAGTCTCATTTCCCCCCACAGCTATGCATCTAGTCTGAACTTCCCAACTGATATTCCTTTGTTTGTCAAGAGGAATCAGAGTGGTAACGGTTTGCAGTACAAACAGTCTTCAAACTTCCCTCCGTCTATCTTATTGAGTAACAACAGGCTAAATGGCACAATATGGCCTGAAATTGGGCATCTGAAACAACTTCATGTCTTGGATCTTAGTAGGAATAACATTACTGGGACAATACCTGGATCAATTTCAGAAATGGGGAACCTGGAAATTTTGGACCTTTCCTCTAATGATCTCTATGGATCAATTCCTTCTTCATTCAACAAGCTCACCTTCCTTTCAATATTCAATGTAGCTAATAATCACTTGCAGGGTGCGATTCCAACCGGGGGTCAGTTCTTCAGCTTTCCCAGCTCGAGCTTTGAGGGTAATCCTGGACTCTGTGGAAAAATAGTTTCTCCTTGTACTGTCAGCAATCTGGGCCTTAAACCAGCTATTCCTTCTGCTACTAGGAGTAGGCTCAGCCGAAGTGGAATTCTTGGGATTACAATCAGCATAGGTATAGGAATTGCACTTCTTCTTGCAATTGTCCTGCTTAAAATGTCTAGACGAGATGCTGGACACCAGATTGAGGACTTCGAGGAAGACATGAGCAGACCACCTAGATTGTCTGATGCTTTTGGTCCTTCTAAGCTGGTGCTTTTCCAGAATTCTGATTGCAAGGAACTGACTGTTGCAGATTTGTTAAAATCTACAAACAACTTCAACCAATCAAACATTGTTGGATGTGGCGGATTTGGTCTAGTTTACAAGGCGGAACTACCTAATGGCATGAAAACAGCCATCAAGAGGCTTTCTGGGGATTGTGGGCAGATGGAGCGTGAATTCCAAGCTGAAGTGGAAGCCCTCTCAAGAGCTCAGCACAAAAACCTTGTATCCCTTCAAGGGTACTGCAAGCATGGGAATGATAGGTTGTTGATATATTCTTACATGGAGAATGGAAGCTTGGACTACTGGCTGCATGAAAGGGTCGACGGAAACCCATTAACATGGGACATGAGGTTAAAGATTGCACAAGGAGCAGCTCGTGGATTAGCCTATTTGCATAAGGAACCAAATATAGTTCATCGCGACATCAAAACTAGCAACATTCTCTTGGATGAGAGATTTGAAGCTCATCTAGCTGATTTTGGACTATCAAGGCTACTGCATCCATATGATACTCATGTCACGACAGATCTGGTTGGAACCCTAGGATACATTCCTCCTGAATATAGTCAAACATTAACTGCTACTTTTAGGGGTGATGTTTACAGCTTCGGTGTTGTTCTTCTTGAGCTTCTAACAGGCAAGCGCCCTGTGGAAGTATGCAGGGGAAGGAGTTGTAGGGACTTGGTGTCATGGATGTTTCAACTGAAATCTGAGAACAGGATGGAGGAAATATTTGACACATCGATATGGGATGCAAGTCATGAGAAGCAGCTCTTGGAAGTGCTAGGTATCTCTTGTAAATGTATAGACCATGATCCACGACAAAGGCCGTCGATTGATCAAGTGGTTTCATGGCTTGAGGCAATTGGAACTGGAAGAGCCAGATGACAAATTTCATCAAGTTTTTCCTTGTAGACTTAGCTTCTTTTGCTTACAAAAGTAAAAGATATCAATGTAAAGCAACACAAATTTTTATTTTATACTTTTATAGAGTTCGTTATAAAACTGATGATTTTCTTTTTGGTTCACTTTGTTTAGAAAACATCCTTCATAGTTCATACAATACAAAATAGTAACATTTGTTTTTATACTTTGTATACATACGCTTAACTTGGTTTCAAGTTCTTTACCAAGATACAATATAGTAGTATACTCGGGGTGCAAGATCCCCTTCTACATCCTTTCCTTAACATAAGGCATTCACTCCTCTTATCTTCCCACCCTTTACTATAGAGGGGTACAATTCACTTATAGATATTGTAAAACGCAAAAAAAATATTGAGTGAAGCAAAAGAAGAAAGAAAGACTAGTTTATAACCCTTAGGTGAAAAAAGGCCCTGCCTAACTGTAGTATGCTTGTTGACTTTGTGCATGCTTAAAAAATCTTTTTGATGTGAAACAGACCAATCAAAGACAAGCTTTTGTTTGTTTTTGTATACTGATTTCCTTTCCCTAGGATCGCTCAATGCCAAGACATCCATGCGTGCCTATCAAAAAAGTGACTTTAGCAAAGGAATGAGATTCTTCCAAGTTGTAGTTGTTGATGATTGAGATGTCACGTAAGTCTTTAAAGGGTTTCACTATCCTTGGATGAATCTTAATCAGTAATAGGCTAACTGATGATAATAAAATGTCTAATTCAGCTTTTAAAATCTTTGCAGTGCATCCAGCTTGCCAAGAGGTGGGTAATATTATTTATTTTGGGTAATTGTGACCAGCTTATGCGGAGTTTACTTCTTGTTACAGTCCACAAGCAATGTCGACTGTCGAGTATACTTGCCCATAAGGTTGGCGTTAATGACCTCACCCTTAAATGTTGTGTACTTGAGTTTCATACTCAAAATTATATACTCCATCAGTGGCATACGAATTACAGGGAAAACAAAGTAAAAGAAAAGATGGACTCACATGAGATCCGTGAAGCTGAAATGTCTTAATGATGCTAACGAGATTATTGTGGCTGCGGGCCTCAATGTTGGGATCCTTTTTACCCAAACGTCAACTAAATAAAATCAAGACTTAGGAGTTCAAGATAATGTTACCTTTCGCTATTTATATCGTGTGGAATAAACTTCAAATCACACTACTTTCGAAATGCGACTATTTGAGCCTTTGCTAACTTTTAAAACAACGAAAAGTGACTATTTGTGGAAATCAGCCCAAGTTTCTTCATTATATTTAACTCAATTCACTACCAAAGAATTATGTTATAAACCAAATATTTGCGATAAATTTCCTTTCGTTTGCGTGTGTAGATAAGTAAATTTTATTGGATCTAAATCCATGAAATAGTATGGCTACATATTAAATTGAAGACACATTGGTCCAAATAAATATTGTGGACTAATATAATTGGGCTAATTATTTAAATATAATAAAAGCCCGATCTTGAAAGGCTAGCCCAAATTAGCCTAAGGCCCAATGGATATAAGTTTTCCTAGAGGCCCAAAAATGTGCCACGTGGCAAGTGACGTGGCGTCAAGTCAAATAAAATAGCCAATTGGGTCATGCCACACGACAAATGATGTGGCAATCCAAGTCAAACTCCAAGACCAATAAAAATACGCCATGTGGACATGTGACATGTTATGGCCAATCAAATACGGCCTAGTCACTGCTTAAATCTGATTGGCCGGTCCACGGGCCAAGGCCCGTCAGGGTTTCTTGGTGGCTACTCCACCCCATATCTATATAAAGGGGTCAAATCTCTCATTTGAAAAAAAGGAAGGAAATCAGAAGCAAGAATCCATAACAAGAAGCAAGAAAGAGCTCGTGGATCAAAGCAAGAGATTTCTACAAAAGCTGCAAGCACTCAAATATTTCTCTACAAGTTCTAGAGATCAAGACGAAGATTCAAGATCAAGCTTCAAGCCCTTGAATCCAAGTACAAGTTCAAGATCAAGACCAAGTTCAAGATAAAGCTCCAAGCTCTTGAACTCATCAAGTCAAGATCAAGATCAAATCCAAATCCAAATCCAAACTTCAAGATCAAGCTCAAAAGCCCTTGAAGTTATTATTTTGAAAAGACGAATCAGAGGAATCATAGAGATTGTAACACTCATATTTTGATAAATAAAATATATTGTTGCAATATTTTCTTGTCTCGATATTTATTTTCTTGACGCGAATTTAGTTGTTACAAATTCTGGCACGCCCAGTGGGACAATCTCTACCTCTCATCTCAACTTTTCAACTCACGAAGTTCAGCAACACTGAGATGGCTTCCAAGAACACCAACTCAAAATCTGTCGTTGCAAAATCTGTCTGGCCTCATGACCTTGATGCCAATTCCAAGTTCTCTTCTGAGGTTCAAAGCTGCATGAATGCTACTAAGGGAAGCTTTGGACCAGTTACAAGAAACAAAGCAAACTTGATGGGACAACAAGCACATCAGGTGCCGCCCGCATCAACTCCAATTTTCGGTTCTTCATCTTCCAAAGGAGCAGGATCATCTGCTGAGCCATTGGAAAAAGGAGAAAATATCGCTGAGATTGTTGAAAACACTTTGGCTCGACTTAGGCTCTGCAGATCCAGAAGTCCAGTAGCGAAGAAAGACGATGAAGTTTCAAGCATTGGATCCTCTCCAACCACGCCGCGCGAGTCATTCCAGTCAAAGATCAATCTATGGGAGAATCCATGTTATTCTCCATCATCTCCAATAGCCGTGCAAACGATGGCGATTAATACTTTAACGATGGAGGAACAACTTGCAAACTTGACAAAGGCGATTGATAGCTTATCAAACTATGTCAAGGATCAAGACGCTCGCATCAACAAGATGGAAAGCATGATGGAGGGAGAATCTAGCCATGCACCAGGAAAACGTCCAGAAGTTCAAGAGGTGATTAATACTCCAGCTAAGCAAGTAACACCTGCTAAGGAAATCCAAGTTTCTGCTGATGGGGTGATTCAAATTGACCAACTGAAGGAGTTCATTATGGGAACAATCAAGGATAAGTACGAGGTTTCTTCCAAGTCTTCGCTTGCATATGAGAAGCCATACACCGCAAGAATCGATAGCTTGAAGATGCCAATCGGTTATCAACCCCCAAAATTTCAGCAGTTCGATGGTAAAGGAAACCCAAAGCAGCATGTGGCGCACTTTGTTGAGACATGCAACAATGCTGGAACCTACGGCGATTATCTCGTCAAGCAGTTCGTCCGTTCCCTCAAAGGGAATGCTTTCGATTGGTATACAGACCTTGAGTCTGGTTCAATTGATAGCTGGGAGCAGCTGGAACATGAGTTCCTCAATCGCTTTTACAGTACAAGGCGTACCGTAAGCATGATAGAGCTTACAAACACGCAGCAGCGAAAGGAAGAACCAGTCATTGACTTCATCAACCGATGGAGGAATGCAAGTCTCAACTGCAAAGATAGACTCAGTGAAGCTTCAGGAATTGAGATGTGCATTCAAGGTATGCATTGGGGGCTTCGCTACATCTTGCAAGGCATAAAGCCAAGGACTTTTGAAGAGTTGGCAACACGTGCTCATGATATGGAGCTAAGCATGGCATCTACTGGAAAAGAAGGGCCACCACTCACCGAACCTCGCAAGGGAAAAGACAAGCAAGAAGTCAAGAGATGGAGCAAAGTCGTACCCAAGGTTGAAAGCAAAGAGTCCATGAATGTTGATGCCAAACCTGTGAAGTTCACCACAAAGTTTAGCAAGAAACAAAGTGTGAAGACGACTTCTTTCAAGGATAAGACAGGTCGGAAATCAACTTTGAGAGAGATGCAAGATAGGGAATACCCATTCCTTGATTCTGATGTTCCTGCAATCTTCGATGAACTTCTGGAACTAAAGCTCATTGAGCTACCAGAGATGAAGCGTCCTAATGAAGCTGGAAGAACGAATGATCCAAACTACTGCAAGTACCATCGGCTTTTAGGTCACTCTCTTGAAAAATGTTTTGTCTTTAAGGACAAAGTCATAGAGTTGGCCGACAAAGGGGAGATCATACTCGAAGATGAAAAGGAAAATGCAAACCAAGTTTCCATCATCTTTGGCTCACAAGATCCCATTGCGATCTGCAACTTCACTGAAGGATTCGAAGGGCAAGATATCATGATTAAGTTTGGCGACTTCGAACCCGTTCCAGCAAAAGGATCATTTTCTCCCCCAAAGCTGTGTGAACAAAGTATGAAAAAAGCATCGCTCGAGGAAGATGATGATGGTTGGATATTGGTGACTCGACGGAGGCGTCGTAAGGCTAGCCCACGAGATGAACCAGCTGAGAAACCAACAAGGAAGAAGATGGTAAGGAAGCCGAGGAAGCAAAAGGCGATCGGACGTCCGCGAGAGGCAAAGGTGGAGGTTTACCATCACCAAAAGTCGCGTCAGCCAGTAACCTTAGAGGAGTTTCTACCAAGTTGGTTCCGCATGAAGATCCCTAAAGATGATACGAAGGCCTCATGCTGTAATGCTGATAAAGTAGAGGAGAACAATGAAAGTCCAAAGCCATCTTCACCTGCGAAGTCAGAAAAACTCACTGAATCTACAGCCGGAGAAGCAAATACTTGTGAAGCAAAGATCACATTCACAAGTGATGATATCCTACTTGGGGAAGTTCCTCACAATCGTCCATTGTTCATGGTTGGATATGTGAATGAACAAAGAGTGAATAGAATCTTGATTGACGGAGGATCCGGAATCAACATTCTGCCTATTCACACAATGAACGAACTTGGCATTTCAAGAGAGGATTTGATTGAAAGCCGTTTGATGATTCATGGATTCAACCAAGGGGGGCAAAGGGCCATAGGTGCTACAAAAATTGACCTCACTATTGGAGAGATGACTTCAAGCGCATGGTTGCATGTGATCGATGCAAAAACTTCCTATAATATCTTACTGGGAAGGCCGTGGATACATGAGAATAAAGTCGTCCCATCCACTTATCACCAATGCCTTAAGTATCACGAAGATGGTATTGAGAAGAAAATCGTTGCTGATGACAAGCCATTCACTGAATCTGAAGCGTACTGTGCTGACGCTAAATTTTACTTGAAGAATATCGTGAATGAAGTCAGGGTTGATAACATCGCCAAGACATTGGATCCTAAGATTGCAATAAAGAAGGCTGAGATTGCGGCTGGGAAAGCAAAAGTTGTAGAGGATGAAGATAGAAGCCACTCTATTCAAAGGAAACCACATAAGCAATACTTTGCACCTTCAGGCAAGAAGACGGGACCTGCGCTCTGCTACGTCCCAAAACTGAAGGAGAAGAAAGACCAATCATCTGACCTGCAAAGTGACGTGCTGAATGGATTAACCCTTCCTATCAAGCGGCTTGATGCTTTAAAGTTATCCTCGAATTTGCTTGGAAAGTTTGTGGCCCGAAATCTGCCGGAGAATAGTGCACTCCCCACAAAGCGCACAAACGAGGGTTTTGATCCAAATGCTTATAAACTATTTGCAAAGGCTGGGTACGATCCCAACGAACCATCTAAGTTAGGGAAGCTCCCACCAGAAGGATCAATGAAGAAATCACGTGAAGGCTTGGGTTTCGAAAAACCTCCATCAGTTCGCATCTCTATAAGGAGGGCAAGCATCAATTATGTCGGTGCTGAGGATGAGTCCGTTCCTTCGAATAAAAGAAAGTCTGTCTTTGATCGGCTCGGAGAACCAACTGCAAGAAAATCTGTCTTTGATAGATTGGGACCATTGAAGAAGAGGAACAAGCTCCAAAAGGGTGATGTAAAGGCGAAAATAACCATTTCTCCTGACAACCCAAAACTTTCGAGAGGTTGCCAAAGTCTGATCCCTTCAAGGATGAAGCGTCAAGCAAAACTAGTAGTTTCATGTGGAGAAGTGTTAAAGGCAAAGACTCACACTATAGTCCACACAAGGGAGCGTGAGGAAGATGAAGAAAGTGTAGGATCTTCATATTACGTCGTTGCAGAAGAAGAGCATAATGCTTCATATCCAAATAATGTCAAGAATGAGTCGGAGGATATTTCTTGGTGTCACCACATATCTTTCAATGACGGAGATCTGCAGGAAGATGAAGATGCTAAAGATGCTCCACCTGAGCTTGAAGAAGGAGTGAAGGCGACAGTTGACGCATTGAAAGAAATCAACCTCGGCACAGATGAAGAACCAAGACCCACATATATAAGTGCTTTGCTGATGAAGGATGAAGAAAGTGCTTATGTAGAGCTGCTGAAAGAGTATAGAGATGTCTTTGCTTGGAGCTACAAAGAGATGCCTGGTTTAGACCCCAAAGTAGCGGTTCATCATCTGGCAGTTAGAAATGGTGCTCGTCCTGTTAAGCAAAGCCAACGCCGCTTCAGGTCAGAGCTGGTACCCTTGATCGAGAATGAAGTCAACAAGCTTATTGAGGCTGGTTTTATTCGGGAAGTCAAGTATCCTACTTGGATTTCAAGTATAGTCCCTGTAAGGAAGAAAAATGGCCAAATTCGAGTTTGTGTTGATTTTAGAGATCTCAACAATGCATGTCCTAAGGATGAATTTCCACTCCCCATCCCAGAACTCATGATTGACGCCACTACTGGATATGAGGCAATGTCTTTTATGGATGGCTCATCTGGCTATAACCAGATTCGCATGTCTCCTAAGGATGAAGAACTCACAGCGTTTCGAACTCCTAAGGGAATTTACTGCTACAAGGTGATGCCATTTGGCCTGAAGAATGCTGGAGCTACCTATCAAAGAGCGATGCAAAATATCTTTGACAGCATGCTTCACAAAAGTGTCGAGTGCTATGTTGATGACTTGGTGGTGAAATCTAGAAACAAGAAGGATCACCTACAGGACTTGAGAACGGTGTTTGAATTGCTGCGAAGATACCAACTTCGGATGAATCCTTTAAAGTGCGCATTCGGAGTTACTTCTGGTAAATTCCTTGGTTTCATTGTTCGACACCGAGGGATTGAAATTGATCAAGCTAAAGTCGATGCGATTTTAAAGATGCCTGAGCCTAGAAATATTCATGAACTAAAGAGTCTACAAGGAAAGTTGGCGTATCTTAGGAGATTCATTTCAAATCTGGCCGGAAGATGTCAACCATTCAGCCGTCTTATGAAGAAGGGTGTCCCTTTCGAATGGGATCAAGCTTGCAGCAATGCATTCAAGAGCATCAAGTCGTACCTGATGAAACCTCCAGTTTTAGCTGCACCTATACCTGGAAAGCCGCTGATATTGTATATTGCAGCGCAAGAAAGGTCTGTTGGGGCGCTTTTGGCTCAAGAGAATAGTGAAGGGAAAGAAAATTCCCTTTACTATTTAAGTAGGATGATGACACCAAATGAGTTGAAGTACTTGCCAATCGAAAAGTTGTGTTTGGCGCTTGTCTTCTCCATTCAAAAGTTGAAACACTACTTTCAAGCTCACGTCGTCCGACTCATTTCCAAAGCAAATCCTATAAAATTTGTGATGTCGAAACCAGTCCTTAGTGATCGTTTGGCGAGGTGGTACCTCCAGTTTCAACAATTTGAGATTGTGTACGTCCCTCAGAAAGCGGTGAAAGGACAAGCATTAGCAGACTTCTTGGCAGACCATCCGATACCTGACGATTGGGAGCTCACTGATGAATTACCTGATGAAGATGCAATGGTCGTCGAAGTTCAACCATCGTGGAAGATGTACTTCGACGGTGCTGCACGTCGTGATGGAGCTGGGGCTGGTGTGGTTTTTGTAACTTCCGAAGGAGAGGTTTTCCCATATTCTTTCACGCTGACACAACATTGCTCTAATAACGTCGCAGAGTACCAAGCACTCATACTTGGCCTCGAAATGGCAGTCGACATGAAGCAATTACAGCTGCAAGTATATGGAGACTCTAAATTGGTAATTAATCAGCTTTTGGGTAGCTATGAGGTAAGGAAACCAGAGTTACAACCCTATCACAACTATGCACAGAAGTTAATAGGATGGCTTGGGGATGTAACCCTCCAGCATGTGCCGAGGAAGGAAAATAAGAAAGCTGATGCCTTAGCGGCTTTGGCGTCAACACTTGCCTTGCCTGAACAGACACAAGTTACTATCTGCCAAAGATGGGTAGTACCACCATTTGATGAAGGCGTGGATGGTGAAAATGAGCTTCAACGTCTTGTTGCTGTTTCTGAGGCTGAGAAGGAGGACTGGCGGAAACCTATAGTTGATTACCTCAGTCATGGAACCCTGCCAGAAAATCCTAGAAGAAGAAGCGAAATTCGTCGTAGAGCACCCCGTTTCCTTTACTACAAAGACACTCTATATAGAAGGTCATTTGAGGGAGTACTTTTGCGATGTTTAGGAGATGATGAAACATTTCAAGCTCTGGAAGAAGCACACTCTGGGGTATGTGGATCACACCAGTCTGGGCCGAAGCTTCACTTCCATATAAAAAGGATGGGCTACTACTGGCCAACAATGGTGAAGGATTGCTTGGACCATGCTCGAAGATGCAAAGCTTGTCAGCTCCATGCAAACTTCATACATCAACCACCTGAAGTGTTGCACCCAACGGTCGCGTCTTGGCCATTTGATGCTTGGGGACTAGACATTGTTGGACCATTGCCGAAGTCTTCTGAAGGACACGTGTTCATATTAGCTGCAACTGATTACTTCTCAAAATGGGCAGAAGCTGTCGCTCTCAAGGAAGTAAAAAAGGAAAAGGTTGCAAACTTCATTCGAGTAAATATTATTTACCGCTTCGGTATCCCTCGTTATATAATAACGGATAATGGCAAGCCATTCGATAATAGACTGATGAATAAAATATGTGATCTCTTTGGCTTCAAGCAGCGCAAATCTTCCATGTACAATGCTGCCGCCAATGGCCTAGCCGAAGCATTCAACAAGACCTTGTGCAATTTGCTTAATAAGGTTGTTTCCAAATCCAAGCGAGATTGGCATGAAAGGATGGAAGAAGCTTTATGGGCGTACAGGACAACCCACCGCACACCAACGCAAGCAACTCCTTACTCGCTTGTTTATGGAGTTGAAGCTGTGTTGCCGCTGGAGCGTCAAATACCATCCTTGAGACTTGCTCTCCAAGAAGGGCTCACTGATGAAGAAAATGCTCGCTTACGCCTTGAAGAGTTGGAGGCTCTCGATGAGAAAAGACTCGAAGCTCAGCAAAGCCTTGAATGTTATCAAGCTCGTCTATCTCGTGCTTTCAATAAAAAGGTTCGCCCAAGATCTTTCCAGGTTGGTGATCAAGTCCTTGCGGTAAGAAGACCCATCATCACTTCCCATAAATCTGGGGGCAAGTTCACTGCAAAATGGGACGGACCGTATGTTGTGCAAGAAGTCTATTCAAGTGGTGCTTATAAGCTTATTGATGCTGAAGGAAAAAGACTCGGTCCCATTAACGGGAAATTCTTGAAGAAGTACTATCCTTGAAGTTGAAATGCTCCTCAACGCACGAGCCTAAACTGCAAGTTGAAATGCTCCTCAACGCACGAGCCTAAACTGCAAGTTGAAACGCTCCTCAACGCACGAGCCTAAACTGCAAGTTGACATGCTCCTCAACGCACGAGCCTAAACTGCAAGTTGAAATGCTCCTCAATGCACGAGCCTAAACTGCAAGTTGAAATGCTCATCGACGCACGAGCCTAAACTGCAAGTTCATATGCTCCTCAACGCACGAGCCTAAACTGCAAGTTGACATGCTCCTCGACGCACGAGCCTAAACTGCAAGTTCATATGCTCCTCAACGCACGAGCCTAAACTGCAAGTTGACATGCTCCTCGACGCACGAGCCTAAACTGCAAGTTCATATGCTCCTCAACGCACGAGCCTAAACTGCAAGTTGACATGCTCCTCGACGCACGAGCCTAAACTGCAAGTTGACACGCTCCTAGACGCACGAGCTTAAACTGCAAATCGCTACGCTCCTTTGATGCACGAGCATAAAACGGCATAAAACTCCTGGCCCGCAAGAGTCTAAACTGTGCACGGCCTATATAAAAAAAAAAAAAAAAAAAAAAAAAAAAAAAAAAAAAAAGTCCGCTAGGTTGAAAACCTCGAAAGAGGCGGCCTAGGCAAAAGTTAGGACAAAAAAAAAAAAAAAAAAAAATATAACACTTCTTTTATTATGAACTACGTAATGACTTGATCCTCCTCGTCGAGGTACGTAGGCAGCTTAGAGTTCAAATTCTAAGTTCAGTCGCCCAAAATAAAGAAAAGTTATATCCCTTGTCAAGTTTCACATTGTTATGTATAGCTTACAACCTAAAGAAAACATGATTACTTGTCAAGGTGTTTCGAGTTCTGGGACAAGTTCAAGTCGTTATTATATGAAAGCCTAGAGAGACTCTGCTCAAGATGTTCGGTGTATATAACAGCCCTTTGTACGTTATTCCTATTAATTAAAGGGGTTTATCATTTGGATGATTACGTATCAAGATGTGAAGTTGCCGTTAGTGATTACGCTTCGTGTTGAAAATCTACACGTAGTAAAATCAGAAGGAGTATTTTTGCATAAAAAACAAAATTCACCGAAAATATTCACAAAGCTTTTGTTTTAGCTCCAAATTTTGGATATGTTCTATATCTTGAAGTCTGGTCTCTAGGAAATCAAATGGCTCACGATTCGAAGGCTAATACATCAAGATATAATTTTTTTAGTAAAGCCGCGCAGAACTGAGACCAGTCAGCGAGACAGAATCCAAAGCTAACTTCAAAATAATACCTGGAACGATCCTGAAGGCTTTTAACTCTAAATTTTGGATATGCTATAGATCTTGAAGTCTAGTTTCTGGAAAACTAAACGGCTTGTAATTCGGAGTTATGTGCGGCAAGATATACTGGTTTTGGCAAGGCTGCGCAAAATTGAAATCGTCTGCGGGGCAGAACTGTTACATGATTTCGAATATTCATCCAGAACATTTCTCATTGTTTCCGACTTTGAATTTCGGATATGTTGTAACTCTAGATGTCTAGTTTCTGGAAAAGCTAAATTTTCACAAGTCGGCATTCATATAATAAGATATGAATTTCCTACCACAAGTGCGCTATGTTGTTGGAATACAGTGAGGAAATTGGAAAACACAATTAAGAGAAGAGGGACACAATATAAGGCAAAAGTGAAAGAGTCTTATTAATAATAAAAAATACCAACTACTAAGTCCAATGCAAGAAGTAAAAAAAAATAAAATAATTGTAGCCTAATCTAGAGATAACTTGAAACTGAGCAAGTCTTGACGGCTAGCCTCCAGGCGCTCTTTCTTCCTCTCCAAGTTGGCTAAGTCATCAGCAGACTGTGAAGCAACATCAGGGCAGGTCTCATACTCCTCCTTAGCAATCGAGACTTTTGATTTGGCTTCTTCAACTTCATATTCTGCAGCTTCCAGGAGGGCTTCTAAGTCCTTCTCCTTCTCACGCAACTTTTCAATCTTCTCTTTTACCTTGCCTATGGATTCGCGAATGGATACGACCTCTTCAACCTTCTCTTCCTCTTCAACCATGGCAAGTGAAAGGCGCTCCCCAGCTTTTGAAAGCAATTCTTGTTTTGTGGATTCTGAAACCTTGTCAGAAAAGGCGGATCGAGCCTGATCATACGAAGTGGCGAGCTCAAAGAAAGACTGCAACATGTCCCTCATTGGGGTGAGGTCAACACCTTTTCCCTCCATCGCTGCAAGAACCACTTTTGCATCTTCTTCATGGGAGGAGGCTAAGTCCAAATCAAAGTTTGAAAGCTTGCTTTGAAGTCCTTTCCAAAGTTCTGAAACGTACTTCTGGTTGATATTTTGAACAAGCTTGCTTCCCACAAATACAAACACTGCAGCTGCTGGTTTCTTGTTTGAAATGGCGCCGCATTTGTCTTTAGAGCCATCACGAGAATGAGAAGTCACCACTTGCTTTGCTTTGGCAGTAGCAGATGATTTCCTTAATATTGGTCGTGCAATAGACTCATCACTAGTTTGTGGTTTCTCTCGTTGTGGTACTGCCATAGCTCCAACGCCATTTGACTGTATGAAGGATAAAAACTGTTAGTAAAAGCATCCAAGTACAAGTGTGAAGAAAAAAAAAATGGTGTATACCTCTTTGATAGGAGTTGTCAAAGTCTTTGAGGAAGAACTACCACTGTCTGCAATGTCAACCATATGTGGGTTGGTTTGTTCCAGCTTTTCTGAAGGTGCCTTTACTCGCTTCCAACACCGGTCTCTATCGCTGCTCCTACTCCCATCTGGAGATAATCGCTTGTTCGATGCATGGGCTCTTTCACGACCAACCAACGGTGTTGAATTCTTAACGCTTTGGTGAAGTTGAGGTCTCTTGCCTTTGTCTTGCTCTGCAGGATTAGCCTTTGAAGCAGGCAACCGGTTATTTGTGGGATGTGGATGTCTGTCCTTAGGAAGAGGGGTATTGGCAGGTCCAACACCGTCGATCAAATATTGCAAGTTTTCATCAAGGAACTTTGCGTGTGTTTTCTCCCACCAATTCTTATAATTAGCCGAAGAAAATTTCTTCACATTGACTGTAGAAGGAGGAAAAGTCGCTTGCGACATAGTCTTGTGAGACACACAAATTCGAAAATATCTAAGCCCTTCCTCTAATGAGGCGCTACGGATATCATTTGTCAAAAAACCTGGGACATTCTGATAAAACCCAAATTGGCGCCCAAATCGATGTGGACTATAAGGCTCGATGATGAAAGAGTCTCCCTTCCTCACAGGAAGATAGTTAAACCGTATGCTCATGAAATAACTTGAGTCCAACTCTTCTACAATATTGTCGTCCACATAACTGTGAGGTTGGGAACTCTTTAACATAGTTGAAGTCCAAGCTACGACATCTCCTCGATGTATGCGTTTTCTTGCATCCTCTTTGTTGAAGTACTTGGCTGCGCCCTCTCCAGAATATGTCACCATTAGTGGAACAGATGGTTCTTTAGCGAGTGCATAGTGGGTCTTGAAGTGATAAGCTAGCCAACCATAAACATAGTGAATGGGAAAATGGACCTTGATAAGATCAAGCCGTGACAATCGTGAAATCTTGTTCAAGTTATTGTATATGCTTGCCAATACTGGAACTGCAAGGCTAGTTCTCCGCCCGCATGCCATGGTTGATGCTATCTTGAAAGTTCCCGGCCGAATGAAGTCACCATCTTCAGAAGGAAACACAAAGGTACATAACCAACACGATAGAAAGGCTGCCAGATACGTCTCTTCTATTCTTGCAGGCTTCACTCCTAGCTTGGAAAATACTGCTTCATTCTCCGTTGACCATTCGGGTGCCTCAGGTATAACTCCTGTAGGGTTATGTGTTGACTTTAAGCGCCCAGTTTTTTGCTCCCTCCTCGGTGGAGCAGGCCCATATCGCAAGGTTCCTTTGTACCAGAAGTTGATCCACTTGCTCAAGGGGACCCTCGGGATATCATTCTTTCCTTCTTGGAGATAATGAAAAGCTAAGAACAAGTGCTCACAGGCTCGGGGAATGAATCTCATCTTTTTCTCATCCTCACCTATAAGTTCCATAGCTGAGGGCACCGCTTCTTCGTAGATAGAACCCGCTATAGGCAAACCACCCAAGGTATGTAGATCCCAAAGAGAGATAGACATTTCACCAACAGAGGTAAGTAGCGTATTTGTCTTGGGACACCAACCTTCAAGAAATGACTGCAAGATGTTGGAGTTTCGATCATAAGTGAAAAGTGAAGCACGAACAGCATCATGAATTTTTGAAGCTTTCAATTCTTGTTGGCTTCGGCTAAGTATGTCTTCAGTCCATTCCCAATACCCCGGAATGTGTTGATATTCACCCTGAGTTATCATTGTGTCTCCCCAGTATGTCTCTCCTCGGATGATGCGACGACCTAAACTGGGAAGGGCGCTTGCAATGTTTGCATGACGATGGCTGGGTGCTTGAAGACTCCACGTCTTGCCGGATCCAGCTGAATTGTGATCATTCTCTAATGTCCAGTTTGCAATATGAAGTGAGTTCCTCAAAGATGGCCATGCACTCGCATATTGACCAATTGGAGTATGCACCAAAAGCCTAGTTTGAGCCGCATCGTCTTCAGTTTCAATTATGAGATACTTGAGTTTGGATGATGGAGAGGTGTAGTCTCTGAAGTGCACCATCTTGCCTAGCTGTAAGAACAAGTAAATCTTTGATCAATCTCGGGATGAAGAGAATCAACATAAAGATGATGAATGATGAAAGTCTTCCATGGGATTGTCGTCGTTAAAGTGGGGGTGCGTTGCCACCCCAATCACCTTAAACTTGACTTTCCCACGAGTATCGCTCCAAATAAGTCTTCCATGGGATTGTCGTCGTTAAAGTGGGGGTGCGTTGCCACCCCAATCACCTTAAACTTGACTTTCCCACGAGTATCGCTCCAAATAAGTCTTCCATGGGATTGTCGTCGTTAAAGTGGGGGTGCGTTGCCACCCCAATCACCTTAAACTTGACTTTCCCACGAGTATCGCTCCAAATAAGTCTTCCATGGGATTGTCGTCGTTAAAGTGGGGGTGCGTTGCAACCCCAATCACCTTAAACTTGACGTTCCCATGAGTATAGCTCCAAATAAGTCTTCAATGGGTCATCCTCGTTAAAGTAAGGGTCGACTTCTTCATAACTAACTTTTGGCCTACAGAAAAGAAAAGGAAGAGCAAAGAAGCAAAAAAAAAAAAAAAAAAAAAAAAAAAAAAAAAATATATATATATATATATATATATATATATATACAAAAGGGGAAAGTATTTTTTTACCTGACAAGAGAAGAAGAATATTTTAGCTGCAGAAGTCCTCTTTTACTTGCTGGAAACAAGAAAGTATGAATGAGAAATAAAGTTGCAAAAAGGATGCAAAAGTCACGTAGGATGAATGCAAAAGTTTGCATCCTAGAAATTAAGTATCTGTCCAAGTTGGACATCCACGTCAACGCTCAAAAGACACGAACGAGAGACGGTCCATTCTATGCTCATGTCCTAGCTATCCTTTGAACTTGGAAGACCAAATTAAATCATTTTTTGTGCGCCCTTCACTACTGTGTTGTGCCGCATTACATTATTATATGCTGGATCGGCTAATTAAGCTAAGACAAATAATAAAGTCATCTAAGCAATTTTTCTTCCACGTGAAGTTTGAACTAATTTGGGATATGCTTTATGAATTTCTTTCTTTCTTGATATCTATGGGGGTGTGTCTTTGTCTGTGACTTCTTATGGACTAAAGTTGTACATAGAGTTACCAGTCTCATAAATAACGATGTGCCATAATAAGTGAAGGCGTGTTGTCCCCTCAAACCATATAAGCAGCCCATAGATTTTTTTATTTTGGTCAGTTGAAAACAATGACACATATTCCAACGTACATACAATTTTTTGGTTCATATATTCCTACATGATATCACTGTCAACTTGTCATTGTAAAAACCAAAACCCAAAAAAAAAAAAAAGAGATGAAAAAAGTCAATCATGTGGAGATACTGTAAAGACTGGTTTTAAGGATATATTTTGTGACTGTGTCAGTTTTTATCTTTTTGTATGGGACAATATGAACCAAAGTATGTTAATAAGGACAAAAAAAAAGTACGAAAGTACTCCATTACCTTGAGAGATGCCAAGCAATAATGATGGAACGCCACCAAGAAAAACTCTCTGCAAGTGTCTTCAAATAATGACTCAAACAAGAGTTTTAAGCCTCTATTTATAGAGGGTTAATTTAGTTGTGATCAAGTCCTAATTTATTATGAATTAGTAGCACTTATAGGAGTTCAAGAGGAACAAGGTATCCTATTGCAATTGAAAAGGAAAAGGAAAATAAAAAAAAAAATAAAAAAATAAAAATAAAAAGCTACGGACAACACCGCCAAGTTTTGGAGTAAATTTGAGCAACAGCCATGCTTAAGGCTGCTAACTACAGGATAGCCGCTTCTCTTTACTTTCGGAAGCTTGTTGACTAATAGCCCTTTTGTTGGTTGTTAACTGGAGGATAATCAATTGTTGTCATAACTTGCTTATCAAATAGCTACCTTCTTGCCATTAATTGATAACAACAAAACATATTACTTCAAGCCTAGTCTTTGGATGACAATGGGTCTAAACACCGACAAGTCTTGAAGTAGGGGGCATTTGTAGATAAGTAAATTTTATTGGATCTAAATCCATGAAATAGTATGGCTACATATTAAATTGAAGACACATTGGTCCAAATAAATATTGTGGACTAATATAATTGGGCTAATTATTTAAATATAATAAAAGCCCGATCTTGAAAGGCTAGCCCAAATTAGCCTAAGGCCCAATGGATATAAGTTTTCCTAGAGGCCCAAAAATGTGCCACGTGGCAAGTGACGTGGCGTCAAGTCAAATAAAATAGCCAATTGGGTCATGCCACACGACAAATGATGTGGCAATCCAAGTCAAACTCCAAGACCAATAAAAATACGCCATGTGGACATGTGACATGTTATGGCCAATCAAATACGGCCTAGTCACTGCTTAAATCTGATTGGCCGGTCCACGGGCCAAGGCCCGTCAGGGTTTCTTGGTGGCTACTCCACCCCATATCTATATAAAGGGGTCAAATCTCTCATTTGAAAAAAAGGAAGGAAATCAGAAGCAAGAATCCATAACAAGAAGCAAGAAAGAGCTCGTGGATCAAAGCAAGAGATTTCTACAAAAGCTGCAAGCACTCAAATATTTCTCTACAAGTTCTAGAGATCAAGACGAAGATTCAAGATCAAGCTTCAAGCCCTTGAATCCAAGTACAAGTTCAAGATCAAGACCAAGTTCAAGATAAAGCTCCAAGCTCTTGAACTCATCAAGTCAAGATCAAGATCAAATCCAAATCCAAATCCAAACTTCAAGATCAAGCTCAAAAGCCCTTGAAGTTATTATTTTGAAAAGACGAATCAGAGGAATCATAGAGATTGTAACACTCATATTTTGATAAATAAAATATATTGTTGCAATATTTTCTTGTCTCGATATTTATTTTCTTGACGCGAATTTAGTTGTTACAGCGTGGTACTTTGTTAATTCCCTTTTGAACATATAGGATGTGTCAAACCACTGGTAAGCACAAATAAGACGACAGCCTGAATCAGCAATATGTAGTTGGTCCGTTAGCATGGTGTCGACACGTACAAGGTTAGGAAATTCTATGTAACACATACGTGTCACTGCCCTGCATTCTCCTTCTCTTCGGCATCTAAGCTTTATTTATTACTCCTACGTTTGAAGACAGGCCCCAATTGTCTCCGAACATAAATTTTCAACAAGTATTAAGCTTTTGCAAAGAAGAAGAAGGTAAAAATGTTGGCAAGAAAGGGAGCTGTTTCCACCGTTTTGAACGTCCTCCAGCGTACTTCCAACAAAAGAATCTCTTGTGCACCCTTCACCTCTGCAGCCGACAATGACTTTAAGGTAATGTGCAAATCTTTGGTTAATTTTTTTGTTGCAAATCTTTGATTTAACTTAGGGAAAATGGAACATTTACTAGATGAACATTTAGCAAGTTCACGCTGGAGTACTTCCTTGATGATTTCATAGTATATGACGGAGCTTAAATTAAGATATTTCGTATACTAGACTATAGTAGTGGTGTATTTTTAAAGAGTTATAGCGATATTTGTCAAACCCAAACATATCATTTGATTTGGAGTTAATTTCATAGGCCCGCAGGTGGAGTGAGGATGTAAAGGAAGGAATGAATAAGACAACAAGGCAAGGAACGAGCATGGACGAAAGGGCATACGGAAGGGACGATAGGTCAAGTAGTTCAGTGGCAGAAAGCTTGAAAGATGGAGTAGCAAAAGCAATGGAGACAGGGATAAACGTGGGAGAAAAGATGAAACAGGGAATGGATGAGGCATGGGATGCGACCAAGGAGACAACAAAGAATGTGAAGGATGCAGTAGTTGATGATGCTAATGATGCAATGAAGAAAGAATATGATTATCCACCTAATGATAGTCATGTTGATAGCTTAAGGAAACGTGCGGATGGTTATGATTTGAGAGTTCGTAGGAACTAGTAGTTTTTTAGGCACCAATTTCTGTTTGCTGATAGTAGCTTTTTGTGTTTCCTCTTTGAATTTTGAGCATGAGTTAACTATATGGTTCTTGTCCTTAATTCTATGAAAACGATCTCTGTTTAGACTCTTGAAAATCATACCTACCAATGTCGTCAAAGATGTAGTAATGCTGAGGCCTTTGCTCCATTTTTATTCTGAAAGTTTATCACTTTAATAGGAGTAGTTAGTAATATGACCCCAGGGGCTGTTTGATCGCATTTATAGTACTTCTGGTGTTTAGGTATGTACAAACAAAAGTCAAGGAAAAATTCCTGAAGCTTATGTTAAACTATTTTTCGTGTTTTGAAGCATTGATAACTTTTCATTTACTCTACAAAGATGGCCATATATGAATTAAGAGTCACAAAAAGGCTACTTGATTGGCAAGCTATGTCAAAACTGTCACCAAGTCTCACTTGCAGCGCTGAACACCCAGAAAATTTTCCTGAAATTTATGTTCAACTGCTTACTACGTTTTGAAGATGTGATCTGCAATTACAAAGTAGATTAAACTTGCAATTAATATCTCTAAAAGTAGTTGCTTGGTTGGCAACCTATGCAAAGCTGGCTATTTTGTTCAATTGAAAACCTTAAAAGTGTTATAAATTTATTTATTTGTGTGGATGACCACTACTCATTATTTACTCAATTGTAACCTATGATTTACTACCCCACTTTCTCCTACTTAATTCCTCCCATTATGTGACCACTAATTCCTTATTAAGTCACTACTTATTTCTTGTAAACCTTTGGGTTGATTTGTAACCTATGTATTTGTATCCTATAAATAGAGCATATTTGGCTGTATGGAAGATACACTTGAAACACTTTGAGAATAATACAAGTTATTCCTTCTCCTCTCATATATTTTGTCTTGTTCTTGCACTACTTTACTATTAGTTTTACAACACGTTATCAGCACGAGTCTCTATTTTATTACACGATTTAGAAGAAATGAAAAGCAAATTATGATGCAATTGAAGCCAACGTTCTGGTTGCTAACTCAAGATAAGTTTTTTTGTTTCTAAATTCCTTCATATTATGGTTTTGTTTTTGTTAATCTCAAAATTAATAGTACCCTATTTTCATTTTGTTTTATACCACTTTAAATTGTGGAAATCTTTCACTGACTACAACTTTTGTCTATTCTTCCATTGTTTGATTGATTTTGTAGCTATCCTTTGACAACAATTTAAGAGTGCATGGCCTAACAACATGATATTGTAGATTAGTTCTACTCATGTTTCAAGGTAAACTGCTTGTGAGAGCAAACATGGATTATGTAGTATGGTTAATATTTTACTCTCACATGGATATATGGAATGAAACAAATATGGTAACTTTTAAACAATGCTTCATTGATTTATAGTTGGGTTTAAATTTTTATACTCATGGTAAGTGGAGACCGGAAAGATGTAGTTGCTTGGTTGGCAACCTATGCAAAGCTGGCTATTTTTTTCAATTGAAAACCTTAAAAGTGGCTATTTAGTCGACAAGCTATCTAATAAAGGTAGCTAAAAATGAATGCTTGGTTGGTAAGCTATGCCAGAATTGGCTCTCCTTTTCAATTGAAAGCCTTATGCAAGAATTAGCTGTTTTTTTTAAATTAAGTGGCTATCTAGTCCACAAGCTATCCCTAAAATGGGTGAGGGGCAGAAGTATTGACGCTATAGGCAATAGTTTGTCCTTTTGACCCGTAATCGCGGTTGAGCAATAATGGCATCCATGCAATAGTGGCATCCACTTCGTTTAAAGAATAAATTTTGAATAGAAATATCACTATGAATCTGTATTCAGGGGCGGATCCACTTGGAGGGGAGGGGGTGTCACGGCACCCGGTAACCTCCGTCGAAAATCGAAATAGTGCATATATATGCTTGTATACCAAAAGAACTTGTTAAAATTATGAAGTGGCACCCATTGAACAAAATCATCTATGGTGCCACTGGCAGAGAGTTGGATTGTTCGCCTAAGTTGGTAGGGGTCGAATCCTGCTAGCTGCTGTTAAAATTTTTATTTGCTGACTACATCGTGTCTAATTCTACTTCTGCTTTCTTTAATTCCTCTGCACTTGTTCTCTTTTCTTTCCCAAATCTTTTAATAGTGAATTAACATGTAAACATTGTTAATATATACCTGTCAGATTTAATCCTTGTTGACTTATTTTT
This sequence comes from Petunia axillaris subsp. axillaris, assembly GCA_029990575.1. Lineage (NCBI taxonomy): Eukaryota > Viridiplantae > Streptophyta > Magnoliopsida > Solanales > Solanaceae > Petunia > Petunia axillaris. The sequence goes on along the minus strand of JARKNS010000002.1, from coordinate 13,643,647 downwards.
GTTTTCTAATCTAATTTTCAGTGACTTTTAATTTTTTTTTTCGGAGTCTAAAGTGATGACATGTTAATGTTTACTTGTAATAATTTAGTTTTAATTGGAGAGATGTGACTACCTTATTGATAATGTTGTTAATTACTTGTGCGGACTTATATTTGATGAGGAAATGTTATAATTCTCCTATTGATTATACAAAATGCTCGTACTTGTACTATTTGTTGTACCTGTGGGATTTATCTACTCGAAATGTCATTTACCTTTATGAAGTGCGAGTTTCTTCTGTAAATACTTTTTATAGGTACTAGTATTAATAGAAGATGTGAAATTTTAATATCAACAAATAAAAAATTTATTAAACCAAAGTGAAGTCAAAGCAAACCAAAATCTAACCGATACACACTAAACGTTATGGTCATTGCAAAGTGTACACTAAATTAAAATGGCATCCTCTGCTTTCAAATTCTGGATCCGCCTCTGTCTGTATTCATATCTTCCTTTCTCATAAGTACTATTTAAAATACAATATTTTTCTTTGATCTTCTCTTGCTTAGGAAATTACCTTTTAATCTTTTTTTCCTACCTTTTAATCTTTTTTCACGTTCTCACTTGCGTAGCTCTTTCTTTCCATGTTCTCGCTTGCGTAGCTAGGATTCGCCGTAAGAATTCTTGTCTAGGTAACACATACGTACTGTTGAAAAATTCTTATAGGCAACTATTTTCCTTTGATTACTTCCCGTGTTATCTCAAATATATTGTCTGTGAACGAAGCGAGTGTCATTTAAGGACACCGGGGGTAATATTTTGGCAAAAAGTGGTTTTGTTTTATCAATTAACAGCTTAAATTGAGCACATAGGAGGAGCACCTCTGCTCTTATATAATACTCTCTTTAATCCACAAAGAATGTCATATTCCACAAAGAATGTTATAGGACTTGGAGTTTAAGAGATGGATGATGACTTTTGGAAGTGTGGTTAAAATAAGTCATATGTAATTGTGTGCCTATAAATCATTTCATTAAAGGTAAAGTGGTAAATTTAAAATTAAATTATTTTTAAATTTAAAATTATATCATTTTTTTAATGGACTAATAAAAAAAATAATGTCATTTTTTTTGGAATAAAGAGAGAAGTTGTACTAACTAAAATAGGCCATTGATTTAGAAAAACGAAATAAATGTATGAAATTTGTCCATACCAAAAAGGGATTTTTTTTTTTTAAAAAAACACTTCATTAAAATAAGGAAATTGCAAAGGAATGACCATTTTTTTTTATTATATGGGCATAACACCGTGCTGATTTTGATAAATTTTACTTTTCTTGTTTTATCGGTGTTATTTTTACCGATTTGTTTATATTATTCCTCTAGACAAGTTTATACGCTCAAATTTACTAAATGAATAAATTATACATGTACGTACATAGAGAAACGTATACAAGGAGTGAAATACAAAATATACAAAAAAAAAAAAAAATTGAAAAATTATACTTACATCCATTATAATATGTAAAACTAAAATTTTATAATCCATAATAATATGCAAAATTGAAAATGTATATGTAATCACCTAATTTTGGCACCTATATACCAAAATACGCACAATAGTTGTTTTAATAATTATGTGATTTTTTGCTAGATTCTATCCTTTATTTAGCCGTGTTACTTAATTAATTAGATAATAAATACCAAAAAAAAATTATCCCAAAATAGAATCATATGTGGTTAGTGTTAATTTGACATGTTATGTGTTTGGCATGCTTTTATTTTATAGTAATTGATTTTATTTTTGTATTAATCAAGTATGCTTTTGGGAAATGGGTCTTTGACTAAGTGCAATTAGCAATGTAGGCTATATGTAAATGAATGCAATGAAAAGAGCCAGCCCATTACTTGACCCGCCCGAATCTCCAATCAGATCCGACCCACTTCCTTTAATCCCTATTTTTCCTCCTTTCTCCTATACACCAAAATGAGAAAAAAACAAAATGAACCAGGCGAAGCCATGGCGTTTCTCCATAATCGGCAGAGCTCTGCCACCTCCTCCGTCGAACGCCGCAACCCCAACAACAATATACATTTTCAGAACAGCCTTTCATCCCTCTTCCTAAATTAGAGATCAATGTCCCCAAATTCAAAGAACCAGTGTAGCGAAAATGCGGCCAAGGCTTTTCCGGTGAGTTTCTTCATCTTTTCCGTTGATTTCTATGTGTAGGCGCTATCTCTTTCCCCTCTTTCCATTCTTTTCTTTTTCTAGCTGAAACGACCCCACATGGGATCGTTTCCGTTAGAAAAAGAAAGGGACGGATGCGATTGAGATTTTGACATACGAACCCGATTTGTTCGACGGGTGCGGGATGACGGAGGGGGTAAGATGATTGGTAACAGTGAGACTGTGAAGGGTTTGTTTTTAGCAGCAGTAGCTAGTGGTGATAAGGCAATGTTGTGACGTGAACGTGGGGTGGGGGTGCTTCTGTAAATTTATTGTGATAACGATGGAGAGAAGTAGTTGGCGAGGCAGCGAGGGTGATGCTGCTTTGGCGCTGTGAGGCTGCTCGTCGAGGCAATGGAAAGGCGAGGCAGTGAAGTGGGTTGGCGACGACACTCTAGTGTCGATGGCTGCGATTTTTTGGTTTGAACTCGGTTATACATTTGGATTTGGCATTGTTTCAGTGGTGTTGATTGCTATCAGAATTGTGGAGACGACGCTGCTGAAATGTTTATTTTGATGGGGTTGTGACGATCATTTGTGTCGATGAAACAGAAACAGTGAAGCAGTGGGTTCGTTGTTGTTTTGTTTGTTGATGCTAGGCGCAGCCGCTATGGTAGCAGTGATGCCAATGGCAAGTTTGATTCATTAGTTGCTTGATGACGAGGCTGTTTAGAGTTGTACCAGTGGTGTTTCCATTGTGATGAGGCAGCAGCTATGACGACACGGGAAAGCAGCATCGATGTTAATTGTGTCCCACAGTGGTGGCTGCGATGATTGAATGAGAGGGGGGCTGTGGTACTCTGTTTTCTGTTTAGCCAGGCAGCGGCTATCTTGTCGTGCTCGGCTATAGCAACGAACAATGGCACAAAGCTGATAGTTGATTTCCTTGTGTCGTTTTCTCTGAACTGGTGGCGTGGGTCTAATGCTTTGTGATGACTGGTGGTAGGGGGCTGCTTTGTTTGTATATTTTTGCCGCTGCGATGTAGTTGTAGTCGAGAGTGAGGCAGCCGAGGCAATGTCCATGGGAAAGCTGTGATGATGATTGTTTCTTTGAGTACTGGGGCTGTCGAGGCAACGCAGCTGATCCGAGGGCAGCGATGATGGTGGCAATGATCGAACGGCACAGGCATTGCAAGGCAGTGGTTAGGCTTTCAGTTTGGCTTTGACTCGACGGGTTAGAATTAAAGAAGATCCCTCTTCTTCTTTTCCTTTGTGCTATCTGTTGAATGAATCGTTTAATAATGCAATGTCGTTTAGTTTAGTGTTAGCAATCAATTAGTAAACTTATTTTGGTGCTGAAGCTTGAAAGTTAAAGTTGGAACGTTGTTACTATGTTGTTTGTCCAGTTAGAAGAATGAGTTTTAGCCGTAGCTTTTGTATGATCGAGTCGTGTTTATGTCAGTCAAGCTTTATTGAATCAGTTTGAATATGAGTTTTCTCTTGTCAAGAATAAATGTGTTTCTAGTATTGCAAAATCTTGCCGCTTCCTGTTACGCTCCAGAGCATTCATTTGTTTTTTTTCTTATCCGCTGACTTTGTTTGTTTAGACATAAGGTCCTATGATTGTTTCCATTGCTTCATTGGTGATTTGGTCGTAGTGATTAATCAGTAAAGCGAGTATTCACTTCGAGTATGCCTGAAAATGTTCAAGAGTCCATTTGTTTCAGCCGATGAACTTTTTTAATTGTCACAAAAAAAAAAAAAAAAGAGAAACTGAAAAGATGTTGCTTGATCATGTGTTCACTGTTAAATATAAAGTGTGTATATGTTATTATTGAATTTGTTGGAATCAACTTGAGTGAATATCTGCCTGGGTATGGATGTTTGTTTGATCAGGTTATTTTGTCCAAATTCTAGCTGTTGGTCATGGTAGTTTGATTTGCTTAGATAGTTAGGATGACATAGGGCTTGATGATGTCAAATGGGAATGTCAAAATTGAGTCAAAGGAGTACAATCTCTGTTTTGTTCTGGTACTGCCCTGCAGGCAGAGAAATGATGGCCTGAATGCTAAGGTTTGGGGCACATGGTCTAGTCCTTGGACTGGTACACAGCCCCCCACTTTCCCTTCCATAGAGAGCCTTTTACTCTCTTTTAAAAGAAGGGAAAACAGAACAAGAAAAAGGCCAGGAGATACAGTAACACAAAAAGAAAAACCAAAGAAAAGAGTGAACAACAGAGCTGAAACAAAGGGAGAAGAGAGAATAAAAAACTGAAACAAAGGGTGAGCAACAGAGAGATAAAAAAGGAAAGAACAGAGAAGTGAAACAACATAAAAAGCTAAACAGAAGAGGGTGAGCAACAGAGAAGAGAAAGGGTGAGGAACAGAAAGAAAAAACCAAAAAGAAAAAGAGTGAACAGCAAAGCTGAAACAAAAAGCTGGAAACAGGATAGAGAAAAAGCTGAAACAGAGAGTGAGAAAAGGTTGAAAACAGAGGGATACAGAAACATAGAAACAAAAGAACAGAGAGTGAGCATAAGAACAGAACATGAAAGTTGTTGCTGCTGTTTTCCTTTGAGCCGCTGGTCTGGTCGTTTGTTTGGGTTGTTGGGCTTGCTACGCATTTGAAAAAGTTTGACTTCGAATTAGGTAAGTTTTCCATTTCATCTTATTATTTTTTATGTAAATGTTAGCCTTGTGTAGGCCATGTTAATGCATGAACTAAGTTATAAGTCCATGATTAGTTGCTTATATATGATGAATGTTTAAGCTTGAATGGCTATTGTGTACCCCCCTCTGTTTATAAACTGAAACTTTTGCGCAAATGACACATTATGTAACTCTGGTACAGATCTGAAATTTGAGCGAATTGTGACTGTTTATGCAAATGTTTGTTTTGTTTGTTTGTTTGAAATAAACTAGAACAACGTTAGTTGTACTTCCCTTTTGTAAAGTATGCTCAATCAACTATGTGAGTTAGTCCCTTTATGAAATGTAGAAGGCAAAAATTAGACAAAATCGGATTTACAAAAATATTGGCAAAAATGGCCAGATCTGAACTCAACAGTAAAAAGGGGGCTGTTTATGCAATATGTAGAAAAACATTATTTGCGGAAGTAATCCAGCCCAGCTGTGAATTGATCTTTTAATCCAAATCCGTATTCGTTTAGCAAAACTTTTAAATCTTTGGAAATTGAAGGATAAAGAGTTGTACATCAAACATAATAAATATACGGTAATCTTTTTATAAGTTTATAGGCTAAGAAATAACCAAGGATTTTTAATATGGCTAAACATTGAAACAAATAGAAAATAGGACCTATGGCATAATCCTCTTAAATAAACATGCGCTCAAGTTTTTCCCTTTGTGTAAATGGGCTTCGACATTTTGCAAAGCTAGGTCATTGTATTTAGAGCTTTAACCTTAAGGCCCCAATAGAGTTCAAAAAATGTAAATTTAGTAATTTCGCTAGTTATAATGAACGAAAAATCAAAACTAGGTGAAGGATAAACGAATAAGCTATAGGACCTTAGTATCCCACCAAATAAATTTGATTCAAGTGTAGTTTATTTAAATCGGAAGATCTCGAACGGGTGAAGTGCCTGCGCGACCATATCCGGTTTAAAATAAATTACATTTGTAAATATTGAATCAAGCCGTACGTAAATAAAAGAAATGTGCGTCGAAAGTAAATGCGACCCATATAATCAAAAATCAAGCCGAATTATAAATTCGAGTTTTGACCAAAATAAATAAAAATACAAAATTGAGACTCAAACCAAGGTTGATAAGGTTTCGAACGGGTGAAGTGCCTGCGCGAAAATATTCGGCCGAGTCACGAAAAATAAAAAAAATAAAAAATAAAAATACAGAAAAATAAAAATAAATCAAGGCGTAGCAAAGGAAAACAAATAAAGGCAGGTACGAAATATTCCATATAGCCGGAATGCGTCAATAAAAGCAACTGTGCTTGGCACAGGACTCAAGGGTGCCTAATCCCTTCCCGAGAGTCAACCGAGATCCTTATCCGGAACTCTGATGCAGACCACTAACGAGTCATAGGTGTTCCAAGGTACCTTTTAGGTGACTTGGCACACCTTAAACTTGTCAAGTGGCGACTCCGAAAAATCTCTAATAATTCGTGTACCTTTGAACACCGTCACTTCCTTAAATGGAAACCCTAACTCGGGATAGCGCCAAATAATCATAAAAAATCCCATAAGCGCTTTCCTAAACCCGAGACACCCTCCCAAAAGCGGGAGCGCGGAAAAAAGGGGTGTGACAGCCTTGGCGACTCCGCTGGGGAAAAAGTGAAAACTGAGAATCTCAGGCTTTATACTTTGTCGTTTTCGGCTTTTAAATATTGTTTGTACATGCTGCCTTGAATGTTACTGTTTTGATATTGCTTGAACTGTATATACACAACTGTCTTCTCTCGTACACCTCTGAGTCTTCTGGAACACTGCACACATGCACGCCAGTCTCGCTTCGGCGTCTGGAATTTCTGTCGTGTCTCAGGACACAAAAAGTTAACCCTTTTTAGGAGGAGGTGCGTTGGGTTAGGCCGTTAGACGTTGTCGACCGGTACCCCCGAGGCACTTCCAAATTGCCAGAAACTGTAGAACATGAACCCATTGAGTCACCTAGAGTTGAACCTGTGCTTTTATCTAGGCCGATTTATTTGCATGTCATTGGACTTAGCGAGGTGTGGTACACCGGTACCGCACTTGTCTAGGCTGACCCTTTAGAGTCCAGATGGGGCCCACACCCCAGAAAGACAATAGTGACATCTTTTGTGTTGCATCTAGAGAGGCCGTTATGCTGACCGTTTATCGAGAGAAAGCGGGTTAGTCTGGAAAAATGAAAAAAAAAAAAAAAAAAAAAATGAAAAAAAAAAAAAGGGAGAAGAAACACTTTGTTAAGAGGGGCAATTTCAGATTTTTTCAAAAAAAATATATATTAGCGTGTCAATTGTCCTTTTCCCGTTGTCGGCAAAGATTTTAAAGCCAATTTCACGCCGTTATAATGGCCAATTTTGTGAAAAAAATAAAAGAGAAAAACAACGTCAATAGTCAAATTTTTGGTGGCGTTGTCATTAGAAAATCAAAAAAAAAAAATCAAAATAGAGTCGTCTTGTTTGTAAAACATTGACAAGTTTGTTCCTATTTGTCTAGGCTAGTCGGATCATGTAAATATTTTATTTGAGCCGGCTTGTCCGTTTTAATGTCAATAGTCAAATTTTAGTGTCGTTGTCATGTTGAGTTTTGTTCAAAATTAGAAAATCAAAAAAATCAAAGTAGAGTCGTCTTGTTTGTATAACATTGACAAGTTTTGTTTCTATTTGTCTAGCCTAGTCAATCATGTAAAAATTTTGTTTGAGTCGGCTTGTCCGTTTAAAATGTTGTTTTACAAAATTTTGTCCAAGTTTTCTCGGTCCTAATCCTTCATTTTTAATAAAATAGGTATCATGGCTGCATCATCATCTAGAGTAGGAAAAAGGAAGTTTCCTGAGGGATCTACTCCACCGCCTATTAAGATGGTCGATAAATGTCCTCCATTGTTGAGAAATTGGTGGTACCATTTGAGCGAAAAGCAGAAAGGGGTTGTGCATGCGAGAATTGGGGAAATGACACATTTTCTTAACCCTAAGTTTGCCCCACGCCGGGAACTGGTAAATGCTTTGATTCGGTATTGGGAACCGAGTCAAAATACCTTTGTGTTTGGTGATATTGAGATGACTCCCACTTTAGAAGAGATCTCGGGTTTGACTAATGCAGTGTTTAGGACAAAGAAGTGCATAGCACCTCGCTTTGTGAGAGTCGAGGAGTTCCTACGGGACATGAGTCTGCGTTCTGATACCCAGTTAGTGAGTTTGGCCTCAGGTTGGGTCAGTCTGGAGTATCTTTATGCTCTTTATGGGCGGGGAGATGGTTACACAGAGCATCGGCCGAAATTTATCACTATGTTGAGCCACGACCAATGGGATAGCCTTAGGGAAAGAGCTTTCATTTTCGCTTTCCTTGGCCTCATGGTCTTCCCGATGGAGAATGGACAAATCTCTATCCATACCTCTTGGATCGTGAGAGCTTTATTTGGGGGAGTTCGAGATTCTACTGTTGTACCGATGATCTTGGGCAGTATTTATCGTGCTCTGACTCGATGCAAAGAGAAAGGGGCCCGATTTTTCGAGGGTTGCAACTTGTTGTTGCAAGTATGGTTCGTTGAGCATTTGTTCGGCCGTTCTGACCCTACTCCACTACCCGATGCGCCTAAATGCCATTTGAACACCCATTATTATCGTGCTCGACATCTTGATCTACCTGAGAGCTTTGATGGGTGGGCCAAGTACTTGAGCGAGCTCACTCTGGAGAATATCCGGTGGCAGGTTAGTTGGTACCCCTCGAAAGAGGGAATATATGGTAGTATGGACCGTCCTTTTCTAGTATTGATGGGTCATAAGGGAGCCGAGCCTTATTGCCCTACACGGGTGCTCCGACAGCTTGGGCGCGTTCAGGGTGTACCTAGGGTAGAGGCCGTGGAAGAGTATCGACTTGAGCATATTAGCGGTGAGTTTCCCAGGCACACTCAGTGGTTCTCCATTTGGGATAATATGAGACATTTGACCTCCAGCACACAGGTTATAGACCGATTCAGAGGCGAGGTCACTCCCGAGTATGTTTTCTGGTTCGGCCGACAGCCTGCTTTGGTAGCTATGCCAGCAAAAACGGTTAAGGGACCGTATGATGAGGCACTCAGGATTGACATGAAGATAGAGATGCATAGGGTAGAGACTGAGGGGAGATATGCAGGTTTGGTCTACCGTCTTCGTTCTGAGAGGGATGCCGCTCGAGCTGCTTTGGTTGAGAATGAGGGTCTCGCGCATCAGCACCTAGACACAGTTAGACGACTCCGTGTTATGCACTCTGAAGCATTGACAGAGCGGGATGCCGACAGGGCAGCTTTGGTGGAGAGCAGGAGAAGGGAGGATTATCATCGTCGGGACGCCATGGATGCTCGAGCTCGACTCGACAGGGCACTGGAGCAAGAAGAGCAGCTCAGGAAGCTAGCACAGAGCCGACTTCAGGATATACAGGCTGCTGGACAGACTATCAGTGTAGTTTATCGGCAGGTTTATGACTCTGCTGTATATGTTGCACAGGCTATCAGTGACTATAGGAGGCTGCCCGCGGAGGACCTACTTCCCCATGTGCTTCCCTTCGTCACCAGAGTTGCAGAAAATTTGGCTGGAATGCGCCGCACTTTGGTAGAAGGCCCACCAGCAGATCCCGAGGAGCCACCAGAGGAAGATCTCGACGAGCCATTTGAGTCAGATCCAGAGGAGCCAGATGAGGCAGGGCCCGGATCACCTTAGCAGATATATGCCAGTCCGAGATGATGCAGCTCATTGCCTTTTGTCATTCATTTAGCATCTTGGACAGATTGTAGCTTTTATTATGTATTGGCATTTCTATTTCGAACAGTCGGTCTAGTTTGTCTGTTTTAATTTTTTAGGAGTACTACTATTGCCCCATGTTGTCGGCGGGCTTTTTATATTGTACTGTTTCGGCATTTATGAAAAAGAAATCAGAAAATCCAAAATTGTGTCTTTTATTATCTTAAATGCATTTTTTCTTCCTTTTTCAATCTGATTTTGGACCCTTCTTACATTTGAAAGATATATGATATGAAAAAAAAAAAAATGAAAAAAAAAAAAGAGAGAAAAAAAAAAAAAAAAAAAAAAGCGAAAGAAAGAGAGGAAAATGAAAGAAAAAAAAAAAAAAAGAGAAAAGAAAAAGAAGAAAAGAAAGAGAGGACCCGCTTTGTCTTGATTCGGGATGATGCATTACGACTTTAGGCTTGTAGGCGCGCTCGGCTCATAAATATCATGTTTCCTAACCTGTTTTGTTTGCAGACAAGACTAGATTACCAGTGACTTGGTGCAGCGCTCTAGCATTACCCCACTCTCACACAACTAACTCAAGGGGACTTGAAATTCCATTTGGTAACATGGCCACTGAAGGAGACAAATCCGATGCCGGTTCTGAAGAAAATGATAGGACGACAGAAGAGGCCCTGATTCTGAAGCAATTTCTGGTGGACATGCATCATGCGATAACCACAGGACGGGTACCTCCTCCCATGCCAAACCTCCTAGATGGGCTTATGCCAACAGCTAGCCAGCGAGCACCAGGCACATCTACGGCAGTTGAGGATCCGACCTATCCCCCTGGTTTTGGCACTAGTCAGGGTCCCACAAAAGAAGTTGAAGTGCGCCCTCATGCACCGCCCCCACCACCTCCACCTCAAGGGCAATATGGACAACATCTACCACAGGGGCAGTATGGTCCACCCCCACCACAGGGACAGTATGGTCCACCTCCGCTACAGGGGCAGTATGGCCCACCTCTCCCACAAGTTCCAATTTTTCGGGGCCCAGCCAGGCCTGCTATGGCTAGGTCCAACAGCGAACCACATCTCCAGGGTGGGGATCATCATTATGATCAGCACCATGAACCCAATTTCCGACACAGTGACTCGTATGATCAGGGGTTCCATCGCGGGTCTCAAGTTGAGGTTGATCGATCAGGAAAGCTGGATGAAAGTGAGGTTCTAAGAAAGATGAAGGGCCTAGAACAAGCAGTAAGGACCATTCAAGGATATGGAGATCATACTGACATCTCTTTCAAGGATCTTTGCCCCTACCCTGAATTGCAATTGCCAGAAGGGTTCATAGTGCCAAAGTTTGATCTATACACCGGGCAAGGAGATCCAAGGGTTCATATGAAAACCTACTGCAATAAAATGAGAGGGGTCAAGAAAGACAAACTGTTGATAGCCTACTTTTCTGAAAGCTTGGGGGGCGCGGCTGCCGAATGGTTCATGAGGCAGGACTTAACTAAATGGTTGTCATTTGAGGATATGGCACAGGCATTCTACGACCAGTACAAGTACCACATTGAAGTTTTGCCAGATCGATCCTCTTTGGATGCGATAAAAAAGAAGCCAAGCGAAAGCTTTAGGGAGTACGCCCTCAGATGGCGCGAGCAGGCCGCTCGAGTGAGCCCCGCAATCCCGGACGATGACATGGTCCGTTTGTTCATTGAGGCGCAGGATGAGGCGTTCTATGGTTCATTGATCGCCGCCTTTGGGAAACCGTTTAGTGAAGTCGTCAAGATGGGAGAAATGATTGAGAGAGGAGTCAAAGCTGGCAAGATTGTGAGCCAGACTGCACTAAAGGCGACCACACAGGCTGTGCAGACCGGGGCAGCAGGGTTCGGTAAGAAGAAGAAAGAAGATGTGGCCATGGTAGGGTCGGGTCCACGAAGGTGGAATGATGAGCGATACAGTCAGGCTAATTCATACCAAGCTCCAGTACACCCTCCACAACACTATTACCCACCACAGAATGCACAATACTCCATACCTCCACCCCAATACTCCGTACATGCCGCGCAGCCATATGCCCCAACGTCTTATCCGCAATGGCGCGCACCAGCCCCACAGCCTACATATCCCATTCACCAAGCTCCACATAATCACTATCAAGCTCCACCTAACCCTACTTACCGACCAAGAGGTCCGGCAGGCTTCCGTCCGAGAGCTGAATTCAAGAAGGCTCGAGAAGAGAAGAAGAGAGAATTCACGCCAATTGGAGAATCCTACACCAGTATCTTTGAGAAACTGCGGGCCTTGAACATGATAAAGCCAGTTCAAGGAAACATGAATCCTACTGGCAAAGTGGACCATTCTCGGCATTGTGATTACCACTCGGGCGCACCAGGGCATGATACAGAAGATTGCTACTATCTCAAGAGAGTGGTGCAAGAGCTGATTGACAACAACCAAATTGTGATAGAGGATGCAGAAACTCCGAACATTAATCGCAATCCTCTGCCAGTCCATGATGTACACATGGTATATGCATGCACAGGGGGATTTGAAAGCGAATCTGCAAGGCCAATAGTGTCAGTCGATGCAATAACAGTTGAGGTGGAAAAGATGCATATCACTTCAAAGACAAGTCCTGCTGTGGTGTCCGGAGGAACAAAGCCATCTGTCCAGTTGGATAAGCCCGTGTTAACATTGAAACGAGCTGTTGAGGAAAGGGAAGAGAAGACGGAGAAACCAAAGTTGGTGATCTCAAGGTCCATCAGAAAGGAAGGGGAAGCAGATTCTGCTACCAAACCGAAGTTGGTTATAAGAAATGCACTTCTGCGCGAGCCCATTGTCATAAAGAGGGCATCCCAGTTCCATGTGACAGATAGTAGGGCTGTCCCGTGGAACTATGCCCAGGCAGTGGTAACGTACATGGGAAAGGAGGTTGTAGCAGAAACGACACAAGTGGGCGGTCTAACTCGTTCTGGGCGGTGCTTTACCCCGGAAGAGTTAAGAAAAGCAAAGCAAGCCAGGGAAAATCAGGGTCCCATCAAGGAACCTGTCACTGAGAAAGAGGCAGAAGAGTTTCTAAAGAAGATGAAAGTGCAAGATTATTCTATTGTGGAGCAGCTGAGGAAGACCCCTGCTCAAATTTCTCTGTTGTCCCTGCTGATGCATTCTGAGGCGCACCGTCATGCTCTATTGAAAATCCTGAATGAAGCTCATGTATCTGAAAAAATGACTGTTGGAAATTTGGAGGCAATTGCTAGTCGTATCTTTGAAGTAAACAGGATCACTTTCACTGATGAAGAATTGCCTATGGAAGGCACAGGCCACAACAAAGCACTACATCTGACTGTCAAGGTCGACAATTCTTATGTCACTAGGGTACTGGTTGACGGTGGGTCCGGTCTGAACATCTGTCCATTGTCTACTTTGAAAAGATTGAAAATCAACGTGGACAGAATTCGAACCAACACTATGAGTATCCGAGCTTTCGATGGAGAGAAAAGACAGTCAATTGGTGAGATCGAGCTGACATTGACAATTGGGCCTGTGGACTTTGCTATTAATTTCCAAGTGCTCGATATGGATTCGTCTTACAATCTACTGTTGGGAAGGCCCTGGATTCATATGGCGGGCGCAGTACCGTCGACTTTACACCAGACTGTCAAGTTTGAATGGGATCGTGAGATGATCATGGTACACGGAGAGGGAGATTTGTCAATCTACAAGGATCCGTCCATTCCAGTCATTGAGGTCACCAATGATAGCCCAACACTGATGTACCAAGCCTTTGAAGCAGTCAATGTAGATGAGGTCCCTGAAGGCAAGCCTTTGCCCCAAGCAAGATTGTCAGAAGCAGCAGTCATGATGGCTACGGAAATGTTGAAGCATGGTTTCAAACCCGGGAAAGGTCTCGGAGCATCACTACAAGGAATGTCACATCCAATTAGTCCGCTTGGCATTCGAGGTACCTGGGGTCTGGGATACAAGCCTACAGCTGCAGACAGAGCAAGAGCTAGGAAGATGAAGAAACAAGAATGGTCTCTAGAGAAGCCTGTTCCTTGCCTCGCTCAATCTTTCACGAGGTCCAATGGGGGCAAGTCTATTTCAAAAAATGCTGAGGAGACTGAAGAACAGAAGAAGTTACTGTCAGACCTGAGGCACGTCTTTGGCATCAACATGGTGCAAACCGGAGAAGGACCTAGCAATGCAGAAATCCAGGACATTGGCCCTGATGTGAAGCTGAACAACTGGGAATCCATGCCTCTCCCCACTAGGAGGGGCTATTGGTAGCAAGTTTTTGTTATCCTTTCTGTATACTTGGTTATTCCAAGGGTTGTAATCCAAGTATATTTATTTTGCTCGTTATGATGTCAAACCCTTTTGTCTTTCAAATTCAATGAAAAGCAAGACCAGTTTCTTGTCTCTATATCCTGTCTCTTTATTTTCCTAATTTTCATTTCTTATTTCTTTCTGTAGCTATGTTTCTGATGGCCTTAATAACATGACATGCATGCTGAAATCACGCCCTGATCTAAACACACAGTTTAACTTGGTCTCATTGAATCAACCAAAAATTGAGGAAGTGCATGATGGGGGGTGGGATGATTCTGAAGTGGCAATTGAGGAGGTAGATGACATGGAAAGGAGTGATAATAAAGGAAGTTTTGAGGAAGGATATGATGAAGAGGAGGCCGAGAGTGAAATAAATGGAGAGTTAGAACAATTTGAAAATAAGCCCAAGCCCAATCTAGATGACACAGAAAATATAAATTTGGGAAGTCCCGATGATGTCAGGGAAACCAAGATAAGCATGCACGCTCTACCGAAAGCGAAAAATGACATAGTCCAGGTTTTGTTTGACTATAGAGACGTGTTTGCTTGGTCATATGATGACATGCCCGGTTTGAGCACAGATTTAGTAGTTCACAAGTTGCCGATCAATCCTGGTTTCCCTCCGGTCAAGCAGCTTCGGAGGAAATTCAAGACAGATGTGAGTGAGAAGATCCATGAGGAAATTATGAAGCAGCTATCTGCGAAGGTGATACAATCTCTTCAGTATTCCACTTGGTTGGCCAATGTTGTGCCGGTGCCGAAGAAAGATGGGAAGACAAGAATTTGTGTTGACTATCGAGATTTGAACAAAGCCAGTCCCAAGGATAATTTTCCTTTGCCTAATATTCACATTCTCATAGACAATTGTGCCAAACATGAGATCCAATCTTTTGTGGATTGCTATGCCGGATATCACCAGATCCTGATGGATGAAGACGATGCAGAAAAGACGGCGTTCACCACACCTTGGGGAACCTTTTGTTACAGGGTCATGCCGTTCGGCTTGAAGAACGCCGGGGCAACGTACATGAGAGCCATGACAACCGTCTTTCATGATATGATACACAAGGAAATTGAGGTGTATGTGGATGATGTGATAATCAAATCAAGAACAGTAGAGGATCATGTTAAAGACCTTAGGAAATTCTTTGAAAGGCTTAGAAGATACAATCTGAAGTTGAATCCGGCTAAATGTGCATTCGGTGTTCCAGCTGGAAAGTTGTTGGGTTTCATTGTCAGCAGGCGAGGCATTGAATTGGATCCTTCAAAGATCAAAGCTATACAAGAGTTGCCTCCGCCAAAGAACAAGAAAGAAGTCATGAGTTTCCTCGGAAGATTGAACTACATCAGTAGGTTCATCGCTCAACTCACTACAACTTGTGAACCAATCTTCAAGCTGCTAAAGAAAGATGCTGCAGTCAAGTGGACCGAGGAATGCCAAGCGGCTTTTGACCAGATCAAGCAATACTTGTCAAATCCACCTGTGTTGGTCCCACCAGAGCCAGGCCGACCTTTGTTCCTCTATTTGTCAGTGATGGATAATTCATTTGGTTGTGTACTGGGACAACACGATTCCACAGGCAAGAAAGAGCAAGCCATCTACTACATGAGCAAGAAGTTCACGGATTATGAGGTCAAGTACACTTTGTTGGAAAGAACGTGTTGCGCCCTCACTTGGGTAGCACAAAAGCTGAGGCATTATTTGTTGTCATACACTACTTACCTCATATCCCGGATGGACCCACTGAAGTATATCTTCCAGAAGCCAATGCCGACGGGAAGACTCGCCAAGTGGCAAATGTTACTTACAGAGTTTGACATAGTCTATGTCACCCGGACTGCAATGAAAGCCCAGGCTTTGGCCGATCATTTGGCCGAGAACCCAGTGGATGATGAGTATGAACCTCTCAAGACGTACTTTCCTGATGAAGAGGTTGGCACAATTGAAGAGTTGTCCTTTGAAGATGATCATTATTGGAAGCTTTATTTTGATGGGGCCTCTAACTCTAAAGGTGACGGTATCGGGGCCGTTCTCATATCCCCGACAGGTCATTACTATCCAGCGGCTGCGCAACTTCGTTTCTGGTGTACTAATAACACAGCGGAGTACGAAGCTTGCATCATGGGTCTACGCATGGCGATAGACATGGACATCAAAGAACTACTGGTGCTCGGAGATTCCGACCTACTAGTACATCAAATCAAGGGTGAATGGGAAACTCGAGACGTGAAACTCATCATGTATAAGCAGTATCTGGAAGACCTTTGCCGAAGGTTTGATTCTATTGAATTCAGGCATATCCCAAGAGTGCACAATGAGTTGGCAGATGCTTTGGCTACATTAGCATCCATGCTTAGTCATCCTGACCAAACTCACATTGATCCTCTCGAGATTCAAGTTAGGGATCAACATGCTTATTGCAACATGGTTGAAGAAGAACTTGATGGCGAGCCATGGTACCTGGACATCAAAAACTACATCAAGAATGGAGAGTATCCAGCGCTAGCAGAGAGTAATCAGAAAAGAACCCTCCGCCGTCTTGCAAATGGTTTCTTTCTGAGCGGAGGAATACTGTACAAGAGAACCCCAGATCTGGGACTGTTGAGATGTGTAGACGCACAAGAAGCCTCGAGAATTCTTAATGAGGTACATTCAGGAATTTGTGGGCCACACATGAATGGCTATGTGCTAGCCAAGAAGATTTTAAGAGCAGGTTATTTCTGGCTCACTATGGAGAGAGATTGCATAGGGTTTGTGCGAAAATGCCACCAATGTCAAGTGCACGGTGATTTGATACATTCGCCTCCCTTAGAGCTCCACACAATGTCCGCTCCTTGGCCTTTCGCTGCATGGGGAATGGATGTCATTGGCCCGATAGAACCAAAGGCATCGAATGGGCATAGATTTATCTTGGTCGCCATTGATTATTTTACCAAGTGGGTGGAAGCAGCGACATTCAAGTCAGTTACCAAGAAAGCTGTGGTCGACTTTGTTCACTCAAACATCATTTGTCGATTCGGTATTCCCAATACCATCATCACTGACAATGGGGCTAATCTGAACAGTCATTTGATGAGAGAGGTATGTGAAAGGTTCAAAATTGTGCATAGAAATTCTACACCATACCGGCCAAAAGCAAATGGCGCGGTCGAAGCTGCAAACAAAAACATCAAGAAGATCCTTCGAAAAATGGTGGAAGGATCTCGAGATTGGCATGAGAAGTTGCCATTTGCTCTTCTGGGTTATCGCACAACTGTGCGCACCTCAATAGGCACGACTCCATATGAACTGGTGTATGGGACTGAAGCGGTCATTCCAGCAGAAGTCGAAATACCATCCTTGAGAATCATCGTTGAAGCTGAAATTGAGGACACTGAATGGGTCAAATCCCGCTTGGAACAATTGGCTCTGATTGACGAGAAAAGGCTAAATGCAGTATGTTATGGTCAACTATATCAGAAGAGAATGGCCAAAGCATACAACAAGAAAGTGCGCCAACGCAAGTTCAATGAAGGCCAGTTAGTCTTGAAGCGCATCTTTCCACATCAGGAAGAAGCAAAGGGCAAGTTTGCTCCAAATTGGCAAGGACCGTATGTGGTGAAGAAGGTGTTGCCCAATGGTGCCCTATTCTTGACAGACATCGAAGGCACGATGGCTGAAATGATTGTTAATGCTGATGCAGTGAAGAGGTACTACATTTGATGTTCTTTGATTGGGATACCGAAAGTCTTTGTTTCCCTTATCCAGATAATGTATCCCTTTTGTTAGCCTTTGGCTTTGTATTGCTTTTGTGAACCCTTATTGGGAATTCTGTAATTGAACTGAAATGAAATGAAAAGAGAAAAAAAATTCCAAATTTGGCATTAAATTGCTAGAGCTACGTCTGACCTGATTCCTCTCAAAAGGATACGTAGGCAACCATTCAGGTGCGGTCATATCAGTGAAAGTTCTAAAGGTTCCCTAGTTTCATATTAGGGGAAATTTTCCATTTTTCCTATCTCACATTGACGCAAAACTTGCCTTCAAGTTTGCGGCCAAATTCAAAGAAAATCAAATCCGCAGTTTCTGCTAAACTGGGGCAGAAGTTTGTTTTTATTTTATTTGTCAATAAAATAAAAACAAACTTCTATTATTCTTACCATCTTTTCACATGCTCATGGGACGTTTGATATTTTGGTCTCGAAGTCAGGAGAGGCTCAAAACACCCAAGAAAAAAAAAAAAAAGAAAAAAAAAAGGAAGAAAAAGAGAAAAGAAAAGAAAATGAAGTCTTGCCGGTGAAAACCTGAAAGGGCGCCGCATGACAAACAGTGAGATAAAAGAACAATGAGAGAGGTTAGTTGGTGAAAACCCCAAATGGGGCACCATTAGCCGAATGAGAGATGTTATATTTGTCATCAAGCTGGGCTTGGCAAGCAGTCATTGCTGAATGTTTGAATTGAGGGAGAGGTTGAGGAAGAGCTGTCGTGAATGGATCGGGGTTCGAGGCCAAGATGCATGTCATGTCTATTGGGGTCATCATCATTTTTGCCTCCAGATAAGTTCATTTTCATCTTTTAAAGGACATCTCTTGTCCAGAGTCCTTTGTCCAGAATCTTCCATTTTTCGACTCTCAGTCAAAATAACATCAAAACGAGCAAAAGAAAGTTTCGCAAAAATTGTTTACCTGTTTTGCAGTTGTAGCAGAGCACAGTCAGGACCCGCCTGGATAATGGAAGCCAACATCACATCTCGATAGCAAGAATGACACATCGAGAATTTGCACCATTAAAAGACCAACAAGAGAGCCAAAGGAAATACAGAGAAATGGAAAGAAAGTAGGAAAAGAAAGGAAATAAGGAACGCAGAATTTGGAATAATTTTGAGAAAGTCGAGGCACCCACCTGGAGAATGAGGGAGTAATTTAGAGAAGTCGAGGCACCCACCTGGAGAATGAGGGAGTAGTTTAGAGAAAGTCGAGGCACCCACCTGGAGAATGAGGGAGTAATTTAGAAAGTCGAGGCACCCACCTGGAGAATGAGGGAGTAGCTTAGAGAAAGTCAAGGCGCCCACCTGAAGAATGAGGGAATATATACAAGAAGTCGAGGCACCCACCTGGAGAATGAGGGAGTAGAGAAGTCGAGGCACCCACCTGGAGAATGAGGGAGTAGTTTAGAGAAAGTCGAGGCACCCACCTGGAGAATGAGGGAGTAGCTTAGAGAAAGTCAAGGCGCCCACCTGAAGAATGAGGGAATATATACAAGAAGTCGAGGCACCCACCTGGAGAATGAGGGAGTAGAGAAGTCGAGGCACCCACCTGGAGAATGAGGGAGTAGTTTAGAGAAAGTCGAGGCACCCACCTGGAGAATGAGGGAGTAATTTAGAAAGTCGAGGCACCCACCTGGAGAATGAGGGAGTAGTTTAGAGAAAGTCAAGGCGCCCACCTGAAGAATGAGGGAATATATATCAAGAAGTCGAGGCACCCACCTGGAGAATGAGGGAGTAGTTTAGAGAAAGTCGAGGCACTCACCTGGAGAATGAGGGAGTAGTTTTGAGAAAGTCGAGGCACCCACCTGGAGAATGGGGGAGTAGTTTAGAGAAGGTCCAGACGCCCACCTGGAGAACGAGGGAATCCGTTTCTGTAAAGAAGCAAGACCCATCAGAGTGATGGTCTCCAATTCAGCAAGAACAAGACCCATCAGAGAGATGGTTTTTCAATTCAACAGAAGCAAGACCCATCAGAGTGATGATTTTCAATTTCCAACATAAGCAAGACCCACCCGAAACCAAAGTGGTGGTTTACCTTTCAACAAATGAGAGGAGCAAGAACCAAGGAGCCCATCTCGGGAAGCATGAAGAAGTTAGCTTAGAAATTGTAATTTTACATTTCAAATGTTGTATTTTCATTTTTTCTTTGTAAAGCAGTGACCACCAGCCAGCTAGCCAGCAACCAGCGACAGTGACCAGCAGCAACGACTCTAGTGTGTCAAAAGTGTCTTGTGTCAGTCCGGGTAAGTCTAGGAGTGTCGAGTCAGTCCCAGCTAGTTCTGAAAGTGTCTAGAGTTAGTCTGTGTATGTCTAGAGAGTGTTTAGTGTTTAGTCTAGGAGAGTTTAGCGTCTGTTTGTATGCGGTAGTCCCAGCTATCGCACGTGAGGAACTACACTGACCTGATTCCTTAGTCCGGGGATATGTAGGTAACCTTGTTCTTGGTTAGAGCCGAAAGGTCAAGGTACGGTCACAATTTTGCAAGCGTATTCTCAGCTAGAACTGGAAAAGCCAAAATTAGTTGTCGATTACATCTTTGTCCGAAAACACTTCATGTTCTCGAACAAAGAGGGGCAGCTGTAATCACCTAATTTTGGCACCTATATACCAAAATACGCACAATAGTTGTTTTAATAATTATGTGATTTTTTGCTAGATTCTATCCTTTATTTAGCCGTGTTACTTAATTAATTAGATAATAAATACCAAAAAAAAATTATCCCAAAATAGAATCATATGTGGTTAGTGTTAATTTGACATGTTATGTGTTTGGCATGCTTTTATTTTATAGTAATTGATTTTATTTTTGTATTAATCAAGTATGCTTTTGGGAAATGGGTCTTTGACTAAGTGCAATTAGCAATGTAGGCTATATGTAAATGAATGCAATGAAAAGAGCCAGCCCATTACTTGACCCGCCCGAATCTCCAATCAGATCCGACCCACTTCCTTTAATCCCTATTTTTCCTCCTTTCTCCTATACACCAAAATGAGAAAAAAACAAAATGAACCAGGCGAAGCCATGGCGTTTCTCCATAATCGGCAGAGCTCTGCCACCTCCTCCGTCGAACGCCGCAACCCCAACAACAATATACATTTTCAGAACAGCCTTTCATCCCTCTTCCTAAATTAGAGATCAATGTCCCCAAATTCAAAGAACCAGTGTAGCGAAAATGCGGCCAAGGCTTTTCCGGTGAGTTTCTTCATCTTTTCCGTTGATTTCTATGTGTAGGCGCTATCTCTTTCCCCTCTTTCCATTCTTTTCTTTTTCTAGCTGAAACGACCCCACATGGGATCGTTTCCGTTAGAAAAAGAAAGGGACGGATGCGATTGAGATTTTGACATACGAACCCGATTTGTTCGACGGGTGCGGGATGACGGAGGGGGTAAGATGATTGGTAACAGTGAGACTGTGAAGGGTTTGTTTTTAGCAGCAGTAGCTAGTGGTGATAAGGCAATGTTGTGACGTGAACGTGGGGTGGGGGTGCTTCTGTAAATTTATTGTGATAACGATGGAGAGAAGTAGTTGGCGAGGCAGCGAGGGTGATGCTGCTTTGGCGCTGTGAGGCTGCTCGTCGAGGCAATGGAAAGGCGAGGCAGTGAAGTGGGTTGGCGACGACACTCTAGTGTCGATGGCTGCGATTTTTTGGTTTGAACTCGGTTATACATTTGGATTTGGCATTGTTTCAGTGGTGTTGATTGCTATCAGAATTGTGGAGACGACGCTGCTGAAATGTTTATTTTGATGGGGTTGTGACGATCATTTGTGTCGATGAAACAGAAACAGTGAAGCAGTGGGTTCGTTGTTGTTTTGTTTGTTGATGCTAGGCGCAGCCGCTATGGTAGCAGTGATGCCAATGGCAAGTTTGATTCATTAGTTGCTTGATGACGAGGCTGTTTAGAGTTGTACCAGTGGTGTTTCCATTGTGATGAGGCAGCAGCTATGACGACACGGGAAAGCAGCATCGATGTTAATTGTGTCCCACAGTGGTGGCTGCGATGATTGAATGAGAGGGGGGCTGTGGTACTCTGTTTTCTGTTTAGCCAGGCAGCGGCTATCTTGTCGTGCTCGGCTATAGCAACGAACAATGGCACAAAGCTGATAGTTGATTTCCTTGTGTCGTTTTCTCTGAACTGGTGGCGTGGGTCTAATGCTTTGTGATGACTGGTGGTAGGGGGCTGCTTTGTTTGTATATTTTTGCCGCTGCGATGTAGTTGTAGTCGAGAGTGAGGCAGCCGAGGCAATGTCCATGGGAAAGCTGTGATGATGATTGTTTCTTTGAGTACTGGGGCTGTCGAGGCAACGCAGCTGATCCGAGGGCAGCGATGATGGTGGCAATGATCGAACGGCACAGGCATTGCAAGGCAGTGGTTAGGCTTTCAGTTTGGCTTTGACTCGACGGGTTAGAATTAAAGAAGATCCCTCTTCTTCTTTTCCTTTGTGCTATCTGTTGAATGAATCGTTTAATAATGCAATGTCGTTTAGTTTAGTGTTAGCAATCAATTAGTAAACTTATTTTGGTGCTGAAGCTTGAAAGTTAAAGTTGGAACGTTGTTACTATGTTGTTTGTCCAGTTAGAAGAATGAGTTTTAGCCGTAGCTTTTGTATGATCGAGTCGTGTTTATGTCAGTCAAGCTTTATTGAATCAGTTTGAATATGAGTTTTCTCTTGTCAAGAATAAATGTGTTTCTAGTATTGCAAAATCTTGCCGCTTCCTGTTACGCTCCAGAGCATTCATTTGTTTTTTTTCTTATCCGCTGACTTTGTTTGTTTAGACATAAGGTCCTATGATTGTTTCCATTGCTTCATTGGTGATTTGGTCGTAGTGATTAATCAGTAAAGCGAGTATTCACTTCGAGTATGCCTGAAAATGTTCAAGAGTCCATTTGTTTCAGCCGATGAACTTTTTTAATTGTCACAAAAAAAAAAAAAAAAGAGAAACTGAAAAGATGTTGCTTGATCATGTGTTCACTGTTAAATATAAAGTGTGTATATGTTATTATTGAATTTGTTGGAATCAACTTGAGTGAATATCTGCCTGGGTATGGATGTTTGTTTGATCAGGTTATTTTGTCCAAATTCTAGCTGTTGGTCATGGTAGTTTGATTTGCTTAGATAGTTAGGATGACATAGGGCTTGATGATGTCAAATGGGAATGTCAAAATTGAGTCAAAGGAGTACAATCTCTGTTTTGTTCTGGTACTGCCCTGCAGGCAGAGAAATGATGGCCTGAATGCTAAGGTTTGGGGCACATGGTCTAGTCCTTGGACTGGTACACAGCCCCCCACTTTCCCTTCCATAGAGAGCCTTTTACTCTCTTTTAAAAGAAGGGAAAACAGAACAAGAAAAAGGCCAGGAGATACAGTAACACAAAAAGAAAAACCAAAGAAAAGAGTGAACAACAGAGCTGAAACAAAGGGAGAAGAGAGAATAAAAAACTGAAACAAAGGGTGAGCAACAGAGAGATAAAAAAGGAAAGAACAGAGAAGTGAAACAACATAAAAAGCTAAACAGAAGAGGGTGAGCAACAGAGAAGAGAAAGGGTGAGGAACAGAAAGAAAAAACCAAAAAGAAAAAGAGTGAACAGCAAAGCTGAAACAAAAAGCTGGAAACAGGATAGAGAAAAAGCTGAAACAGAGAGTGAGAAAAGGTTGAAAACAGAGGGATACAGAAACATAGAAACAAAAGAACAGAGAGTGAGCATAAGAACAGAACATGAAAGTTGTTGCTGCTGTTTTCCTTTGAGCCGCTGGTCTGGTCGTTTGTTTGGGTTGTTGGGCTTGCTACGCATTTGAAAAAGTTTGACTTCGAATTAGGTAAGTTTTCCATTTCATCTTATTATTTTTTATGTAAATGTTAGCCTTGTGTAGGCCATGTTAATGCATGAACTAAGTTATAAGTCCATGATTAGTTGCTTATATATGATGAATGTTTAAGCTTGAATGGCTATTGTGTACCCCCCTCTGTTTATAAACTGAAACTTTTGCGCAAATGACACATTATGTAACTCTGGTACAGATCTGAAATTTGAGCGAATTGTGACTGTTTATGCAAATGTTTGTTTTGTTTGTTTGTTTGAAATAAACTAGAACAACGTTAGTTGTACTTCCCTTTTGTAAAGTATGCTCAATCAACTATGTGAGTTAGTCCCTTTATGAAATGTAGAAGGCAAAAATTAGACAAAATCGGATTTACAAAAATATTGGCAAAAATGGCCAGATCTGAACTCAACAGTAAAAAGGGGGCTGTTTATGCAATATGTAGAAAAACATTATTTGCGGAAGTAATCCAGCCCAGCTGTGAATTGATCTTTTAATCCAAATCCGTATTCGTTTAGCAAAACTTTTAAATCTTTGGAAATTGAAGGATAAAGAGTTGTACATCAAACATAATAAATATACGGTAATCTTTTTATAAGTTTATAGGCTAAGAAATAACCAAGGATTTTTAATATGGCTAAACATTGAAACAAATAGAAAATAGGACCTATGGCATAATCCTCTTAAATAAACATGCGCTCAAGTTTTTCCCTTTGTGTAAATGGGCTTCGACATTTTGCAAAGCTAGGTCATTGTATTTAGAGCTTTAACCTTAAGGCCCCAATAGAGTTCAAAAAATGTAAATTTAGTAATTTCGCTAGTTATAATGAACGAAAAATCAAAACTAGGTGAAGGATAAACGAATAAGCTATAGGACCTTAGTATCCCACCAAATAAATTTGATTCAAGTGTAGTTTATTTAAATCGGAAGATCTCGAACGGGTGAAGTGCCTGCGCGACCATATCCGGTTTAAAATAAATTACATTTGTAAATATTGAATCAAGCCGTACGTAAATAAAAGAAATGTGCGTCGAAAGTAAATGCGACCCATATAATCAAAAATCAAGCCGAATTATAAATTCGAGTTTTGACCAAAATAAATAAAAATACAAAATTGAGACTCAAACCAAGGTTGATAAGGTTTCGAACGGGTGAAGTGCCTGCGCGAAAATATTCGGCCGAGTCACGAAAAATAAAAAAAATAAAAAATAAAAATACAGAAAAATAAAAATAAATCAAGGCGTAGCAAAGGAAAACAAATAAAGGCAGGTACGAAATATTCCATATAGCCGGAATGCGTCAATAAAAGCAACTGTGCTTGGCACAGGACTCAAGGGTGCCTAATCCCTTCCCGAGAGTCAACCGAGATCCTTATCCGGAACTCTGATGCAGACCACTAACGAGTCATAGGTGTTCCAAGGTACCTTTTAGGTGACTTGGCACACCTTAAACTTGTCAAGTGGCGACTCCGAAAAATCTCTAATAATTCGTGTACCTTTGAACACCGTCACTTCCTTAAATGGAAACCCTAACTCGGGATAGCGCCAAATAATCATAAAAAATCCCATAAGCGCTTTCCTAAACCCGAGACACCCTCCCAAAAGCGGGAGCGCGGAAAAAAGGGGTGTGACAGTATATACTTTTATATATTTTATATACATACTTATACATCTAATTTTATACATTTTTAATACAGTGCTTAGGTCTCATTTGTTTGCACTTAATGGAGGTCTGAATCTAAATGGTTTAGGCCTCAGGGTATTAAGTGCATTTGTTTTTGTTAAGATTTAACCACTTAATATCTCTTAATAGATCTGTATAATTCAGATCTTGAGTAAAGTCTTAATACCATTAAGAAATTCATCACCCCTTCATATATTACAACAACTAACTACCACTGCACTACTACAATTGGTAACCACCACCACCACCGCTGCTACCACCATCTGCCGCCACCAGTCCACCACCACCATTGTCTACCACCACCAGCCATCAACAACAACCACTAACCACCTCTACCATTATAACCTATTGCTACAAGCACCAACCACTAACTATCACTACCACACCAATCACCTCCACTATCACAACTGCCATTATTTCTATCAACCACCGCCACCTCTACCATTACAACTCCTTAACTACCATTACAACCTTCCACTAATGACAGTTGATAACCACCACTGCTACCACCGACCACCTCCATCATCACAATAACCACCACCACCAACCAATACTAAATACCTCCACAAACACAACTACCTTCACTACCAAGTACCACAACCACCACTACCTAGCACCGCCAATACTGCTAGTCACTACCGCCAACCATATCTACCATCGAACCACCACACCACACAACCACCACCAACACTACGACTGCTAGCAATCACTACTACTAGACGCCACCGTCATACCACCACAAACCACCACCTTACAACCTAATATGTCGTGGATGTAATAATTAAACTATTTTATAATATGTATAAACTTTAATAAAGAATAAATATAAATTATAAATATTCAGATGTTGAAAAAACAAACAGTCTTAATCATTAAGTGTTCAGAACTTAATATCACATCTTAATATTCAGATGTGTATACAGATTCAGATCTCTTAATCTTAATAAAAACAAATGGCTCCTTACACAGTGTATAAAATTATATAAAACATAAGTGTATGTAACATACGATAATGTTTATATAATATTTTTAGTAGATCTACATAGCATTTTAAAGCAAAGCATTAGATTTATTCTAATTCTTAAAGGAAAATACCAAACATATATAATTTTTCAAGAAACATACTAGATTAGTCCAAATCCTCAATAAAAATATCAAATTTACATATAAAATATATACATCGCAATATAATAATCATGAATCCACAAATTAAAACAAAATGAAGAAACATATAAGAAGAAATCTCGCCAAAATTTTGATTTAAAAAAAAAGAAAAAGAAAAAAGAAAGCAGTCGCGGTAGCGGCGCGGTGGCGGAGATTGGTGTGAAATTATTTTGTTCTCTCTTTTAACTGTGAACAAGGAGAAGAACAGATAAAAAGTGGTGACGTGTGGCGGAGATGGCGAAAGGATGTTTGAGCGAGCAAGGCTTTAGGGTTTTGAAGGAGAAGGACAGAGATGGAGGGTTGGACAGGGGCGAAACTACCTTGATAGGAGGGGTGTCACGAGACACTGCTTCGTCGAAATTTTTACCGGATATTTATATAAATATATGAAAACTCTACTATATGTTGGTACAAATGCAAGAGGTGACACTGCTTGGAACAAGAAGTCAAAGTGATCTAGTGGTTTACGTTATTGCTTATTCTCTCACATGATGTAGGTTCGAGTCCATACGACCACTTTTTTATCACTATTTTTGAATATTTAATCAAGTAAAAATATTTGGTGTTTGGGGATTGAAGCTTATAAGGTTAAATAAATTTATGAGGTTTTAAACCACATATACTAGATATCACTATTAGCTAATATTACCATTAAAACATACAAGTATACAATCGCAACAGTTCTAACAACAGAATCATTGACTTTAAAAAGTGAAATGCGGATGAAATGCGGATCTTCAAAATTTTACCAATGTCTCTATTCAAAGTGACACTGCTTACAAAAAATACTGCGTACGCCACTGGGGTTGGAGGAAGGCGGCGACAAGGGAAAATGAGGTGTTAGGATTTTTTCTTTAGTGAAAAAAGAAGGGAAGAAGATATAACAGGCTTGCTAGGGCTTGTAAGTTTTGTCTCAAAAAATGGCATATTATAGAACTATTCTGGTAAGGTTCTTAAATAATACACATATTGATAATTTCTGTTAACTCCTTGTCTCTTAGCGTAAAAATCCCTACTAAATTGAAAGTCAATTGCTGACTAGCTCGTTTTCAACAATATAAATTAAACTCTTTCCGTTTATGAGATAATCATTTTTTAAAATTGGTTCCAAAAATAAGATGATAACTTTTTAAATTTGAAAGTTATTTAACTTCAAACTTTCATCAATTCAATTTGTTCATCTTACATAGACCATAGACGTTATGAAGTGTTTAAACATTATGTTAATCCCAGCTTTGCGGCATAAAATTAAAAGAAAAGAAAAAGTAATAATCATGTTCCAAAAATAAAAGAGGGAACCATGATCTTTTCATCCGAGGAAACAGATAAATAGGATGAGGTTGGTGGAACACTATGGTCCATTAGAGATGATTCTTCTTATCATCCTCTAACTTTGGAGCAGACTAAGCACGCCTTCAATAATTGACCATATTCCACGCGTCAGACTTGTAAGTTGTAACCACAATCCAGCTAAAACATATAACCAATTCTGCTAATCTGTTTAATTGGTAAGAAAAAAAAAATGACACCATATTTTATAACAAGAGACCTTTCAACTCTTAACTTTTGCATAACCTTGCAGTAAATATCATGACATATTTAAGGCGCAAATTCGGAGTATTCTTTTTATATAGATTTTGTGTTCAAATTCTAAAATGTATTAGCAAAATAATAGTACTATACTACTCCTACTTTAGTAGGGATTACCTTACCTTTTCGGCCTTTTTGTTCTGGTTTCCTCTTTAACACAATAATTCTTTTAAACTCCATGTTAGTTGTTTAATGCTATTTTAACTACACTGGTACTAGTGATAATCCATGGTTCATTTACGCCTAATAATCTGTTCCTATTCAAGTACTAGTAGTGTCATTAATTTGTATGTATGTAATACGTACTATTTCAGAGGGACAGAGCAAGAGGTAGTTGTGGTTGTGGTCCATACAAGCTTTTTTCGCCTTTTGTCTTAACATGCCTTGGCCTACATTCATTACTCTTTATCATATTTCATATCTCTCCTCTTTTGTACTTGAATGTTCAATTTCAAGAAAAGCATGGCAACCTACAACCATGCTGCCACCAGGGATTTGGCTGATGAAGGAGAAGACACTGAACTTGAAGATGAGGAAGATGAAGGACTAGAGCTAAATGATGACAAGAGTCGCTTGAAGAGGAAAAAGTTGAATCTTGCTAAAGGGACACTGAAGAAAGGGGCTAATAGTTATGGTGGTGGAGGGGTGGCTCAACCTTGTTGTCAGGTGGAGAAATGTGCCAATGATTTGAGTTATGCAAAGACGTATCACAAAAGGCACAAAGTTTGTGAAGTCCATGCCAAGGCTCCAACTGTTCTTGTTGCTGGCCTAAGGCAGAGGTTCTGCCAACAATGCAGCAGGTACCTTTCTTCCAAACGAGACTCTGTGACTTTTCACTTTATTTTGAGTGAATTTTTGGTATATGTCTCACCCCAGCAACTAATAACTAAAAAGGCAATCACATTATTTATGAAATCGTCAAAGACATAGCACAGTGGAGAACTAAAACCCATTACTTACAATGGTCATTTCAACAGTCAACTAAAGTCATCTGGTCTTGATTCTATTTTCTATAATAAAAAGAGGCCTACACTTAGAATTTATTCTTATTATTTAAGGTTTGACTCTTAAGAAAAGAACATAAATTTATGAGCTCCAAAAATTAGACTAACTTGATCCTCAACAAGTACTCTTATTTATTAAGCCATCCCTGTAGGCTGTGGTCACTTTTCCACCGTATCCCCTCTAATCTCTCGTTGCATCAGAAAAATATTCAGGAAATGGAGGCCTTGTGCATTAGTACATATTATAGTATATTGGTTGTTTCACTGCTAGGATTATTGGTCCACTCTGCTTTACAGTTCAATATGCCTCCCACCTTTCAGGTTCCATGAGCTTTCCGAATTTGACGGGACTAAAAGGAGTTGCCGCCGGCGTTTAGCTGGACACAATGAGCGGCGTCGCAAGACCTCACAGGGTACTAAGCTTGAAGATAACCAATGCAGACAGATTAACGGTGAAGGGACGCCAAAGCTTACCTTTTCCAGCAACAATACTTCCTTGAAGAACTATCAAATCCTTTGACATCTCCAGATGTCCTTCTGAATGCTTACTCTCTTCTGTCATTTCCTACCTTCGTTATTACGTGTGGTTCTAGTTAATAGTGAAACCTAAAATGCAAAAGCTGAATGCTTGTTCAGGTATTTCCATGGCACAATGTAGTAGATTACGCCTTCAAGGCGCTTATAATGGAACTTTCTTGCATGCATTTTTGATCGTAGCAAACACCTACATTCCCTTTATTTGCAGTCTTCCAATAGTTTCGAACTAAGGAACATGATGTTTATACAGTACCATAAGCATTGACAATTACAGAATTTAACTCCCCCAAAAAAAAAAAAAAAACAAACTACCAGATTTCGCATTTTCCCCCTATCTTACTGCGAACGTGGATTAAATTGGTATTGGCTCAAGATCCAAATTCTAAATCGTCCACATTTCTTCATTTCTTTTAGTAGACACAGCAAAAGTCAACGGAATCTTACAACTACGCAAGATATATCATCGGTACTCCCCTTTGCAAGAGCTTGTTCATTGAGGTGTTTTGCAGCTGACCGTGCATCCTTAATATCCTTTATGCAATCTGCAGCTTCCTGGTTTGACAGTACCTGACATTTTACTCACATGTTAGACCAAGTTAACCAGATCTTATAAATGAGACACAATCATGTAGATCTTATAAATGATATCAGGATGCAATGGAGATGTAGTAAAATCGCCTTTAGTTCAGTGCCTTAAAATTAGAAAAGGTTAACACGACAAAGATTGCATCCATAAGTTAATGAAGTGGATGTTATCTATGAGCAAGCCAAGCACGGTACGATAGGCTCTGTAACTACTCGTCTGCAGAGAGTATTATCTCTCTTTTTAGGGAATCCCTATTTTGTAACTCATCATGTATTCAAATAACATAAACATTTTCACATATCGAAAGCACAAGGCAAATAACAAGTAGAAGATCTCTGGGATATATACGCTAACCTTCCATACGCCATCACTAGCCAAGACAAGAAACTCTGTATCTTCATCTATGAGCTCCATCACCACATCTGGCTCTGAACTAAGATGTACTTTCAAGCTCTTGTCACCAAACGCCCTTGCTACTGCTAGCTGCCCATCAACCCGAGGAACATCACCTGAAGAGGATAACAACATCAAACGGAGGAGCTTTGTTTTAAAGTAGAAACCAGAAATCATAGTG
Organism: Petunia axillaris subsp. axillaris; assembly: GCA_029990575.1. Classification (NCBI taxonomy): domain Eukaryota; kingdom Viridiplantae; phylum Streptophyta; class Magnoliopsida; order Solanales; family Solanaceae; genus Petunia; species Petunia axillaris. The sequence continues at coordinate 13,613,081 of JARKNS010000002.1, read as the reverse complement.
CAGAGAAGAAAAGAAGCACCAGCACTCATGCCCCTGAATCAACCTCCACTTCTGCTCATCAAATATAGGTATGGTTGAGAACTACTTATTTCCGAACTTAAAAGTGCCATTGTCAAAAAGTTAAATAGTTGAAGTTTATCAACAAGGTTAAATAGTTAAAGTTTCTCAACGACATTCAACCCAAAAAAAAAAAAAAAAGTTTTGAGTATTATTTTCTGGTGGGTAAAAGCAAAAGGTTCTTAGTGCTGACACCAAGAGGGCGAAAACTGCGTATTTTACTTTTTTGAGGCAACCACCTCTTTATCTGTAAACCTACTTCACACACTAACTACTCTAAAATGACAAGTACGATTGCAACAACATTCAGCATTTGCATCACCAACTGTCCATAAGAAATTTGGACTCAGAAGCAGATTCCCACATTCTCTACATCTGAGCTGTTTAGCTTTGGAATCAAACCTCATATTAGCATACCCCTTTGCTAATAATTACACATATTGAGTAGTAAAGGAAAACCTCATTAGAAGACTAAAATGCAGCATCCCTCCCATCATCGATGCATAAATAAAGATACCAGTTAGCAGTGGCTGAATCCCTCTATGGACTATGATTCATTCCAAACTATACAATAAGATATAACACATCATCATTGCGCACCTGGAAAGTTGGAAACAAAACCACCTCTATCCTCGATGATCTTCCTCTCTCTGTCAGGCTCATGGTCAACTGAAAGCTGCTTAGCCACTCCATTCTTGCAAATGACAGCACGAGAATCACCAACATTAGCCACTACTAGTTTCTGACCATTAATTAATATGGCTGTAACCGCAGTGGACCCTCCTTTACCCAAATCAGCAGCCTTATCCAAAATAGTGGAATCAGTTATGCGATATGCTCTCCTGATTGCAGACTCAGGTTCAACCCAAAAGTTGGGCTACATAAAGCAGCAGGAAATACGATGAGAATGATACAATTCAAGCAAAGAACAAAGAATGCAACTGAGTGTACAAAAATAGCAAACTCTCAGCTTCTTAGGTGCAGGCTCTTCTCCCTTGCCCTGATGTGAAAGGAAGTGGATGATAACAAGGGATAAGGGAGAACTCACTTCACTCTCTTTAAGGTTTAATTGAAGACCAAACGGGCACTGTAATTTAAACATCAAGCATTCAATAGAAAAATAAAAGCATTACCTCATTCAAAATATTGTTGAATAGGTGAGATCGGAGGTAATCAGGAATTTCATGGCTTAAATGGCCATCAAATATTGCAAATAGTCCAAGTTCATTATCATCAACTTGCTTAAATTGTGCAAAAACATAGTCTTCCATAGTATGATGAGATTTTCCCTCAACCATGTGATACCCATGGGTTATGTTCTTTGACATCTTGCTCTTACCTCTTCCTGTATCAGATGGGCCTAAACCAACCTTTTCCTGCAGAAGGAATTAACTCTGTCAAAAAACATGAATGCACCAAGCAATTCATGATAAAGCTTCGAAATTTTTACCTAAGCAGATACTGAATAGGCATGACCACAATAAGACAATCATGTGTAGGCAATGTAACTAAGGCTAAAATGAACAATGCTTAAGATAGATAGCTGGATGAAGAGCAGATCATTGATCAAAAACAGAGCTGATAAATTAATACAAATCCAAGTTCTTAGTGCAACTACCGAATCTCTCTCTCTCTCTCTTAGTATCATCGCGAGATTCAACCTTCACTTTCCAAGCTTTTGGTTCTAGCGCTGAATCTAAAGTTTGTCCACTCCTACAAAATCACCATTCCATCATCATTGTATGGCTCAGCAGCGGGCATAAATTACATTTTCTCCCGAATATACACTACACAGCTGCTCTATACAAGGAGTTCCACATGTTGAGAAGGATGTTTAAAATTATAAGAGACACTTAGGAGTCAACTGGTTCATCTAATATGCTACTTGATCTAAAGTAGAAGCCACACACAATTTCAGTAGCACGAACTCCTAACAAAAATCTACTCAGACTGGACATTGGACCTTAAGAAAATCGTGCAAGCTGTCGCATAACCATCCTTTTACCATGATCTCCTTAAGAAAAAGGCATCTTGATGCATCAACCTAAGATGGTAAAAACTTAGGTGCACCCGATGTTTAAACCTGACGAATAAATGCAAGCCACGTGTCTTACGTACCACATTTCTCACATTTTTAACTGCTAAGGTTAAATTGCTCGATTAGGTATAGACAGTAATTATTTACCGTCCTAAGACGGCTAGATGCTCATCATCTAGCAACGCTGTTAAAGCTTCGACAAGTTTCCATCTGATATCAACATGATACATCATTCCCGTAACACTGAACAATTCAAACTATGATGGGTTATTGTCTTCATATAATATATATTGACCTAGATAAACTGCCTTAAGCGTCCAAAATATCATAGTGCGACATTAAGTAAAATCATCAACACTATATAATTGAATGAAACACCATAAGTAGAACCTCTAATAACCAAACCAATTACTGCCAAACATTATCTATGTCTTATTCCCACCTTGTATATGTCACGTACCTTCTTAATTCTCACCCAACCCACTGAAAGTGATATTTGCAAAAAAAAAAAATAATCAGAGTAAACTATATTCAAGAAGAACAACCATACATTTACATGGGATCACAACAAGCTAACAAAGAAACAATATATAGACTCCCTTAAATTATAAAGAAACAAGAAAGATCCGTAGTACTAAAGAAATGTAGCCATACAATTACTAGTACATGCAAATTACGTGAAAATAAAGTGAGATGAATACATAGGCACCTTAATTTTGTGCATGATTTCTTTGCCAGTCATGGTGCAAAACTAGGCCAAAACAAACACGTAGTGTTGTTATAGTAAGATGGAGAAAAAGTGGAATACGTAAGAATAAACAAAAAGTAGGAAGAATAGAAGGCAGAGGGAAGTAACAAAAGAAAGACAAGTGTTAGAGGGAATGAGATGACAAGGTTCCTATGATTGACACGCCCTTAGTTGCGGTTTTGCTGACTCTTCCAATTAGCCTCACAATCGCACGTTATGTAATATCTTAAATATAGTTCAATTTATATGTAATAGTTTGATCGGATCACGTAAATTAAGAAGAAAAGAAATATTTTGAAATTTATGCATGGTTATAAATAGTAGCTATAACATTTATATTATGGTATTTTTTTTGAAATCTCAAACCCTACTTAAAAAATAATATTGTTGTTGTATCAAAATTTTAAAACTTTTGATACCATAATTAACTATAAATATCTTTTTACTATGGGTGTAATAGAAAGTTCAAGAATTGTTTTCAAAAGTAGATATTGACATTTTCTTTAACTACCAAAGAAGAAAGTAATGTCATTATTTTCAGAATGAAGGGGAGTATCAATTTTTTGCTTTCATATTTTGAAGGTAGAAAATAACACATTATTCACAGTTTTCTAAGCTCCCGTTTGGACATAGTTTTTGGAGATATTTTTTGGGAGTTTTTCGGCCAAAAAGTGTTTGTTTATGCTTTTTGAGCAAAACTTGTCCTAAAATCTTCCAAAAACTCAAAAACAGGCATTGAGCTGTTTTTAGGCCAAAAACTAACATTTACACATCAATTTCATTTCCATAAGAGCTCAAAGGCTCTTTTGAGCCAAAAAATTTGTTTCCAAAAAGTACGTCCAAACATTTTTTCATTTTCATATCAAACTTCACCCAAAAAATATTTCCCAAAAAATATTTGGGAATCTATATCCAAAAGCTAGCTAAGTGTTTGGATATCTTATTACATTTATGATTTGATAAAATTATAATAAAAAAATCCTGATCTCATATGTTCAATTGACTTTTAGTTTTTTTATTGTAAAATCATATTCGCCTCTAAATATTTTATTTTAATACAATTGTTATTTATCTTACAAAATTATTACTATTGATAAACAGATTTTCAAATTATTAAATTAGGAAACTTTTAAGAATGACTTGAAATAACAATAGATACACAAAATTTACTAATTACAGTAATTTTTTTGTAACTGCAGTCATATAAGTAGCACTTTACTTAAATGATCCACATATGCTCTAACCTTTGAAACTCTAAGAGCCTGTTTGGCCAAGCTTTTAGGGAGCCAAAAGTGCTTATTTTGAAATTTTGAGGTGTTTGGCCAAGCTTTTAGGAGAAAATAAGTGTTTTTGAGTGGCAGCAGAAGCTGTTTTTCTGCTGTGAGAAAGAAGCTGGTAAAAGTAGTTTTTTCCCAAAAGTGCTTTTGAGGAGAAGCAGAAGCTGTTTTTAATTTCTAGCATTCCAAAAATATCCTTAATAGAAATACTTATATACCTAATTACCTCTATTTATTTTAACCAAATGATTATAATATAAAAATAGTACGTTATTTTTGTTCCTTATTTTTTCTACGTACACCTACATCATTATTATTAGAAATATTTAATCCAATAACATCTTTTTTTAAGGTATGGATTTAGAATATTCAATTCTGTATGATGTATTTTGAATTTTTTAAAATTAATAATAAAATTAAATATAGTGTTCTGTAAAGTGAATCTTTAAATGTCCATACTCGTCATTTGACACTCAAAATTACTTTTTTAAAAGCTTGGCCAAACACAAATTATTACTCAACTATTAGCAAAAGTGTTTCTCAAATGAGTTGGCCAAACACAAACTGCTTTTTTCTAAAAGTACTTCTACAAAAAGCACTTCTCAAATAAGCAGTTTTTAAAAGCTTGGCCAAACAGGCTCTAAGTCAATCTCATTAAGCAGAATGAAGCTTTGAAACTCAAAATTAAGCAACTTAATTAAGCAAAAATGGAGGTAAACACTAGTGCAGAAAAACACCACTAAAGCCTAACACCACTTGAGAGGAAAAACTAAAACACTCATCCCTACTAGTACCATTTACTTGAAATCAAAAAATTTCAATAACTGAAAAAACTATTCCATGAAAACTTTGAAACATCATTGCCCATTTGCAAGTACCTTTAGTTTAGTGGGCTCCCAGCCTCCTATCCAGGTCAAAGATAGAAAGAATTCTGCCCCAACTCCTCAAAAGTGGCCATACCACGCAAACTTAGAGGCCCAGATCCAATCGTATAAAATATTTAGAGGCCCAAACTAAATTACTGGATAAAGTGTCTCAATTGTGGTCCCAAAAGAAGTCTATGAGACATAATTGGGCCCCAAGGAAGTCGTCCAACAAAGCAACTCAAGTGGGAGACATTGAATTTTAAAGAACTTTATTGTCTCTTGGTTTGGGATTTTTAATGCTATAATCCAAGTGGAACTCCTCACCATTTGCTTTTTGCTTCATTAATCAAAGAGAGGCAATGTTGAACTCATCATTGTATTGTCTTGGGATACTCAGACATCTCCAATATGTTATCACTTGAGCTATTTGGGTCCCTTGTTAGATTATTTTCTCTCGTTGCCATCTGCTTTCCTTAAAATCCTCTTTTACTTTACGTGAAAGTGTTCTCATAGAGTAGTCTCCTATTCTTTCAGGTATAAAGTAACAAAAGCAATGACATAAAGTTTAGTCTCTCAACTTGACTGTATTCTTTTGAAGGAGAAAATAGTTCTAGATGTTGTCAGTCATAGGCCGGTTTAATTATATAACTAAATTTGCTTTCATTAGGTATATTCATTTGGAGTTGTATTTCTTACATTGATAGTATCACATAAAAATAACTCTACATAGTTGTCTATATTACTGTTGCGTGTTCTTGTCTAATGGTAAGAGCCTAGTGCATATAATATGGAGTTACGTATATATTAAAAGCCTAGTGCATATAATATGGAGTTACGTATATGTTAAAAGTTTAAAGCGTACAATAAAAAAAGATATTTGATGTTTAAGTAGAGAAGGTGAACTACAAATCCTTTACCTACCAAGTTTAAAACGTGCTCCACAAACCTTAAATTTTTAGATTATAAAAAAGATATTGCATTTAACAAATGAAATTAGTAATCCTAAAAATAAACAACCAACTTGTTATACTACGAGAGATTACACTAGTAGAGTAAAAGTTGTTAATAAAAATTTTCCGTGTAAATAAGTTTAAGGGATCCATTCATTTGCAAATCTAAACTTTGTCCATTGCTAGTATGTAAAAGTTTTAATACATGTAATTTGACACGTCCCAAACAAGTTATATGTCATCTTGTCGAGCCTCTTGTATACTTCTCCAAAAGCCTAAACCTTGAAATTCTAGGATTTCCCTAACTATCAAAATCTTCAGAATATCCCTAACTATCAAAATCTTCAGAATTGGAGAAGTTCTTATAACTTATAGGATCGAATAATTAGTAGTAAATCGTAATCTTGTTTCTTTGACTTTTAAGGCGTTGGTCATTGATATCTGTATCAAATTAATAGTGGCAGTAAACAAGGAATTAAATGCATAACAACATAATTTGACACACACATGTTTGGGATATAACCACGCTCCCTTTATGATTACTGATCCATATGACTAACTAAATCTAGCTAGACTTTGAAGCTTTTAGTATTAAACTATCACATGATTTAGACCACTAAGCTTCACTAGCAAGTCCCAAACAATGGGTCCATTTAATCCCTCTTTTGGGGAAAAGCCAACTCTTATGCCTTGTTCATCAAACACTTTATGACTTAGTATAAAAATAGTAATCCATCTCTCAATTCTCAGATCATCCATTGCCTTGTAATATACTAACCAATCTATATCATTTCACAAAATTCGATGGAAAATCGTCGACGAAAGAACAGTTCAGGGGACAAATTTTCCTTTCCAATAATTCCAGTACAAGAAGGAAAAGAAGTGGAATTTGAATTTGCTGGTAATGTGTCACCAGGCTCTCCAAAATCTCCAGCAGATCATTTATTCTTGAATGGACGACTCTTGCCACATTATTTCCCATGTCAACCTGCCAGTAACATAAGTAGTCCAATTTCATATTCACGATCAATGAGCAGAACAAGCAGTGTAAGTAGCAAAGATTCCTTCTTGTCTTCACGCAGCAATAGTACAAATAGTAGAAGTAGCTGCTCCACCAGTGCAAGAACCAGTATAAGTGATTCCTCTGAACGTAAGCTAATTATTGGTCAAGGAAAAAAATCTGCATTTACTAGTTATATTAACTCATCGAATAATATGACTTATTCGAATTCTCCACATATTGGTGTTACACAAAGGTGGCAGTTTATTGTGACACCATCTCCAGTTATGAAGAAAAAGCGACAAGTCATTGTTTCTGGATCTAAGAAAGAGAGTACTAAAGGACGCAAACAATTCAAGTCAAGGAAACAAAGTAAGGAAATTAATGGTAAAAGGAAAGTAAGATTTTGGTTTCTTAGAAGGTTTTTCAGGAATATAATATCTGCATGCAAAGAATGTCATGCCATGGAACCATCAAGAAGGGAGAGGGTTTCTTGTCATTAAGAGATTATTGACATTACTAATTATTGCATCCTAATTTACTAGCGAGTGTTGTACGTGGCTAGTGTGATGATTGGGCAATTCTTAACGTTTGGTAATTATTTTGGTCTTTGATTTTGTGGAGAGAAGGTTCTCCTGAAGTCGCATAGCGATTAAGAAGCTTTGATTGTGTAACAAGGTTTATGCATGCCATCCCTTTTCTTGTCAATAGAGATCGTGTTTTAATTTGTGTCCTTATCTCGTTGACTTATATACATACTTAATCATGGTTAAAAAAAATTATATGCAAGACACCTATTTATCCGTTGGGTTACAGTAACACAAAGATGAAGTGTGGAAATACTTAGTCACCCTTATGTTACATCCTAGACACGCAGTTTTACCACTTTATGATCGCTTACAGCTAAATAATTGATTTGATATATATATAAACTATAAGTGCCAACAAATATTTTCCAAGTGAGAGTCCAATCATGTGTGGTCGATTGATGAAAATAAGCGTGAAAGGGGAATAGAATAGGTGACAATGACTTGAAACTTGACTAATTCTTGTCCGTATATTTCTGCGGGTTTAAGTGGCCTAGTGGGGGTATGTATGTGTATATCTAAGGCATGTAAATGAAAGAAAAGACTGCTGCTATTGCCGCCGTAATGAAACGTTTTATCAAAGGAAGAAAAAAGAAGAGAAGATCATGCATGGATGGATCATGAAAGTGTAGATTTCAATTTTTCACACCTGAAATGACCCCATGTAAACGGCAGAGAATAGATACCAAGTTGAACATTTCGGCAGTAGCAACTTCTTTAGGTGCCAATAAATTAGTCTGCATCTAAGACAAATCTTTTGAATAGTAATCAAAATAGAATGAAATAAAACAAATGGTTCATATAAACAATGTGAGCTAGTTTAAGTCGATACTTTAGTGATGAGTATATATTGGAAGGTGTAATAGTTGTGAGGAAAAAGAAGCTAAGGTGAGTTCCTTACTAGTCGATTCATCCTCCGTCCCAAGGCAAAAATCAAGGAAAAAAGAAGATTCAGAATCAATTCCACGACCAAAAGCTACTCCCATCTCATCATCCCGCCTCCCAAAATATACCCCATGACAAGACCTTCTCAAATAGTGGGACAAAAGAACACATCAATTAGTAGTACTATCTAATTTACTCATTTATTTTTCTCTTATAAATTCCTAATGATTTGTTGAAAACAAATGGGTCCTCCACTCAGGACATCAACGAGAGGAAAATATTGGATTGTTATTCATTCTTGCTAAATTTATGTACATCTTAAATTTTTAGTAAGAGTCAAACAGCTCGGGACAGTACTCTCGATCATTTACATATTATATTAAAAACATTATGAATATTTGGCTCCCCTTATATTCAGTAAAGGCAAACTCATCAAGAGTTCATGATGTATTGTCAATTGTCATCACACCCTAATTTCAATTCATAAGTTGATTGAAGATATAAGTTACACTATGCTAGCACAAAAAATTACTGAAGTGATACTAGATCTATTAGGCATCCATATTCTTTCACATCCATTCCTGCTGCAATCAAGAGAGAAGCATAAATTTTACTGCATTTCTAGATGAACTAATAATAAAGACTACAAGAAATTGTTCAAACGTCCAACGCTCCAAGGGTTGAAAGAAAGCCAAACTATTAAAACAACACTAAAGCAAAGCGCATACCTATGAGCAGAGAACAGAACTAATAAAGCTTTCTCTTAAGTACAACTTCTTCCCCCATGACCCTCCCCTAAAAGTTTCATAGCAGGAAGGATCATTCCAAGAATCTCTCCATGACATCAGGGTACATTCCTCCTTCATTCCTATATTCTCCTGGATTATTCTGGTGCTGATCATGTGAAGTCGATGAATTAGAAGACGACGCCATCCTAGCAGGCAACGTGTAGCTCCTCTTGAACTTGTCCATCTTCCGAACACTATCAGGGTGGCTGTCCAGGCTCAAGAAATCGTTTGGATTAGCACCACCATTATTGTGCAAACTTGAAGCATCTGAATTTGGATTTGAAGTCTTCCCATCAAGACTAAGCGTGTGATGATTATGGTCAGCTTTGTTTCCTAAGCTTTCAGGATTAAACAGAATCCTGGAATCATCATTTCGACCAGTGAGAGCACTGAAGAAAGTTAATCCATTAGGCCATTTGATATCATTCTCATGATCAGCTCCCATCATGTCTTCCATCCGAGCTTCGGATGAATGAGGATGAAGGAACATATGTGATTCATCTTTGGACTGATGCATTCCAAGTCTTGCAGAGTTTTGGAAGTTTGGAGAGGAAAGCAGTGAAGATGCTGAAGGCATTGGCCTCGGTCCCCAGTTGAAAAGGGGAGGAGGGCGAATTGGCATAGTTGGCTGCTTAAGAGGAATTGTGGATGAAGGTGAACTGGTCCTTGTTGAAGAGAACAGCTGTGACAGATAGAAGCCAGATTGATAGCCTAGAGACTCAAAAGTGTGCCTCATTCTTAACACGAAATGGAGGTCTTCCGGTATCTGAGAAGGATAACACATGGTTATCGAATTAGATCATAGTGTTTGTGTTCAATTAAATTATCAGTATGTGAAAAAAAGTTCATGACTAATAGTTTTTGTTCCAAGTCTTTTATTCTACTACAGTAATCACATGTCCAGAGAGAGACAAAGATACTAACAACCGAACTTATGAAAAGCATGATTTAAGATATGCACGGACAAAAGAAGCTGTTTAGGTTCCATAATAGGAATAAAAGAACATTTTAGGTCAATGAGAAATGAGACTCACAATCTTGCAGGATCCAAGTTGCAGAAGGCCATGTCCTGCTTGAATTACAGCAATAGTCTGCGCAAGATAAAAAGCAGAACACTATTACATTATTGAGCTTTGCAGTAATGGCATACATACAAGACAAACCAAGAAGTAAAGACAATTGATTTTTGTTTTATTTTCAAGTGACAAATAAGAAACAGAGGCAATTATTGCTCAAGGCTTTTGAATCTGACCTGAATCCCTGACTCAAACTGGTCAGTCCACTCAGGGGGAAGCTGCAGAATTTTAAGACAAAGGAAGAGAAATCAATAATCATCAACCATTCATATCTTTCTCAGACCAATAATTGGTAAACTGAAAATCACTTTCCTAATATAACCAAAGGAATTTAATAGCTAGTAAACTTCTTGTAATAATACATACAGCATCAAATGAACTCTGCCAGTAGTTAGATATGTTTGGTTCACATTCAGTAGGCTCCTTGAACACCCATTTATGACACTTATCAGAGGCAACTTTCCCCATCAACCTGCAAACCAAAACTCAACCAATCAAAATAGACAAAATAGTTACTTACAAATATTGTCTCTACCTTTTGGTTATACTCATTACCTACTACTATCTTCATTATTATTCAGTCACAAGACAGTAGTGAGTTTAAGAGTTACAAAAATCCAATACCAACCAAATCACCTACCCAGTACCCACCCTTCTCCATAATTATATAACTGAATGGACATTTTGCTGAAGGACTTCCTGACAGGATCTTCACCATCCATTTCATCCAAGCAATGATCCGAACCTCTGCTTCCTCTACAGAACCCATCTTCCCACATCAACATCCTAAGTTAAAACAAGAAAACAAAACAAAAACAAACCCTTCAATATCATTAACTAATGAACTAAAAAAGAAAGTAAAGACACCATCTTTCAGCTAAAAAAATAATCTTTTTTCCACTCTTGCTTCCATTCACTTGTTTCCTTTTTGGGATCAGCAAGATTTAGGGAAGGCTGCGTATCTCACACCCTTGGGATGTGGTCCTTCCCGAACCATGTATAAACGCGGGATGCTTTCAAGATTTAGTGAAGTGAGTACTCACAAGCTACCATTGTCATCTCCAACTTTGCAACCATTACCACCTCTAACTCTCCTGCAAAAATAAATAAAAAGACCAGACAAATGTTAAAAAATCCGAGCATCCAACAAAAAACTTTAAAGCAATGGGTGGAGTCGCCCAGAACATTTACTCTTTTAAAAACTCTTACACAACAGATATAGGACAAAGTATAAAAAATGAGGACCCCGGAAAAGAGAAAGACAGGAACATACGGGCGAGGACGAATGGTCCAGAAGACAGAGTAAGTCCAGTCAGTGTTAAGACATACACTTCTAAGTGCTTCATGAAGTGCCATCATCCCAACTGCTTCTTTGCTCCTATCTGCTGTTCCTGAGCCCACCATTTTTTCTCTTTCTCTTTCTCTTTCTGTCTCTCTCTTTCCTTTTCTTTTCCTCTTTAACTTAGCTAAATTTAACCCCTTTTCTCATATATGTGAAATTTTTATCTTCTTGAGCTAACTATACAGTTGTTATGAACCACTAGGTAAGGCTCTTTTGGATGTACTAGTACTACACTACTATTATATTTACCAAATCTGATTACTTTGGGTGAAAACCAAGAGAAGGTGTGAAGCGTGCGTGTGTGTGTGTGTGTGCGTGTGGTGGGTGTGAGAAGGATTGGGTTTAGGTTTTGTTTGCTTTTGTGTATATTAACCAGGAAAATATGAGACAGTGGGGACAGCTTTTATCCCCTCCCCTCCCTAACAAAGCGCTTACACTGCACCAAGTACAAAGGCCTAAAAGGAAACTCAAAGTACTATCTTGCCCTTCACTGTTGTTGAAAGATTTTCCCCCCTTTTCTTTTTCTCCAGATAAAATATTATTGTCATTTCATGACTTAAATCTCATACGTCTGATAATCGAATGATTTATTTATCACTGTATTACGAACTTTGATTGTCAGATTTTTCTTTTCTTTTTTGTTTCTAATGTTTGTTAAATATTTCTTACCACAATTTTATTCTCATAATCCGAGTGTCAAATCTTTGGTTATGAATGACGGAATTATTTATCATTCCATCATATCCTTTTAATAGTGGGTTCATTTTATTAAGTTAGGTTTCTCTTTACAACTTACACGATTACACCCAGACTATTTAAAATAGTCATCAAAATTTACACGTGTTGTTGAATAAAAAGCTAAGCAACTGAGAATCTTTTAGTAATGTTTATTCATGTACTAGAGTGGCCTCACATATTGTTGTTTAAAAGTGTCAAAACTAAAATTTCAACATGTAAAATAACACGACTTAAAATTCATGGTAAATATTCATGATTAATTAATGAATGGAAAAATGATCAACTTCATAAGTATCGACATGGACTCATGGTTCTACTCCCCCTTTTGACAGCGGCACACGAATAATTTGTGCAGCGCTTCTAGTCCTACTGACTATGACTCTGTCTGCTCATTGACTCAAATTTTTAGAAAGTTTGTCTCAGTAGTCTAGCTATAACTGTACCGCTCGAAAATTTCTCCACATGCGCATTTCATATGCAAAAATTCCAACATGTGCATATCCGGGATTGGCTAAGAACACGTTAGTCCCTCACCTAGCACTAAGTATTATTCATGTGTGTCAACTGCAATCCTCAAGCTTGACACTTGGTTTGTATCGTTGTGCTTTGTCCGAGTAGGAAAACTCTTAAGCCTTTTGGCCTTTGTCATGTGCATCTTCTGAATGATACTTTGCAATGTCTCCTGACATTGGCAATAGCCCTCATATCATGCCTCCCTCCTGAGTAGTTCAGTGTCGCTCTATAACTGCACGTCTAGGCCAACTGACCCTTGTTTGTAAGGCTGAACCCAAGTCATGCTCACAAGTCAATACACGAGGCTCTTGATAGCTCCTCGAGTACTCAATCAGCACAGAGGTCTTCATCCTTCCCAAAGACAACCTGGGGGGATTTCCTTACATCAAGTCTTTATTGCATGTTGTGCGCACAACCTAGCCTTTGGCCATGCGCCGCCCATAGAGTCTCCTGACTCATATGGATACCTTAGACACTCCTCTGAGATGTTGAGGCAGGTTCTTGAGGTGCAACTCACTTGGTGCGACGTCCCGACAATATCTACAGAGAGGGATGGTAGGTTGTCACCATGCATGCCCCCTTATATATGCTCTTAAAAGAACAATCAATGTTTTAGCAGTTGACATCCTTTGTCCGACAATTATACAATGACTTTTCTCAACTCCGACATCAAAATGAGGAGCTGTTTATTCCTACATGTTTCTCTTGACTTCTTTCACACCTCCATGAAGTTTCATCCCATTTTCATACTCGTGGAAAAAGATATAGCCCTCGGAAGATCAACATAATTACCATAATTCTACTGCTCCTTAGCTAAGCCAAGCCCATAGGTAAACGAACTCTGAACGGCCTCATATTTGGTATGCACACTCTATATCATTTTAGGAATAAGGTCTGCACCCTATATTCTAAGATTCCCACTATAGCTCCAAAACGTGTGGCATTAACACTCGTTACTTGTACACAGTTTACACAGGTAACTCTTAGCCCTCACATGGATGATACTTGTTTAGCGCCTTACTAATACTCGTCTAGCGCGTGCCTAGCACTCACCTAGCGCATGGATGATACTCGAGTTCAAGCATGAGGCTGACACCATCCAACACACGATTAATACTCGTCCAGCGCACTACTGACACTTTATCGGGCGGCTCACCTTCGTCCAGTCCACCTGTGGTGCACAATCACGACGTGCGCCAAGGCATCACAAAGGCGTCGCATGACAGTATACATGTTTATCAACAAGCAATGGGCTGCTACTTCTGCAAAGACAAAAATTTGCATCTATGAGAGGCCGATTGAGTTAATCGGATGGAACTTGGAAGTAGTAGAAAAACACTGAGAGCATGTTTAGCTAAGCTTTTAAAAAGAAATTATCCTAAAAATGTATTATTTTAAAGTATTTTTTAAGAGTAGTCGTTTGTGTTGGGCCAATTCATTGGAAAAATATTTTGTCAATAGTTGAGTAGCAATTTTGTTTGACCAAAACTTTTCAAAAAATGATTTTAAGTCTTAAATTACGAGTAATAAGGTATCATTTATAGTTTATAATTATTAATTAGTTTAAATAAATAGAGGTGATTCGATGTATAGATTTTGATAAGAATATCTTTGTAGTCACAATTAAAAAAATAAAAAAGGTACATGCTTATTAGGGTGAACTGCTTTTTGCAGCTTATTCCTTCTGTTACCACTCAAAAATACTCATTTTCTCTTAAAGTTTGGCGTGACGCCCCAACATTTTTAAACTAAGCACTTCTTGGGAAAAAATTTACTTTTAGCTTCCAAGAACAACAACATATTCTACCGGTAGAATTTTGGAAAGGTGAAATATAGACATATATTACGCACACTTTTAACTTCTTAGAAATTTGGTCAAATAGCGCTTCGGCTGTTGAAAATCATATAAAATTGTTGAAAGTGATTTTACAAACATTTGTTCTAGAATAAAAAACGTTGAAGCTGATAATAACATTTGATGTGTGTGATAAGAAAATACTTATAAACAGTTTTTCTGTTTAAATGCAGTATGCTCGGAAAGTCCTTTGAAAAAAAAAAGTAAATTAAAAGACATATACTTACAAGAAAATGGAGTACTTTTTTCCCGGGAAAGGTCATTTGAGAGTTCACAAAGTATTACTATAATGATAGATTAAAATTCTGTAAAAATTTCGCCCAGAGGCCACTTTTAACACTGGTATTTAGTTTGAGGCCACTATTTTCAATGGCTTTACACTAGAGGCCACTTTTGTGGCAGTACACTAAACGGGACATATTTAAAAGTCCAAATTACCCCTCATCTTTTCTGAATTGACAGGAGTTTTTAAAAGCCCTCTTTTTCATTTTAACCATTCATTATATGCATTTTAACCTTTTTCTTCTTCTTCACTGAATCTTCATGCAAAAATAACGTTCAAACGTAGAATAGTTAATGAACTGAATTTTAGTTGCATTACGTACGTTGAATTACATTTCTCTCTTCACCTTAGCATTTTCGCAGGTATAACATTTCTCTCTTTTCATATACTACTTTTTTGTATTTTTTTTTTTTTTTTGTATTTTTTTGTGAAATATGTTGTTGTTAAGTTAAGTAACGTTATATAAGTTTAAATTTGTATGTTTTTTGCATATTTAGTAGTTACTTTTTATTCAAGTTCAAGTGTGTGTGTAGTAATGTTATGTGTGTGTGCGTGTCTCTGTGATCGTCGTGTGTGTGTGTGTGCGTGTGTGTGTTTGTGTGTGTGATTGACTGAATTTATGTTTGTGTGTGTGATGGACTGAAGTTCCACTAGGATTGAACTTCTGTCTCCAGTGATTGAAGTTTATTCCTAGTGGACTGAAGTCCTCTCCCCCTTCCCCAATGCGTGTGACTCAGTGTGTGTGTGTTTGTGTGTGTGGTGGACTGAACTTATGTCTCTGTGTGTGTCTGTGTGTGTGTGTGTGAGACACATACTGTATTTTTTGCTTTTGTGATGGTGCTTGTGCCAGTATGTGTCACAATGTCACCATTGCATTAGGTAGAAAGCAGTGTTTTGAAAAGCGCTCGCTTCATGCTTCAGTCGCTTCACTGAAGCGCTCGATTCATGCTTCAGTCGCTTTACGCTTCAGCACATGAAGCGTGCGCTTTATTGAACACGGTTGGAATAGTGCAGCTTCCAGTTTTGACTTATCTTTCCAATCTGTGAAGGAATATCTTCACTTTCTGATTGCACATTATAGGCAGAAGGACCAGTTTTTCTTTTCTTGTAATCTTGAGGGTAGGCATTTAGTTTCCAGCCGCCATTTAGTCAGTTTGCAGAAATCACAGTAGAATTTCTTTGCCTGTCTCTTGAACTTTTGATTTCCCTAGTTTCCTCTGACCTTAGTGTACATTGCACCCTGATTCAAGTTGCCTATAGCTGGTGCAGCACCAAGAACTTATGTATGTGTGTATGGCCAGTCCACATAGGACAGATGTTCATTCCTAGTGGACTGAAGCCTATTGCCCATATGTGTGTGACTCAGTGTGTGCTCTCAGCCTACTATGATTATACTTCTGTCTCCAAGGATTGAAGTTCATTCATAGTGGACTGAAGTGCACCCCCCGCACATGTGCGCGACTCTGTCTGTGTGTGTGCGCGCTCCATTCCTAGTGCACTGAAGTCTACACCCCACATGTGTGTGACTGTGTGTATGTTGTTAGCCCACTAGGGAATGAACTTCTGTGTGCGTGCGTGTGTCTGTGTGTATTCTCAAACCTTTATTTTTGTTTATTTTGTATGTGTGACTGATATTTTATTTTTTTTTTTGTTATTAGCTTTTTGCAATATGGATGCTGGAATTGAAGGGAATCTAGTGTATCCATTTGACCGCTGGTTCAACATGAATGCATATTGGCAAGGGGAGCACAATTTGGATAATATCATTTCAAATTTCAGTAAAGCACAGCGTAAGAAGCTATCAGATGGTGTGTTTGGAAGCTTTCTGAAGTTGCAGTCGTACAAAACTTCTATGAGGTTACTGCATTGTTTATTATTGTCACGTATTGTGAGCAGTGATCCGAATAGATTAAGTTTTAATATTTTTGGTCATGTCATCCATTTTGGTCCCGAAGAATATCATGCTTACACTGGTTTGAGGTTTTCTGCAAACCGTGAGGAATTGTTTGATGGACCTGCTATAAATATGGATCAGAGGCTTCTGAAGCAGTACTTTCGTGGCAAAAGCAATATTCAGGTGTCAGAAGTTCGTAAATTTTTAGTATCAATGACCACGACATCTCTGGTTGATGAAGATGATGCAGTGAAGATTGCAGAGTTTTATATTTTTCAGTCAATCATTTTGTGTTCTAACAAAAAAACAAGCTTGGTTGAAGTGCATTACTTGGATATCATTGACAACGAGGATCTGTGTAGAGTTTATCCTTGGGGGAGTGCGGGTTTTGAAGCACTAGTTAACTCTGCAATGAGACCTCTTAAAAGTGGTGTAAATTACTATGTGGTGGGATTCCCGTTTGTGTTATGCGCTTGGTTTCTGGATTTATTTCCAACACTTCGTTCTAACTTTTGTACATATAATGACCATGGCTTCCCAAGGATGGTTAGGTTTATTAGTTTCAAAAATCCTCAGTATAACACTTTGGTTGATCAGTATTTTCATAATGTAAATGTAAGTTTCTATATCTGTGTCTCTGTGTGTGTGTGTGGTTGCTTAAGTTCTTTACCCTCATGGACTGAATTCTCATGGTTTTTTTTTAATAGAGTTTTGAAAAATTTAAAATGGTTCCAATTGTTCTGTCTGAGGAAGAAAAAAGGTTGGTGGAATTGAATGTGACAGAAGCTGGTCCTGTTGTACATGTTGCTGCATGTAAACTTTTAAAAGGAAAAGAAGTTGTTGAAGATAGCGAGGATACGTCTGATGATTTTGAGGTTGGTGGGGCTCAGATATATCATGGTGGTGCTGAGAGTGAAGATATTGCTGAGACTAAGGATGATTCTGATACTGAGGATAGTGGCGGTGAAACTGATGATGGTGGTGCTGAGATTGAAGATGTTGGTGCTGAGACTGAGGATGATGATGATGTGGGTGAGGATGATGTTGCTGAGACTGAGGATGATGATCATGCGGGTGAGGGTGCTTGTGATGATAGGCAGGATGCTCGACATATTGTAGAGCTTGATCAAGATTTAGTTAATTCAATTGTTAAAGTGAGTTTTCAAGTATCATGTGCATTCATCTTTTTCTGTTTTTATTTTAATTGAATATTTTTATCAGTTATATTGATTTTTGTTTTTTTTTGTTTTTGCAGAGGTGAATATAAAATTCCGGAAGAGGATGCGTACTCAGCGACGACGCATAAGGGAGTATATTCGTGGTGTAGATAACAAGGTTCGTGCTGTAGATAACAAGGTCGATTGTGTTCTTGATTTTATGAAGAAGTTTGCTAAGAATTTTGAGAAAAATGAAGGAAGTTGGAGGAAAGATGTTAGTGGAAGAAGGGGCAAGGAATATTCTGGCAGCTTTCGTAATTCATTAAACTTGTATTCATGTGGAGGCAATGCTAGTGATGGAAGGAAGAGAAAGTCTCCTGCAGATATAAGAAAAGACTTCAGTCGTGGCGCTGTATCCGGGAAATCAAAATCTTCTTCAGATGACAGACAAGACTCCTGTGAAGGCAGTGTAGTTAGGAAATCAAAAAGCTGTTCAGATGTAAGAAAAGAAGTTAGTGGTGGTGGTGCAGGTCTAAATTCAGCTATACAATTGCATCGAGCGTTGTAAAGTGTGTTTGTCAATGAAACGCCTAGACAAATTCATGAAAATATTGATAGTGAATTAGACATGTTTGGTGAGTTGACTGCGGCACAGAATGAGGTGATTGAAATTCAATTGCAAGTTATAAGTGGAGAGCTTGATCTGTCGACACCTCGCCTACTCCCTCAGGATATGATTGTGGAGAAATCAGGTACAACTTCCCCACCTATCCAGCCAAAAACCTATCAAAGGAAAAGGAAGAAGTTGAAGAAAAATAGTTCACATCCTGATATGCCTAATTTTAATATACTGCCACCAACTCAAGAAAGTGTTAGCGGGGGTTCGTGTGATGCTGAAGATACACCAAGAGCTGAAGAAATTCAGAAAGAAATGTCGAAAAATCAGCAGCAGGTTGAACTTGGAAAAGAACAAGGAATAATTCTGCAATAGGAGAGGACCGATGACGTTAAAATGGATAGTGTTGATGTGAGTTATCAAGCAGGAAGAGAAGAACCAGAAGGGCAGTCTGTCAACGAAAGAGTAGAAGAAGAGGTGATTTCGCACGGAAAGGAGATGCATGTTGATGTTGTTATGGAGAATGCTGACAGAAGTAACCAAGTTGAAATAGATGGGGATATGACTGAAGATCAGCAGGCTCTTGGCAGTCAGTCAATTGATGAAGCACCCAAAGAAGAGGTTACCACAAAGGAACAGGAGATGCCTGGAAAGGAGATGCATGTTGATGTCGTTATGGAGAATGCTGACAGAAGTAACCAAGTTGAAGGAGATGGGGATGTGACTGAAGATCAGCAGGCTGTTGGTTGTGAGTCAATTGATGAAGCACCCAAAGAAGAGGTTACCACACAGGAACAGGAGATGCCCCTTAAGATTGTTATGGAGAATGCCCAGGCTATTGAGCAAATAAGAAGAGAAGTTGATTTGACTGAACAACAGACTTTCGAAAGTCTTGTGGACAAACGACAGTCAGTCGGTATAGCGGGCAAAGAAGAAGTAATGACTCGGGAACAGGAGAAAGAGGAGCTGAATGAAGAACAACAGGCCGACGGAATTGTTGTGGGCAAAGGTCAGTCAGTCAATGAAGCAGGTAAACAAGAGATGCTTACACAGGAACATGAGAGGTCTGTTCCGATTGTTAGGGATATTGCCAAGTCAAGTGATCAAGCCCCTGAAAGTACTAAGGTTGAACAGTCGGAGCAACAAGTTCTTCTGGGGAAAAGGAACCGAAAGCCCAGTCAGTGGTTGCTATCTCCATATAATACCACAAGAACTAAAAAGAAGACAACTGGAAGGGTAATTACAGACGCAGTTGTCCATTCCACCACTTGAAGATTAGTCCAGCAGTGTTGGATGAGTTCAAATATTTTTTGCTATTTCAAAGAAATGACACTGAACTTGACCAGTAAGTCTATTTGTATTTTTTTATGATTTCTTGTCTGTAGTTTTTTAAGTTCAGTGCATAGTGGAAATCTATAGTTCAATCCCCTATGGACTGAACTTCTTATCCCATGATTTCTGCCCCTATGGATTGAAGTTCTGTGCATATGGAGTAAGTTTTGTCTGTAACAATTGAACCTCAGTCAACAGGCCATGGACTTTTTGTCCACAAGGACGCGAAAAGTTCTGTCCCCTATAAGATTCAACTGAACTTCATTGCCTATGATATTCTTAAGATCATTCCTGATGGATAAGTAACATGTGTTTTGTATTTTGTATCTTTTTAATTAGGAACAACCGTGCCTGTTATATACGCAATAATGATTACGACAGTAATCCATATCAGTTGGAAACAATCAAGCCAGACAAGAAGTGGTTTTTGGAGTTTGTAGATGTTGCCTACCCTTTGACTGATAATGTTAGTGCATTTTCTGTTCTTTGGTTTGTTCTGTGTTCGTTATTCTGTGTATTGACTAAACAGGTTCATTTTTTGTAGCATATCGATGTCGCTATGTATTATCTTAGGAAGAGGGCATGCTACCATTTGTTCCAGTTTCCTCATACACTGTCAATTACTGATCTTGTTTTTGATAGTTATATGTGCTCTATTTATGAGTTAGAATTCAAAGACAAAAAAAGACCAGGTGATGAAATCTGGCTTGACGGTATTAGACAGTATATGTGCAATTACCTTCATGGCCTGGAACGGAGGTGTTCAATTCCCTGGGGTGGAGTTGATAAATTGTATTTTCCGTGCTGATTGCAAGCAGCACCTGGTGAAACGGTGACACATTACTTTTTGGCAGTCTTTGATTTGCATGACAAGAAAATATGTGTATATGATTCGATGGTCAAAAGAAAGAAGCCACCAGCAAAGAAATTCGACCACATCAAGGCCTATGCTGTTGTGCTGCCACATCTTTTCAAGTATGTCAACTTCGGGTCTCTACACGATTCTTTCAAAAATGACAAGTTCAATGCTGCCTATAAAGCTCATTGGGTACTATCACCGAATCAACTAGATAGGTAAGTCTTTTCATTTTTGTGCAAGTTTTAGTGCAAATTTGATATAGTTGACTGAACTTATAACCCCCTGCCTACTTATGTCTTACTCTTTGTTTTGGTGCCTCATTGTTTAGGACTAGTTGTGGCGCTTTTACAATATGGTATGTTGATCTACTGACTAGAGGTAAAAGTGTTGACAAGGTTCAACCAGGTCAAATTCATCAATACAGGGAGCGGTTTGGTTGTCAGCTTTGGGCTCATGGTCGTGCAAAGGCTAGGGATGGATTTGAGACTCCGCCTGAATTTGTTGAGCATGATTATGGGGAACATAATGACGACATGTGTCAGTTGTAGATATTTTTGTTTTTATCTTTAGAATTCCTAGTAATATTTTTTGTAAAGTTTTTTGGTGAAGTATGGTGAAACAGATATTATGTACAGATGAACAGATTATTATGCATAGATTTATGTAAATGGCATTTTTGTTGCAGTGAAGTTTTTTACCATTAAGGACTTAAATTCTATTCTCATGGAGTGAACATTAAGTTATTAATGTTTAATGTTAATTTTTTACATTTACATATATTCCAAGTATAGCAGAAGATAATCAAATGCAAGTGGCTAGAGACTTCAGCCCATGAAAATAGGAGTTATGTCCATGATGAGTTGTGTTTACTTAAAGACAGAGCTTCTAATCGAGTTATTTCAATTTGAAACTAAAAATCCTCATGGACAGAACTTCAGCCCATGATGATAGGAGTCCTGTTCCATGTTATTTAAGTTCTATGTTTACTTAAACAAGGAGCTTCTAATCCTCATGGACAGAAGTTCTGTCCATGATGGTAAAAGTCCTGTTCCATGTTGATTTAAGTTCTATGTTTACTTAAACAAGGAGCTTCTAATCCTCATGGACAGAACTTCTGTCCATGAGGATGCTTCTACTTCAGTTATTTTTAGTTAATAATGAGAGATTCAAATATATAGAACATAATTATGTTAAAGTTGATATATAAAAGTAGATATTGTAATAACAAAAAAAAAAAAAAAAAAAAAAAACAGTACTGCATAAAGTAAAACAACAAAAAACAACTAGAAATTATTCAATTAAAATTGGAATGTCTGCTGATGCTCCACCACCACCATCATCATCATCATCACTGCTTAAATCATCATCATCATCATTTCCTTCACCAGCCTGATTGTTTATGAGAGAAACAACAAAAACAACAGATGGAACACTGTCGATCATCTCGTGCCATAGGTGATCAAAACGAAGCGTATCACCTATTTTGAAGCCTTTCTTAATAGCCATAGCCTTCCAACCGTTACACAGCCTTGCGTGCCTCCCAACTACGAAGTTCATCAAATGTATATCCTCATGTCCACCATCACAAATTATCCATGCCAGTCCATTTATACTTGGCAGCCTCTGCTTCCAACTGTCTGGAAAGATCTAAAAGCAAGAATATTTCACAGTTAACAAACAAAATCAGAAAACACTAGAAAATTAAATGAAAAAATACAAAAAATACTCTGGTCTTTTGTTTTAACATACAAAATCATCTCTATAAAAGTAAGACGATGTTATTTTCTTGTCGAAACTGCCTAGTTCCTCCACACGATTGTTTTCATCTGCCATATTTTTGTTTTCTTAAAAAAAAAAACTATGTAGTATGAATCAGATGAAGAGGGAATAAACTTTGTAGTTTCCTTTAACTGCAAAGGGGGTATTTATAGTTAAAAAGTCAGTAAATGCCAAGTGGATTGAGTTTACAGTTTTCTGTACTGTTATGGTTTATATGGTTCATTAAATGTAGTCAAAGAAGTTCATGTTTTCTGTGTTGTTAGAGTTTCTGTATCAGTATATTTTTTCCTATGGTGTTACAATTTTCTGTACAGTTATGCTTTTTATGGTCTTACAGAAACTGTACAGTTATGGTTATTTATGGCAGTTTTTGACCCGAACTTCAGTACCCCTCCATTGACTGAACTTCACTAACCAGACATGGACTGAACTTCACTACCCCTCAATGGGACTGAAATTGCACTGCACTTTGTGTATTTTTTTTATTAATTGCAGTTTTTGACTGAACTTCACACTCCCTCATTGAATGAACTTCAGTACCCACTAATGGACTGACCTTTACTACCCCCCCCCCCCTTTCATGGACTGAAAAATGCAGTGCATTTGTTAAATCATACTGGGATTATGTAGTTTTTTTTTAGTAATTGCAGTTTTTTGACTCCCCCCTCATGGACTGATATTGCAGTGCACTTGTTAAATCCTACTGGGGTCATGTATTCAGTCAACTGTGTAGTTAAATCCTAGTGGGGTCAGTTTTGTTGGGATAGACTACAGAACAAAAGAAGAAAGAATCTGCAGCTTTATCTAACAGTAAAATGACAACACAAAAATACAGAATATCTTTTCTATAATTATAGCAATAGATATAGACCTTACTATTATTGAAGAGAACAACCAAATAATTTTTATTTCTAAGATGACAGCATTCATTGATGCAGTTTTGACTCAATTCGATACTGAATCAGATCAGTTTGTAAGTTATTCATACAATTTTTGTCTTTCAAAAGTATTGTTTTTGTTATTTGTTATTATAAAATAACAGAGTTCTTTTTTTTTTTTTTTTCGCAAAGGTTTTGCCAGCATTGTTGGCAATTATGCTTCCCAGACGTAATGTTCCGGCAACTGTAATTTGCCGTGGTACTCATTTCCGGATGAATTATCTAAAAGTGGGAAGAGAAAGGTGGTTCTCTAATGGATGGAGGGAGTTTGTCCGTAGTAATAATCTTGTAGTAGGAACTAGGATACTTTTTGGAGTTGTTGAATCCTCAGATCGTGCGGTTTTAAGTGCTACTATTTGGCAGGATGTTACTGAATCTTTAAGTTCCATTTCTAGTAGTGGGTCTGATGTTAAAGATGCTTGATAAAATAACATCTCTGTGTTGTCTGTTATGTTTTGTTGGTAATAAATTGTGAGTTTTATAGATTTTTTTTTTTTTCAAGTTCACAAATGCTGCAACAATGAGTTTGAACTTTCGACTGAAAGTGTTATGAATTCAAATACTAGTATGAAACTAATTAACATACAGACAGATAAAAAAAATAAACTGCAATGCATTCAGAGTTTGAATACCTTCATTATCTTGAATGTTGGATAAGAAACTATCAGCAATTTGAATATCTTCATTTATTTCTGCACCATCATTCACACCCAAGCAGTTTCGTGAAACAAAAAGAAGTTAGAAAATCAAATTAGTAGGAGGGATATATTTAGTAAAAAAAAAGTTTATGGTTAATGAAGGAAGTAGCAGTACCTATATATCCTTGAATAGGGTCGGACTACTGGAGTATTAATGCATGAGGTTCTATCATGTCCGCTGAGTTTGCATCGACTACATTGGTTTCCTTTGACCCGTACAGCCTCAGCAATCGGGACGTATCTCTTTGTTTTCCTTCTTCCTCGTTGTATTTTGACATCAGGAGTCTATATCCTCTGGCTTTTCACGGTATCTGGTACAGTCCAAGAGCTTCTGTGCCCTATCATATTCACCTCACCTTGATATGCGTTAAACCAAAACTCTCGTGTTTACCATTTTGAGCAGAACTTAGATTTCAGCAGGCGTCTTTTCTCAATGCATGCAATTGCATGTACACATGGGAGTTCATCAGTCTGGAATTGAAGACAGTCACAGGTCCTCTTCTTTAAGTGGACGTTAAAGCTTTTTCCTTCATCGTGCACGTTGAATGTTGCTGTACCTGTGGGGAATACCTATTTGAAATGAAAAATAATAACTTTTGTGAGTCAGCACAGATGTTATTTAAAATCGGCTATTAGTACAGTTCATGAGTACAGTTCTAACATATGGACCGTTATGGATTGGAGTACTGCTTAGAGTTCAAATCATATGGACTGAAGTTCAATCCCACGAGGATCGAACCGTCTGTACTTGAACTTGCTTAATGTTATGGACTGAATTTTGTATCAACAAGTATTTTGAACTCCACCCACCAGTGGTTACAAACAGAAGTGCTATCCTCAAAAGGTTGAACCCCCTCCCCTTTTTTTTACTGAAGTTCCATTCACATCCCTGAATTTTCAGTCTATCTTTATTTATATTCTTTATGCACTATTAGGATTGCATATTTGGCGCTGTATACTTACATTCATTGTGAAGGCCTGTTGAACCTTCTTGTTCAATTCATCTTCTGCCCACCTTGATAAGCTATGAAAAGTCTCTTGAGCAGTAGTTCTTCTTTCACAAAACCATTTCTACTTCTTAAGAATGATTAAATCCAATAGGCTTAAAATGGGCAACTCTCTTGCTTCAAGTAATGCAGAATTCATCGACTCAACTATATTTGTAGTAAGCATATCATATCGCCGCCTCGGTGAGTAAGATCTAGCCCATCTTTCAGGTGGTTCTTCCATTATGTAGTTGTATGTGTTTCTATCCATTCCCTCTAATTCGGACATGAAATAATGAAAGTCTTCACGCTTATAAGCTCTTGCAGCAGTTTGAAACAGACTTATCACTGTGGTTCTCACGTTCTTTTGGTTTAGATTCTTTTCAAAGTGGTAGATGCAGATACCATGGTGGCTATCAGGATAAACTTGTGCATTTCCATGCGCGATTGATTTGTTTCTGTCTGATAGAAACACCAGTTCAGAACGAGTACCTATTGTCCTTCGCAGCTCATTGAAGAACCAAGTGTAAGCTTCATTATTTTCAGAGTCTGCAATCCCATAAGCTAGAGGGAAGATTTGATTATTTGCATCTTTTGCTACAGCAATGATGAGAACACCTAGATATTTCGCCTTCAGAAATGTCGCGTCTACTGCTATCACTGGTCGACAATACCTCCACCCGTCTATTGATGGCTTGAAAGCAACAAACATATACATAAACCTGAAACATTTTAAACAATTCTTAGGAAGTTTTCAATTTCCGTATAGCAATCGAACTCACTTTTGAGAAATGCTTACCGATTAAGACTGTCTATCTTTAGATTTGTGTGAGCGCCTGGATTTCTCTCTTTCAGAACATGCAAGTATAAAGGGAGAAGATGATAATGCTCATCAGGTCGTCCCCTAATTAATGCATTTGCTGCTTGAATTGAACGCCATGCCTTGTGATATCCTATTTCAACCCCGTGTATCCTTCTCATTTCGTTGACAATAAATGTTGGTTTAACTTCTGTTCTGTTGTCGCGTATGTTTTCAAGAAAGTATTCACATATCAATGTTGACGTGGCATGTTTTTGATCAGCCTTCTTAACGTCAACAGAGCATGTATGTGTATTCTGAAACTTAATTACCTTAAACAGTGAGGAATCTTTTATCCTTCTTGCTCTGATGTTCCAATCACAGTTTGGATCGATGCATTTCAGTTCATATCTCGTTCTATTTGATCTGATAACCTTGAACTCAAAATGCTCCTTGATTGCCATCTTGGCAAAACACTTCATCATGGTTTCTTTGGTGTCAAATGTTGAGTATGCTGCTACATCTTTCGATGATACATCTCTTGTTAATATAATCGCTGGAGATTGTTTCTGTTTTACCCTGGACCTTTTCCGTTTGATCTTGGCAGCTGGTGTGCTACTAGGGCATTCAAATGTTGGCGGTGGTGACTGAAATTGAGTATTGTTTTGTTGCAGTGTTTCAGAAATGCCAGGCATTTCAAGTGCTAGGTTGGAGTCGATCTGCATTATCAAGCCTCCCTCTTGTTGCGGAAGCTCTGTGCACGGAGTATGATTATTTTTAATTGTTTGAATGCAGTCGATCTGCATTATCAGGGTTCCCTCATGGGGTGAAACTTCTGTACGAGGAGTTTGATTCTCTAGCTTGTCAATCACGAAACGGCTATTCTTGAAAGTCGGATCATTCTTCAACAAAAGCATGCATGTCCTCAGTTCTTCTTCTGTAGTTACAAGCATTCCTCTGCTCGAGTCCATTCTAATATCAAACCATATATTGACAGTGCCTGTGAAATGTGTTGTTTCATAAATCTTGTGCATGAAAGTTTTGAATTTGATCATTTCATTAACGAGCAGAAGTTTTGTTTCATGATCCATGTACTTGTAATCTTCTGTCCAATTCCCATTGAAAGCAATAACCAAACAAATTGTATCCGTTCTGCAATGAATAAGTAAACCAGAGAAAGAGTTGTGTTAGTATGAAGTTCAGTCTTAATAACGATGGCAATAAGTAATCACAAAGTCTTGAGGTTCCTTCTTTCAGTTTATAAAAAGCTTTTTACGGCATGTGGATTGAAGTTCAGTTCATGTGGACTTAAGTTATAGCATAAGGATTGAACCAATGAAGTTCAGTCTTATGAACTGAAGTTCAGTCCTAGTGTGCTGGTAATTAACACGGCAATGCCAATAAGTAATCGCAAAGTCTTGAGGTTGCTTTTTTCAGTTTATAAATGAACTTTTCACCCCTTAAGGACTGAAATTCAGTCATAATGAACTGAATTCTAGTTCAAACTTCAGTGGTACTATGCTGATAACACGACAATGGCGATACTGATGTTCAGTCATCAACGGCACATCGAGGTATTAAAACTAGTAAATTTTAAACAAATTTCTCTGAATTCAGTTCACATAGATTGAAACTCAGTCCTAATGCAGCATAACGTAAAATTCAAACGTAAAATACTAATGAACTGAATTTTAGTTCAAACTTCAGTGCTAGTATGCTTATACTTAACACAAAAAATGGTGATACTGATGTTCAGTCATCAACGGCACATCAAGGTATAAAAACTAGTAAATTTTAAACGAATTTATCTGAATTCAGTTCATATTGATTGAAACTCAGTCCTAATGAAGCATAACGTAAAATTCAAACATAAAATACTTAATAAATTGAATTTTAGTTCAAACTTCAGTGCTAGTATGCTTATACTTAACACAAAAAACGGCGATACTGATGTTCAGTCATCAATGGCACATCGAGGTATAAAAACTAGTAAATTTTAAACGAATTTCTCTGAATTCAGTTCACATTGATTGAATTTAGTTGAAACTCAGTCGTAATGCAGTTGTAATGCAGCATAACGTATAATTCAAACGTAGAATACTTACAATTTTGAAGTAGAACTTGTGAAGAAATTTGAAAAATTGAGATTGGGGCGTGAAGAATTGGTGAAGAGAATTCAGCAGCAGCGACAAAGTATGCAGAATAACGAACTCTTTGTTGTTTATATAAAACGAGGGGTAATTTAGTCTTTTTCGTTTTTCATTTACTGTGGGTGTAACTAAAGTGGCCTCAAAGTTAATGTTTTGGGTTTAGTGGCCTTTGCTATAATACCAGTGGTCAAACTGGCCTTTTGCGCACTTCACCCTAAAATTCTTGGTCGAAGTAAAGTTCCTTATAAGGTTAAGTATCTTTTGCTCATGCGGGCTTTTGATGATTATCAAGCACAATGATAAACAAAAAAGTGTTTATAAACTAATTTGAGCAACTTACAAATTTTACCCTAAGCACCCCTTCAAAAGTAATTTCATACTAATAACTAAGCAACTCTATTATCTAACTTTCGCACTTGCTAATCTAATTTATAGTTCAACTATTCAGTGGACGTTGAAGATTTGAAGAGTCACTGCTAACACCATTTCATTTCTCTTCTATTTTTTGTTCGTTTTCACGTGTTTTGACTTAAAATACTCAACAAATTACTTAAGGTCAATACGCCAGTCAAACAAGAATTGGGAGTTCAAATTAAGATGCCTACCTTGGAGGGGTGAGCACATGACAATGTCTCTTATTTTTTCATTAACTTTTGTTAATACCGGGTGCGGTATTCAGTTGTTCAGCGTTTCCATGATTTGAATGCAATCTCTTCATACACAAGACAATAGGCTAATCCAGTAAACTGATACGCTCGCAGTGTGATCACTGGTAAATTATCAAAGAAATATCATTTTCCATGCTCAACAACTCCGACGACTTCACCATTCAGTCAGTCCTTTGTTTTGGTATCATAATAATATGATTGTACTATTATTGAGACATAACCAAATATTATTAGTAGTTTGTTATATTTATAATGAGTTGTCAATTGACATTATTAAGACTGCAAGAACGAAGATCACGCATGTCTTACCTAGTGGTGTGTACAAACAAACATAATTCTAGAGTAGTAGTCTCACGGATTCAGCTCATGTGTTTGTTCCTCTGTTCTGATCTCTACATAGTTGATTAATCAGATGAGGTGCCCATTCAGTTTTCAATTTTAGAAACACAACTTCTGAGTATCTTTTGTTGATGTTAAACATAAAGAATTCAAATGCCACAAGAATAATTAAATTGTGTATTGTACATTATATATCACATAGCTAAAAGTTGAGATGCCACAAGAAAAGGATACCTAAGGCAAATATAGAAAACTAAAACTTGGGGGAAGGGTACCTAAGGCAATTCGGTTTGCACGGAATCTTTACCAGTCAAAAGCAAAACTGGTAAGGACTCTGACTGTCTGAGGGCTTAGATTTGATACCATTATAATAATTAGATTCTCAGTTGGTAAATATACTCCCTCCGTCCCAATTTATGTGGCACCATTTGACCGGGCACGGAGTTTAAGAAAATAGAGGTTGACCTTGTTAAATATCACTTTTACCCTTGAAAAAGTAAGAGAGAGAAAATTTGAGTAGTAAAAAAGTTGTTGGTATGTTTAAAAGTATGTAGGGCCCAACAAGGGTAAAATAGAGATGATGCATTAAATAGTTGTCAAACAAGGAAAGGTGCCACTTATTTTGGGACAAACAAAAAAGGAAATGGTGCCACATAAATTGGGACGGAGTGAGTAATAATTTAGGGGTCAATACAGTTATAACAAAGACCTTTCTTTACCACGAAGCTGTTATCACAAGATAAAACAAAAAATAAAACTCGGAAGACCCCCATTTCCCTTTTTTAAATCTCTAATTACGTATTCCTCAACTCAACAGCGTCAGCTGCACGTGAAGGAATCTCAAAATAGTATGTAAAACTTTTAGAATATTGGAACTTTAATTGTGGCGTAAAATAACTTTTAGCTAGCGTTTCGACCTAGATTTGGTTGAAATTTAAGAATTTGAGTTTGAAAAAAAAAAATTGGAACTTGAAATTGTGTTTGGACATACATTTCACTTTAAAAAAAATTTAAAATTTTGTAAGTGAAATATACTAAAAAAAAAAATTAAATATCTCAAAAAGTGGTTTTCAATTGGGGATTCTCGCTCATCTCTTGGGGTCCATCTCATCTGAAAACTTTTTCAGTTCAATTAGCATAGCTAAATTTGAATAGGACCGAAGCTATTGCATCGTTTGCCCCAATAATGACCTATTTGATCTCATTCGTATTCCAAGTTCGTTAGTTATCGTTTGCGGTGGGTGGGTAAGCAGGAGGGAATAGTTGGGGGTGGAACGTGCTTGAACTCCGTTCGTGATCCCCGTCCGGGAATCACTTCACGTGCCTGTAGAATGGTTTTTGAGAAATTATTTTTAAAATTTGATCAAAAACTCGTCAAAAGGTATGTCCAAACAAGTTTTTACCCAAAAACTTCTCAAAAAGTGCTCCTAAATTTAATAAACAAACAGGAGCTTAGTCTCCTTATAGTTGCTAATTTATTTTTATTCACAAACTGACAATTCCATAGACGAAAAACGATTTTGAAGCTCATAGCAAAAACCATTCAAGTAACTTTTACAGGGACTCGATAGTCGTTTTTATTTTGCAAATGGACTTGATATTGTGCATGTATTAAAGCAATAAGTATAAGACAATTCTATTTACATAATTAGTGTTATTATAATATGTTGCGAGCACCTCTCACACATTAATTAAAAAGAGAGATGTTAATGAGTATATAGATTAAATGAGTTCTTCCATCTACTAGACTAGTCTTTTGGGTTGGGCTATCCTATTTGGACTATAACATTGGTGCTTTCATTGAGAGTTCTCGCTTCGAGGCTCGGAATGGTGGGCTATTCCAAAAGTGACGGCCTGGACTCAAGAGGGGTGCCAGCCGTGACCAATGGGATATTCGGAGTTGTGGTCTGAAGCCAAAAGGTGCCAGCCGTGACCCGTGACCAACGAGGTTATTAGTTCTGAAGCGGGGAAAATTGTTGTGAGCACCTCTCCTACATTGCTTTAAAGAAAAAGGCTAATGGATATATAGACTATCCTATTTGGTCTATAACATAATCTTAACTAACTACCTTTGATCGATGGGTGAATATTCTGCCCATTTCATACACATAAAGAATGGACTTCTATACTTTTAACCTGTCAAATAACCACATAAACAAAAAATAATATAATTGTTGTATAACATTGATGTTGTACACTAATTACACATCGACGTGCGACTTTTTCTAAGTATTTATTTGAGCAGCTATTTGTGTTGATTTTTCAGTGGAGAATATCACTTATATGAATCCAATTTTGAATTAGTCACAGTGAGTCGAATAACGCCACTGTCGCGGCACCCGTTCTTAACAACAACAGGTGACCTATAGCAACTTAAAGAAAACACAATTTATTTTTAATATTTAAATATTGGTCAGAGCATTATCTTGTACACAGCTTGTTGCTAACCACATGATTAAGAGCAAATATTAACTTCATGTTGTTCCTGCAACCAAATAAATCAGAAAAAACAGAAAAACAGAAGTGTATTATCAGTCTGTTATGGGACGATCCCGAGCCCACAAGTTACTTGTGTCTCCTTAAGAAATCTAACCCCCTCACGATGCCCAAGGTTCACGGGTTAATTTCTCCCAGGATGGAACGGGATTACAGTTCTACCGTAGCGGCACTTCAAACGGTAAGAACACGGCGAACACAAAGAACGGAGCAAATCACACGACTCACTTAATATGCAGAAAGGGAGGGGATGCGGTGAGATATGCTTTCTGTCAGTGATTTTCTCTGCCCAAGTGTTTCTATCTTCTGCCCCGAGATTGTGTATCCTCTGTCCGAGGTTACTTCTCTATCTGTCCGAGTTTGAGTCTCTGTGGAGTCTCTATCTCAGAGCTTTAGTCTATGTTATCTGTCGTCTGTCTGTCGTGATCAAGGACTGACAAATACATCCAAGAGCAGGTGAAGAGACACACCTGGTGATTAATGAGAAAACGTGGGAGAGTTTAATTGTCCACTAATGACTGACTTCAATGTGAAGCAATTAATCTGCCACTACTGACTGACTTTAATGTGGAGGAATTAATCTACCACTTCATGACTGACTTTAATGTAAAACGTGGAGGAACTAATCTGCTGATGTTGGTCCAAAAATTTAAGTCAATCAATCATATCAATTGACCAAATCAGAATCTGAAGCCGAAGCCGAGACGAGCGACGACGACGGCGCGAGGCTTCCCTTCTTCTCAACCCTTTTAAGAGCTAAGAGAAGTAAATCTCTATTTAAACCCAACAAAATCCTTTTCCTCTACCAATGTGGGAGAAAGTGCATTTCCCTTCAAAAGGGAACCTTTCCCTACAAAAGGGAATCTTTTCACTTTTTACCCATTTCTCATTCACATTCTTCCATTAAACCCAACAATCCCCTACATGAATGGGGAATGGCTGAATGGACATATGCATGACAGACTTGTGTGATTTGCAAGAAAGAATTAGTCGCATTTGGATAAGTAGGTTTCCCTTTGAACTTTCCGTAGTGAACATACATCGGATATACTCGATCAATCGGTAGATTTGATATCTTTGAACCGTCGAACTTTGGTGTATACCTAGACAACGTAAGTCACACAACTAACCCTTAACCGTCTTTGGTTCTCACTGTTGTGTTCATTTCAGCTATGAACACCGCCTGGTTTCATAAGTGCTTAAAGAATTGGCCAACAGAATTCTCCTTGAAGCGGCTTCCACTTCACACTTACATAGGTGATTTCTAAACATGTAATCCTATAGATATACACTGTTTGATAACCACAATATCAAACTTAGATAATCATTAAAAAATGCCTCTAGCATTTTATCCTTGGTACTTGAACATTGTCTCATCACGAGAATGGACCAAACATTTAATTGACAATGTTGGACCGTCATACACAACTTTGTATTCTCCTTGAACCTAGTTCTTGGGATCTCCAGTCTCCTAGGTAGAGTTGCCGCCGTGATGACTTGTCCTTGGCCATAGTCCCATTCCCTTCGATGAACATTCAACCGCCTCTCTAGTTAGGCCTTTTGTAAGTGGATCCGCCACATTATCCCTTGATTTCACGTAATCAATGGTGATAATTCCTCTAGAGAGTAGGTCCCTAACGGTTTTATGCCTTCGTCGTATGTGACGATTCTTACCGTTATACATGACATTCCTCGCTCTTCCTATAGCCGATTGACTATCACAATGTATACAAATTGGTGTCAATGGTTTAGGCCAGAACGGAATGTCTTCCAAAAAGTTCCGAAGCCATTCAGCTTCTTCTCCGGCTTTATCTAAGGCTATGAATTCAGCTTCCATAGTAGAGCGGGCAATACATGTTTGCTTGGATGATTTCTAAGACACCGCTCCTCCACCAAGTGCGAAAATATATCCACTTGTGGACTTAGAATCAGTTGTGCCGGTGATCCAATTGGCATCACAATATCCTTCAATGACTGCAGGATACTTGTTATAATGCAATGCAAAGTCTTGAGTGTATTTTAAATACCCCAAAACACGTTTCATTGCCATCCAATGGGTCTGATTGGGATTACTCGTGTATTGACTTAGTTTACTTATAGCACAAGCTATATATGGTCGAGTACAATTCATGACGTATATCAAACTTCCCAAAACACGTGCATAATCCCGTTGCGACATGCTTTGACCTTTGTTCTTCTTGAGAGCAAGGTTTACATCAATAGGAGTCTTTGAAATTTTAAAATCCAAATATTTAAATTTTTCAAGAACACTATCGATGTAGTGAGTTTGAGACAACGCCAGACCTTGAGGAGTTCTATGGATCTTAACACCCAGAATTAAGTCTGCAACTCCTAAGTCTTTCATATCAAATTTGCTAGTCAACATGCGTTTCGTAGCATTTATATTGGCAATGTTATTGCTCATTATCAACATGTCGTCCACATATAAGCAAAAAATGACTATAAAGTTATGAGTGTTCTTAATGTAGACACATTTGTCACACTCGTTAATTTTAAAGCCATTTGACAACATTGTATGATCAAATTTCGCATGCCATTGTTTAGGTGCTTGTTTCAGTCCATAAAGTGACTTAACAAGTTCACACACCATCTTTTCTTTACCTGGAACCACGAACCCTTCAGGTTGTTCCATGTAAATTTCTTCCTCCAAATCCCCGTTTAAGAACGCTGTCTTAACGTCCATTTGATGGATTTTCAGACCATACACGGCGGCTAACGCTATTAACATACGAATGGATGTAATTCTGGTTACCGGCGAGTATGTGTCAAAGTAGTCAAGACCTTCTTGTTGTCTATATCCTTTAACAACAAGCCTTGCCTTGTACTTGTCAATAGTGCCATCAGCTTTCATTTTCCTTTTGAAAATCCACTTAGAACCTAATGGTTTGTTTCCAGGAGGAAGATCAACCAACTCCCAAGTATGGTTGCTCAAAATAGATTTTATTTCACTATTGACTGCCTCTTTCCAAAATGAAGAGTCTGAAGAAGACATTGCTTCTTTAAACGTCTGAGGCTCATTTTCCAACAGAAAAGTGACAAAGTCATCTCCAAATGAAGTAGAAGTTCTTTGACGCTTGCTCCGTCTTGGTTCTTCCTCATTTGGTGAATTTTCTTTGGTTCCTTCCCGAGGTCGTTTGGATCTTTCACCAACTGACTAACATTCCTTCTTATACGGATATATCGTTTCAAAGAATTCAGCACTATCTGATTCCATCACCGTATTAACATGAATGTCGGGATTTTCTGATTTATGAACCAGAAACCGATATGCTTTACTGTTTATAGCATACCCAATGAAAACACAATCAACTGTTTTCGGTCCAATCTTAACCCTTTTGGATTTTGGGACTTGCACTTTTGCCAAACACCCCCCACACTTTGAAGTAATTCAAGTTGGGCTTCCTTCCTTTCCACTTTTCATATGGAATGGAAAGTGTTTTGCTGTGGGGAACTCGATTGAGTATTTGATTAGCCGTGAATAAGGCTTCCTCCCACAAGTTCTGGGGTAGACCCGAACTTATCAACAAGGCATTCATCATCTTCTTTAAGGTTCGATTTTTCCTTTCCGCAATCCCATTAGATTGAGGCGTGTAGGGGGCAGTTGTTTGATGAATAATGCCATATTCCAAACACACTTGTTCAAAAGGAGATTCGTATTCTCCACCCCTATCACTTCTTATCATTTTGATCTTTTTGGTAAGTTGCGTTTCAACTTCATTTTTGTATTGCTTGAATGTGTCAATTGCCTCATCTTTACTACTAAGTAAATAAACATAGCAGTAACGAGTGCTATCGTCAATAAAAGTTATGAAATACTTCTTTCCACCGCGAGATGGTATTGACTTCATGTCATAAATATCTGTATGAATTAAGTCTAATGGTTCAGAGTCCCTTTCAATTGACTTGTAAGGGTGTTTAGCATATTTAGACTCAACACATATTTGACATTTTGACTTAGCGCGATCAAATTTAGGCAATACTTCCAGATTGATCATTTTTCGCAAGGTTTTATAATTGACATGTCCCAAACGAGAATGCCATAAATTATTTGACTCAAGTAAGTAAGAAGAAGCTGCAATTTTATTCATAGTGTCAACGACCATTACATTGAGTTTGAAAAGGCCCTCAGTCAGGTAACCTTTTCCTACATACAGCTCATTCTTAGTTATTACAACTTTGTCAGAAACAAACACACACTTAAACCCATTTTTCACAAGAAGTGCAGTAGACACCAAGTTTTTCCTTATTTCAGGAACGTGAAGAACATTGGTCAGAGTCACAACCTTGCCAGACGTCATCTTGAGGAATATCTTCCCATATCCTTCAATTTTGGCCGTTGCAGAATTGTAGAGAGCGCCTCATCAGGTCCAGCGGGAGCATATGAAGCAAAGGCTTCCTTCTCAGCACAAACATGGCGGGTGGCTCCTGAATCAATCCACCATTCCTTAGGATTTCCAACTAAGTTGCATTCAGAAATCATTGCACATAAGTCAATGTCTTGCACTCCTTGGGCCAATTTTGTCTCTTCAACCATGTTTGCTTGACCTTTTTCCTTTTTCCTGTCCTTCTTTGCAGCACGACAGTCTGCGGACTTATGTCCACTCTTGCCACAGTTGTAGCAATTTCCCTTGAACTTTTTCTTGGTAGGGTTGGTCTTCCCTCCAGAAGGCTTCTTCCTCTTATTTGGATTATGCTCAACAATATTTGCTCCCGCTATTGTAGCACTTCCACGAGCCTTCTTTGCAGCAGATTTGTTGTCCTCTTCAATCCTCAAGCGTACAACCAAATCTTCAAGGGTCATCTCCTTGCGCTTGTGTTTCAAGTAATTTTTAAAGTCATTCCATGATGGAGGTAACTTTTCAATCATGGCTGCAACTTGAAACGCTTCATTAATCTTCAAACCTTCACAGAAAAGTTTGTTAGCAACAGTATAAATAATACTCTTAACATAAGTATTAATCAGGATCAAACCTTCAGCAAGGAGATCATGGATAAGGACTTGAAGTTCTTGGACTTGGGACACAACAGATTTGTTATCCACCATTTTATAATCCAGAAATTTGGCAGCCACGAATTTCTTCAGTCCAGCGTCTTCAGTCTTATATTTCTTTTCTAGAACGTCCCACAGTTTCTTAGATGTTTCAACGTTACTATAAACGTTGTACAAGTCATCTTCCATGCCACTTAGACTATAATTCTTGCATAGGAAGTCAGAATGAGTCCAAGCCTCAATCACGAGGAAGCGTTCGTTTTCAGGTGTTTCATCAGTCAGGACTGGAGCATCCTCGTTAATAAACCTTTGCAGGCTTAAGGTGGTCAGATAAAAGAACATCTTTTGCTGCCATCTTTTAAAGTCCACACCAGAAAACTTCCCCGGTTTCTCTGCAGGTGGCATAACCGTTGCAGCAGCACGGCTAGGCCCAGCAGCACCAGAAACTGCGGTAGCACTAGTATTCACAGCAGGGACAGTTTGTTCCACTCCGTTAGTCATCTCTGCAAAATGACACGGACAGAAACAATATCAATAAACTGTTTAAACACTTGAAGTAGAAAAAATCACGAACGCTTTTAGTCTCCACAAACAGACTATTTCACAGTAATTAGGAGTAGAAAAACCACAAAGGTCTTTAATCCCCACGAACAGAGTAATATGCAGTACAGGAGCAAAAAAACCACAAAGGTTTTAGTCTCCCCGAGCAGATTAATATTCAGTATAGGAGCAGAAAACCACAAAGGTTTTAGTCTCCTTAACCAGTCTCCTTACACAATATTTATTTAAGCGCAGAAAATAAATATCACTAGATTTCTTAAGCTTGTTCCTGCAACCAAATAAATCAGAAAAGACAGAAAAACAGAAGTGTATTATCAGTTTGTTATGGGACGATCCCGAGCCCACAAGTTACTTGTGTCTCCTTAAGAAATCTAACCCCCTCAGTATGCCCAAGGTTCACGGGTTAATTTCTCCCAGGATGGAACGGGATTATAGTTCTACCGTAGCGGCACTTCAAACGGTAAGAACACGGCGAACACAAAGAACGGAGCAAATCACACGACTCACTTAATATGCAGAAAGGGAGGGGATGCGGTGAGATATGCTTTCTGTCAGTGATTTTCTCTGCCCGAGTGTTTCTATCTTCTGCCCGAGATTGTGTATCCTCTATCCGAGGTTACTTCTCTATCTGTCCGAGTTTGAGTCTCTGTGGAGTCTCTATCTCAGAGCTTTAGTCTATGTTATCTGTCGTCTGTCTGTTGTGATCAAGGACTGACAAATGATCAGTTTATATAGACATCCAAGGGCAGGTGAAGAGATACACCTGGTGATTAATGAGAAAACGTGGGAGAGTTTAATTGTCCACTGATGACTGACTTCAATGTGAAGCAATTAATCTGCCACTACTGACTGACTTTAATGTGGAGGAATTAATCTACCACTACATGACTGACTTTAATGTAAAACGTGGAGGAAAACGTGGAGGAACTAATCTGCTGATGTTGCTTCGTCTGCCCGGGTACTGAACCACTTCAGCTGCCCGTTGCTGACTCACTTCAGCTGCCCGTTACACAAACGGAGCTGCCCGGATAAAATATTAATTAATTAATATTTTAGTTTTGTTGGTCCAAAAATTTAAGTCAATCCGAAGCCGAGACGAGCGACGACGACGGCGCGAGGTTTCCCTTCTTCTCAACCCTTTTAAGAGCTAAGAGAAGTAAATCTCTATTTAAACCCAACAAAATCCTTTTCCTCTACCAATGTGGGAGAAAGTGCATTTCCCTACAAAAGGAAACCTTTCCCTACAAAAGGGAATCTTTTCACTTTTTACCCATTTCCCATTCACATTCTTCCATTAAACCCAACACTTCATAGCTCACATAACTCCTAAAAGATTACCTTCACATGAATCATGAATGTTACGAATCGCTCTAGCAATTAGCATGAACCATTTATTGAACTTCTCCAGATAAGCACGTAGAGTCATTATTATCAAGAATTTAGGAGTAGTTAAATAAGGTAATACTCAAAATGTAGTTATGAATTCATAACACATGGAGTAGCAGTCATTTAGCATCTCATGATATTAGTGGGGTTGCTCTAGTTATTTTCTTTGCTTTCCAATAAATACTCCCAAAAGAATAGTTAGACCTTGGTTATAAATTAATTTTTTTATCACTATATATTCTGAATTTCATAAGAACTGGAAACTCAAATCTTGAATTTCCAAAGTTGACTTGTATACACAAATAGTTTATTGTTTCATTAACTTCATTTCCTCTTTTCAATAACTCATTTGTCAATGTTAGTGAAACAGTTTTGGATTTCACAATCTATTATTTTTCATGTTTGTCGGATGTTTGTTGAAAAAACGAGCATTTTGACAAAGTATAGAAAGTAAGGATTATTTTAAGTATTGAAGTTACATACAATGAACGAAATATAATTTTTAGTACCTCCTCATTAATATAATTTTAGGTCAACATAATTTTATAGTATATCTTTCTTATACTAGATAAGAAAACGTGGAGGTCGAGAATTAGGGTGGAAAAATAAAGTAGTTGAGAGATGTTAGGTCATAATAGCAGTAGTATTGCTCTTGTTTGTACTTCTCCGTCTTATTCTTCGTCTCTATTGTTGCTGTGGTTTTGTTTTTCCACTAGTTTTTGTTTTAGTACTACTCTCTATGTTTTTTTTTTTTTAAAAAAAAAAATCAATGCTTTCCTTGAGTCGAGGACCTATCAGAAATAGCCTCTCCATCTTTTTCAAAGTAGGGGTAAGGACATTAGAGGTGTACAAAATCGAATCGGTACCAATAGTCGAACCGCTACCGATAAGCATAACGGTATTGGTAAAACGGTATATCGATTCTAATGGTATTGATTTCTAAAATTGATAAGATATTGGTACGGCGACGATATCTATATATCTTTATCGTGACCGTACCGATAAACGATAAGGTATTTTTTATAATTTTTATATATTTTATTGATTTATTATATATTAACCTTTTTAAAAGGTGGAATAAATATCAGATTTTGATGGAAGTTGTTACCTTCTAAAGTATTCAGGATCTAGGTAGCCAAAACTTCTTTTTACAGTTGTAATAACATGGGTTTGATCAAGCTCAAACTCTACTTTAAACAACAAAAAATCTGCAACTTTTGCCATGAAACTCTCTTATCAACCAATGTGTTTGCAGACTTGACATCACGATGTATTACTGCTTTACCATAGCTAGTGTGAAGGTAGTGAAGACATCTGACATGGTTTAAGAGTTAATTTTGCATTGCATAAGCATAAATAAGTTTAGGAGCAAAGTGGAATCTGTCCACTATTGAGGAAACAACCTCGATGGAATCATTGGTGGAAGAATGCCAATGATGTTATAATTAACGACATTCAGCATCGAAGATTTGTTGAAGTTGAAAATGTAAGTGGATCTTTGTGCTTTAGTATCAGCTTGTGCTTCTTATTATTACGTACTTGTTGGTGTTGTTTGGAAGTCTCATATGCAGCGGTATACTAATACGACCATCGAGAATTCGCACATTACTTCGGTGGTACAAGTACTACTGGTTATCGAACCGTTAACTACCAAACCATTAAGAACCGCTAACCGATATACCGATAGCTTATCGATACAATATTCGCTTTGTATAATTACATAACGCTACAGATAATCTAAAATCCAAATCATACCGACCCATGAACACACATAGTCTACATACATTTCACCCTTTCCAGACCCCACTTATAAGATAACATTGAATATATTGTTGTTGTTGTATAATCTTATAGTGTATTTTATAAAGGTATCATACTTTACCATTGCAATATAATAATTATGTCATAGTTTTAGAAATAATTTGATCTAAATTTGTAATCTTAACATTACAAAAGAGAAAATGTTGTTTAAAGATATCATAGGAAATTTACTTGTTAATGGACATACACGGAAGTACGAAGTACTATATCTATAAATTTGGTAGGTATCTAAGTGGTGCGATAATTTAAAGGGGGATCAAGTATTTGATACTTTGTGCGTCCATATTTTTAGTTCTTTAAAGTTACAAGTTTTTAAATTAAAAGTAATTATACATATTAAATAAAAATTTCTCAAGGCAATTCATAATTTTACTGAATTCGGCTGAACCTTCATCCATCTGCCGCGTGCGATATGTCAATTTCTAATTTGCTGTCGCTGACTCCGTTGGAGGGCCCTGTGTAGAGAGAGTGTGTCAAATGTTGATCAATTTCAAGGAAAACAAAACGAGTAATTAGTTTTCTAATTTTAAAATGTGAATGTTATTAATAATAATCAATCAAAGCTGAAAATTAGTGATTAAGGAGTCACGTGCACACGTGCCATGACAGTGAGTCGGTGCATCGTTTCTCATAAAGAAAAGAGTAGCGCACGAATTGCGGAGCAGTGTATCTTTCTCTTCAGCGACTCCCGAGACGTCTCATACGCGCCACTTCACGCGCTACATATATAAACATAGGGTAAAGTAAATGTGTTTGATAAATATTTTAGGAGCTCGAAAAAATAAAAATCGAAGTTGAAATTAAAATTTGAAAAACTTTCAATGATGAAGAGAATATATAAAATTTGTATTGTGTTTAGATATAAATTTTACTTAAAAATGAATATTAATGAATAAATATTGTTATTTCAGTTTAAATATTGTTTAAGTTTCTCTAAATTTGTCATACATTTCAAATATTGAAGTTCAGTAATATTAATTTGACCATATATATTTTCTTCACTCTGGAATTTACTTGACCTTTCTTGTGAGTGTAAATCCGTACGTTCTTTCAAATTTTTGGGATGATTATTGAGTGGATAAATTTTGCATATGTTATGTTAAGCGATTTGAGTTTTTGCATATACCGATTGATCCCATATCTATATCTCTTGAGTGCATGTACGTGCATCAATTTGACTAAGCTCCTGTTTGTTTATATTTTTTGCGGAGATTTTTTAGAAGTTTTTTAAAGAAAAATTGTTTGTTCATAGCATTTGACCAAAATTTGGAGCAAAAAGTCCTAAAAACTAAAAAGTGATCTTTTGAAAAATTCTGTATATTTCACTCACAAAATTTTTTTCAAATCAACTTTAAAAATTCAAATTTTCAAGTTTCAATCAAATTTATGTCCAAACGCTAGCTAAGTCTAACTACACAAAATATCTCTAATAAAATACTCCATTCTTTAGATGTCAAGCAATGTGGTTTTCTATATATAGCAAAAGGCTGGGAAAGGGAAGTTCTTGCCATATGAGTTACAGTATATGCCATGCCAACATCATCAGTATTGAATATTGTTTACCTAGCAAATTACCAACGAGTCATATGCATGCAATGAGCCTCTTATAGCACAGACGACGTAAGTATTTTAAATAAGTGTGCGGAATTAAATACATGTAATTTTATTTTTTTTCACCTACACGTGCATAATTTTTGGACTTAAAAGATGTCAACAAATGCACTGTCGATGTTACTCCACCAAGCAGGATTTAATAGAGTTGAGTTCTCCGTACAAAGCATTAACCATTCTTGTTCTAAAAATAATGGAGCTTTTCGGGATGTTAAAACAAGTGTTTGCTTAAGGACTTGAGTGTTGGGATGATTTTATACTTTGTAATAAGCTTAGTGGATATTTAATTTTTAGTCTCAATAGCCAAATGTTAACAAGAAAAACTCTTTCAATCGCTAAGTGCGGGAATAGTAAGGCATGACAATCGAGGTTTCTTGAAGATTGAAACATCTGCAATTGAGGCTAAAAAGTAAAGTTCTTTCTTACTTGGATAAAAAAAGGGTGAGAGGCGCCGGAATTTCCTATTTGTAAATTAAGTTACGTAGCATATTCTTCCAATATATTTAGTTTTTAGCCACTTTTTAAAAATTATTTGTAAGTATTGCATACACTTCCGAATCATCAGGGCTAAAGTTCAATACGCATACTGTGAAGTCCATCGCAACTTAAGTATTTTGGTCTAAAAATGAACCAAATTCGGCCCAAAGCGTGAAGGGCTGAACTTTAAACTAAACCAAAACATATTGGTTTGAAGTTGAGCGAATTAAAAAAAGAAAAACACGTTTTGACTTCAGAAAAAAGGAGGTTGACATTAACTTAACTTAGATTGAACTTCAACTTCAATTGTCTGAAGAGAGGCAAAGTGGTCAACCCCTGTAAAGGTGTGCCCATAAGTGAGTAAGCACACCCAAAAATTACAATTTGTGCACTTCGGCCATCATTGGACATAACGGACTAGAAGCCTTCTGGCCTATTTGGGTGGTGGCCTGTAGGCTTATCGATAGTCAAAGTTGTAAAAACTTGGCTCCGTAGCCAGTTTGCACTGCAGTAAATGAATACTAGTCAGCAGTGTAAAACTCTTTGAAGACTAGGTAGCTCCAGACAAATTTCAATATTTTATAGTTGGATTGTGAACAAAAATTTCAAAATTTCAGTATTTTATATTGAGATTAAACACCAATCATAGTATAAAATACTGGGACTTTATATGAATAAACCCTTACACATGAATCCTAGTAAAAAATATTGGGACTAGTCTGGATGTTATGCCAACACTAATGGAGTGTCAATATGCATGCGAAAATTTAGCTATTTCTCAATTAATTTTGAAATGATTGATAAAAGGGATTTTTACACTCTATACCCATAAAATTTAAAGTATTTACAAGTCATACCCATTACAAATTATACTACCCATAAAACTAAAAGTATTTACCAACCTACCCATTTATTATTGTATACCTTTGTTATGCCTTATAATTGTATATCTTTAAGGTATACTGCATAAATTATGGTATACAAGTCTGGAGGGTCATTTATTATTGTATACATTTGTTATGCCTTATAGGTGTATACCTTTATGGTATACTGCATAAACCATGGTATACAAGTCTGGATGGGTAGAGTAAGTAAATAATTTAGTGGGTAGGTCGAGTAATATTGGAAAATAGTGGGTAGTAGTTGTAATTATTTTAGATTTTGTGAGTATTTTTGTAAGTGTCCCTTGATAAAACTCACTTAGACGTCCCATGTTGGCTAGTTATCTAAGTTTTCCCGTCAAAGTTTACAAGGTTTTGTGCAAAATGGACAATTTTGGAGTTGTTACCGTATTGATCCCAGAAAAAAAAGTGTGACAAATTTGGCCCCGTCATGAAAAGTTCATGGTGGCTGTCAGATGAAAACTCTTGGTGATCGTCAGGTCTTGCAATAG
Organism: Petunia axillaris subsp. axillaris; assembly: GCA_029990575.1. Taxonomy (NCBI): domain Eukaryota; kingdom Viridiplantae; phylum Streptophyta; class Magnoliopsida; order Solanales; family Solanaceae; genus Petunia; species Petunia axillaris. The sequence continues at coordinate 13,569,107 of JARKNS010000002.1, read as the reverse complement.
AAAAATCTGTCAATCACCAGGAACTTTCTTACCAGAGTTAAATTTGAAAAGATTTTTCATATAAGGGCCAAATTGATAGCTGGAATGCCAGAAGTGTCATGTATTTATGTGCAAAATGGACAAATTTGAAGTACGTTACCATTTTGACCCCATAAGGAAAGTGTGACAAATTTGGCTCTGTCATGAAAAGTTCTTGCGACTGTCATATGAAAACTCTGGGTGATCGCCAAGTCTTCCTAATAGAAACATCTCACAATCGTCGGAAACTTTCTTAAAGGGATTAAATTTGTAAGATTTTTAGTATAGGGGGCAAATCGATAGCTAGAATGCCAATAAGTGTTAATCATCCTCTAGTTTAATACGGAGATTTATCGAAATAAGACACTTCTGGCGCACTCACACTTATGAACCTAAATCATAAATTATTTAATTTGTAGCCTTAGTTATCATAAGCCATTAGAAACTCCAAGCCAGTCGCCATGAACTCATAGACTCACTTGGACTTATATAACTCTTACGACTTAATAAATCTTACAACTTAATAGTGATAATGTAAAAAAATTTTGCAATATCAATTTATACACTTATTTCTAATCTAATCTACACTAGTAATAAATCCCAACGAGTTGTTGCTGAACTTGCTAATTAACTATTTTAATTAAGAACTACGCAATACGCTACTCAAATGTCAAATCCTTAAAAATAACTTCTTTTAAGTAGTTAAGTACTACAAAAAATACATAATTAGTTGTTCGATTCTTTAGTAAAAAGTTGAAAATAAATAATGAAATAAAAGGGAAGACAAATACATTACAGCTCTATTGTCACATCCCATATAGGTCCCCACAACATTGACCAAAAAAAAAAAAAAATTATCGTGACACATATTTTTTCATTTAGGGCGTGTTTTGTACAAAGGAAAAACTCTTTATAATTTTTTTTTGTGGAAAAGATTTTCTGAAAAATAAGCAATTTCTCATATATTTTCTAGTGTTTAATAGCCAAGTATAAAAAATGGATACAAAATAAATGCCAAACTTTTATTTGCGAATAAAAAGGAGGGGGTGGGATAGGTGGGGGAGAGGGTGAATGGGTGGTGGTAGGGTTCAAGAGGGTGTGGAATGGGGTGTTTGGAGAAGGTGGGGAAATAATGTTTGTTATGAAATTTATTTGTTCTACTCACCTTAAGAAACTTAATTTCCTTAGTTTGAACTAAATATTTTCTCAAATTTTTTTACCAACAAACATAAAAAAATTAGAAACTCTTTTCCTTCATACCAAACATACCCTTAATCCATTTCGATTTCATTATCGACCTAACCACACATATGATGGTGAGTTGTAAAATACAAACAAGTAAACAAGTCCATATTACAAAATACATATTATAAAATAGTACGTAGCTCCATTCCATTACACAATTGTTAAATTAGTTCACACAATCAAATATCAAACCATATGTAAGTGCAAAAATAAATCTAACTCGATCATTTACTACTTAATAAATACATTTTGCTTGCTTAATGAGAAAAACAAAAAGACAAAAAATAAAGTAGGATGTCCAACTGGAAACTGAGAAGCTAACAGAATCTGATTTCTTGAAATGCAAATAGAGTCAACAATCCGAGTTGGTCAAAAAAACAAAACAAACCGGTTCATAAATCGTCCGGTCCAATCAAAATAATTTTTTGCCCCAATAAATGATTTACAGAAAACGAAACAACATTCCTTCTCCTCTCGATTTAGCCCAATATATAAGCCCTGTACATAACCAACATATACAACTCTTCGATCTATACATTTCCTGCTAATTTTTCTATTTACTGATGAAATTAGTCACTTAATTTGCATTCACAAAGGTTAGTTTAGATTCGGTGAAAAAAAAAGGATAAATTAAGCACTTTTTAATTGTTAATTTTTAAGTATTTTGTTAATGCTCTGTTTGGCGGCGTCTCGCTATCGATTTTAATTTTGTAAAAACGTAGAATTTGCTGAACTGTCATTATTATGCGTTGTTCTCCACTTTACCTAACGAGTTATTTTTTGTTATATATTTTGTATCCTTAAGTTTACTGCATTTTTGAATCACTTTAATTTATTACATTCAGATCTCAAATTTATGCTTCATTTAGCCTATATGTGTGTTTTCGTATCGTGAATCGAATAATTTGTGTGATTTTTGGTTAATTATAGTACTTAAATGTTTATACAGATTGGAGAGTGAGATAAAGTAACGACATTTTATGATTTTGTCGATTATTTATGGCGACGAGGAGTTGAATGACAAGTGGAAGTTAGGGGATGTGGAGTGATTGTATTTTAGTGGCTTCACTTCATCTGTACTGAGAGTGTGAAGGAAAGTAATTAATTTGTATAGAAATGGCTGATGCTGCTGCACTTATTGAAGCCTCAGGGTCCAGATTTAGTGATCTGGAGCTTATCGGACGAGGCTCATTTGGCGACGTGTATAAAGGGTAAGGATTTAAAGTGTTTTATTTCATTAATGTGTTTCCATTTTGCTTTTGCTACTACTTAGGTTAAGCAAACAATCAATTACACTTTAATATTAGACTAGTTCGGGTAAATTATATGAATCTTACACGTCAAATACCTTTCGATATTAGACTAGTTCGGGTAAATTATATGAATCTTCAACATCAATGCCACCCTATTATGTCCGATTTCGTGCTACTAAATGCTTTGCCTTTTAAAGAAAAATCAGGGCTTCTATAAATGTACGGATTCTCCTAGTCATACACTTATCACTATGTTGACATTGAAGTTTCTTGTTGGAGTAAAGTGAATCTAGGCAAACACTTAGCTTAATATACACGTAACAATTACACCTTGACACTTAATTAACTAGTTGATATTGTGTATATGAATCTGTTATTCCCATTGCACTTTGCTATAAAGATAGTAGGTATTTTGAAACAATTTCATTCTATGTGATTTTAGGTCTACTCTGTCCCATTTAGCACCTTTAATCATTTTGCATAGCTGCACCTGCGCACCGGTGCATTTAAAGTTCCACTTAAAACGTGGACGGACCATATCAACTACCTTCTCTCACCATTTCTTTAATAGCTACTTGCACCCTCTGGTTAAATTTATCAAAGTTGGGTTGAGAAGGAAACTATTTTAGAATGGTTAATTTGAATGGGCTTGAAATCTAAAGTATGTGAAACTCGTAGACGGGAGTACTTTTTCTCCCCTTTGTTAATCTTGATAAAAAGAACGATACATATATTATCATATTAAGTGTCTTGACATATGATTGAGTTGTAGTTGTTGTGACATATGATATTGTAATATTGAGGAATTGCGATGTGAAGTTTATAGGGGGCCAAATGTGAATTTTAGTACTGAATTGCTTATTTGTCGTCTTCTTTTCCATCTTAGGAGACATGATTGGACTTGGGACTGAATTTAATGACAAGATCTTCTTTGTCCTATATGTATCAAAGCGATTCATAGTTTACTTGTAGAAAATATTTCAAGTAAAGGTTTATACCTTATTATGAGATAAAGTATATTCACTTGGAAATAATACACGAGAAATGTGTGTGGGAGATAAAAGCACTCACAGATATAATTTAAAATAAAATCATTGAAAAATATCAGCAGATGGTAGCATGGTGGTAAGGTTGTGGATGGGGTTGGCAAGGGAAAGGAATAAAGGGATCAATTACTAAATCAGAGCGTCATAACATTTGCTTGGACGCATTATATATTAAGTTAAGGCCTTATAGTGTTTCACCCTTTCGAGTGGAAGAATTATATTGAGAGAAAACGTAGGACAGAGGTTAAGTTGAGGTCTAAGTGGCTTACAATATGTCCACCAGTAACCTTGGCGAGAAGAGGGAGGGTTGGGGGGGGGGGGTCTTATTAAGCGTATTAGCTAATCAAACTCTCCACTGCCACATACAATGGGATATGCCTTGCTTCATATGGCCTTTATCCAGCATCTGAACACCACCATAGTTGCTTGTTTCCATGGCTTTTATAAATTACATCATTATAGCTTTAAGCATGCAATGTTCTTTTACCGATAATCAGCTATAAAACAGATATGTATTTTGTTTCTATGAAGATGTTATTTTTTGTTCCTATGGAAATTTGTCATTTTTCTTTCTTCACCTTATCATTGGGCTATTTTTTACTTTTTGCCTGCTCGTCACCGCTTAATATAGTTATATGCATGTTTTACCCGTGTAAGAAAAAATTTCAATAATAGACATGGGAGCTACATTTGGCAGTCCACTAATTCAGAACTTAATCTGAAAGCTACATCTTGACCCAGATGCCGCTAATAACCAACGAATGGCAAGTGCTTTTCCTTGTGTGGGTCCTATTTCAACTTGATGAGTTGATGCACCTACATGTCTTTGCCTTGCTTTTACTGTTATAACGGGAGCTACTCCATGTATTGCTTGACTTTAAATGGATAGATATAGTATGTTTTTCTCCAGTGTTGAATCAGCATATCAAATCTCTAAGGTCATCTTCAACATCATAATTTTGAGATATATGGCTAGAGATTTGACCGACTCATACGGTTGAGCCCAACTAGCGGTTAATGAGGCATAACCCTTGTAAAAATTTGCTATTGATATCTGGTCTGCATTTATTTGAATACCAGCAATTTATCGATGACAAGTAGAGATTATTAGTAAGATAATACCTGGGTAACCATAAATCAAAGAGGGACCTTTTAACGTTGCCAGAAGAATGTCCTGTGAGTTTTTTGATGAGAAAAATGTGCAAGAAGTCAATTTTTTTTTTCCACAAATAGCATTGTAGAAGTAGTACTGGCTTCTTTTTAATTTTTGATTGAAGAGCATGGGAAGGAGGGGGGTGGGGAAGGGAGCAGTAGCTGAAAGATTGTTATTAGCTTCTTCCGTACCATGTTAAAACTGTGATGGAAAAGATTAAACTTGCCAGTAAATCATGTATCTTACTTACACATGTGAATAAATAGCTAGCCAGGGATTTGGACTCTGTTAAAGTTGCTATTTCTTACTCCCTCCGTTGCATTTTATTTGTCGCTTTAGCTCAAAAGTTTGTCCCAGAATAGTTGTCGCTTTAGGAATTCAAGTCTAAATTTGTTAGTTGATTCCAGCTATACCCTTTATTAATTAAAAAAATACTAGTTCTTTTTAGTATTGATGAATTCTCAAAAAGCATTTAGTATGGGTAACTTGGTAATTTGTATATTGTATTTATTAGTTTCTTAATGGGCGTGAAAAAGCTTAACGCGACAACTAAAATCGGATGGAGGGAGTAGTTTATAGAATGGATATTAATGTGTTTTGCCTTTCAAACACTCTTTTAACGTATAGCCTCAGTGGATGCAGCAGCCAGCATTCTTTCGATCTACTTATTTTATCAATTGATAAAAGTTTGTTTATTTCATCGGTAGAGTCTTGATAAATTAGTGCATCTAGAGAATTATTTTTGTAAGAATCTCTCTAACAGCTCAAGGGACTTGAATGCCATTATTTTTGATAAAGGACCTGAATGCCATTCTATATCAGGTGGATAAGGAAAATCTACCTGTTGATATTAAGAGTGGAATATTAATGAAAGCCCTATCAGAAACTAGTTCCATAAGCATCTACCATTCAACTCGACCTAGTCTAATCTTAGTTCTGATGATGATAAACCATCATCAATTTATATAGTATATATACCCAAAAGCCGTCTTTGCATACCATTTTTTTCTTTCTAAAAGAGGGCTTGGAAATGGGCTCTCTTCACAACCCTTAAAGGCGTTAAGAAGAGATTTAATCAGCCAGAGTAGAAACTTACCAATAGAAAAATCTATCAAGACCTAGAACAAAGAATACCATCTCCCAGAGAGTCTTTTTATTTTGCATATCTCCACCATCTAGAGAATTATTTTGAATGCCATTCTTTTTGATAAAGGACCTGAATGCCATTCTATATCAGGCGGCTAAGGAAAATCTACATGTTGATAGTAAGATTGGAATGTTAATGAATGCTAACGAGCATTTTCAAACTAGGGGCTTGTTTATTGTTTATTATTTTCTTCTTGAGCTATGGGAACATGTTATAAGTGTAATAGTTCTTCCTTTGTCTGGTCTGGATTTGCAAATTTATTACTCCCTTTGTCCCAACTTGTGCGACACTCATTCATTTTTTATTCCCGTCTCTAAAAGAATGACACATTTATATATTTTGTAACAAACCAACTTTAAATTTCCCATTTTTCCCTTAATGAGATGATTTCTATAGCCATTCCCTTAATGAGATGATTTCTATAGACACAGAAATTTCTTAAACTCCATGCCAAGTCTAACTTCGTCGTCTAACTCCGTCAGCTAACTTGGAACAGAGGGAATAATAGATATACGATATGATGATAATAGTGATTTACTTTCTGATATGTGAGAATCCATGTCTTGCCTAAGTGAAAGGTACTCTAGCAAGGAAAGGTATAATTTTTCCTTGTTACTTTCGCCAGCTTGACAATTCTGATTCTTATTTTTCTTGATTTGCAGGTTTGACAAAGAACTCAACAAGGAGGTTGCAATCAAGGTTATTGATCTAGAAGAATCGTGAGTATATCCCCATGGGTATTTTCTTTTTTGGAGAAGTGTCCTCCATGTGTTGTGTAGCTTAAACCACTGTTGATTCTCTCCCCTTTATCATGGAGAGAGTACAATGACAGCTTATATGAGAGCTGCGATGTTACATTTTACTCTTGTGCTTCATATTTTCTATGTCATCTGGGCAGCGCCTCTTCTCTCATTTGCTTTTAAGTAATATTTCTATTGTGTGAATAGTCAGTGGAGATCTTAGGAATGAGACTAAAGACTCCCTTTGGCAGAACTCCCAGATGGTTCGATAAATTATGAGCTCTATCATGTTTTTCAATTTGCCGAGAGAAAATATATAATGATTCAATGGATAGAACTAATGATATCAGGCACAACCAGCGGAAAATACTAGTAGTGGTTTCTGCTTTGGCTCCTTGCTCTTCTAATATATTGATCTTCAGACCTCTACAAATCTATATCTAGCTATAAGATAAAGATGAGTTAAGCTTTCTTTTAAACATATATTTGTTATGGAAGAGTGTGTTTCTTTTCTTTGGCCTACTTGATTAGAGCTTGAATAAATGCGGTCATAGTGACCAATGGATTGACCAACTAAGCATTCACTCCCTATTTTGTTCTTGATTGACTTCATATATTTATTGATCAGGTAACCTAATTAACTTCATATTTGAACTGTGCTCTTGCAAAAAGTTTATAGATTTTACTGGAAGTCCATTAATTCCTTCGTTTTTTTGGTAGCTGATACACCTAAGTTTTTACTAATTGGTGGAGGACTACAGGTTTCCAGTTTATCGTTACTGTTACATTGACAAAAATACTTTTTCCATTCTTGTGACCTTTGATAAAAAATTACTATTATTTTATAACTGGTTCTAGTTTTACAAAAGCATTCTTAAGTTTTTTGGACAACTTTATTAGGCCGGGTGAAGGGGAGCCTTGGAGCAACTGGTAAAGTTGTCTTCGTGTCCTATAGGTCATGGGTTCAAGCCGTGAAAACAGCCACTAATGCTTGCATTACGTTAGGCTGCGTACATCACACCCCTTGGGGTGCGGCCCTTCCCCGGACCCTGCGTGAACGTGGGATGCTTTGTGCACCGGGCTGCCCTTTATTATTAGGCTGGGTGGAAAACATGAAACTGTTCTTTCATACAAGGAAATTGCTTCATAATCTATCTTGTTAAGTCTATTTCCTTGTTATTATGTTGGTTACAATTTTAGTTATTTTAAATTGCCTTTTATCGTTGTCATGCAGAGAGGATGAAGTTGAGGATATCCAAAAGGTATGTCCACACTGGGCTTAACTTCTGTTATTTTTTGGTGATTATATTAGATCTTTAACTGAGCAGGGTTTTTACTGGATGACTTCTTTCAGGAAATTGCAGTTTTATCACAATGTCGATCTCCCTATATTACAGAGTACTATGGGTCGTACCTGCACCAAACTAAGCTATGGATAATAATGGAATATATGGCTGGTGGCTCGGTTGCTGATCTAGTAAGTCGCAAAATCTAAGATAGTGCCTAGTGCCAACTTCTCTGCGTCTAACTAATTTTTTTTCCTGAACACGAAGTGAATATTTATCATAAAATATTGGGATTAACTTTAGCCCAATATAAACGAGTTCATTTGATTATAAAAACGAGTGCAAAGATGATTAGTGCTCCATAAATAGATAAAAATTTGCAAAATACTTTGAATCTGCAAATACTGATTACTTTAATTGCTATTGTGTTCTGGTCTCTCCAAATCTTTTATAGGCAAAGTACCTTTCCTCAGAGCTAATCATTTTATACCACTGGTAAAGCATATTGCAATGATATTTTTATTTCAGGCTTGAATAACTGTTGGTGTTCAATACCTGCAGCCACAATTGTTCACCAGAAGTGAGATGTCAGTCATCTACTGAATGAACTTTTCTCTAAATACTTACCTGGATTTTGTTTCTGCAGATTCAACCAAATCAGCCATTGGATGAAATGTCTATCTCTTGCATTTTACGTGATTTGCTGCATGCTGTTGAGTACCTCCACTCTGAAGGCAAAATTCATCGCGATATCAAAGGTTTCTTGCTTTGTTTTGTATCTAAATATTTATAGAGTGGCAGATTTGTACATTGGTGTTGTCATGGGCCATTTCACATCTGTACCAGAATATTTTCAGTTTTGTTTGCTAAAATGCCAGCCATAGCTTAGATATTGAAACAATTTGGGGGGGGGGGGGGTTTCAACTATAATCAGTTCTTGCCTTGAGGTACCACATTCTGGAATTAGATGCTTCTTGATATTAAACTGCTGCAGGTAAAGATGATCCTTTTTACAGATCGCTAATGTCTTCGGAAGTTCTCTTAATGTGCTGTTTAGTCAGTTGCTTAGAAACCTTGCATTTTGAGTCCCACTACCCCCTTCTTATCATGGAAGTGACATAGGTCCTTTGATGTTTTTGCAGCGGCTAATATCTTGCTGACAGAAAATGGTGATGTGAAGGTATAGCTCATGCCAAAATAAAACTTTATCCAAAAAATAATGATCATGTTAAAAAATTTTATGATCCTTTTTATTGTTTAATGTTATATCTGAGAGAAAGTCAATGTGGTACTATCATGTGAGCTTGTTTGTTTTCTGATGTACTCTTTCACAGGTAGCCGATTTTGGCGTTTCTGCACAGCTAACAAGGACGATCTCTAGGAGAAAGGTACGATTTCCAATACTTGCCCGAATTTGGTTTTTAATAGGTAGATAATCCCATTGGTGAATGCCTATTATCGTTTCTCGTTGAGTAGTTATATTGGTCATTGGGTTACATGTCATAGTTTTTCTTAAGTTTTATTGGATTTCTTAGGTTAGAGGTAAGGTCAAGTCACTAAAGTTATGCTAATGTAATTAATATTGGCAGACATTTGTAGGAACACCGTTCTGGATGGCACCTGAAGTAATTCAAAACTCAGAAGGATACAATGAGAAGGTACCTCTTGAATTGTGCAACATATGGACTCCATTTTCCTTCATTTAATTGTTCATCTCTTCATAGTCATGATCCTTTCTGTTGCTGATTGAAATAGTCTTTTTTTTTGAAACTTCTATGTTTGTTCTTCTTTGTATGCCTTCTTGTGGTTTGGTTAAACACTTGAAGTTTTTTGTTTTTTCTTCTTCTGTACAGGCTGACATTTGGTCGCTTGGTATAACTGCAATTGAGATGGCTAAAGGGGAGCCGCCACTTGCTGATCTTCACCCCATGAGAGTGCTTTTTATCATACCTCGAGAAAATCCTCCCCAGGTTTTCCTTTTTCGAGTTCAATGTTTTAGAATTTCTGATTACTGTTTGTATCCATTTCGGATTTACACTTTATTTTTTTGTACTTTTTTGTTCTTTAAGAGGTGGTGGTTAATGTGTATTCTGTTACTGTGCAGCTAGATGAACACTTCTCTCGTCCTCTCAAAGAATTTGTGTCCTTGTGTTTAAAGAAGAGTCCTGCTGAGGTAGGTTTCACCTTCTGTGCTGCCCAGACCCCTTTTTTTTCTCTTTATGAGCATCTCTGTTTCTTTTTGTGCTCGACTATTATCATACTTTCATGCACCTATAGGTCTTCCTCCTTCCTTGCAAAGTAAATAGCTGGGGTTTTTATTTTTTAAGTCGAAGTTGGTCTACAAGGGGTTAGCATTTTGAAGAACCTGGGCTTTCAACATACGACAACAACTATGCATTAAACCCAAGCAAGTTGCGATCGACTAGGCTAATTCTCACCGATCCTGTTGCATTTAAGCCCATCTTAGACCAATATTATAGAAAAAAAGAGATTAAAAATTAGTAGAAGCTCTCTAAAGTTTGACAGGATAATTAACTTTAAATATGTGGAGAAAACTCTCTTGTATGTAAGCCAACAACAACAACAACAACATACCCAGTATAATCCCACAAGTGGGGTCTGGGGAGGGTGAGATGTACGCAGACTTTATCTCCACCGAAATGGAGAGGCTGTTTCCGATAGACCCTCAGCTAGAGAAAAACATTTTAGAAAACACGTGTGAAAACAGGTTGTTTGAAATCAAGATGAGACTAGCATGCTAAAGAGAAGAATGAAACTAACACATTCAAAATAAACAAGGTAATCAGTAGATACAAATACGGAGCCAAAAATAGAGCTAATCTATATAGCATATTATATCAAGACACTCAACCATTATCTAACCTTCTATCCTAATCCTCGACCTCCATGCCCTCATATCTAGGGTCATGACCTTGGTGATCTGGTGTCGGGCCATGTTCTATCTTACTACCTCGGCCCAGTTCTTCTTCGGTCTACCTCTACCTCTCCGTAGACCCAGCACTGTCAACCTCTCACACCTCCTAACCGGTGCCATCGACACTGCTCCTCTTCACATGTCCGAACCATCTCAACGTCGCTTCTCGCATTTTGTCTGCCGCTGGTGCCACGCCCACCTTCTCACGTATGATTTCATTCTTAATCTTGTCCATCCTAGTGTGACCACACATCCATCTAAGCATTCTCATTTCTGCCACGCTTATCTTCTGGATGTGTGAGTTTTTGACTGGCCAACACTCTGCTCCATACAACATAGCTGGCCTAACAAGCGCTCTGTAAAATTTGCCTTTGAGGCTATGAGGCACTCGCATGTCGCATAGTACACTGGAACCGAGTCTCCACTTCATCCAACCCACTCCTAAACGGCGTGCGACATCTTCATCAAATTCTCCATTAGCTTGGAGGATCGAGCCAAAATATTTAAAGCTTTCTCTCTTGGGAATGATTTGAGAGTCTAGCCTCACTTCCACGTGCGACTCGTCTGATGCATCACTAAACTTGCATTCCATGTACTCTGTTTTTGTTCTGCTTAGCCTGAAGCCTTTAGACTCTAGCATCTGTCTCCACACCTCCAGCATCTCGTTGACACTGCTGCGAGTATCATCCACCAAAACTATGTCATCTGCAAATAACATACACCACGACACCTCTCTCTGAGTACTCCGAGTTAATTTATCCATCACTATCGCTAATAAAAATGGGCTAAGCGCTGACCCCTGATGAAGCCCCATCTCGACTGAAAAATGCTTTGAATCTCCTCCCACAGTTCGCACTCGGGTCTTGGCTCCTTCATACATGTCCTCCCCCAGCTCTTATATATAAGCCATATGCCAAAAAGTAAAGAACCTATGTGATGGTTTTTTACAAATGTCATCAATAAGCTGAGAAGTTCTTTATATTTTTTACTTGCATACAAATATTTAATATGACTAAAAGACTTGACATTTTCTATAACATAACTTGTAGTATCGACTATAGATCTTTTTCAATAAAACAGCACACCCTCGCTTGACATTTTACAAATGGTAATTATTACAAGTAGCTGCACCTTAGGGGTGTGCCTAGTGGTTAATAAAGTGGGTTGAGACCTTATAAGGTCTCAGGATCAAATCCCAGTGGAAGCAAAAAACACCCGACGATGTCTTCCCATCTGCCTAAGCCTTGCTTGGATTCTCGGTACCTATGTTGGTGGTAGGTAGCAGGTACCTGGTGCAAAAGTAGAGATGCGCAAAGCTGGGCCGAACACCACCTTCATCCAAAAACAAATTATAACACACATTTCTTTACTTATGCTCTAGTGTAAGCCAATCTAAGTCACATGGCAGTCGATGGATAGAGTAAAAACGTGATTCTTTATAGACAATCTACATTTTCCAACCTCTTCCTTTATTCGTCTTCTATCTTCTCTGCAACACCGACTTATCAGGGAAAAAAATTCTGCAACATTGGTTTTCCTGATATTAATTATCCACTCGTGATATATTGTAAATTTGGACTTTGTTATGCTTAAATTTGTTTTATCTTATTCTATGCTTTGTTGATCCCAGAGGCCAAGTGCAAAGGAACTGGTGAAACATCGTTTTATACGGAATGCAAGAAAAAGCCCGAGACTTTTAGAGAGAATCAAGTACATCCCATTTCCTGTCGTATTGTGCACCTGAACATATTTTTTGCATGTTTGCTTTGGTAAAATGACTTTTAAGACATTATTTGTTGCCATACTTAGTATTTATTTTGATAGTGGTACTCCATGAAGTAGAGATATTTCCTCTTCCCAAAGCAATATCTAGTTCTAAGGTTGTAAATTTTATCTCATAATGCACAATATTAATTGGGTCCCACTTTTTCACAAAGATTGACTTTAAGACCACAAGTGCAGAAAGCAATTTATGTCCTGCATGTTTTCCACCGTTCACCTTTAAATCTTCCTTCAAATTTCTTTCTCAACAATTGTTCCCAAGTCGAGTGCACTCATTCAAGTTGGCACAAAAGGGGGTAAATGATGTTATTGATTCTGAAACATATTGGTGGTGTAGAATTCAAGGATTGTTTGCTTAATGATATGTATTGCTTCCAAACATTGTTAAGTGTGTTTTCTTGTAGGGAACGCCCCAAGTTTCAAATTAAGGACGACGATATTGATTCCCCTAGGAATGGCTTGAAACCTGTGGGGGAAGCATCGGGCACCATTAAGGTGACAAGAGATACGGGTAATGAAGACACTGTTAAAGTCAGGTTAGTGAAATCTCTTAATGTGATTATTGCTATCTTCGGTGATTCTTGGCTGAGTATTGCAATTACAGTGGCCAGGGGAAAACCCTAAAAACTGCTGGATGGGATTTTAGCATTGGGGGATCATCTAGCACTGGAACTGTCAGAAGTGTTGTGAAGCCTCCGCAGGTTAGAGATAGGAAACCAGAAGTTCCATTGAATCAACCTGCTTCAAGAAGAAATCTTGACAGTGGTAACAATTGGTCCTCTGCTACTGGAACTGTCCGTATTAATTCATCAGAGGGTTTCAACCAAAAAGATGAAGGAGATGCAAACAACATTGAGAAAAGAGATTATTCTCGTGAAGATGTATTACTTTGTTCTCTATGAGTTTGTATTTTTTTATGCATCACCTACTTGCATTTGTGTCTACTTCGTTTCTTTTAGTGAAATTTAAAAGCTTGTATGAAGGAAAAAGAAACTTGATTTCAGAGCCAAGTTGCAGGAGAATGTCATATACACCAAACGTCACGATTTTCAGAAAATAAAGTAATTAGTGTCTGTGATGTGGCAGCATGTTAGGCTTTTACTGTCAGGGTGATCTTATTAATGGTTTTATAGCACTCTTCATGCATTAAAATGTTGTGAAGCACTTGAACTATGATTTGGATGAATCCTGTCATCTTCAACAAGTTTAGTATACTGCCCTGATGATATAGCTACATTAAATGCATCAAAGTTCGTACAAGGCTGACAGGAATCTCTTCTCTCAGAAAAAAAAATTTAAAAAGATAAGAAGAAAGTAAAGAGCTTTGATCTTGGCATTCTAGCTTCTTTGTAGTCTCCACGAAAAATACTTCGTCATGTTGCTCTTTAAATTTTCATATTTTTATTCTAGTATCTTCTAGTAACCCTGTCTCTAATCTTCAATTTACAGGAAGAGTTGTCAGTGAGTGGTACTGGAACAGTGGTTGTGAGATCTCCAAGAGGGTCTCCTAGAGGATTTCAGTCCTCCTCTCTGTTCAGTGACCAGAGTTCCCTGGTATCGTCAGCTTTCCTACCAAAATTTCTTAAAAGGCATTTGCTATAATCATTTTGGTGTATTTGCCATTAACTACTGGTGTCACTTTGCTTTGCAGTCCAGTAGCACACTTGCTTCTGTGGAGGATGCTTCTTCCAGTGGCACAGTAGTATATCGTGGACGTCATGATGACCCAGATTCTCCTCGAACTCCAAAATCTAGGTTAGGAATTCAAGAGAGATCTTCAAGTGCATCACTTGAAGACAGCACAACAAACCTTGCAGAGGTATCTCACACAGAATTCTCCCAATTAATTCAAGGTGGCTTCCATTTATGAGAAATTCTTCAGGATTAAAATATGCTGAAATGCATGGGTTGATTTTTATATAACTAGCCTGTAAACTTGGTATAGGGACGGCCACAAGGATAAACAAAATGGAAAATATGTTGTAAGACGTCATCTAGAAAATGTTATTAAATGAATACTTTGATTCCCCTGAGTAGTACATCTTAGTTGCCAGCAATTGTTTATTCAATAGGCTAGCTTTTCTCCTTAGATTTAAGTATTCACAGACGGGTTTACGAAGAGTTCCTTATTTTGTTACTTTAATTATGTTTAAGTCTCTCAACTATGACATCTCTTCATGGTTTGCTGTAAAAGGCTTATTGGCTGTAAACTTTTTTAGGCCAAGGCTGCCATGCTATCAGGACCGAAGAAAGGAAACATTAGAGACAGATCGAAATTGGGCAAGGTCCAGCGTGATGGGCTAGAAAATAGAGCAGAACAGTCAACAATGAGCTCTGATTCTTCTAGGTACATACGTTTTTAAGGCTGAAGACGTTATGAAGTTTACTTGTCATAGTCTCATCATTTATTCCCTGAACCACCATAATTTTTCCAGGCACTCTCGCGACTATCTTGATGCGCAGAAGGTGTTTTCAAGATCGCGCCATACAAGTGATGAAGAAGATGGTGCGAGAACATATGCTGCACCTTCGTCTGCCACCTTATCTGTTCTCCTTATTCCATCAATAAAAGAGGTACCACTTTAACTTTAAGTTAGATATTGGGGCTCTATTTAATGCAAGTCGTGCTAGATGAACTTGAGATCTGTTGAGCTATGCCTTTTTAGGCTGTGCTACATTCTTATCTGTATGTATTCAAGAGTATGTGCTGCTGATCTTTTTCCCATCAGAAACATTTGACATAGGCTTGATTTGTGGTAGTTTCTGGGACAAACTTCGTATATTTGGGGCTTGAGAGGGTTAAATTATTATTATTATTATTATTATAAATTTTGGTTGAAGGTGTCTTGCATAGGATAATGGGATTGGGTTGCAGTTGATAAAAAGATTTTATTGCCCTTTTGCTCACCTTTTCTTCATTTACTTTGGTGTAGGCTGCTACTGGTGAATCAGATGGTTCACTCATGCAGGCAATGGTCGGTTCTTTTATGGATATGGAGCGCATGAACCCTGGTTCTTGTGATCTGTTCATGACTAGGCTGCTCCAGCGACTGGCAAGGTTCTTAGTTATTCTAGTCTCTGTGCTTCTGTCGAGATATAAGTTGAATGAATTTTTTAATAATATTGTCTGCCTCAAGAGAGTATTAACTCTTTGCAGCTCAAAGGACTCGTCTTTGAAAGATCTGCAAGACCTGGCTGCTCGCATCTTTGCAAAGGGAAAGATTGAAACAGAGAGTACAAGCACCGAAGGGGACAGCAAGAAAAAACAGCAGAGTAAAGAGCTTAATTCAAATGCCAACTTGAGTCCACTAGCGAGGTTCTTGCTTTCAAGGTTTGTCTAACTTATCATACAATGATTAGTGGCAATTGTTGAAGCGTTGAATGCTCAATGTCTTCTGTTTGACCTTTCAATTACAGATGGCAAGGACATGCTTCTCGAGATCAAAATGCTTGAGGTTAGATTATTGTTTCAAAATTTTGTTGTTGCTCAACTATTTTTGATTTTGTGTACATATCATTGTGAGGACGCCTGTAATTTTTGTCCTCTGATTCATTTTTTGGATTTTCCCAATTCAACAAGCTTTTTTGCTTTGCCATTTGTAATTTAAAGCTCTATATTTTGTTAGAATTTATCGCTTTTGTTGGGCGTTTTTTGTTGCTCAATGTAACAGGCTTTTAATTTAGTGCTAATCTCGGTGTTGCGACTTTCCGAAGTTGTAAAGGACATCGTGACATTGGTAGTTAACCGGTCGTTTTTCATTCCTGCTTGATGCCTATACTAAATAACGTTTCTTTTTTTGTTCATTCTTGTTGCTTGTTGATATGATCCAGGATACTTAAAGCAGCAAATTATTAAACAACAATTACTGGGAGCAAATAAAAAAAGGATTTCACTTAAAAATAATCAACAATAGTCTGAAAGAGTAGCAAAAAATCTACATTCCTAAGTGGTTGACTCGGGCAGTAATGGAAATTAACTCAAGATAAAAAAGAATAAAGAAGATTACTTTTAAGTATCTCAATTTTTGTGAATGAGTAAAGTTGAACGTGAATGACGAGATCTAATGTTCTTTCATAAGGCGTTATTTAACCTCTCAATTCATGGGACGATCACCGGTATTTAAAGGAATGAGAAAATGTCCAGAGGACATAGTAATCGCTCTAGGTCAGCGTGATTTTTCTGTTTCGCTGCAACATAGATTTGTGCTGCAATTCGGACCTCCTTACAACTGTAATTGCGTTTTGAGCTGCGGTATAATACTAATGTAGCTTCAAATTATGCAACTGTCTTGGAATGCTCTTCTAATTAGAAATTTCCAGCCTAGTTCTGAGATCATCGATCTCACCAGCTCCATGATCTATTTCAATTATCAAAACTTGAATTCCTAGGAAGCTCAAGTTTATTACTTTTCTCTTGACCCGAGTTATGCATAAATCGACAAGCTTATTACTAACTAATATTGAAAGTCCAGTATGCAGGGACAAGAAAGGGCTTTTGAACGTTAATGCTTTATCACCATGGATAGTCTAGTGCACTAGTATTATTGTTAGTGAAGAAGTTGGTCAACACTCATCATACACTTAATTTACTTTTCGGAGAAGATAAAGAAGGATTTAGCCCGTGCCTAACCATTAAAATCCAATAATGAGGGATATAATTTTCTATGGATAAATTTTATAAAATCACACTTAAGAGAAGAGCATGCCAATATCCATAAATTGGAATAAAAAAGTCAAAGGAACTGCAAGCATAAATATTTGTTTACACAATTTAAATGCATATCCATAAATCAACAATCCTCCGCCCCCTCCTCACTTTTCCATTTCTTTCTTAAGCTCCTTTTTGATTGCCAAAACCTTTTGTGTAGGTGATTCAATTGACTCAACCAACTTGTCATACTTCTCAGAAATACCCTCCTCCACCCTATAAAGATCTTTAAATTGTTGAATAACTTGCTCATTCTGTACTGCATCTAGATGGCACTTTAAAATCCAGCCTCCCCAACATCCTACGACCATAAAACTCCACCCAGTAAAGAGGAACAGACCTCTCAATGTCTTAGCCAACCTTATACGGATGGGTTTTTCCTCCCTTGGAGGTGGAATAGCAGTGGCAGCCCCATTAAGAAACCGTAGCAGCCGAGGGCGACATAGGTTGTCCCTCTGTAGTAAAAATGTAATTTTTGGTGGAATAGCAGTGGCAGCCCCATTAAGAAACCGTAGCAGCCGAGGGCGACATAGGTTGTCCCTCTGTAGTAAAAATGTAATTTTTAGAAAACAATAATTTAGAACAAAGAAAGAAAATTACCTCAGCATACCAAGTATTCACTTTTTTCAGAGTTTTTGAATGAAAGGAGTTACACTCGACCTTTAAAGATAAGTGGTTGATCATGTTGTACGACCACTTAAGAAGATTCTTCACCTCTATCTGTTCAGCTCATGCATCTACAATTTTGGAGGAAAATGGAGAAATAGGTACAGTAGGTGAGAGAAACAGAAATGGTCGATTTTGGAGGAAAATGGGTACAACATTTAATGATTTCTAAATCTATGGGTAGAGAAATATCAGGTGGGTAGGTCGGTTAATTATTTCTCAATGTGTGGGTATGCAGTGTAAATTTTCCTAACAACTATGAAGCATAGCTCTGTTAGTATCACTGTTGTCTGCTGCACACCTTTTCATTGTTTGTTTCAAATGATGCTGATTGAAACAATGATCTCTGTTGTGAGGGGCTTTCCAACTCAGTAGCCCCAAAACAAAGAGATTGTTTTATGATGAGTTCGTATATGTCAGACACTACAGAAAAGTTCGTATATGTCAGACACTAGAGAAACTATTAGCACCTTCAACATGCAGAGACATTTTGGCAAAGACACCGACTGGCAAAAAAGAATCTCAACTAAATTTGTCTGCCATGACACTTTAACCCATAAATACAATGTTTTGTATTTACATTCTTTTGGGCCGACGGCGATCATTCGTAATTTTGATCACCGGCACTGATTACATAAGCTGCAAGTTCAAGACCGACTTTCAAAAAAAGGTTGATTATGTTGGCCAGGTAGTATTGTTACCTACTTAAAAGTAAGGAAATTTTTTTTTCTGAATTGAAACTGCTTCATCCTTTTGTTTTCTAGATGAATGAAAACTTGGACTAACTACAATGAGATTATTTGATGGTATCGTTTTAATGTGTCATATCATGTAGTATCGTATTGTACTATATTACAATGTTTGGATAGATTGTTTTGTATTGTTTCCCCTCATTTAAGAAAGAACTTACAGGTAAAGGGTAAAATGAGATTATTAAGTAGAAGGAGAGAGAAGATAAGGTAACTGACACGTCACACCAAGTCGATTACATAAAGTGACACTTTTCATCGTTATGTAACGATGGATTAACACAATAAAAATTTAATGTAACAATCAAAACAAACATGGTATTTAAAAAAATAATATGATACAATACAATAGCTTTACACTTTGTTTGGATCATTGTTACCCATTGTATTGTATTGTATTGTTATTATGATTACAACGTTTGTTTTGGTTGTTACTTTAATTTCGTTGTATTGTATTGTTAAGTTCCGTTGTTACCTAACAATGAAAAGACCCACTTTTTGTTACAACCGATTCGGTGGTTTTGCATTGTTACACTTTTACACTTTCTCATCATGTCCTTAATTATAACCTTATAATCCTATTTTACCCTCTATCCTATTTTCTTATTTAAATACGCCCAAGTAATTATTTTGACCTCATCTCCCCTCTTCTCAAAATACAGTACGTTCCCTGCCTCTCTTATTACTTTGTACGTACCTGCCTCTTCAGATTCACAAGTCATCTTGTTGTGTGATTACATAAAACGTTTTATCTTAATTTATTTAATGTATAATTCTTAATTTCATTAATTACAGAGCAAAAACGTGAAACTTGAGTTAGTAGATTTCATTAATTACAAGCTATATGTTCTTTTTTTTTTTTTGATACAAAATATATGATGACACTTTTGTTAATAACTATTATTTGGATAAGGGTTTTTTACACAAATATACAAATTTTCACCCTTAATTACAAAAAAATAGCAATATTTTTCTAATTACAAAACATAGCAATATTATTTTAGCATATTTTCATTTTTTACAATTACACTTTCACCCACTTTCCTACAAATCCTAAAACACTTTCTTCACTTTCCCAACCAAAGCAGCCGTCACCCCCATTGTTTCTCTCAAATTCAAATACACAAATCCACCATCCGCCATTACAGTGCTAATTTCATTGAAAACCTAATCAGAGATACATCGCCGCCATCACCCCACCACCCCAAAACCCCAGTTCCCGATCTGCTCCCACGTCGCCATCACCCCACCACCCCAAAACCCCAGTTCCCGATCTGCACCCACGCCCCCATCACCCCACTACCCCAAAACCCCAGTTCCCAATTTGAATAGCAATACTCCCGATCTGAAACGTGCTACCTTTGATCCGTATTCTTCATGAAATTTCCATAGTAGCTGATGCATCTTCATTAATTCCACTTGTGTTTTATTGAAGAATGATTTGCATCCAAAGGGTTTTATCCGTATGATTTAATCCGTGAAGAGGATGAAGCAAGGGAACACAGTGTTGGAGAAACGCCACATAGGAGAACCAGAGAATTAGCATTTATTTTATTTTTGTTCCGTTTCTGTTTCTTTAGATTTGTTTTATTTTTGTTCCGTTTCTGTTTCTTCGGAATTGTTCAGATTTCGTTTCTGTTTCTGTTTCTGTTTGTACAGATATGTTAGATTAATAAATTTGAACTCTTATTTTCTATTGCTCACGACTGATGGCGTTGAAACAATATGATACAGTTTGAAACATCATTGAAACATTGAAACAGTTGTTGCAACAGTTTGATACAGTCTGAAACGATGTTGAAACAGTATGATACGGTCTGAAACAGAGTTAATACGGTCTAAAATGAGAGTAGATACAGTTTAAACGGTCTGAAACGGAGTTGATACAGTTTAAAACAGTCTGATACAGTCTAAAACGACATTAAAACACTATGATACAGTCTGAAATGGGAGTTGATACAGTTTAAAACAGTTTGATACAGTCTAAAAATGATGTTGAAACAGTATGATACGGTCTGAAACGGCGTTGAAACAATCTGAAACAACTATTGAAACAATCTGATACGGTCTAAAACGGCGTTGAAACAGTATGATACGGTCTGAAACGGTGCTAAAATAATTTGAATTGAAATGCTGCTGTTTTTCTGCAGTTTTTTTGGTATTGAAACGCAGCTGAAACGCAGCTGAAATGCTGCTATTTTTCTGCATTTTTTTTGGTGCTGAATTGCAGCAGTTTTGGTGCTGAAACGCTGCTGTTTTTCTGCAGTTTTTTTGGTGCTGAAACGCAGCTGAAACGCTGCAGTTTTGGTGCTGAAACGCAGCTGAAACGCTGCTGTTTTTCTGCAGTTTTTTTGGTGCTGAAACGCTGCTATTTTTCTGCTGAAACGCTGTTGTTTTGGTGCTGAAACGCTGCTGTTTTTCTGCAGTTTTTTTGGTGCTGAATTGCAGCAGTTTTGGTGCTGAAACGCTGCAGTTTTGGTGCTGAAACGCAGCTGAAACGCTGCTGTTTTTCTGCAGTTTTTTTGGTGCTGAAAAGCAGCTGAAACGCTGCAGTTTTGGTGCTGAAACGCAGCTGAAACGCTGCTGTTTTTCTGCAGTTTTTTTGGTGCTGAATTGCAGCAGTTTTGTTGCTGAAACGCTGCTGTTTTTCTGCAGTTTTTTTGGTGCTGAAACGCTGCTATTTTTCTGCTGAAACGCTGCTGTTTTGGTGCTGAAACGCTGCTGTTTTTCTGCAGTTTTTTTGGTGCTGAATTGCAGCAGTTTTGGTGCTGAAACGCAGCTGAAACGCTGCTGTTTTGAAACGGTTCAGAAACAGTTAGATACGGTGCTGCAGAAACAGTTGAAACGGTGCAGAAACAGTTGAGATACGGTGCAGAAACAGTTGAAACGGTGCAGAAACAGTTAGATACGGTGCTGCAGAAACAGTTGAAACGGTGCAGAAACAGTTGAGATACGGTGCAGAAACAGTTGAAATGGTGCAGAAACAGTTGAGATACGGTGCAGAACCAGTTGATACGGTGCAGAAACAGTGAGATTCAACGAGATACATTGAGGATGGATGAGGAAAAGTGAAATTGGGGAAAATGAGAGTGGAGTAAAAGTGAAATTGAGGAGAAATGGTGGGAGGAAAAGTGAAATAAGGGAAAATGGGAGGAGCAAAAGAGATAATGGAGGAAATAGAAGGAAGAATGTAAGGGTTTGATATGTTATGGGAAAATAATGCTATGTCTTTGCTATATTTGTAATTATCTTGTGTTTTCCTCTATATAGGGTAATTTTACTAAAATGTTGCTATGTTTGGTAATTAAGCTCTAAAACTTGTACTTTTATGTAAAAAATCCTTTGGATAATATGATTGCTTGCATGTCGTTATGGAATATTATTTTTTATCTAAATTATTAATAGTGTGAACTTATTGTTATGTTTAATATTATTAACTTTTTTTTAATTATAATTTGTATGAATATATTTATAAGGTATAGTAGGTGATAAACTAGTAAATATAAACTGTCTCAAATTATATTAAAAAAATTGTTACTTAATTTAATATTTAGAACAACTAATGGTATATTAGTAAACTTATTAGTTACAGTACAATACAATACAATCAAAACAAACAATAACAATGTTACTAAACAACGGGAAACAATACAATCAATTCAAACTTATTTTTATAATACAATACAATACAATACAAAACAATACATTAATGAAACAATAGCTAACAATGATCCAAACATACTGTTAACAACCATCCAAACGAGCTGAGTCTACATATCAATATTACACACCCACGGTTCAAATAGTAACAACCGAGCTAAACATTGATTAGCATGACAATGGTGTTAACTTGTTTTCGCGGTCATTTCTTCAAACACCTTTCGTGCACTCGCACTACTATCATCACCCGCGTTCACACTCTAATTCCGCTCATTCATTTTTCAAACTCTAATAATAATTCTCAAAAGAAATTCCACCACTTTAAGCACATCCCTAAATTTTCGACGTTGTCATCTGAGACTGGGGCTAGTGAATCATTCACTTCTCCGTACCTCTCTGTTCGCATTTCCTGTCAAAAGGATGTAGCTGTAAGTGAATATGTTTTATTTTACTGTTAAAAATGTTAGTCAAAGTTCATTCTTGAAAATAAACGAAAAGGTTTTTACGCTATTAGGTTACAGTTACTTATTATACTCCCTCCCTTCCACAAAGGATGTCGTGATTCAGTTTTCTGAGTGTGAAGCGAATTTTTCTTTGACCGCAATATTTTTATGTCTTGTAAATATTTTAAATTATTAATTAACTGACTTATAGTAGTTTGTATGTAGTTCTCAAATATATAAATATTACTTCAAAAAACTTATAGATTCTATGTCCAAATTTACGGTCAAAATTATAAAATTTAACTCTCGAAATTTGAAACATGTCATTCTTTGTGGAACAGAGTAAGTAGTAGAGAACCTATCTTATTTTTTCAAGATGTCAAATCGCACTTTTTATGGAAGGTTACATGTAAATATATCTTAGGTGACCTAATGGTGTAAAAAAAAAATTGTGCATAATGACAAATTGACAATGCAGAAAACTTAAACTCAAGTTTTAAATGGCGATGGTGAATTTCATGTATCAGCATGTTTATGAAATGGTGCGGACTTAGAATAACATATATATTTAACACTTTTAAATATTATCGTTAGAGTTAAAGACAATGATGCATCTGTTGTCCAAAATGTACATCGGCCTTTGAGTTAAGGAATTTATAAAGGCTGAAAATGCCATGTGATTTGTTGTTGACTGTAGAGCTTCGGTGGTTGCTAAATCCCTGAATGCAGTGGCAGTGCCAAGAGTTCTAACTTATGCTGAAGATACATCAAACTTGATCTTTTATTTTTGTCTTCTGTCAGGATACGCTCTCTGAGGCTCTTTTATGTTTTGGAGCTAGTTCAACTACTGTGGATGAGGAACAAAGCGCTGAGAAAAGTGATGAGGTAGACTATTCATTATTCTATCCATCAATGCTGCTTTTAGGTTGGACGAACTAAAGAGGCGATTTTGTATGTCTGCGTTAAACTTTTCTTTATTACTCGATATAAGTATGATCCTTCATTAAGCATCTTATTGGAGAACTCTAGTAGCATAGCGTGCTCCTCCTGGTACTATCAATGTGGGGTGTTCAGAGCTATTTGAGTTTCAGTCACATGGGGTTGAGTGTATCATCTTGGGACCTCTGTCTGCATCAGTAATTACTATACAGCGTTTAACTGGTCCTCACAAGTTTTCCAGTTGTATGGATTAACATCTCCAACCTTGCAGATAAGCATTACTTCCATCTTTTCTGTACGCCAAGATGTGAAAGACTGCATTTCACTTGCTGCTGATTCTATCGGGTTGCAGAAGCTACCTAGTTTTGAGGTCGCGATGCATGACCACTCTGATTGGATAAATGCTATGCAGGTCAACATTCTTTCCTTTGCTATTGGCTATTGAGTAGTGTAGTTATGAAAGAAGAACTATAGTGATCTTTCCCCTGCATATGTGTTCCTAGCAAAGTAGATGAACTGGTACTGTTAGTTTGAAACGGTCCACAAATTTTCTCTTGTCCCCAAGTTTAATAGGAACCAGCAAGATGTTGGTTTTTCATTGTGATCAATTACCAATTTTCAGGTTCTTTATGGGCATGCGATCAAGTTGCAGTCTGTACTACTTACAGATTGTCGAGTGTGCTACCTGCCAATTCTTCTGTTCCTATCTACGATATTAAATATGAAGAGGAAAGGAAACTGTAAACCATTTGTGTCTTGAATAGATGTCTATTTTTTCTCATTGAAAGAATGAAATGACAAATGAGTTGCCCTGGAAAAAGTAAAATTGTACTAGTCTTAGAGAGAACGCTTAGGCCTATATTGTCCAGTGGCTTGATTATCATTTATGAATTTTAGATGTCATCTGAAATATCAAAACATCATGCATGGACTCATAAGTTAGAAGGCAGAGCTGATAAGGACTCCTAAAAGGTCCCTTTAGATCTTAATTTCTATTTTACCTGGCAATCTCCCTGACTTTTTCTGGTTCGGGTGAGTTACTGTAATAACAAGGGATTTCTACAGATTGATTCTATACCAATCCCTTGAAAGCTTGGCGGATAGATTGATGTTTGTTGGCTATACCTGTATCCTCTCAATTTTACTGCATATTTGGAAGCTTACAGCCCTTTTGACATCATTCTATTACCAAGTCATGGTGTATTATA
Source organism: Petunia axillaris subsp. axillaris (assembly GCA_029990575.1). Classification (NCBI taxonomy): domain Eukaryota; kingdom Viridiplantae; phylum Streptophyta; class Magnoliopsida; order Solanales; family Solanaceae; genus Petunia; species Petunia axillaris. The sequence goes on along the minus strand of JARKNS010000002.1, from coordinate 13,544,129 downwards.
TGCTGCACAATTTAATCATTTTGGTGAGCAGGGAACCAGCTGAGTATGTTGAGATCATTGAACTCTTGTCAATTGAATGCAGGAATCGTTTCATCCCGTGGAAGTTTCTGATGGACTCTGGGTGGTGCCTGAATGGACAACTCCTCCAGTATGATTATACCTCTATCTCCCTTTGTGCTATTCACATGATACAATTTGTTACTCAGGCCCACAGTTCAGAGCATTAAGTTAATACTCAGTCAAACTTTCGTATTATGTTTCATGATGCTGAGGTCTCTCTGTGGTTGTTGGACAAGAATAAGAGTTGAAGTTTGAACATTGTTGTCTTTCCTCCATAATCAATAACTTCTACATGTCTAAAATATGTGTATATATGTTAATGTTGTGTAGGTGTATGTATAAAGAGCATGTGCTTAAATTGTAGGATCTTCAAGCAACAAATATAATTCTAAAACCTGGCTTGGCATTTGGAACTGGAGATCACCCAACAACTAAGTTGTGTCTCCTCCTGCTGCGTGACTTGATAAGAGGAGGAGAACTCTTCTTGGACTATGGCACTGGTACGGGTATTCTAGCGATTACAGCTCTTAAGGTACTTTGGTTCTCTTTCAAACCTTGCTCTGTTGAAGCTGCTAGTGAACTGATTCTTTATAAATATAAGGGCCACCAGACTTGATAACTGCACCTGAACCAATATCAAATATCATCTTCCTAGGAAATTCATCACATTTATGTTCTATATCTACTTCATCCAACACTGAAATTTGATTTCCTTTTGAAAATACCTTATGCATAGTTTTTGTTCAGATCACCTTACATGGTTTTGATATAAGGTTTCCATATACTATTAACCTAGTAATAGTGTTGTGACATGTTGTTGCTAAATATTTTCATTGTCAAACATTTAAATGCAGTTTGGTGCAGCGTTTTCAGTTGGTTTTGATATAGATCCCCAGGCAATCACATCTGCTCGATACAATGCTACTTTAAACAACATTGGACATGAGAAATTTCTTTTAAATCTTGTTCCTGGAAAAGGAAGTCTTCTGTCTGCAGATTTTGGTACAGGCATGGACATTGGCCAAACTGCCCATGATGCAGAAGTTTTAAATAAGATGGGGAAATATGACATCGTCATGGCAAACATACTATTGAATCCTCTGATTGAGTTGGCAGATCAGATTGTGTCCTATGCAAAGCCTGGTGCAACTGTTGCTCTTTCCGGGATCATATCTGAACAGGTACGGTCATTCTTTGTTTTAGTTACTGAACCGTTTACCTAATTGAGCTGTACAGTGAACAAGCTTGAGGGAACATTTGATATCTGAGTTGCAAGTAAGCACAAGAATGAGAGAATTTTAATAAGTAACACTACCATCTCTTACCCATAAAAAATACTAACATTGCCCTGTACTATATCCTATTTTTTGTCGAAACTTTTGTCTCTTCCACAACAAACAATTAGAGAGAAGCATGCAAGTAACACTACTCAACACTCAACCTTTTTTGGTTAACGATTCTATAACTGTTTTTCTGTTTGTAGTTGTTCCTCGCTTTTCAATTGCATGATTCTTTGTTTAACGATCCTCATTTAATACCCATATGTTTAACAGTTCTCATTATTTTCCTTTCAATCATATTTCCCTTGTCAACTAAATTACAAAATAATCTACAGGTAGTGAAAGAATTACGTTCATGTGCATAAAAATTAAGGCAATTATGCATGTAGATATTCTGTCTGGTGTTCTATACTTGTGAAACAAGCAATTTTATGTAAGATTACTTATTCAAAAGTAGTATTCTTGCTTTCTAAAAGTGGTAATAATTGCAGATTCCTTGCATCCTAGAAAGTTATTCACAACACTTGGAGAACATGACGGTTTCACAGATGGATGGCTGGGCTTGCATAAGTGGCTTAAAGAAATGATGAAGTGGCAACTAAGAGAAAATAGAGGCTAATTTTCTAATGCTATGGTCCTTGTAGAACTTAGAGAAGTTTTGATGCATCGAGGCACTGAAATTTGAATGTAATTTAGTATCTTGTACAATGCATGCCCAATTAAGTGTACTATTCACCTTTGTTCATCTAGACAAATCTTCGAAAGTTGTTACAAAACTATCTGCTTCGCGAACTGCCAGAGAATCAATACTTACTGAAGGTACTCAAGAGAAGCTACCCAATTTCCTAAGTTTTGGCTATTTAGACGTTTAGTTTGCATATGGCTTCTTCAAAAGAGAAGTTTTAGAAGCTCGATGTTCTTTTGAAAACCACAAGGATGGAGGATGATTCTCATATTTGCCAGGAATAAGGGAAACCTGGCGGTAACCACATTTGCTAATTTTCGTCTGCAGCGTAACATGAGAATACTATATGTTAGTACTAGTTATTGAGCTAGTCTACTAGTCCTTCGGAAAGAAAAAATAGAGGCATGCTGGCTGCTTGATTTCATCCTAAACTTGTCAAATAGGGTATAAATTGATACATGAATAAAAAACCTCTTAAATATGATATGTTTAAAACCACAAAATTTAAACATATTTCTTTTCATTCTTAGTTAAAACTCTTGACAAGCCAAATAGATACATGGAGAGAATATAAAATTTAACAAGCAACCAACCAAGGGGAAAATAACCCCTCTAAAATCTGTTTTCAATAACTATGGAAATGATTAAAAAGGACAGGAAATACGAGAGCTTCAACATCATCCTTACATTTCATATTAGAGTATCTTTTTTGTTCTAGACAAAATATACCAAGGATATCTTCGTACATCAGCTTCTTCTGCAGGATAAATCAGGAGCTCACAGCTTCACAGGGACGAAAATGTTTCCTTGATATAAAACAAGCACTCACTGCTTACTCATTCCAGGACCTTTCAAATTCAGCCAACTAGCAGGCTATGAGCCCGTATGGATTGGCTTATTTTAGGTCCTTTTAAGCCAAAAGAGCTTTTAAGCACTTTTTTAAAATTTTTGAAGTGTTTGGCAAAAGCAAAATGTGTTTTTAAGCACTTGTTTTTAAGCCAAAAAAGTGTAACCCAAATGGCATCAAAATTGTAACTATGACACATCACCGCTTGAGTTGTCTCCTGGCTAGAGCAGAAGCCCTCTTTGGGATGTAAACCTTGTAATTAACCTGGAGAATATAGAGTCATACACAATGCGAAGATGAGGTCAAACAAATTGGATCTGGAACAAATTAGAAGTGTGTCAAGGGTATCTGAGACGTTAACAATACTCAAATATTTGTGAAGACATTAAATATTAAATTTTCCATCATCAGGCCATCTACACTTGAGAGTTGTCCGTTTTTATGTAAACAAAGACACGCTTCAGGCGACTCTCATAGACACTCTAGTCACAAAGAAATTCAGAAGTCCCAATAGGTGGAGACTTTGCATGCATGTTTGTTTCTTCCCTTTAACTAAAGGGAGGTAGACTTTAGTTAAATTAAAAATTAGCCAAGGAAGAGCACCTGGATACATCAAAGCACATACATTGCAAGATATTTCACAGAGGTTAGACAAATGGAAAAAAATTGCAAGTGTTATCTAAAATAATGAATTTTCAACAGGGCACAAAAAAGGATCAATTTTTATGTATTAGAAACAATTCTGGTGAGAGAGAACAAAGTTGATTCCTCAAAGCTTTACAAAATACGAAGCATGTTTGGTTAAGGTTATTTTACTTGGTTTAATCAGCTTGCTCCCCACAATCAATGTTGGCTATTGCTACAAGAAATCTAAAGGCAGAGCTAATTTTTTTGAGTTAATGTTAGAGCTATCAGAGCTAATTACTAAATATTAGTACTACAATAAAACTGATAATTTCAATCAATTCTCTAATACTTGAAACTAAACCTAACAGGCCAATATTATTTTCGCAGCCTGTCATGCATAAAAAACGGAACACGAAATAATACCTGTACCATTTCACCACCCCTCATAACAGACATGGTCTTTTTTTCGAACTGAGAACCATCCTTGGTTTCATCAGGTTGGCCGTTTGAAGTATGCCCTTCAGATGTGGATCTGACATTAGAAGTGGTTCCTACAATAGGACTGGTTCTGGAATTACCAGCTCCCATGTCTAAGTTATCACTGGTCCCAGTGCTAAGAACTCCAGGTCCCAAAGAAACTGGTGCTTTAATTATGTCTCTCTTAGAAGCCATTAGGTTTTCCTTTTTATATGTCTGTACTGTGGTACTACATGATAGTTTACCAGATTCCAGTTCATCGGTAAGAACTGGTCTAGTGGTATGGTGCTCCTTTTCTGCACTCTGTGAGAGTGCTGATCTATCAGCAGGTTGCAAAACACTCTGCTTAATGCATCCAGATCCTTTTCCATTGTTCACTTCAACTGGAGTATTTATTTCAGTCTTTGGTGAATGAGAGAACTCCTTATTATTTAAAGCCAATCCCTCCTTATTTTCCTGCTCCGAAGACTTGTATGGTACAACCTCAGTCTTTGAAAGGGATAATGGATTAACATCACAATCATTCTTCTTTTCCTTGGCACCGCATTTTAAATCTGTTTGAAGCACTTTACGAAATTTCTGCAGGTTCTCCAACGCCTTTTTCCTTAGAACAGTCTCAAGATCCTCAAAGCCTGAATTAGCAATACTATCAGAAATCCCACTCTCACCTCCCTCATTGGGACTAATTTCTTTGACTTTATTTGGATGAGGATCTATACCACCACCAACTTTCGTGGGACCAAAAGTTTCATTATTGGGAGCAAATGCATCATTTATTATCAAATTTTCAACCTGCATTGTTTGATTAGATGAGAAACAAGAACAAGAAGCTAATTTAGGTTTACTTTCCAGGTCATTATTGTCAAAATTTATGCATGAGCGGCAATAATGATTCTTATTCACAATTTCTTCCTTAAGGATATCTGCTCCTTTTTCTTCTCCCTCTTTCTCATGTGTCTTTTCTGGAACAGTAATAACAGATCGTAAGCGCTTATGATTATTCTCTCCATCATATCCCTTCCCACTATGAGTAGTATTACAAGAACATGAATGATAGTTGCATGTAGAACACCTTGGCCCCCTACTTTCACTCCTTTCTTCAATGCTTGGCTCATCATGGATTCTCTTTTCTGTCATCTTTATTCTAGTCTTGATCACGGGACTCCGAAAATCAATATCTTCACCACCACTAGTAGTTCCGTACTGGCGAGAGGAACAGCTACTAGAATCACTATTTCTGGAGCTAATACTAGGGTACCTCCTTCGCTTCTTCTTCTGCAACTTCCTCCCATGATCAAGACTCTTTCTATTTGACCTTTTTCTTTTCTTTACAGGGGGTGAACCCTCAGTGACATCTCGGCTTGAGGATCTTCTCTTAGTTCTTTTCTTCACGCGTTTCACATCACGTGACTTCCTACGACTTTTCCTACTATAATCATCCTCTGAACTGGAAGAGGATGAAGACCGTGGACTGCTAGAATAATCAGAGGAAGAATCATCCTCAGAACTGGACAACTTCTTGGATTTGTTTCTTCTGCTTTTTTTCTTCCGTATCTAACCACACAACACATGAAGATATATAAAACAACAGGAGGGATTAAGTACATTGTTCTAGAGAAGCATACCCAATGATCATTAAAAATAATTAATTACAGTTTCTCATAAAAGCAACTCCATGAATATTTAGTTAACAAATTTATTCAATACAGAGGTGACAAAGTGCGCTGGCCTAATTAGGCATTGTAAAGTCTTACACAATTCTATCTTCAGCGTGTCTGTTTAAGGAATTACAAATTGAAACACAAAAATTAGATCTTTAACACGAGCTTAGATATCTGTTTTCCCATGTTTAGTATGACGCCTTCTAAGATAAAAGTAAATGGATCAGAAAAGTTAGTTCTCAAGATTTGTTCAGCTATGGTCATTATAAGGACACATCAAGAAAACAAGAAATAATACAAAGAACAAAAGAGAAACAGAACTCCAACTATGGAAAACTACGCAATATGACGTTACACTCAGTACGAATGATCACGTGCTTCATTACAGATTAGTATATGAAGGTATTTATAACATATTTGAATCAAAAGAATCCCTCGTAATAACTAATAATTTCTAAAGTATCAAAATTTCCCCTATGAACATCAACAAATATTCCATCATAACACAAAACTTAATTCACTAAACAGAAAAATATAAAACCTTTTAAAGAAAAAATAAATTAAGTAGCATAAATATAAACCCCTCGGAGTGCAGGCAGGATGCTTTGTGTACCGGGTTACCTTTTTTTGTTAATATAAACCCTAAAGCACATAACTTTACATAAACATTGAAACAAACAATTACAGCATATAAGAACATTGTACATAAATTAAAAGGAGAATGGAAAAAGAGACCTTAGAAGAAAGTTTGGGCCTCTTCTTTTTAGATGATTTATTCTTGGACACAGATTTTCGGCTTCCCATTATTACTAACAAAATTGGAATACTGAAGAAAAGGGGTTAATGAGAATTGGGATTTGGGGATTTTGGTTCAGAAAATCCAGATGGAGCCCCTAATTCAACTATAAATCCCTCCTTATATATGTGCACAATTTGTTTTAACCTTTTACCCTCCCACATTTTTTATTGATTTTGGATGTGGTTACTGGTTACCCACTTTGTGTCAAATTATTATACTTACTTTATTTTATTTTTTTATTATAAGGAGAAATATCGAAAGCTTATTCACAGTTGCATCATTTAAAATTTTACAAATTGAGTTTTAGCTAATATACATTGACAGTGTAATTTTTTTTTAATATTTTTGAGTAATTAAAAATATAAGTAAATTTTTAAGTAGTTTTATTTATTTTTTAAATTATCAAGGCTAATATTTTTTTTAAATAACTAAAATAAATTAAAAAATTGACCAATAGTTGAGTTATCAAGAGAATTAACATTCGAGAATCACAATGAAAAAAATTAGGGTATAATTGAAATCTTGAACAATAAAGCAAGGACACAGACTTAACTTTTCCAAATAGTTAGTATAAAAGTTTAAATATTAAAGTAAATAAACATTACTTGTATAAGCTTTTAATACGCAACAATATATTTAACAAGAAATTACACAGCCAATGCATATTGCTTTTATTTTTTTGGTGTGAGAATGGTAATTTCCTCACTATAAGTTATAACACGCGATAAAAGTTTATATTACATAGACGTTGTTATGAGCGTACTAACATGATAACTATTTTAATTAGTGCATTATTTATTGTTTATTCCTTATCTTTTTCATAAGTCAATTGGACCGACTTCAACTCAAGCAAACGGTGCATTATGAAAAATGGGCTACTTAAATAATATTTTCTTATTTCCGTCATTATCTCCTTGTTAAAACTTGAGAATAAAGTAATGAATCTGCTTTTAAAAAGAATGTATGTTTCTGAAGGTGTATCGACTATCGAGCATTTGTATATTGATCGATTTACCTACAAACAATTAAACACTATTTAGATCAAATCTACTCTTTCCAGTATGATGAAGGCTGGAAATACTATGACAGTAACTTTATTGTATCATATAGATTAGAAAAAGCTATATATATGTTACAAAAAAAAAAAAAAAAAAATTATGCGGCAAAGTTCTTTTCTATATCACACACTTGAGGGGATTTTCATTATAATTAGATACAGATGAAACAAAATTTATGCATCTTCAGCATCACTCATGCTTGCACGAGTATCAATGTAGAATTCAGAATCAACTCCGTCGACGATCCTGCCTCTGTTCACAGACATATCAACACCATATGAATGTCTTATGTAGTGAACCATCAAACTGGACACCATTTTTTAAGTGCAAACGCTAAATGTAAATGAACATAATCATTTTTTGACAGAAAAGAAAAGGAGAGGGAAATAAACCTTTCAAGGACAAATTTTCCTTCTTTATACTTCTGGTTTTTCTCATGGGCTGCTTCCTGTGAGAAAGAAGCAACAATTACGAGTCTTTAACAAGTATAGGAGACTGCCTGAGTGTGTTTATACTTATGTGCACGGCAGAAATGTGTATCGGGACATGCAGGAGGAACTATTTCCCTCTTTATTTTTGTGTGTGCATTCCATGGTGGTGTGTTTGACTCTTTGTGTGTCTAATATACAGAGGGCAAGGAAGAAGGAACAAGAAGGATTACATATTTCCAGCCAACGATCTGCCCACAACAACAACAGAATGTATCTGCTACTGTGTGCATTCCAGAAAGCATCATCCTCTCTTCAAGAGGTCCGAAAGTTATATTTACCCTGAACCACATACAGAAAGGTGAAAACTTTCATATATATAAATAGGAAGGGATAATCTGATCAGGGTTGGGAAGAAAAATAAAAAGTTGGCGCTAACAACAAACATCCATTTCAACATGAAGGAAGGCCAAATAACGAAGATCACTGAACTAGATGTCTTTGCTGCAAAGCTAAGAATTTGCAGTTCTCTAAATTACCATGTCACTGGAAAGAGATCACTATGCAACCAGGACATAAGCTAATCAATCCCACCCCTTAATGTTTGAGATGTAAGATGATTCAGCTTATACTCCAGTCGAACAGTGGTGGATCCAAAATTTGGACACTATCGTCTGTGACTATGAGTAGAGAGAGTGAGTTCTGAAATACATGATTATCTCTATGTACACTTATTTCTGACACGCACATATTGGGTTTACTCCCGAACATTTCTCTCAACCCCCCCCCCCCTCCCCCCCCCCCCCCCCCACACACACACACACTCATTATTGGACAGCCATCACTGACAGAAAATAAGCTTAAAGAAGAGAAAAATATTTAAGGAAGCTAAGCTTACCAATTACAGCAGCTCAAAAAACTCAGCCTACCGTTCCCTCATTCTGAAGGGAGAAACACACAGCAACCATGCATGGCGAGTAGAGTTCAATTCGGCATGCTATACTATCTTTCATTACCACTTCCTAGGTTGATACACCATTAATTTGGACAACTACTGACAAAAAACTTGATTTACAGTTGGTGATGACAACATACCATTTGGACAGCCATGCTGTTCCAGGGAAGCCTGATTCGTTAATATAGATGGGCAAGAAGAAATACAAAGACACACACCTAATATGTAATAGTAAATACTTTGAACAACTACTCGTAATTTATACCAAATCTGGCCTCAGCTAAACAGTCGAGCTCAATGCACCTTGCTGATGGTTAGTGAGACATTCAAACTTTACTTAACTAATATGAAAAGTTCATACAAGCCTCGGCTTCATTTCCTATATTTACATTTTTTGGTTAAAAGATATCAAACTCACATTGTAATTTGCTACCATCCTTTTCTCAATAACAAAAATCCCAACGAGGGGCCTAAAAAAAAGAAGAAGAAAAGAGCAAACTCAAAACCCAAGCAATGGTGTTTAATCTTATGTAAATACGATGGAAATTTTGGATTTAGCTCAAATGTCCCTGATAGATGCAGGGTTATCGACAAACTAGATCGACTCTATCATAGAATAGCAGTGTGTGCTATCAATCTAATGTTGAATATAAATAGAAAGCACTCACGCGCTACTGAACAGGTATGCTTTTCCCCTGCGGCAATGAAAAGCCTGACCAAATAGCATAAAAAGAGATCATCAGATATGAACCATGCAAACTAAAGTACAAGTTATGCTCCAAATAAAAATTAAAACCAATCATCCATGAGGTTTTCTCATGCAATATACAGCAAAGCAAGTAAGCTCACAGTTCATCTATACACAACGACATTGAAGAAGCTTCTTGAGCTCCAGCGAAAGAAGTTTTAGTTAATGCCCTGCACTCCTAGCTTGCTCCTAGTACATTAAGTATCGGCGCTACATAGTTCTTATGGATATTATTATATACAAGTATGGAAGAGCACAGAAGGAAAAAATGGAGCTGGAAAGGAATCTGCAATCGAGTTCTTATCAAATTCAAAACGTTATCACCTCTACGGCATTTCAAAGGCCAATCTTTACTTCAAGTTTCTGATTTACCAATACAGGCGAAGAACTATAAAAGCCTATATCTTTTTTAAAAAAAAATACCTAAGAAAACTGGCGTTACATTTGCAGTTAGCAACACAAAAATACTCATTGCGAACTATAAAAGCTGAGATTTTTACTTCAAACCCATGTTACATTTGGAATTAGCGACATAAAAGTACTCATTACTAACTATAAAAGCTGAGAATTTACTTAAAATCCACATTATATTTGCAATTGGCAACATAAGAGTACTCCTTATTACTCCTAACAAAGAAAGCTGTGATTTTTACTAATAACCAACGATACATTTGCAATTAGCAACAGAAAAGTGCTCATTACTAAGAAAGCTGAGAAGTTTACTTGTAGCCAAATATAAATACATAACCATGGTCACAAAATGGACTCTAATAGAGCAGACTTAATATAAGGTATATCCATAGCTAAATAATTCAAGATTGAAGCACCATTTATATAGTAATTAAAACTCCAAAAACTAACTACATATAGGAAAAGAGAAGAGAATGGTACCCTGGAAACAAGATGATCAGCAAGGGCAAGTTGGGTTTTACAGAATTTGCAGTTGTAACTTGTACCTTCAAGATCCACCACAAATATCCTCCCCATTTTGTTTCGACTCCAAAAATGGAAACCCCTTATTTAGAAAGATAAAAAAGAAATTAATCAGTTATACAGGTTTACTGAGGGGGTAGGTGGGTGGGGGGTTTAAGGAGGTTTAGCAACAGAACAGAGGTGTCCAAATTCAGAAAATCCAAAAAAACAACAAAGTATACCGACTTAAATGTGGACCACGTTTTGGTAACTTCAAGGCTATCTACTCTTCTCCACGTAATAATACTAATGTTTTTCCATTCATATTATTCGTCTTTGAAACCTTCTTTATAGTCTTCAAATCTATACTTAACATTCTTAATCATAAGTATACTTGTGCTTGTTTAATTTAGTACTCCTACTTTTTTTTATCTATCATTAAATATCGTACACACTTTACTAATTAAGAATATTACAAAAATGATTAGCTGAAAATATTACTTGGTAGATACTTTTTACTTAAACTCGGTTCTATTATCCACTTAATAAATGATCCGCTTCAAAAAAATTTGAAATCGAAATGGTTATGTGAGTCTTAATATAACAGTATTGAGTAATTCATACTTCATATTCTTACGTACTTCCTCTATCTCGATGATGGAATTTAAAGTACGAAAATATATATTTTTTTAAATGAATTCAATCACTGATCATTTCTATTCAGAGTATGCTCCAACTTATATTGTTAACTTTTTTTGTTTGCATATTCAATTTAACGAAAGTTCTTATTGAGAAAAAAAGCAACAAACCAAGTAAGAAACCTTCGCCGTATATTCAAACTCACAATTATTTAGTCAAACAGAAGGAAAAATCACAATGTAAATACATTGTAAAGACAAAGTAGGAACAAGATTACAAAGCTTATTGTATTTGATTTCTATTCATCTAAACTTACAACTCCGTTCATTGTATAGAATTCTAAATTTTGCTTCAAGAAAAAGATTAATCCGTGCGTGAATATGATAAGTACATGTTTAACATCACTTTCCTCATTGAAGAATCTGTTAGCATGTTGTTTTGGCCAAATGCATCGACAGAATTTTTTTATTTAAAAATCTCATCTTCTCCTCATGAAAATTGCAAAATGTGTCTACTTAATGGTGCATCAATCAAGAACTCTGTAAAGCCATATATTCAAGTAACAAAAAGAAACTTGAAGACAATTTAAGTAAAGAGCCAAAAGAAACAGAATTGATTGCACAAGAAGGTCATATACAGTATCAAAAATGGAATTTTCTGATCATACTCTAGGAAACAGATTTCTCCACAAGGAGCCAACTACTTTACATTAAACATTGAGAATGTTGATGACATCAAACTGTGGCTACAGCAGGTTCAGCGACTGGAGCAGGCACATACCAGCCATGATGGATCTCAACTGCTTTCTTTCTTCTAGCAAGCCGAGATTTTCTTCTTGCTCCGGTGTTCCTGTGAAGTGACCCCGCTTTGACTGCTTTATCAATTGCTGAATATGCCTCCGCAATCAACTTCTCAACAGAAATAACTTCCTCCTGCTCGGCATCAGATTTCTTCTTCAATGATTCCAATGCTTCCAAAACCTAGAAAAGAAAAAAGTTTTACTTCCCTTTGCTGAGATGAAGAATCCTGCGTAGCAATGATTTTTTTCCTCAAGGTCTTTCTCAGCATTTCTGAAAATGCTTCTTTTAATCTTCCTCAATTTTTTACTTTCATGCCGTAAATGCAGCAGGTGCAATCCATGAAAGTTGACAGCGGGCATAATACTAAACACACAATTTTTCATAAGAACGACACTGGAAATGAACTGAACAGATTATGGAACTTAATCAGCATTACCTTATTTTAGCGTTAAACTTTTATCAAACTTCTCAGAATAGCTTATTCTTCTCAGTTAGTTTGTTCATCATCACTCTCAATTACCATTCACAACTCGGCTAATCAGTCAAGTAGGACCAACTTGGTACCAGTTCAAGTTTCATTTCAGAAAGAAACAACTTGATTTAAATTTTGAACATTTTTCTCCTATTATAGTCCCTGATTGTTATCTCTTCGTCAATTCACTTCGCTTGATGTGCAATGACATCAGATTAGCTTTTTACTTTTTTTTTAATCTTAAATCTAAGATGGGACTTCAAAAATCCAGAAATATTAAGTAGAAAAGTCTTACATACCCTATATATAGATGGTGGGAGCAAAAGACAGAATTATGAAGAGGAATCATCTACATTTGAACTATCAATGACCTCAAGAAACAATATATTCTTCTTGCAGGACTAAAAATTGGGAAAAAGGGTGAACATAAGGTAAGCAAAACAAACAAGTTAGCTGACTCCATTAGAGAGCTCTATTATCCTCCAACTTAACCTAAGCAGTTGAAGGTATGGTTCAACCACAAGCATTGGATGTTGAAGCCATGCTAACTGTGGACTCATGACACTCGACTGCAACCCAAGGCACAACACTAATCTTTGCACGTGAAAGAATACATAAGAGATTTCATTTTAGCTATCCTAATCTATTGCATAAAGATGTAAACAGTTAAAAACAATAACCTGACTTCTAAGTTACATTCATGAAAGTTAGACAACATGACCTTGTATAAAACTGAAGAAATTACTAACAGCTTCAGAGGGTCCTCTGACAATAAAACAACACTCATGGGTGGATAATGGCATTTTGCTAAAATATAACCTTCAGTACAAGATATTCAAAAGACATCTCCAACAGCGGAGAGCCAGTGCACCAGGTGATAATTTGACATATATAAAAGTCAAATCTTTCGAATTTGACATTTGTAAAAGTCATATCTTTTGTGGTCGACAATTACTATCCAAGAAAGGATAAGAAAATCCTGAGCAAAAGTGCTTAGCACATAATGTTTAATCCCTAATGCCTTACCATATAATTGAAATTTAAATTTGGGCTACTTTTAAAAGTTTCAATTTGACCCCAATGTTGGATCTTTTGCCTCAAAGGTCCCAAACTCATCAGCACTGTAACGTTTTAACGGCCTCTACAAGACAGTGACTCATGCTGACAGACAAGCAAAATCATATAAGACCTTAAATATCGAAATGGAAGAAACCAGATTGACGAATCTGCTACCCCTCCAACTCCCCACTCATACACTAAACCTTCCCCTTGCTGCTTGAAACGATTCAATAAGACTTGGTGTACCATATGAGATGTATCCAAGATGGGACTTAAAAAATGGTAAGCATGTGCTCAAATAGGATAACTAGACATCAAAACTTAATATACTCTCAATGATGTGTACACACATATGCACGCATATAGCTTTTCCTAAGGTTGAGTCTTATCTTATCACTCTCCATAGAGGTCATTGAAAACTCCATTAACTCTTCAAAATACGAAGACAGCAAACAGCATATTGAAGCTTTTTTGTCCCAGAAGGTTGGGAGGACCAAGAGAATAATTTTTCCTAGTCAAAGAAAAATTGACTCGGACGCCCATCAAAATGCTCCTTCTAACAGATTTCTGTTTCAACAAGTGCATTAATTTGAACTAAAAGCATGATTTCTCAAGCTACCGTAAAATGTGAAAGAGAGAGTGGGTGATTTCCGTGGTTTCAAGGTTAAGGCATTCTGCACATAATTGTTGCTCCCTTCTAATATTCCTTTAATTGTCTACAGAACTCGGTTGAACCATTAGATCACATAACCTACTACCTAGTAAGCAAAAAGGGTTATAGGCTAGAACAAACTTAATATCATGAATCCACCTCTACACACAATAACTGACAATTCAAACTAAACATCATTAAAGCCTAAACGAGTAAAAACCCATCAAGATTGAACGACGCATGAGCAATTAGGAAAGCAACATTACCGTCTTCATGCGAGTCTTGACCTCAGATTTCTTAGCCTTATTGTAAAGTCGCCTCTTTTCAGCTTGTCTTGCCCTTTTGGCTGCTGAATCCGCCTTCTTCGTAGGAGCTGCTTCGCAAACAATGGAACGACGTAACGGCATTTGCACTGGACTCAGCGTAACACTCCCTGCAATTCAAACAAAATCACTAGTGCAATAATTCTCTAAATTCTCCTAACCATTAATAAATTTACTCCCTCCGTCCCAAGTTATTTGACTGGGCACGAAATTTAAGAAAAAAAAATCGAAACTAGTGCTTTAAAGCAAGTCATAAAATTCATTTGGACACGTGGCAATAAATTCTCATTAAAGTAAAAAGAGAAGTTTAAAGTTATATTGTTAAAAGTTACTGAAATGTGTCATTCTTTTTTGATAGACTGAAAAGGAAATAGTGTCGCGTAAATTGGGACGTAGGAATAGTAAATACCTTTAGAGAAGAGATTGAGGGAAGTGTTAGCAGAGAAACTGAGGGGTTTCAATGTAGCAGAGTTATTGAGGGAAAGGGTATTGAATTTACAAGTTAAGGTTAAACAAGAAGAAGATAAGCAAGCTCCCGCCATGGCTATTTCTTAGTGGATTTTCTCACTCTATCAATTCAGCAGCAAAAGCTGGAGAAATTGGTATCCCAATCTTATCCACACACTCCTTTTCTTTTGAATTTTCATTGTCTTTCATTGGCTTTACTGTCCGAGCAGCCCAACAAGACAAGGCCCATGAAGAGATAGATCAGATTGTTTTGGCCCGTGCAAACGTAAAATTTTTGCCCAGTGGCCAGTTTTGACACTAGTATTAGCTTTGCAGCCACTATGTTCTTTGGTCTTACACTCAAAGCTTTTTTACTCTTTACTAGATATGGTCATTAAATATTCCTAACTAAAAAGACTTAATTATGCCACAGTCTAATTACTGGACTGAAGTTTGAAATACTATTGATTGAAGTTCAAACCAGATAGACTGAAGTTCTATCCACATGGATTGAACTTCTCTACCCTTATGGACGGAACTTCTATCCACATGGATTGAACTTCTTTGCCCTGTGTACTGAAGTTCTATCCACATGGATTGAACTTGTCTATCCTTGTGGATTGAAGTTCCATCCACAGGGATTGAACTTCTCTACCCTTGTGGACTGAAGTTCCATCCACATGGATTGAATTTGTCCACCTTATGGATTGAAGTTCCATCCACAGGGATTGAACTTCCCTACCTTTATGTACTGAAGTTCTATCCAAATGGACTGATTATATATATTTGCGGGTAATTTAGTCTTTTTTCATTTTTCTATTTCTGGTGGGTGTAAAAAGTGGCTATAAACTAAATATTTTGGTATTAGTGACATGTGTCCAAAGACCAGTGCCAAAAGTGGTCTTTCGTGCATTTCCACAACAACAACATACACAGTGTATCCCATAAATGAGGTTTAACAAGGGACACTTACAAAAATACCCACAAAACCAAAAATAATTACAACCACTATCCACTACTTTCAAATATTACTCAACCTACCCACTAAATTATTTATCCATTCTACCCATCCTGACTTGTATACCATAGTTTATGCAGTATATCATAAAGGTATACACATATAAAGTATAACAAAGGTATACAGTAATAAATTGCCCTCCAAACTTTTATACCATAATTTATGCAGTATATCTTAAATGTATACACCTATAAGGCATAACAAAGGAATACGATAATAAATGGTTAAGTTGGGTAAATACTTTTAGTTTTATGGGTAGTGTAATTTTTAATGAATATGACTTGTAAATACTTTAAATTTCATGGGTATAGAGTGTAAAAATCCCGTTTAACAAAGGGTGAGATGTACGCAGACCTTACTCCAATCGAAATAGAGAGGCCATTTTCGATAGATCCTCAGCTAGATGTCCTTTAGTGAGTAACTGCTTAAGTTTTAACCCATTTAAAACCTTGCGCGAAAATAACCTCAAATTTGGATGGTCGCGTCAAAGTTGTAGTCATAAGTTTTGGCGAATCACCAAAAATTTCTTTCATAAGTTTTGCTGAATCATTGAACTTGAAGCATAAGCAAGTTTTTGCAAGTTGATAAAAGTAAACAATTAAACTTTGCGCGCATAAAAACTTATATCACACAAATTCCTTAAATAGAATAAAAAAACTTAACGGCACACAAAAATTGTCCTATTCATTCAATGATTCCAATCCCTGATAGCAGTGAAGTGTAGCTGTGTAGGGATGGCAACGGGCGGGTGTGGGGTGGGTTCAACTCTATGCTGGGCGGGGGGAGGGGAGTTTAAGCCATTTGCGGGGCGGGTTGGGACAAATTTTTTTAAAATTCTGACGGGCCGGGTTGCGGGTTTATCTAATTTTTTTTTTCAAATCCTTGTTGAACCTGTATATATGTGTTTTTATATAAAATTATATATGTGTTTTTATATAAAAGTTATCTTAAATAGAAGTTAAATCGTAATCAAATTATATATGTATTTTTATATAAAATTAGAAGACTTGTAGACCTGTAGCTCCAAAAAATTCATCAAAATCAACAAAATTTTATCCTATATAAAACTTTTACTAATCCTGGTCATTGAATTGAAAGAGAGATAGATACCTAGTGATATTAGGAACAGGAAGAGCTAAAAAATATATTATGAGAATAATTTATCTTAAATGAAATAAATAAAATATAAAAAATAGAAAATGATAATTTTGTCTACGGAAGAATTTTTTAATGAAGGACATAAAGTTCAATCAATATTTTCTAAGGGCATTCGTGTTTTTAATATATTATAGATATAGATATATAAAAGACTTTATTATATAACAAACTTATACATATGGGTATCTATAAAATCTATCATTAGAATAATAAAATTACTGCCCAAACTACTATGATAATTTACCTAAAATAAGATGATTAATACTTGAGAAAGTCGTTAATTAGTTCATAAAATTAACAAAAAAAATAAAAATAATATAGCGGGGCGGGGCGAATTTAACTTTTGCGGGTTAAAATTCAACCCGCCCCGCACCCGGCCCGTTGCCATACCTAGTGAAGTGTAACTAAGCTCCGTCGATTAATCTCAAAATAATCCATGAAAGAACAACCCAGGATCAGGAAATTTTAAGTTTTCAACGAGGGGCTCTAATGCCTTTACGTCAAAGTATAACACGATATTAAATTGGGACACTTACAAAAATACCCACAAAACCAAAAATAATTACAACCACTATCCACTACTTTCAAATATTACTCAACCTATCCACTAAATTATTTATCCATTCTACCCATCCTGACTTGTATACCATAGTTTATGCAGTATACCATAAAGGTATACACACAGTATACCATAAAGGTATACACATATAATTTATAAGGTATAACAAAGGTATACAGTAATAAATGGTCCTCCAGACTTTTATACCATAATTTATGCAGCATACCTTAAAGGTATACACCTATAAGGTATAACAAAAGTATACAATAATAAATAGGTAGGTTGGTAAATACTTTTAGTTTTATGGGCAATGTAATTTTTAATGGGTATGACTTGTAAATCTTTAAATTTTATCGGTATAGAGTGTAAAAATCCCTATCAAATTTTCGGAATTCTCCAAAATATGGGCCTCCCCATTTATCTTCTCGCGGAAATACTTCTACTCAAAAGGTTGTGCGTTGCAATTTCACCTTAAGCAGAATCAGTCACTAGCTAAGGCATGGTACCGCCAATCACAATAAAGAAGTTAATTTTTGTAATAAAAGAAAGAGATAAAAAGAATCATGACTAATCTTAGAGGTCTGTCCTGACATGACTATAGTTGCAATGCTTATTATCTTTCACCTAAGGATAATCCGGCGATTTACATGTTATGTATAGATACTTTTCACTTTGCATAATAAAGCCTTCTTCGAAAAGATAATACATAGTCGAGCTATAAAAAGATTCGACATATAATTTTATAGCTCAAAGATTCGAGGTTTAAGCATTTGTCAATTCAGCAAGACATTCAAACATTAAGCATTGCAGTCTCCTGGATGAGCTTTTTGGAAATGTAAAAAGCCAGTGAAGCTCAAAATTCAACGGCTAAAATTTGTGTGTGGGGGCGAGGGGGGGGGGGGGTGATTATGCATTTTCTACCAAAATCCCAGCCATCTAACCAGCCTCTTGTTGCTGATTGTCTAGTGTCTAAAAGGATTACAGCATAACGGGACATTTACAAGTGGCCAATCTCCCGCGAATTGATTACAGCATAACGGGGGTTTAACATCTGAAAGACGATAAGTAATGGCTGAAACTAGCACGCGTAGATAGTATCTAGGATGTTGAGAAGACTAAAATCTCTGCTCCGTCATCACTGCAGGTTGAGCTTCAGAAAGCTTTCTTCCTAGATAAGGACCTCTTCTGATAGCTTCCTCCAGCTGCAGGAGAACACATGTACGAAAGAAATTGTCAACGGAGGAAAACTGAAATAAAAATGAAGAGTCCTTCGTTAAACTAACACTATGTCACTGGGCTATCAGTCCTCAAGACGTGTACTTGGCTAAAAAGATTGTGTTTTTGAAGAGTTAACTTGGTCTTTGGTAAATCATATCACCTTCCTTTATCTCCTCGAAAGACATTTCTCTTGCAGCTATCATTGTGGCTTTTTAATGGAGCTGCCTATAACAATATTAGTTGACGTCTGTCTCTGCTATCAACTTAATTACTAGTTCACTACTAGCCAATTCAGGAATAAATGCACTCCAAGCTTCCTCTATTCCTAGAAAGGAGGGAGAAAGATGAATGATGCATGCAAACTGTGTTCAATTTGACCTGAATTAGTCCTCGTCGCCAATGCGCTAGTCATCATTGCTAAATTTTCCATGCAGTTGACATTGTAAATTAGGCAAATTCACCAGTGATACTCTTTAAGGAAAATGCAACACCTGATATGTCTGTGGGGATCTATATATATGTACATAGATGGATAAAAAAATATGCAAGGATGAAAATAAGGAACTTTGTAACAGGGAGCTCTGTAATCGAGGACCAATCCCAGCTCAGTAGCCACAGTGAACCATAAGTATCCATGTAAATTTGAAGACAGGTGATAAGAAATTAGGAAAGACGCACCTTCGTAGCAACACTGGAAAGTGCATTGTCAGCGATCAGTTTACTAGATGATGTGAATGCTTTGTAGATTGACTGACAACATTTGTGTCTAGCTTCCATACCTGAAAATTAACCAACTTCAGGAAAAACGAAATTGCTTTTGGAAGGCCCACAGCCATTTGCTCACCATATAATCAAACTTCTTATAAATTATGTCGTTAATGATAATTGATACTTGTAATATTTGGAACGAAGCAGTTTTAACCCCTAAGCTACAGGGTTTAGGCCTTGTGGTTCAAGTTATCGCATTTTTATTCTCTTAAAAATTGCATGTTCAACTGTTTATCTAACACTACCATCGAAGGTTGCTAACAAACTAAAGTGCTTCATTTTTTAATATTTTATATAGAAAACTTATGATGAAGACAAAAGAAGAAATATTGCAATTTTGACCCCTAGATACAGTAATTATGGATCTCTATATAGTTGGACAGGAAGTTCTTCATGTATGTAACACAGTTAAACATGAATGTTTCTGAAATTTCGAATATACATTTATATAAACTAGAAATGCATTATGCGAAATACGTACAGCTTTACAATAGAATACATATCAAGATAAAAATGAGGACGCATACAATTTCAATTAAGGCCAAAATGAAGATGGTCTTTCAATCTCATCTGTCCACAGCCCTGCTCTATGCACATTCTTTAGGACAGCTCAGGTGACTTAGCAAATCAATCACTGTAATGAACCCTTTCGAAGAAGGAAACAAGTTATAGACTATAACTTGCTGTTAAACGAAATATCGGGGAAATGGAGAAGAGATTATAGAAACGAGTAGACATGAACATGGACCAGCATAAGGTTGAATGAGAAATTGTAGTAGCACAGAATAAACACGCGTTAGGTAAAAGACACGACCAACCACAGATAATGCCAACAAACAAGTTATCTAATGACCGCATTCAGATATTCGAATTGCAGATCTTTGTACCAAGAAACAGTTTCTGTAAAATGTCAAGCAAATTGGATATTAACATACAAACCTATCTTTTCTGTCTCTGTTACTGTATCAGTTGCTATATCTATTATTTCTCGTTTGGAGACGACCTCCATCAGGCACCAAGGTCTCTTCACCAACCCAGTTATCACTCTGTAGCCCTGTAAAACATAACCAGACTAACTTCTCTTAACCGTGGGAAGCTAAGTAAAGAAGTAGAAATAAAATACAAGGAAAATATGAAATAGTTTGTGTTACTTTGCACTCTATATGCAAAACACACGAACAAAGACATAAGAAGAGAGTACGTTTTTAAAGCTATTATTAATCTACACACTTTTCATTTTCAAAATCAAATTAAATTGAAACGGTTTGCATGCATTGCACATCCACTGCCCAGTTAAACTAATCAGAACTTCCAACAGAGATAGCTAGCTACTTAAGAAGGAAAGGCTACTCAACCTTACTATGTGAAAAGTAAAAAGCAACAAAAATTGCTCAAGTCTTTGGAGCTTTAAGCACAATGTGAAAATTAAGCCTGAGCTTTAGCGAAGGAAAGCGCCATTGAAGAAAACTCAAGAAATAGGAATACGGTGCAAGGAAATGCAACTATAAACATAAACATTAATTATTTGGCAAAAGAATTAAAAAGAAAATGTTATTAAAGTTGTCCATATGCTACTGTCCCCTCAAAGAAAGAACTCATCGGTGAAGGTGAGCACGCCTTAACACCATGACGCCTACACTAAAGCGCTAATTAAGCGGGGCAAAGTGCACAACCTGGGCTTCACCGAGCTTCAGGGCTTAAGCACAGTTTAAAGCGAGCCTTTAACAACTCGGACTTAGTAAGTTTGAAAAGATAACACAAACGAGGAAGCATTTTAACTAACTGCTTTTCTCTGTGAGCTGATATAAGTCATGAGTTGCAGAGATATGTCTCACCGCCTTACGAATTTCTGAATCCTGTTGAAGTACTGATAAGAGGAGACCCTGCCACAAGGAATAATTTAAATAAGTCCCAAAAGTTAGAAAAGAGACGAGCAAAACCCATCACCTCAAAAAATTATATTAGGAAATATTCAAAGAAGAATTTGAAGGCTTCAGTTTGGAGCACAACTCTAACAGGTTCATACACCAATTTCCGATCAGAAATCTTCCGCTCACCAAGGCATAATGCATTTCGCGTGTTTTCCTTTCCTTTACCATTTGATTTACCTCCCCACCGCCCCCAAACCCCCTCTCTACACATTATATATATGCATAATGTAGATGGTAACACGGTGTGCTGAGAGCAGGGTTATTACCTATTAGCTTAGTACATAAAAAATTTCAAGATTCCAGCACTCAGACATAGCTTTATATTGAAAATTTTGAAAGTTCTAGCATTGAGAGATAAAGAGGCAGAGGCCACAGAAATTAAACTCACCGAAGGTGTAAGCTTTGAAGTCTTGGATGCTGTTTCATAGATCAGGCGCCTAAGACTCTCCTCTGCATCACCATCCAGCAATACATCATTTTCTGCACGAGTTTCTCCAACAATATTTGCAAGAGCATGTAGTGCCGCCTGTTTTTTGCATTTAAAGAAGGTATGAAGTAAAATTTGTCTCTTCCACGAATTTCTGACTCTATTTCATTAAGGAAGAGCCTGAATGAATTCCACGTGGATTTAAGCAACAAAAAATTATCTTAATGTGTTTCCAGTTTGCTTCAGGCTGAATTATATTAGACTAAATTAACAAACCGGCCTGTCTCGTAGGCACTAAAAAGGTGATTGTCAACAAAACTGGATAAAGTTGACAGCACTGAATATTCTGAGGCACATCATATACACATCAGGAGAAAGATCTTAAGCATGGACTAAAACAAAACAATATTTCTTCATTAGGATTTTCCATATTAGCAGAGTCCAGATGTCTATACCTATCCATGCAACAACAAAAGATATGCCTACTGTTAAATCTACTCTACTTCTCATCCCATCAAGATTGAGCCATCAACTTTAAAAAAGGGAATTCTCCTTTCCCATCTTATTCCTCAACCATAACTCCAAGTTCCCAAGGCAAACTCTTGTTCACTTGTCCAAGATACCAGTCTATCTATGCTTCACTATCATCCACAGCTGTGAGCAAACCTAATGTTCGCCTGTCAAAGCTACCAGCCTTCCATATTTTGATACCATCCACCAAGTTGTCCACCCCACTCAGAAAAAAAAGATAGAAAACCCTCTGTTTTTCTTCCTTCTCTCATTGTTCTTCTCTTTTACTTCTTTTGCACTAAATACAAAATTTAACCCAAGAACTTAAGCTAGTATCAGTGAAATAAGAAAAGATTCTGAAAGTAGGCTATTATCGCCTTTCCACAAGATATTGCTGAATTGGCTATAGGTGAAACCTCTAGAATTTGCAATCCCCGAAAAAGGCACGGCTCATATATTAGGTCTACATAACTCAGAAAATATATTATGACAAATATGAGAAGTGCAGATTGTAGCACAAGCACTTTAACCAAGAAGATTTAAAAAAATATACATAAGTTTAAGCTCGCCCCCTAAGCAGTCTCAAATTCACTTATTGTATATAGCAGAGAGTAGAAATACCAGCAATAAAGATGTGCTTACCAGCTGTCTACCATGCTGTTGCCGGTCAAAAGCTGCATAAATAACATGTCGTCCTGCAGGCTGTGCCCCTGAGAGAAGCAATGCTGCCCCTTTACTGGCTGCAAGTTTCATAGACAAGAAAACTTAAGTTTCGGTTATGAAGTAATCTCTGAACAAAATGAGCATGGGCTGAAGTGGCATGAGTGCACAGTGAACTAGGCGGCCAATACAAGAACAAGCCGACAACTAAACACTTTTTGATGGGAGGAAAAAATGTTACGGTTCAACAACAACAACATACCCAGTGTTATCTCACAAGTGAGACAACTGTTTAAGGACGCTATCTAGTAGAAAGGTGCTAGAAGAATGAAATCAGAATCTATCACCACCAAACACTGCTGCAATCTAGTACTCATATTCATAGCCTGAATACATTAGTGCTGATAATAGTTGCACACCAACCCTAATATTATAGAACAGGCTAATCCAGAATGATGAAATATGCACAGAAGTCCCAATACTATCAAGTAACATGGCAATGGGCAATGGCAGCATCAAGTTAGGTCCATTGTACAAGTGACTTGGTAATCCATGGGTTAGTTCTTAGCCACTGACTTGGACCAAGTTTTGGTCATGCATATAGTTCTTAGCCGCTGACTTGGACCAGGGTTTTGGTCAGAGGTTCCACTTTTCTTCATTTTTATCACACACAAAAGATGTTGTAATAAAAGGGGAAACAAGAAATATATTGTATAAAGGGTAAGGAAAAGGACGAACAGTTCAATCCTCTATTATTTTTTGCATGCTACAGTCTACACTACTTTGTTCAGATACAAAAAAGATAGAGGCTCAACTCTAGGTTAATATCCAAGAAATCAGCAGTGCTTTCATAAGTACAAGGTTTGCTCATTAATTTGTAGAAGTCTCAATGGAATACCTTCAACTATTTAAAGATATTACTGAGATAAAATATCAGTTCAAGGTAGTCTTTTGTCAAGGAGAACTTGAAGTCTTGAACTACATCACGTGGACATCAGTACAAAGAAATTAAACTCTTACAGAATCCAATCTGTCCCAATGCTTCAACAGCACATTCACATTCATCTGCATTTTCACTTGCTAACAAATCAAAACTTCTGTCAATGGCTGAAATAAGATTTCTACAACCTGAAATCCAGCAAAAGATTTTCATAGTCAAATCTGCTTTTACCCATCTTGCAGATAATCATAATGCAAGCAAATAAAACCTGCAGCAGAACAAGAAAGATAAGGCAGGATATATTTCACTAAACTATGCCAAGATAACTCCATAGAAAACACATTTTGAGATCCTATCCTCTTCTGGTAGTTAAGAATAAGTTGTCAGCTTATAAAACATCGGGGAAGAGAAGAATACCAATCAAGGAGTTAATCATGCTGGAGTGTATCATGTGATACAACCATCCTACTAGAAACAAATACAAGTACTTTAAGTCGGCCAACATCTGTATTATTAATCACGATCTTTATAGCACTTAAACTATGCAAGCACTGAAACCGGCCGAAGTGCAGAAACAGCTTATTTTACCTTGACATTTAAGTTGCAGTCATTTTCTACACAGAATTTGCAAGGGATAGTCATTCCATCCAAATTTGTTATCTTCAGTCCATTGGGGCTGAAGTTGAGACCAGCTTAAGCTAACTTCAGCCCTTTTGGTTCGAACTTAAAATCACATGTTTTTTTTTCTGCTCAACTGTAAATAAAAAGGTTTAAGTTGGTTTAAAGTTGAGCCCAACTTCACGCTTACGGGGAGAATTTGGGTAAATTTCAAATTAAAAAATTAACTTTTTTGAACTTCAAACCATGAGGACTTAACTTCAGAGTTCAGAACTTGAGTGGCTATTCTTGCAATAGTTTTCTTAAAGCGGCTGAAAACTAAAGAGGCCTGGTAAAACAGGCCTCTACGGTAAATTTTTACATTGAAACCTGTTGAGTTCTTTTGTCCCACATGATAGTATATGGGCTTCAGAAAAAGTTTTAAAAGGTATTGGGCCATTGACACCTTGACTTTAGGTTCACATGGTACCAGCGGCAACAAATAGTGAAGCCCACTCTCAGACTCTTAGCCTGCATTAGAAGTTCATGGGGGAACCAATATCAAGTTATTAACTTGAGGGGGGTATTGAGCCCTATCCCACATGAATCGGAAACCCAAAAAGGGTTTATAATTTTCACCCCACCCATTTCCTTAAGGTGTCTTAAGGGTTTTTTGTTGGACGGCAAGATACATTCACAAAACAAAAGCATACCTACAAGATTAGGATAAAGGTATTTACTTCTGCAGAATTTATCTAATGAATGTGATAATGATCCTATAATCATTCGAATTAACCCACATAACAACTATACATGTTTGGTTGGGTCAACATGTTAATAGAGTGCTTGGACCCACTAACAAGTCCATTAAAAGAAGCACTAGAAAACCTGAATACAATATCAAAGTCATGCATATGTCATATTCATCACATCCGTCCTAAGCTAGTAAAAATGAAAACTCACACACTTAATCAACAGAGCCACAAAGTATATAGTTGATAAGTTCCAAACATAAGCAAATTTTAATGACAATTAGAGTTAGAACAAGCATATGTGAGTGTTACCAGATTCATCGATGAACACAAATGCATTCTCCCTCGCCATCAGCCTTCCAGTTATCATCATTGCCCTTGATCTCAATATCGATTCAGCAGAAGCATTACTAGGGAAGATAGGCAGGGAGAGAAACAAATATGACAGTTAGAATCATTGGATGACAAAGAAATTAAATCAGAATCATAAAAGCAGCAAGCGTCTCGCGTACAGACCTGATGATAGAAGTAAGAATTTGGAGAAATGTAGTCCTTGACAAGAACTCAGTGCTGTGCTGAACATCAGCCAACTTCATTTACCCAGCACATACAAGAAAACATCAGTCAGCAACCAATTGGAAAAAGGGTAGTATGTGATTATCTCGGGAAAGTAATTGATTGCAGAATGAAGAAGATAGCAGCATAAGACACTCCCTCTCCCTCTCCCCCCCCCCCCCCCCCCCCCCCCTCAAAAAAGAAAAAGGAAAAACAAAACGAGAGTGATTGATATATGCCACCAATAAAAGGAGAGTATTCGATATAAACCATCAATAGACCCCCTACACCTAAAGAGAGGAAGAACATAATCAGGACAAAGCTCTTAAGTATACAGGAAAGTTCGAGTGTTAGCCACCTTTCCTTTGCATCTTAGGATGATGCAAAGTTTTGGTATGGTGTAGGGAAACAAGGGAAATATTACTTTGGGTAAATACCTAAACCTTGTTCTCTAGCTTATCTTTTCATTATCTTACCTTCCATTTTCATTTCCTTATGCAAAATTTTCGGAATGGCCATGGAAAAATTAAAGGAGAACACCAAGTGCTGGCTGATGTTGCATTTGCTCAAGAATAAGTTTGATATTCTAAAACATGGTCACTTACCAAACAACAACAACATACCCAGTGCTATCCCACAGGTCATGGTCACTTGCCAATAAAAGTAAATAGTAACTAAATACTTATGGTTTGGATTCAGCCTCATGCTATTCTTCTATCTGAAAAGTCTCAAGTGGAGGTAAATTGTACGAAAATGTAGTAAATGCTCAATTTGTTCTACATCCTGTGTTATGTCAAACTATTATAAAGAGTTGACTTTTGCATCAGTACGAAGATTTTATGGCATGGGACTTCCTGATTTTTTTTCCTCAAACGAATAAAAGCCCAATGATATAATTCACCAAGGCTGAACAAAATATGCAGAATTTATAGCTAATAAGACCATATGAAGTTACAAACAAATTGCAAATGCAATGATAACATGTAGAAATTTTATCACTAGCTAGATGCAAACCTCATAAAGGAGTTCCAAGCTGCTCAGAGTGACTAATGTATCATTTGCATTGCTAATTTCTGCCTCCAACAGGCTAAGGATATTCGAGTTGTAGACCCTTGACGCCACAGAAGTGGAAATGGAGAATAACTTCACTATCAAAGCTAAAACTCTGACTCTTCCCTGATGATTTAGCCAAACGAAAAGCCAAAGTACAAGCAATGAGATAATAAAGAAGTTGATAGAGGAGAATAAAAGCATACCCTGGCTCAATGAGATTCAGGCGAAATAAGAACCACCATGTCCACTGATCTTAAGTTTTCCATTTTTATTCCTTTATTCTTTCTTTCTACTTTTAATTAAGTTGGATGAGTAAGAGAAGTTCTATTACAAAGATAGACAAACCAGGGCACCAGCTCAATTACAACCATAGCAAAATAAATAGATAGTTATAATTTCTATTTAAATGAGTGTAACAGAACACGAACTACATATATAAGCATATATGGATTTATGTCACAGATTTTATCTGCAAATGATACAAAAGAACAAGTAAGTTTTCATTTGAGCCCCTTTCACTTGACTGCTTAGTTAGGAGTGATCTTTTTTCATCTCCACTCTTTTTCCTATTCAATAAGAGAGCAAAAGATATTTCTGAAGTATGATCCCTTTTACTGCGAGTTGAAGTAAAAGTGTCGGTGAAGTTTCATCAAGGTTAGAAAAATAATAAGTATGATGGTTAAAAGAACAGGAAAACAAACTGTAGTAGAACAGCTAACTTTTCTGAGAAGGAAAAGTTGGACCACTAATTTAGCTCTATATTTAATCTAGCAACAGGAATTTGGGAGCAAGTTAACCTTAAAACGATGATGAAGGAAGTTATACTTAAGGGATTGGGGTCTTATTATAGTTAGTATAAAGGGCAGCCTAGTGAACTAGACTCCCACCTATGCGCGGGTGTATAGACATCCAGTTTATTTTATAGAGCTTTTCCTTGCAATTTTGCAAGTGACTGTCCCACCGCTTGAACCCTCACCTCCTAGTCGCATGGTAGCAACTCCCACCATTGTGCCAAGGCTCCCCTTCGGATTTTATTAGCATTATATATAGAAGAACGGTAGTCTCTTTACTTTTAACATTTGAAAGCACACCATTGCTGGTGGCTGTTAATACCAAATTGTGGCCGGTACTCTCTTTACTTTTATCAGAAAAAATGAAAAGTAGTCTCTTTGTCTCATAGCAATTTTATGATCAGAACATTGCATAGAGCACGTTATCTGTCAAAGGACGCGCAGAACTTTTACTATCCATTAGAAAGAACCATACCAGAGGTGAACAATTAGTTGCCAAGTTCACAAGGTTTGTCGCTTCATTGCCACTCTGTGGAAATATGATATCCTACAGAAAATTTTATCAAATTCAATAGAGGTCCTTGTTTCGAAAATATTAGGTCAAATTCTCGCCAATGGCATGCATAAATTTATGCACATTGACCAGTTAAGAAGCAGAATTCTACATACAATGCCTTTTGAATGGCTAGCCAGTTTCCTAATTGCATCTGTAGATGCGGCTGCAACTTCCTCATCCCTGCCAGAAGAATAATCCCCACATGACTGCACAGCAAACCCAATAATATTGGGGAATATTGGGGTGCATACTTCTCTTGTTGTGTGCTAATCACATGTTTTCATCAATACAGTGCATATGAAAATTCAACTTTAGGAGGTCAACAACAAGCATATGTTGCAGGAAAAGTCCCAGTCTAAACACGTAAAGCCTCTACACTAGGATGCGAGGAACTGTTTAGCATGCGTGTAAAAAGATGCAGGTCCTAAAACATAAGCAGCACAAGCTCCAAATGAGGAGCCCCAAAACTGGCAAGTCGAGAATGCAAGAGGCAATAGCATGCAAACAAGATTAACAGCTTCAAGGACGTGGACCTGAAAAGGACCAGTTAAAGGGAAAAACAAAAGAAATGGTTTTTATTTAAGATTCAGTGATTGATAAGAAGTATCATCACAAACATGAAACATCAATGTCTCCCATCAAAAAGAAATAATCACAATCCCAGCTAAGCAGCACATCTGACTATGTGTTCCTGAAGTGACAAAGACCAGTAGGTAATACAAGAAACAGTCATACTCATGACCCGATTAAGTTCCAAACTAACCTTAAAACGAAGGAGCAAAATTGGAAGGAGGTCATTCTATCATTGGTTGCAGCGTTTTAACAGAACATATCATGGCTTGCAGATAAAATGAAATGATGAAAGAGAACAGTTAGTCATCTAATCTAACTCTACATAGTATTTTTCTAACTCATGACCATCTTCTCTAAGCATGAACACTATATGACAAATAAAGCGGTAAGAATAACAAGTGATCTCCAAAATTATGCAAGCATAAGTAGAAAAATTCGACTATCAAAAAAGCTGTGCAACATGTCAACTGCGGCAAAAAGGGCAGCCCAGCAGGATCTTTTCTAACGGGAGGCAAATTAAAATAGATAATACATGTTAGTATATAGCTAAAGACTATCTTTATAAACCAAAAGGGGGAACTATAGAGAGTTTGTTCTGTGATTGCACATAGCAGCAAAGTCTAATGTGTCTTACCCATTGATGAGGCAATTAAGCAAAAGTTGATAAACTCCATACTCATGAATTAGCTGCATAACAATAGCGTCATCGATATTCTCCAGAAGGCAAGATACCTGTACATGGTGAATACTATGTGATAATCAAAATAGGGGAAAAAGAGATCATCCACATTAATAGTTTCCAAGAAATTAGACAAAGATCACTATTTAAGAATGATATGGAGTACACAGCGATGGAAGCAAAATGGAAATAGAGAGAACAATAGGTGAATTCTCCAGCATGATAGTAATGTATAACGACATATATTAGAGCATCCAGTAATCTCAAAAACTAATTCTAAAAATTCTTTCTACCAGGAAGGAAAGCCTGAACTTTCCAAGTTGATTCACAACAGTCCTGCCTAAAATATCCAGTGACACGTATTGTGGAAATATGAGAGCCGTTCAATCAATTCGTCATCACTATTCGGTTCTCCTATACACCACCTCATCCTACAGAGTTATAAACTGCATATTTTCAGGAAAAATAATCATTCATACATAAGGGCTCTCGATTGGGAAGAAACTGAAAAAAAATAATCAGAGGCATGAACCTGATTTTACCATACATGCAAATATATCTAAATGCTTAACAGAAAAAAGGCCTGGAATTATTATAAGAGGCACTTACTGTTTGACATGCTAAACGTCTGACTTTTTGAGACTCTGCACCCAGACCGACAATAACAAATGGCTGCAACGAAGCAGAAAGCAGATTATGCAATTTACGAAAAAAGATGTACCCCAGAATCTATTTTTCTTTTTTTTTTGTTTGAGGGGGGGGGGGGGGGTGTCTATCAGAAACAACCTCTCTACCTTGGTGGGGATAAGGTCTGCGTACATCTCACCCTCCCCAGACCCCACTTGTGGGACAAAACTGGGTATGTTGTTGTTTGAGGGGGGGGGAGGGGGGGGGGGAGGGGGGGGGGGGTGTTTGCACATGTCAGAGTAAGTATAAATGCTTTGCAGAGATAGATAAGGAAATAAGTACAATTGACAAGCTCTATAGACTAAAGACTAAACAAACGAACCAGACAAAGATAAATTCCAAATGTATTTCCTTATTGCTATTAATATCAATTCTCTTGATCTAGTTTTGGCTCTAAAGTGACAGAACTAGATTTTCTGAAAAGCCTTCAAAAAATACTTTAGGGAGAAGTAAGGTGTTAGGGACAACCTACTTTTGGATTGTTTTTCGTTTCGATTGATTAGATTTCCAGGAACCAATAGATTTTGTATTCCAAATGCTTCTGTATTTGGTTTTCCTGAAAAGTTTGTGCAAAACTCTTCTAAATATTTTATAATGAAACTTCCTTCTCTACTTGTCTTGATCCATTTTTAAGCTCCTTTTTCAGTCATTGTATTCTTAATGATAAAGGAAACTCAAAACCAGTTAAAAATACTGGGTAAAGTTTATGTTTACAATGAATGGAACTTTTGTAAAAGTGAAAATCATCCTTGATCACTATTAATCAACATCTTTTTAAATCAGTCTTGAGCAGATGATAACATGATTATAAGATAAAGCACCATTTAAATAGCTGGAAGTAGAAAGAACAGCAAGAAAATGAACCTTTTCTTCCTTACATTGCTTTAGGGAGAAAGTTTTCCCCTTCCGTTATAAATTGGTTTAAATTTATATCTTTCTATATCGCACTAGACATCGATTAGCTTCCTTCAAACTCACAAAAATTATAAACCGGTAACAAGAGAGTGGTTATTAAAATTTATATACTCTCCGTTCACTTTGAGTTCGTGTAACCTAAAAGTTCTTTGATGCACAGGTTTAATTCTAATGCGAAAACATATCAATCTATTGCTTCACATCCACAACAAATTTATGGGTCAAACTGCAAGTAATGCAGATATGCTACCAGAGACACAAAAGTCACTCCAATATGAAGATTTGAATTGAGCTAATTAAGTACTAGACTTATTGGCATACCATGTAGTGTGGAATGAGCGATGCACCATATCGTGTTTTGAAGAGCCTTTCTAAACAATCAACCAAGGCAATTTCTAGACCAGGGTAATCTGCTTTTGTTTGCAAAGCACTGCAACCAATTCAAAAGTTCACAATCAGTAAGCCAAAATATTCATAATTAAAGCTTCCTAGGTCAGGTTAATGAGGATGCAAAATTCAAACCTCTAGGAGCACTCATTGTACTTTTATAAGTAGGGTTCAAATATAATACTTTGTTAATAACTCGTACTCCCTCCCGACACAAATTCAGTCAGTCCAAAAATGAATGAGACATTTATATATACACAAAATATATCTTTATGAGAAGATTCACAACCACGCCAATTAATATAGTTTGTCGTAAACCACGAGTTTCAAAAGTTCTCCTTAATTCCTTCACATAAATTGCGACAGAGGAGTACTAGTTTTCTCACACACACATCCGCGAAACTTACACATGTACAAAGAAAAGATTAAAATTTAAAGAGAAATAGAGATATTACTTAATAATAGCTGGAAGAGGAAAATGATTGAGGAATTCTTGAGCTGAAGCATCGGAATTAGCGCCTGCAAAATAAAATGAACCAAATGCTTATTATACAAAAGAGGAGAAACAAGTTAGTGAAAAATGAAGGGGGGAAATACCAGGATGATACGCAAAGTCAGTAGCAGCTTGCAGTAGCTGAGCTGGATCCACTGAATACTCTTCCTCCATGGATGATGAGAGTACAAAGAGAGGGAGGGTTCTACTGAATCGGTTTTCAAATTTTGTTTACTTGTGCCACACTCTCACAACTCACAACTGTCCTTTACTTTTACTCTTCTTTTTTCCCTTTTCCTTTTTTTTATTTTTTATCCTCGCTTTTCTGTTACCTCTGTTTGTCGTGATATACTGGCCCAATGAAAACAAAGGTGAAATTGTGGGACATTTGGTTCATGCCTAAACTTAGGCACGAATTTTAGTGCTTGTAGTTATAATTTTCAATTGAGAATACTTTTTGATTATTTGGTACTGGATTTGTTGTTAGTTGCAGTGGTACTTTGTTTAGTAGAATTATAATAGTGAGACTAAATATGATATCAATATTATCTTAGGTATTGTAGTGAAAATAGTGAAAAGATGCATTAAGATTGTGATAGGTGGTGAGTAACCTATATTGGCTCGAGGTTGAGCTATGTTATGAAATTACCTTGGTAAGGATAGTTTTAACTCCATAGGATATAGAGAAATTGACGATGATCATTGTATAGGTGCGGGTTGAATGAGATGGAGGTTCGTTTCCAGTGTTTTATGCAATAAGAAGTGATACTTACATTTTGTTTGAATTATTGTTACCTATTGTATTGTATTGTATTGTTATTATGATTAAAATGTTTGTTTTGGTTGTTAGTTTAATTTCGTTGTATTGTATTGTTAAGTTATGTTGTTACCTAACAATGAAAAGACTCACTTTTTGTTACAATCGATTTGGTGGTTTTGCATTGTTACGCTTTTACACTTTCTCATCACGTCCTTAATTATAATCTTATAATCCTATTTTACCCTCTACCCTATTTTCTTATTTAAATACACCCAAGTAGTTCTTTTGACTTCATCTCCCATCTTCTCAAAATACAGTACGTTCATTGCCTCTCTTATTACTTTCTATGTTCCCTGCCTCTTCAGATTCACAAGTCATCTTGTTATGTGATTACATTAAACATTTTATCTTAATTTATTTAATGTATAATTCTTAATTTCATTAATTACAGAGCAAAAACGTGAAACTTGAGTTAGTAGATTTCATTAATTACAAGCCATATATATATTTTTTTTGGATACAAAATATATGATGACACTTTTGTTAATAACTATTATTTAGATAATATGATTGCTTGCATGTCGTTATGGAATATTATTTTTTATCTAAATTATTAATAGTGTGAACTTATTGTTATGTTTAATATTATTATTTTTTTATTATTATTTTCGTTATAATTTGCATGAATATATTTCCAAGGTATAGTAATATAAACTGGCTCAAATTATATTAAAGAAAATTTGTTACTTAATCTAATATTTAGAACAACTAAGGGTATATTAGTTAACTTATTAGTTACAGTACAATATAATATAATCAAAACAAACAATAACAATGTTACTAAACAACGGGAAACAATACAATCAATTCAAAAGTTGTTTTTATAATACAGTACGATACAATATAATACAAAACAATACATTATGAAACAATAGGTAACAATGATCCAAACAGAGTGTTAAGCTTAAGGGTAAATTTAATAGATCGCTTTAAAAAGATGCAAATAGTTAAAATTATGATACTCATATGGATGTGTGGCATACTAGGAAGCTAAGATTCGAAAGACGTCATCCGAACAAGATAGGAGTGGCCTCCGTGGTGGATAAGATGCGGGAAGCTAGGGTAAGATGGTTTAGTCATCGGATGCACCAATTAGGAGGTGCGAGAGGTTGCCACAACGTTGATCTAAGGAGTGGCAGCGGTAGATCGAGGAAGAATTGTGTGCCGAAATAATTAGGCAGAACATGACTCAGCTTTAGATAACAGAATATTTGATTTTTAACAGAGGAGCATAGTGGTCAAGGATTAGGACAAAATGTTAGAAAGTAGTTGAGTGTTTTCTCTCGTATGATTTTACTATAGGGATCTTAGAGAACCTGTCATTATTATTGTTATTTTCCTATTTGATATGTTATTCATTTATCCTGGTTATAAGCTTCAACGTTTGATGTCATTACTTTTCCTTACCATTTTATTTATTCTTGTATTTTTTTCCTTTCCTGTTAATTACAAATTTGCTTTTAAAAATATTTTTCTTGAACGGAGGGTCTATCAAAAGCACTCATTGTAGGTAGATAAAGTTTATGCACATCTCACCCTCTCTAGACCCCACTTATGAAATCATATTGGTCTATTATTTTCTTGTGGTGAGATTTGTCAACACAAACATAGATTATTCGGACTCTAAAGTAAACACCCGATACTAATTGGAAAAATGAAAACAATGAAAAAAGAAAAAGACAATAATGTCATTTTGGTCAGTTTTACCAGGGTTAGTTAATTCAAGTATTATCATCCGATATCTTATTTTATTACATCAACTAATATCGATAATCAAATGTTGAGCAAAATAATCTTAAGATTTTTTTAGTGAGATTGCCAATTATGGAATCAAACAACTCGTCAAAATATTGATTCTATTCGATGAATTTTACTCAAGAAATAATTCATTTTCTTTCAAAAATTTGTAGAAGAAATTCTCTCACACTCCTCACTTGTCTCTCCTGTGGAGAACTATTTGTGATGGTTTCAAAATGATACGAGGCATGGTCTGAGAACGTTTTACGTCGAAACAAGAAAAGAGGTTCAAAACCAACCAATGAAGTGTGTGTACTACCTCCGCTTCGACTCCTGTGATATCGTGTAAATTGATATGAATTTTAAGAAAACTATATTTATTTTAAATTATTTGTATGGATATAAAACTTTTGGAATTAGTAACTTAAAACTTGTCGTAATTAATATTTATGTAATTATACAAACTCTCAATAAAAATATAATAAGAAGTGTAAAGTAAATAGTATTCTCTGTCCCAATTTATATGACTTATAGCTTGTTTAGTTAAGTTTCTGGAATGTTAAAAGTACTTCGTTTTTCTTGAAAAAAAAAACAATTTTGAGGAAATTGGTGTGTTTGACTAAAATAAAAAATAAAAGTTATTGCGAAGAAGCACAACAGTTTTTATGAGAAGCTACAAATTCTGCTTCTTTCCAGAAACTATTTATTAATTATTCAAGATAAAAAATATTTTTACAAAAAATAGTTATTTATCATACTATTTCTAATTATTATAACTAAATGAAAATAAAAAATTAAATGAAGTATTTCATAAAAATATATTTAAATCTTTCCTATGTTTAGACACTATTAGTCGCAAAGTAAATTTTAGAGCATGTTTGTCCAAACTTATGAAAATTACTTATTTTGTAAAATATTTATTCAAAAGTAATTTTCATAAACTTACTATAGGAGATTAGCAGTTTGTGTTTGACCAACTCATTTGAAAAACACTTTTATCGGTAGTTGAGTAGTAATTTGTGCTTGACCAAGCTTTTGAAAAAGTACTTAAGTGTTAAATTACGAGTAATAACATGTAAAGATTCACTTTACATTATTTAATTAAATAAGTGATTTTAAATATTTAAAAACCTATTACATACAAGTAATTTTTTTAGGTTTTTTGACTTATATTGCTAATATTTAAACTTTAATTATGCATATGATTTGGCCTTATCGGTGTCTTTCCTTCATTAATCAAGATACAAACTATATAAAGTTTATAACAATGTGATTCTTGAAGATCAATTATTCATTCGTGGGTCAATTATAATTAATTTTTTAAGCTAGATTAGCTTTTTAAAATAATTAATAAATATTGGTAAAAAAAGTAAAAATATTTAAATTTTTACTTTTAATTGAGTTTTAACTACCTGACCATATAAAATGCACAACATTTTCTATGAACTAATTAAAAAGCTGTCTAACGGATGGTGGGAGTGCAATATAATATTCTTATTGACTCCATCCCCTCTAGGCATCTACTTGCATTTAATTATTGTTATAACTCACCCGTGTGATATGCCTTATTTTCTTTGGCGCATTTGACACCTGGCTGCAGCCTGCAAGTCACTTTGCAAGAGCCTTCAATGGTGACACGTTAAAGCCACGTCCTGTCTAGTTTTCCAGTTCTGAATTCACCACTCAGCGACGACAACTGAATAGTTGATATAGCTTCACACATAAAACAAGAGGAGAAATTTGAAAGGTCACATATTGACAAGAGCAAAGGAACAAGGCACTGAATGGAAATCTCATTCATGATTATAAGTTTCCTGCCTAAGGCAACCGAGCCCCTACTTTTTTGTGCGTGGACTTTTGCCTTTCCTTATTCCCTAACCTACATACGCCACAATTTGTTTGTATAAGGAGCTACTCTTTTCTTTATCCTTTTAATTTCTTTTACATACTACTTAGTATGTAATGTGGGCAGAGTAAAAAAGGTCTAATCAAACATGAAATATTATTTGAAGTACTTATGATAAATCCAAACAAAAGAGAAACTTTCAACTAATGTTTTGATTTTGTGGACCAGTACTACCATACTAGTAAAGCTTTAGTTTTTGACCTTATTAGGGAGAACACCAACATTGAATTGATGACAAAGAAGAACTCGACAATAGGAATAGTGAATTTTACTTACTCATGGTCATCCAAACACATCAGTAATATCTACCTTTCAAACATGTACTCCATTTATTTGCAAATGTTATCGAACTTTAGCATGGCCCCGGTACCAGGGGCGGCCTAAGCATAAACCATTGCTTTAGGCCCCCAGAATAATAAGGTCCCAATTTTTGCCACAGTTATATATAATAGTATAAGATTTATACAATTAATGTTCCACAGTGATGTATTTATTATTTTGGATTTTGATTTTGGTTGTTTAAATGTATGAGCTAATTAGGATAGGTTTTTATTTCTCTCTATTTAATACATTTATCTTTCTTCTGGTTTTGATTTTCCTAAATTCATATTATTTTGCTTAAGACGATGTCTTTATTTTTACACGATTTGCCTGGATAAATTATATGGTTGAGTTGTAAATAGAAAAATTTATGAGTTGTAAGTACATACAAATCTGTCATGAGTTCATTTGCACCTCAAAAAGCTAGAAAATCGACTTGTAATAAATAATAATACAATAAATTCCATCGTATAAGTTTAAGGCTTCAGATTAAATTTTTAGGCCACCGGTTTGTTGAGCCGCCCTTGCCTGATACAAGTCCTACAATATCCCAAAGCGGTAATGCAGTCATTCTCCTCCCAAATACTAGCAACATACCTAATGGCTTCTTACCTTTCAACTAAAGGCTAGTTCAACATCTATACGGTATCATTAGTAGTTGTCTAGTAGTCGATCATAACTATAGTCATAAGTTTAACTAGCCAAGAAGAAGATTTGAAGAAACAAATTCAGATATTGTAATATTGAACATAGTATAATAACCGATTGAATGCATACAAATTTCAAAACTTCTTCTGATTATTTGTGAAATGCTGTACAATTGAAAACACTCAATTCTTTGTTAATTTTCATCAACGCTTTTGCTCTCAACCTGAAAGCCTATTTTATTGGTGTGTTGTTGCTTTATCTGTTTGTTGACAAACAAAGCTTAGAGAAATATATGAAAACCAATTTCTTGTCTAATGTTGGATCCCATGCTGATATTTAGCACACCAGCGATTTTAATTTGTAACCTAACTATGTCTCGAGGTCCGATCAAATTAGCTGTTTAACTCTATCGTAGAGCATTTTTAGAACTTAGCTTTCCATTTTTTATTTCGTTAAACTCATCTTACTCGAGACCTGAAGTCTCATTTTCTTTTTGATATGCAAGTCCCATGTCAAACATCTTAACAATAACTACATTACTTAAACATCATATGTTCCGTCAGTAACAAGTGTAGTAATAGTAGTCATTACTGCTCCAAGTAATAATAAGAAAACTAGTAAAAGTAAATTTACATTGTCAACTTTAGGTAAGATGAAAAACACTAAAAAGACAGAACGATAGAGGGGAACAAAAAAATGTGTGAGATGGAAAACAAATTATAAAAATATAGAAAAGAAAACTGATAAAATCGATTGAAAAGTTAATGAGCTTATGTAAACTAGGTGTATTTTCGTGTACCTATTCATCTTTTTTTATCTTTTTTTTTTTTTAAAAAAGAAAAAGTTATTTTGCATTCTCAAAAGTTTTGTTTCATTAACAATCCCAAACACATTCTTTGGGAGAAATTTTTTTGGAAAGTTAATTAGCCATGCAGAGAAGCAGTATAATTATAAATAAACAAAATAATACTATACCAAAAATAAAAATTAAATCATATAAATCATAAACAATTATAGCTTCAATGATCATAGTCTGAAGTTCTGAGCCATTCGAATTACTAATGTAGTACGTACCAAAAGACAAATAATAGATGCATTAAATTAGGCCGAAACGATTACAACAACGTGACAACACTACTAAAGCTGCTGGCACTCAGTACATTCCATACCAAACCAAAAGTTAAACACTTCAGAACATTAAACTAATTAACCTCCTAATCAAAGCTTAAAAACTTAAACATGACAGCTAAACAAACACTATTACAATTACTTTCAATAACTCCACATGCAATCAAGTTCAGAGTGATCAACTTTCTGAGTCTCCGGCACTGGCCAGTTGGCCAACGGAGAAGAAAATCCACCGTGCATGGCTGAAGTTCCACCTGAGAATAACGGAAGATGCAAGTTCTCTTGAAGTGACCTTAAGCTAGGAAAAACTGAGTTTCGGGAAAAAGTGGAAGAAGGGTCAAGTATAGCACTGAAACTTGGAGCTGGCAGTGAATGCAAAGTGTTTGAGTTTGAAGATATGTCAAAGACAGAACTTGGGTCGAAACTTGGAGTTGAAATAGTGGAGAAACAGGACACGTGCTCTTTTTTGGAGGCAGCAGCTGAAGTGGCAGTGTTGTTGTATGGGGAGGACTCAAGGAGTGGTGGAAGAGAAACAGAAGATGGTGAACTCACTTCTTGATACATATTGTTGAAACTGGAATTCAACCTTTTTTTGCCACCATTTGAAGTGGTACCAACAGTAGAACAACTCTTCTGAAAGACACGAGAAATTACCCATTCGTCCTGAAAAGAAAATCATAAATATTACTTAGCTCATCATGACATTGCGTAATAGATGTAACAGAAAGTAATAATGTCATAAAGTTAAAAAGTCTACATCGAATAAATGACAAGGCTACTAGAACAAGCTCAAGAAATCAATTAAATCACCATCAACACGACAGTTTATTAAATCTTCACCGTTCAATTGCATGATCATGATAAATTAAAAGTAAGAGAAAAAGAATCAGAAAATCCTTCTTTCGTCCCATGATAAAATTATTAGACGAGTTATGACTTCAGACAAAACCATCATTGAGTGGGCAGCGAGATTACGCGAGCAACTGAAACATTGACAACGAAGTATCATAAAACTTTCCTGCTTCAAATCTCTGCAAAGAATATATGCTCTTACACCACGCAACTGGCTCTAAATAGCCATCACAGTAAACAAGTATAGTTGTACATAATTTCTGTATTCTATTTTTTTTAATCAAAGGGTACATTGTATTTGTATACGTACTCCAAACACAATGGAGAATAGTACTAACAGTCTTCAAGATGTGTAGTTTAGGGTTATTAAAATGAAAGACATGTAAGATGGTAAAAACCTAATACTACATAATACTAGCAGTACCTTGGAACTTCTTGAGATGTAGTGGTAAGCAAATTTGCCGTCAAGGCGATATTCATGCATAACCCAGTTGCTTTTTTCTCCTTTTGGAGCTCTTCCACGATAGAAAACTAGGGTTTTCTTCATCCCAACAAGTGCACTAGTCTTTGAGCTGTAAATCTCCCTATCTTTTCCAGTAGCTTTCCAGTAACCAGCTTCAGTAGCTCTGTTAGTCCTTAGCCCAGTAGGGTATTTTCGATCACGTAGGCTGAAAAAATACCACTCTTTTTCTCCCATCTTTGCTTTCTCTGCAACAAATTAAACAGTAGTTATGTAACTTAGCCATAAAATTAAGTCAACTCTATAGAATAATGATCAAGAAAGAAGATATTATCTTTAATTAGTACTCCAAAGATGTTTAGTAAACCTTTTGAAGAAGATGAAAAAAAAAAAAAGATTACTACGTTGAACTTGTGTTAGAACCTAAAAATATGTTGAAGTATTTAATCAGTGAAAATCATTACTCTATTACATTTGATATACTTCTTAAACACAATTTATAATAGTATTTGCAAACTATTAAAATGTTGTGTATAGCCAACTTAGTATACCAGGGAGTTCCCATGGCTCGCATTTGTTGAGGTCAACTTCAGCAATGGCTCGACCAGTAAAGTTGCTGTCAAGAACTTTCTTTAGTAAGTAGTAAGTGATGAGCTCTTCATCAGTTGGATGGAACCTAAAGCCAGGGGGAAGATTTGAATCACTGCAGTCGAAATGCTGGTAGTTCTCCATTTGAAAACAAGAATTATAGCAAAGGAAACTATACTTAAAAAACTAAGAGAATGGGCTTTTCAAAGTAACAACATACTGTAAACTGAGCAATTCTTGGTTTTAGACTAAACAAGAAGAAGTTGACATTGTGAAATTTTGCATGTGAGGGTGGCTTTATATTGTAGAGGTGAGTAGTGGAGATGGTTTGTTCATGGGATTTGCTGAAAGATTAGGAGAAATCATAAGGATGAATGATGTCGCTTGGGAAATCTGTGCACCTGCCCTGTCCTGTTCTGTTTTCTGATCATCTTTCTGTACTCTACTATGGCTCTTATTATCATATCGATAAGCCTAGAGAGAGAACGTTATAGGCAGAAAGAGGAAATTTAAGTAGCTAGGCTTGTGAGTTGTGACAACTGCCTCTGGAGTATGGGTAGGGGGGGAATAGGATGATGTATTTATTTGCTATTTCAAATTTTAATAATATGAAGAAAAAAATATTTACTCCATCAATGTTACTCCATAAACAAATTCCCAATTCCCCTACTGATTATATCCCACAAGCATAGATAGGAGTAATTCCATTTAAAAAAATTTGGACAAATAGAAAGAAATGATCTAATAGTGCTAAATTTTAAACCTAAGATCAAGTGATATTTGTACTTGCCACATTTTGTCATGTTACAAACGTCATTAGGTATCGAAACTAATTTATCGCATTTACCGCCTCAGTTTAAAGAAACTAAACTATTTTATTGGTAGAATTCAAATATACATTTACATTGTTGATAGAAATACTTTGATTCTACGTACTATTATGTAGGAAGTTACAGATTGTTTATAATTTATACTCTATAATCAGCTTTATTTATCATAAAAATTTATTTGTAATCATAGTACTCCATGTAAGTAATGTGTGAACATTTTTTTTGACATGTAGTTGCATAAAACTTGAAAGCTCAGTTTAAATTTGTATTGTTATAAGGAGTGGGGTCTAGTAGGGAGGTTCTGTTTAGAGTATGCGTGCGTGCGTGAAGAAATGTGCAGGTATTCTCCTCTGTCAGTGGAGAAAATGAAAGGGAAGGAACAGAAAGTAGTTTAAAATTGGAGGTCCTTTTAGGAGAAAACGAGAGAAAGATTAAGAGAGAGTATAGTAAAAGGAGATTTTACCCTGGTTCGATAAAGCTGTTTCATATCTCTAGTGTCAGCACAGTACAAGATTAAAATAATCTAGTTGACAGAGACAAAGGTTAAAAATCCATCCATACTTCCTGCCACTCTTTTTCCTACTCCCTTCACTTACACTCGGTTATTTTATGTAGTGCTTCTATTAAAAAATGAAAAATATAACCTTTGTATATTGCCATAGTTTCGAGTCATAAAAACAAGCAAACTATTGTAGTGGATTGAGTGATCCAAGCATTAGTTGAGATTGATGACAAAAGTTAAAGTCTGAAACAGGCTAGGGTGACCATAGATTAACGAAACAATCCGTGAAGCAAATACCATGCCTAAGTAGCAAAGAAGTTTGTTAAAACATGAATAAAGTTTACACTCTTTTAATAATTGAAAGAATTTTTAAGTTACGTATATGTTATTACAAAATAAAATTACACGATTAGGTGACTCAAACAATATCTTTTGCCTTTAGGTAAGCTTCTTAAAAAGTTAGATTTGTAATTTTGAAAAATAATAAGATTTCATGATGTTATAGATATAAAATACCTGATCATATAAATATTCTTTATCCTAATAATATATGTAGCTTAAACTTTTCTTTACTAGCAGTAACACAAGCTAATAAAGTATCAAAACATAGAGATGGTATGTGTTCGGACTTCATCGCCTTGCATATGAAGAATACACTTCATTTGCTTTATCCATCCAAAAAGAATGATACAAGTATACGTTACAAGTTAATTAACGAGTAGAGTAATTTGAAAAAAAGAGTGTGTATATATATATATATATATATACACGTTACAGGTTAATTAACGAATAGAGTAATTTGAAAAAAAGAGAAAATATATATATATATATATTATGACTGTATAAAATTTGAAGATGACAACTTAAGTTAAACCTATTGAGCTTGAAATGAAGCTAACGAAAAAAAACAGTAATATAATTAAGGCCAAAAGAATAAGTTGAAGCTTATAAGCTAGTTATACTCTAGTTTATGCTTCATGCTCCAATGCCAGTACCTAATTAGAAGATAATCTTATGACCACCTGTGAAAAAGCATTTTATGTTTAATAGTAACTGAAAAGTCAATGAACTGTTTCAACGAGCAAACATAAAATATGTCTTCACAATAAATTTCCGTTATTATCAAACTGAGAGTAATCTACCAACTTGCACTGGCAAAACCATCCAGCCCCCACGTTTTAAGGCTGTTCTCTTTCTATTCATTTATTATTTTTTGTTTTGTTTAGTTATTCCAGCTACTTACCCTTTGATTAGTGTTATCAGAATCTATAGGTGAAAAATGTACTTAAAAACTTGAAATTAGGTTGATGAAAATAGTAAATTAACAGAAGATGGAATTGATTTTGTTGATGGATGTATCAAGATCATGCATGTATCTCTATCATCAATCCCATCCAATATATTTTCAATCTATCACTATCACAGAATAAGTAGATATGAATAATGCTCTTAAGTCTAAGATTTAGACGCGTCATGCTCGGATTTTTATATACCAAAAAGCTTTCAACAGGCTTTATATCAAATCATATGTCAATCTGCATGCTACTACACTTACTAGTAGTAGTAGTTGTAAATGCAAAGTGATAAAAGTAGCCATCTTTTCAAACTTTGTCAATTGGGGCCTTTGGGTTGGCTACTATGTGGGGCTACTCTATACAGTAGTTACCATAAAAAGCCAAAATATCTCCTCTCCTTTGGTTATTGTCTTTTTCTTTTGGCTCATACTGATAAACTCTTGCCAATTGTTACACTACGGTCTAACGTACCGATCGGCACTTAATCCGAGTCTTATT
Source organism: Petunia axillaris subsp. axillaris (assembly GCA_029990575.1). Taxonomy (NCBI): domain Eukaryota; kingdom Viridiplantae; phylum Streptophyta; class Magnoliopsida; order Solanales; family Solanaceae; genus Petunia; species Petunia axillaris. Next base: position 13,500,388 of record JARKNS010000002.1, on the reverse strand, counting down.
TAGACGTAAGCTTCCAAATTCAAAGCAAGGCTTACAGTTTTAAATCTTTCTTTTATAATGCTGTAAGCAGACTCCCTCCCTCCAGCCCCCGCCCCACTCTCTTCCAAGAAAAAATTTATCCACATCGGGTGTATGCATCAGTTCAATACATGCATGATATATGTTGGGTTACATGTTTCTCTTTCTTAACCATTGTTAATTTTACCCATGATTAATTGATATGGTTCGGTGCATACATCCAGTGTGAATAAATTTTTGTCCTCCTTTTTTTCTTTGTAACAAATTGTGACCCACTTACTTTTTGCTCCAAAACTTCTCACCTAAAGTTTAATTTTTTTTCTCTTGAATTATGCACTCCATTTGTTTCTTTAATAATGATGTACATTATTTTCCACAAAGCTTAAGATGTTTATGTGATTTATCCAATAACTTAGTGATGATTAAAAAAGATACTAGATTGGTGGTTGAAAAGAAAAAAAACGGTACAGTATAAAGTGTGTGAATAGTTCTTTACACTCTTAAAATTAAAGTTGTGGATAAATATAACGTGGTGCAACTGGAGTTGAACATTTTAAATGCATATCTATTTTACTTTGTACTACATTTTGACAATAAGTGCAAATATGCTACACCATCCCATTCAAAAAATATGACATAATTTGACTGAATAGATGTTTAAATATACTGTATTTGTCTACTAGAGAGAGTTAGAGGATTTCAATGGATCATTTTCGGAGAATTTTATAGACTCCTTAACCGGCCTTTTATTGTTTAAAACAGAAATAACGATATTTGAAAAATATGATTTAAAAGAAGTTATATATATATATATATATATATATATATATATATATATATATATATATATATATATATCTCAATAAGGATAAAGTTAAAAGTTTGAAGTTAAATTAATTATAAATATAAATTTTAAAATTTTACTATTCTTTTTTAAATAAATTAAAAAATAATTATATTATACTTTGGAGGAATGGATGGAGTATGCTCCTGCTAATGTAATTATGTAAATTAAGGAATCCATCTATACTTTGTGGAACAGTGTAGTACTCCTGGATATCTTGAAATAATTATACGTAGATGATTTTGACCTTTGGTTTACAAACATACGAGTCTACAAAAATATGCAAAATTCTATAGAAATCAAATCAAAGCAAGTCTTGAAATCTTTCTATCACCTAACTTTTGACTTAACATTAGCAATTAATATCACGAATTAATCAGTTTATTCCATGACTTGAATTTTGGCTTCCGACACAGGTGTAGGCAGTTGACTTTAACTTTAACTATTTTTCTGTTTATATATTTTTCATTCAAAGAGTAAAAGCCTCAGCTTTAATTAACAAAATGCTTAAGTGAATAAAAAAAGCTCAAAAATCAAGAAAAATGACTGTGGAAACGATGGAAAATGACGAGAACCTGAAGTCATCCCCGCCGCCCTCCAATTACGACGTGCATGTTATTATTGTTCAGACCCACAAACAAACAAACATAGAAATAAATATTTAAATTCTCCGTTGGCGTGATAACTTGGTTAAACGTACATTCCCTCCATTCTCACTCATAAATTATTTTTACCACTTCAATATTTCAACTGAAACTGAAAAAGAAGAAGGCAAAAAAAGTGAAGCTGCTACTATAAGAATCTCCCGTAATGGGAAAATATTGGACTATGTTTGATCTCTCATTAAATTACAAATTTTTCCTTGGTCCAACAAAAGTACAAAATGATAGAGGGAAAAGGGTCGTTGAAGAGAAATTACTTGAACCACAATCAGAAACAAGAAATGCCTTTTTGTTTAATTCTTTTGCTCGTGAGGAACAGTGAAGGATGGAGTTCTAATTGAGAGATAAGAGCATTAATTAAAATGAAGTTAAGTTATTAATTCTTTATGCACTATAAGAAATATAGGATACGACGACATTTATTTAGCGACATTTGAGGGAAATGTCAAGAAAAACATAACTTTGGGACTTTTCTTAAAAAATGTCGTAAAAATAGTGACATTTGATTGGAAATGTCAAAAATATAGTGACATTTAATTTTAATGTTACATTATTAGTCGAAATTAGTGACAGTTAACAAGTAACCGTTAGTAATTTCTCTACATTTGTTTTTACCAGTCAAATAATTTAGCATCCTTTGAAATTTTCACATTTCATTTTCCCTCCCAATAACTTTTTACCCTCTCTAAATTCCCTCCTTCCATCCAATTCCTTTATACGTTCGTCCAAATCTGTAGCCCCACCATCACGCTCACCCCAATTTGCCTAAATGAGAATTGAGGCCAATTTGCCTATAGCTTGCTCACAGAGTTCTCACCATGTCAAGAAGAACTTTCGTTTGTTCCAGCCTTCCAGCCCCAGGTATTGCTCTTGTTGAAATTTTTATCCATTTCGGTAGATGATATTGGATTGTGACTCTTTCTTCTTGTTGTTGTTTCCACATATATATTTTTTTGGCAAAGGTTCTCATTTGTTGCTAAAATCACAAATATGAATGTGATTTTTCCCTTTTGTTCTGTCTATCCCTTCAACTGGATTATGTTTTATTGTTGCAATAATTTTATTTATAGAAAGTTAATCAGTAGAAAACTTAAAAGGACAAGGGAAATTTTGGTATTTGTATGGAATTCAATTCTTTTTCTGTAAAGTTATTTAAGCTTCTTACATTAGCAATTGTATCTATCTGTATCGAAGTTAATGCATTATTCCTAAAATACGAGACTTGTAAACGAATTTATATGTGCTGCTGAAAATAGTGCAATAGAAGGATTACACAATATGCATGTTTTAGCTACAAGTAACTTGAGGTAAAGGTGACATCTAGAGTATAATAAAATGCAATAGAAAGAATTCAACATGGTCTTAAGCAATAATTTGTTCAAACTAAAATCTAATAATCTATTATAGCATCTTAAAAGCATTTTTACTGCTTGTTCTACCCTTTGGAATTGAGAATTGCATTTTTCTTGTTTTACTCTTTTCTGGTGTTCATAGTTTTGCCATGAAAATGTGTTCTTTTCTGTCTTACAATGACATCAGTTTTGTTTGTCTAACTTTCTAGTTTCTCCTATCTCCAATTAGTTTGCACCTCACTTTCACCTTTATAATTAAAATCAATTACTTGAACTGCATAATTTCTATGGCGTATTGTCTGGTTGTTAACATAGCCGCTTCATATTGCAGAAGGAAGCCCCCAAGTTGAAAAGAATGCAGAAGAAAGTTTAAGGTCAGGTGATGAAGGATGTGCTATGAGACAATATTGAGAAGGTATTTTTCTGTGTTGTGGCCTGTCACTTTAGCTCTAGAGAATATGGTTGGACTGGGAGAATTATGAATGCAAAAGCTCCTAGCTACTTAAGAAATAATGCCATTAGTTAAACACGGAATTTACTAGGTGAAAAAGTACTGTTGATATATACTTAAATTTTGTTTTAACAAAAAAGGATTGTTAACATGTAGCTAGTTTTTTTGTGTATGAGATGGAGTCATGACAAGAAGTCCAGAGTCAGGCATCTTATGGTAACATGTAGCTAGTCTTTAAGTTTTAATGTTTTTCTATTCTCAATTATTCCTTTCTTTGAATGGAATAAGATATGGAGTACTTCATTGTTTGTCTCTACAACAAAAAGAAGAGGATAATTAACTGTAAATAAACTCTACTACTATTAATATTACCATATGAATTTATTCATGCATGTAAACCAGATTTACTATTACTTTTGACCGTTTATTAGTTTGTTTTGCATTTTATAAGAACATAGGTTGATAGTTCAATCTTTTTTCTCAGCCAGGAGACGAGTAGACAGATAAAAAAGCATATTTGTGAGGAAGCTTCAGAAGGAAGTACAGAAAGAGTTGAAGAACAGTTGAAAAAGTGAAGAAATGTTGTTCCAAGATTAGCTAGACATTGCTTGATTATTGACTATTTGTATCATGACATTGTTTTAGTGAAAAACTATGGATATAATTCTTGGAATTAGTTGAACCGCTTTCAGAATATTTGATTTCAGCTATTGTTTATGATGAATGACATTTGCAGGTGTAGTATTTGTATTTAGATGATTATGGCTTCATTTAACAGAATAAATTTTATTTATATACATTTCAGTATTCGCGGTGTTGATTAATTTTTCAAAATTTTCTGGAACTTCAAAAATGTTGGAAATGTAATAATTAGGCTAGATACCAAAATGCTGACATTTGATAAAGCAGTAGATAAATGTCATTATTGAATTGTTGACATTTATTTAAGTGTTGGTAATTTCAATGTGACGTTTTATAAGTGTCGTAAATCTTTCAGCGACATTTATTTAAATGTCGGAAAATTAACGACACTGGTATTGGCGACATTTGATATAAGTGTAAAATAAATGTCGGTAATTCATTTTGTGACATTTGTAAGACTTAAAACGACACTTAAAAAATGTCGTCGTATCCTAAATTTCTTGTAGTGATGGTAGCGATAATTTTAAAAGCTCGTGTAAGAAGCATTTCATTATTACTTATGATGTAGTACTCCCACCGTCCCAAATTAGTTGATGCTTTAGTAAAATGAGTTTTTACACAAATATATAAATTTTTACCCTTAATTACAAAAAAAATAATTATATTTCTCTAATTACAATGCATAGCATTATTTTTCCTAGCAAAATGGCAATGTATAAATAGTTCAATTTCATTTCCCCAAAGTACAAGACCTAACTTTACCCACTCTTCTTAAAAACAAAAACAAATACAACACCTCCCCCTCCCCCCATGGCGCCCATCACCCTCACCCCCACCACCCGGCGTAATCACCCCCACAATCAATTCGCCTAAAAAACCACAACAGTTCTGATATTCATCGCACAGATCTGGTCGCGAATTGAAAAAATTCTTTCCTCCTAGTTGTTTTAAAACGTTCTCGAAAATCACGGCAATGGAAAACTAAACTAACGTCGGCGGCGACGTCAATTTCGGTGAATTTTCTATGAACAGACGGAGAAATTGCAATTCAGAAAGAAAGTTTTGAAAATGCAATGAAAAATTCGGGTCCGGTTCTGGTGGAAATGAAAACGAGTTGCTCATTGTCGATTTGCTTCCATTTCGACTGAGGATTTTAAGGACGAGAAGGAAAGGAGGCTGTGAATTTGTTTCGGCATGCCTTGATTGAAAAGGATCTCCTTCCTGCTCGTCATGATGATTAACTTGAAATTTAGCTGCAAAAAGAATAAGTAAATGTAATGTCTAATTGATTGCGATGCAAATGTCTTTCCTTTTGTAGTGCTCTGTGAGTGAATCCAGTCGGGGATGATCGTCAGTAGTTTCACGTTACTTATAGCCTTCATAGTAGGTGTAGTTTTGTTACTCAATGTAGGGACAACATTATTGATGATATTAATTTATAGTACATTTTTGGGGGGATCATAAATATATTTTATTCATAGCCAAATAACACTATGATACAGTCAGAAATGACATTTAAACACTATGATACAGTTTGAAACGAAGTTGAAACGGTCTGAAACGGTATCGAAACACTATGATACAGTCTGAAATAGAGTTGAAACAGTCTGAAACGGTATCGAAACACTATGATACAGTCTGTAACAGAGTTGAAACAATTTGAAACAGCGGTTAAAACAGTGTGAAACGACGTTGAAACAATATGATACAATAAAACATTGTTAAAACAACTGTCGAAACAATCTGATACAGTCTGAAACGGCTTTGAAACAGTATGATACAATCTGAAACGACGTTGAAACAATATGATACGGTCCGAGACGACATTGAAACAATCTGAAATAGTTGTTGAAACAGTCTGATACAGTCCCAAACGGGAGTTGATACAATTTAAAACAGTATGATACAGTCTGAAATGGGACTTGATACAATTTAAAACAGTCTGAAGACAGATGTGATACAGTCTGAAATGGGAGTTGATACGGTGCTGCAGAAACAGTTGAAACGATGCAGAAACATTTAGATACGGTGCTGCAGAAACAGTTGAAACGGTGCAGAAATAGTTAGATACGGTGCGGAAACAGTTAGATACGGTGTAGAAACAGTTGATACGGTGCAGAAACAGTTAGATACGGTGCAGAAACAGTTGATACGGTGCAGAAACAGTTAGATACGGTGCAGAAAATAGTTGATCCGGTGCAGAAATAGTGAGATTCAACAAGATACATTGAGGATGGATGAGGAAAAGTGAAATTGGGGGGAAATGGTGGGAGGAAAAGTGAAATTGGGGGAAATGAGAGGAGCAAAAGTGATAGTGGGGGAAATAGAAGGAAGAATGTAAGAGTTTGGTATGTTATGGAAAAATATTGCTATGTTTTTTCTAAGTTTGTAATTATCTTGTGTTTTCCTCCATATAGGGTAATTTTACTAAAATGTTGCTATGTTTGGTAATTAAGCTCTAAACCTTGTACTTTTATGTAAAAAATCCTAGCAAAATTTATTTGTCTCAAATTAATTGTCGCTTAGGATTTCAAGACCTTTTTTGCATATTATTTCTAAGTATACCTTTAATAATTAAAGGTATATCTAAAAAAATTAATAGTCATATAGTAATAAATAGGTGTAACATATTAAAATATATACTCTATTTATTGATTTTTTTAATGGACGCGCAAAAGTTTAAAATGACAACTAAAATGGGACGAAGGGAGTATATAGTTAGGCTATTTTATGTGAGTGGTTCAGTTGTCGTTACTCATTAGTAAACATTCTTTCTTTAGTTCAATCAATATATATAGTACTACGTGTGCACCTTACCTAAATGCTAGTAATAATGATCTTCTCGAGTGCACATAACAAGTTACTCTAAAAACTAAAGAAAACAAGCATATTTGAGGTTAACGTAGAATGATGATCAAAATCTCGGTTTCAAAGTTTAAAAAACAGAGGATAAATAGTGTAATGCGTACTGTTTTGCTATCTTAAATGAAACTTCGTAACATTCCTTTAGCACGTGTTTTTTTTTACAACATTAAATCGAATAACTCATTGTCTGGCCGGCATGGTTTCATTGTTCCCGTTAAAAAGATAAAAGAAATGGCAGTGTAGGAAGATAGAGTGACTTTCAGAGTGCTTTTAAGTTGTCAAAAGACAGATTATTGTACAAAGGAAATGTGGAATGAATATGATCCAAATAGAATTACATGAATAAAAATGATTTATTTTGTGAAATAATATAAAAGTAGATATAATAGACCCATATAATTAGGTATAGCAGCACTGTTGTTTTTATTGTTGAAAAAGAAAAAAAAAATGAAGAGAGGGATCAGTTCTTCCCCCAAAAGTGTGGAGAGTTGCAAAAACATTTGGACAAACACCATTAGGATTCCAGTTTTGAAATTGGACCAACCACGTTCAACATGAGCGCCAAATAGTAAGCAAAAACTTTACCTATAGCCTGTTTGGCATTGCTTTTTCAAAGCTAAAAGTGTTTTTTTTTTTCCCAACAAAAGTACTTTTTTTTTAGAATTTTGAGGTGTTTGGCAACTAAAAATAAGTACTTTTAGGTAGAAGCAGAAGCAGTTTTTCTGCTGTTGGGGAGAAGCTACAAATATTTGCTTCTTCCAAGAAGCAGAAGCAGAAGCAGAAGCAGTTTATTAATTTTTTCAAGACAGAAATATCCTTACCAAGAATTCATATTTACCATATTATTCCTTATAAATTAACTATATCTCTCTCAAAATACAATTATATTTTTCTTTTTCCTATTTTTTTCTACTACGTACTTTCACAAATCTTCTTCCTCTATGACTAATTTTTATTTCTAGGTATTACTATCAACCGTATATAGAATGTCCTACTCTTTAAATCATCTTTTAAAAGCAAGTGATTACTAGAAATTCCTAATTCCGTTATCACTTTGATTTAACTATATTTTATGTTGTTCAATAACTTAAATTTATATCTTTTACGTTATGATTTACATTTAACTAAATAAATTCTCTAATTAAAATCTTTTATGATAAATATTCAAAGTAATTTTTTTTGTTTTTATTAATCGAAATGTAAAATGAACTTGGATGTCCTTTTCGTAATTTGACACTGAAAAGTACTTTTCGTAATGATTAACCAAACACAAATTATTTATCAAAAGTACTTCTCCAATGAGTTGTCCAAACACAAACTGCTTATTATCCAAAAATACTTATTTAAAAAGTACTTATGCCAAAAGTACTTCTCAAAATAAGCAGTTTTTGGCAGCAATCCCAAACATGCTACTAGTGTTCCTAAAATTGATTGAAACTGTGATTGTTCTAGTTTACCTTTATTTTAGCATATGTACTCTTCCTTGCTTTATTTGTTTGAAGTGTTGTCTAGAATATATATATATATATATATATATATATATATATATATATATATATATATATATATATATATATATATATATATATATATATATATATACACATATATATATATATATATATATATATATATACACACACACACACACACACACTTCAAGGCGATAAACTGAGAAAATATGGGAAGATGTCAAGGGCAAGTGTTGCATATACTACATGTCAAGGGCAAGATTGGAGGAAGAGATTGTAGGGCAAATGCTGCATAGACTAGACTTCAAGGCAATTAGCTAGAAGATTGTGGAAAAATGTCAAGGGCACGTGCAGCCTAGGCTTCACTTCAATTATCTAGAGTTGGAGAAGGGGTGAGCGCAAATGCTACCTAGTCAGTACGTCCAGGCAATTAGCTACAAGAATATGAGAAGGTGCAAGAGGCAAGTGCTACCTAGGCAGTACTTTTAGACTGTGAAAAGGGAGGCCAGGGATACTCCACATTATTTATAAGTATTATAGGAGTATTTTTATTCGAAATTTATTCATTAAGTCAAACATATGTCATATTTGCTAAACTACCGTTGGAGGTCAAAAAAGAAAACTAATTGCCCATGCATCATAGTTATGTAAATATCCCAATAAAGAGGAAAATTTACATGGCATATATATTTTTATTAGTTAATATCACAAAATAAACACATTCTGTGTATATAATGAATTATAACCATTTAGCCTTATGTATTCAATATTTAATAGCGAAAATCAAATAGAAAACATCTGCGTTATTATATGCCTTTTTTTAAGGAATTGATGGTCTAAAAAGGAAAATTTACCTGGCATAGATATTTTTATTAGTTAATAACACAAAATAAAAACATTATGTGTTTGTAATGAATTATAACCATTTAGCCTTATGTATTCAACATTTAATAGCCAAAATCAAATATGAAACATCTAACTTATTATATACATTTTTTAAAGAAATTGATGGCTCATTAAATATTTTTAGGAGATATGCTTTCATCATTTGATATCAGATATATCCTTAATACTCAATCTAAATCTTAAATCTTAAATTACTTATTTTTCTGCCTTCTATCATAAACTCCATTGATAGAACTTGGAATCTATTTCTTACTCAAATTACTTAATTTTTTTACTCCCACAAGTTAAAGTGAAAACTTTGACATTCTTACTCCTGCTTCTTGTCAATCTTTTGTTATCAAAATATCATAAAGTACAAAAATAATTATTTGTATATGGGTTATGTCTATTGATCTGTGCAATAATATTTTTGGTGTTCATACAATATATGTTTAATGTATATTTATATAATTTTTATAAATATACTTAATACATATCAGATGTATATTCTAACAATATCACTATGATGTACATTTAAGATTTAAAGTTAGAATATATGGAGATGACATTTGACATATTTGAGATAAAAAATTATATATAAACATATTATTGATACTACTAAAAATATATCGAATATAGCAAACAAATATCAAGTCTACATATTTGATATAGACTTGATATTTGTTTGATATATATGTGATATATTTCTAGTAGTATCAATAAAACTTTTTTATGAAGTATAAAATATGCATATACAATGATACTTTTTTTAATCAGTATGAATAAAACGTGAATACTGTATGAATAGAAAAAATGAGTATTTTTTTTAACAAAATGTGAATACGACAGGAATAATTAAATACTCACTTCGTTCTATTTTGTTTGTCGTAGTTTGATTTGACACAAAGTTTAATAAAGAAGAAAGACTTTTGAAACTTGTGGTCTAAAATAAGTCATAGATATTTGTGTGACTATAAATGAGTCAAAAAATAAGTGTAGAGTTGAAATATTTCCAAAATTAGAAATATGACAATCTTTTTGAGACAGACTAATAAGAAAAGTATGGCAAACAAAATGGGATGGAGGGTATTTTATCAATAAAAGCGAAATATTGTATGAATTATAAAATTACTATATTTGAAAATGGAGGAGGTGTGAAAAAGAATATGTTAATATCATATGAATAATTACAAAAAAAGAAAAAAGAAAAAAAGAATACAAGTCCATTTGCTATTATAAAGGAATTTGTAGTACTTAAATATTTGGAATCCCGAAGTTATAGATAATCATTATTGTGGAATACAACTTTACATATTAAGTTTATAATAGGAAAAAAAGGAATTCCACTGTGATTGGAATTCCTAAATTAAGCTACTTCTATTAAGAGTTTAACTTAGTCTTCCTAGTTTTAAGAAAAAAAAAATTTGAGTAAACATTATTATGTAGGGTAGACTTTGGCTAGTATTTGAGCAAGGTTCCAATGTCTATCTAAAAGTAAGGCCAAACTTATGTTTTTTTCTCATAATAAGATTTGAGAAAAGCCCATCTGCTTTTTCATAATTCCCCCAAGTTTCTGTGTTACTTGATTTTTTCCTTTCTATTCTGCCATTCAAATTCACACTTTTGTTGCTTGTGGTGCTATATTAGCTCCAGAAAAATAATTTTATATCATTGAACTATGCAAAATTTTCTATTTAGGTCGATAATTAGTTCGTGGAAAGTGCTAGTAAGTTTAGTTGGGGAGGCCCTGTCATCTTTTATACTTCTACATGTTTGCAGCACAAATGACATAAGCACCGTGGCATCTTAGAGCAATTTCATATCTTGACAAGTCGTAACTAAATTAATGTATTTGTTGTGGAAAGCTGATGGAGATTCCCTGCATTAGTTGCCCACAAAAAACTGAAGGATATATGGCTGTAATGGTGAGTGTAGGTTCTGCTTTTCCCAAGCCAATTTCTATTAGCATCTGCGGGCAGTGCAGGTGAAATGAATCTTCTTTCACTTCCAAGTGACACTGGTGATGATATTCACTTTGAAACTGGCGAAAGAGCAATTTTTTTGTACTCCTTCCAGGTAAGAACTAAAAAGTGGAAATAATTGATGATTTTACTAAGGAAAAACTAGTCATGCAATTTTGACATCCAACAACAAATCACTAGCACGACTTGTTGTGGGTCTCCGCAATTGGCTTGGAATAACTTTTCCTGAGAACCGTCTTCAAATGCATTTATATAAACAAAATGGTCAGCAGTGACACTAGTATTAGGCTATCCCTGTTCAAGATTCCTCTTCTGCACATGAAATGACTATGGTAAGTTTCCAATACATAACCAAATTTGTGTTCTACATATAACATATTGAGTGCGACATATGTTTAACTGTGAATTTCGAGTTCATGTTCCACTAGCGTGTGGAGCTGGAGCAATAACTTAAGGGATATTACTTGCTTTGATCTGAAATAAGTTATCTTTCTTGCTTCAAGTAATCATCAACGAGATGTTCCTGGTAAACATTTTAAGATAATCCAATAAATGTTAATATAGAATCTAAAAGAAAGTTCCTTTTGACATTCGAATAATCAGTTGTTTCTTTTGGCAACTACTTCAATAAGCAGAAATGTAAGTCATATGAACATTTTAATTGCGTAATGCTATATATACTTGATCCTGATATAACAATACAGCTGCAGGCACCTACCTATGACTATAATACAGAGTATCACTGAGGTTATAAGATAGAACACTGGAATATTACGGACCTCTACAGTCCTGGCAGTTTACAGTAAACTTCACCTCATTCTTTTTTCTGCGAAACAGGCTGGCCAGGGACTACTAGACTTGTCCATGGGATGTAGCCTATGACATAGTTATCTAGCAAGACTCTAGTTGCCGGTTCCAACACATGAAGCAGCGTTCAGAGTTCAGGTGTCACTGAAGCACAAACCGCCGATCAGAACTCCTTTGAAGATTGTCTCTGAGATGAACCTCATTCTGTTTAGACTCTAGAACTTTTTCGCTGCAAGAAATACTTCGATTTGGATTTGATATCCTCCTTAAAATCTCCACACGTTGTGAAGACAGTCGCAAGGATATAATCATCCACCTCAATGCCCTCTGCTTGCATGCGATACATGAGTTTCAATGCCTCACCACAGAACCCGTTTTTAGCGTAAGCAACAATCATTGCCTTCCAAGAAACCAAATTCCTCTCTGGCATGTTATCAAAGATTTGAATTGCCTCAGGAAGATGTCCACATTTTGCGTACATATTGATCAATGCACTGCCCACAAACACATTGGACAGGGCAGGTGTCTTGCTTATGGAAGAATGGATCAGCTTCCCTCTCTCAATATCTTCCAGCTTTGCACATGCTTTCAGCGCTGATGAATAAGTAAATGGATTTGGGGCGACGCCTTCACCTAGCATCTCCTTCAAGTATTCAAGAGCCTCATACTCATGGCCTACATGAGCACAACCTGATATCATGGCAGTCCACGAAACTACATCCCTAATGGGCATGTCTTGAAGGACCCTATGCGCTGCAGAATTTTCACAACATTTGCAATAGAGCCAAACTAAAGCACTTCCTAAATAAATATTATCTTGGAGAGAGTTCTTGATAATTTGTGCATGCACTTCCTTTCCTGTTAGTAAAGCCCTAAGTAGGCCACATGCCCGAAGAATGCTCACCATAGTCAGGTTATTAGCAAAAATCTTTCGCCTATTCATTATCCGAAAGATTCTTATAGCCTCTTCAGCATGACCATTACGAGCATATCCTGCAATAATAGATGTCCAAGTCACCGTGTTCCTCTTCCTCATCCCATCAAACACTGTCCTAGCATCATCGATCTCACCACACTTCGAGTACATATCTACCAACGAAGTTCCAATAAACACATCCATTCTAAATCTCTTCTTAATAATCGCCGCATGTAGTTGCTTCCCAAAATTTAACTCCCTCTCTTCTCCACACGCGTTCAGGACACTGCAGACCGTAAACTCATTCGCGTCAAACCCATTCGAAAACAATCGCAAGAACATAACTAAAGCTTCCTTTCCTCTCCCATGTTGTGAACAAGCAGTGATCATAGTCGTCCAACAAACAACATCCGGGTTCTTTATAACCTCAAACGCGCGAAAAGCGCCTTCTAAATCGCCACATTGCGCATAAAACGACACGATCGAACTATCCAAAATCAAGTTACTAAACCCACCCTTAATAACACCAGCATGAACTTGCTTCCCCAGCTCAAAATCGCAATTTCTCCCAACCATACTCAACACACATACATAAGTCTTGGAATTCCAAAACAACCCACATTGCACAAATTCACCAAACAAATCCATAGCTTCATCATCTAATCCAAATTTCAAGTACCCATTAATCATAGCAGTCCAAGAAACAACATTTCTCTCAGGCATATCATCAAACACTTTACGCGCATCGGTTAAACACCCAAATTTCACCAACACACTAATCAAATTATTTTCAATAAACACAGTACTAGTTCTAAAGCACTTTAAAGCAATTGCTTGGAGGGTTTTAACTTGTTTTAAACTAGAACTAGATTGAAGCAAATGGCCAAGTAAACTGGAATCAGCTACAAAACTATTAATCACTGAAGTATCTAATTGATTAACTAATGCAGTTTCTGTGTTTGAAGAAATGTCAATATGAGCTGAAAAAGTGGGAAATTTGTTGGTTTTACATTTGTGGGTATTGAAGAGATTTGTATTATGTGAAGAGATTAATGTTGGTGGCAAACAAAGTACAGGTGAAAACATGGCCTAGTAAATCTAATTGGTAATTCAGCACTAAAATTTGTAGGTTTTATGGTTAAGCATCAGTATGATAATAAAAAAAAAAAAAAAAGACAAAAATAGAGTATGTGCAAATAGATTTTTTAGGAATTAGCAAGGAATAGAAGAGAAAAGTTAAATGGCCTAAAGATATTTTTTGCCTTTGCTTCACTCTGCTGCATTTTTCACATGACAAACAAACATAAAAACAACAACAACAAATGCGTGTATCTCATAAGTGGAGTCTGGGAAGAATGAGATGTAGTAAATCCTCCCAATCAAGATGAACAGGCTGTTTCCGATAAAGGCATTTTTCACATGACATAGACATATATATATATTTTTTTTTCGCGGAATGTAAATAAGAATCTTTTACAATTAATATATTATTAAGATACAATGTCATTAAGAATATTACTTAAGTGAAAATTATTGGACTAATGAAGTAAAACTTTTGCTATTCCAAAATGGTAGGTGTTTTTTTTTAAGTTTACTTACCGAAAGCTATCTAAAAGACTAAAATTACAAATTATAAAGTAAAAGAGTGTTCGAGCAATTATAGTGTAGTAATAAATTATGTCATTTTATAACAAGCTAAAGATTACTATGGATTTTTTTTTCATAATATTTGACTAAATATTTCACTAATTCAGATTCACAAAATATCCTACTTTGGACAAATAACACTTCCCTATTAAAAAATGACTTTATTTGTAGACTTGAATTCAAGAACTCTTATTAATAAAAGAATGGATGGTTAATTATAACGCACATTCACCCAACCATTGATTTGGAAATAGAGTTTCATCATCTAGTTATAGTTAATTAATGCATATTTTTACATCATTAAAATCACTTAATTATAATAACTCAATATGATTTGGTGTAAACAGCTAATGTAGTTAAGTATTTGACCATCATGAAATCCAATTTGAATCACAGAGTACGAAATTTGCTCAAAGAAATTGTAGAATGGAGTGGTTGGACGGCAGCTATGTCTTGAGCATCAAACCATTAACCAAAATCCAAAACAATCAAGTACCAACTACAAAGTACAAACTATAAGACAAAAAAAATGAATCTTTTCTACACACACATGATACCAAATGGACTGCTTTTGTCTCATGTTTCATCTTTTAGCTACTACTACTATAAAACTTGCTCCTTCACTTTACTTTCATTACCCATCTCCTTTTTCTTTATCAAGTTTCAATCTTTTTTGCCATGGCAGCCTTTGATCAGACATCAGCTACAGTAGCAGAGGCTCAGAATGGGACAGGTTTCCCAGTTCATGTGTTCTCCTCCTCTAATGAGGTAAAATTTGTAATTCCTTATTTACATTTAGCTTGATTAGATACTGTTTCATTTATGTTCTTGACTTTTTGTTGGTTATTTCGTAAGTGGTTGGTTCAAGAATCCATAGATATTGGAGAATTAAAAATAACAGGAAGTAAAAACAAGAAAACTATAGCCCCACGAATTTGGTTTAGTGGTAAGAGCGCAAATTTTGATGCACTAGGCAAATGTCACGGGTTTGAAGGGTAGTGGAAAAGATTGAAACTTTGATACCAGATTTAAGTGGAGAAGGGTAGAAGGGCGGCCCATTATTCACTGAGTTTCGAACCGTGCACCACCACTGGCCTGAGAGATTCCTCGGTTATCTCCAAAATCAGATAATAGTAATAACAAAATGTTGAAATATAATAGTATTATGATCAAACATATGACTGGAGGAATGGATATTACTTTGCTCATATAGGTGCAGTTCAAACGCAATAGGAAGTATGAAATTGATTGGTTCTGGGATCTATAGGTATTGGAGAATTTGAGATAATAGGAAGTAACAAGAAGAATAGTAGTAATGAATTGTGAAGTAACTAACAAATGTTTAAAGAGTTGGTAGTTAAATGTCAGTGTAGCATCAAACGCTTCATATTGTCTTTTTGTGTGGTATGAAGGGATCCTCCTGGAGGGGCTAAGTTCTTATGGTAAACTCCTGCATAATTGCTACGTGCTCCAAAACTAGTTTATGTTAAAGCGTATGTAGTTTTTCCTTTAACTTGTAGTAGTTCCGTTGCTATTACCCACGTCATTCATGGAGATAATTCAGTTTTCCTCTTAGCCATGGATATTCGGTGCTATAGTTCAGTAGTTTCAGAAAATCTAAGTAATGCAGCAAGTGATATTGACATGAATGAACCAGCAAACTTGATTGCTCTCCCCGACAAACCTAGTATTGATATTTGGTGTCTTTCGAGGGTGTTCTTTTTCTCAAATTCATACTAGGGATAAATCATGTTTAACTGTTAGAAGTTAATTATAGAAACAAAAGAACATGCATTTAAGAAGTTTTCAGTATCTGTATCTTTATGGGACCATAGCCAAAGTTTTTAGTGCATTCTGACTTTACTTACATGTTTTTGTTGCATCAGTTGCTTGAAAAGTTGCACGAGAAGTGGAATTTGGTGAAGCCACAACCTTATCCAGCAATGTATTCTAGTGTTTTTGGTGGAATCATTCTTGATCCAGCAATGATGGTTATTCCGATGGATGATCACATGGTTCATCGAGGACATGGTGTCTTTGACACGGCAATTATTTTAGATGGGTATGTTTCTAGTCTACTTCCTCAAACAATGATGTAATAATTTGTGAATTGATCTCTGAAAGCATCAACTTTATGCTACACTTTGGGAATAGTGTGCTATACAATACACTTACCCTATCAGTCAAACCCCTCCACCCCCCAACCCCACCCCCAATTAAATAAGCAAAAGGTAAAAGGAACTGCCTAGATCATTAAGTAGAAATAAAGTGGAAGTCTATGCTAAAATCATTAAAGCATTGTTAGTGTTACTAATGTAACAAATGCTCTAATGAGTTAAGCTACTAAACTATAATTCTGTGGTTGATTCAGCGTCTCTCTTTCGTTTTCTACTGCAGATATCTGTACGAATTGGATGTCCACCTTAACCGCTTTCTCAGATCAGCATCCAAAGCCAGAGTTGCGTCTCCATTTACCTTCTCAGAACTTAAAAACATTCTTATTCAACTTGCTGCTGCCTCAAAGTGCAGGAAAGGCACTCTTAGATATTGGTTGAGTGCAGGGCCTGGGGACTTCTTACTCTCACCAGCTGGATGCCCAACACCTGCATTCTATGCTGTGGTGATTGATGAGGATTTCTCACAATGCAAAGAAGGGGTAAAAGTGATAACTTCTGCAATCCCCATGAAATCACCACTTTTTGCTACTATGAAAAATGTGAACTACCTGCCGAATGTCCTCTCCAAAATGGAGGCCGAGGATAAGGGAGCATTTGCATCAATTTGGGTTGACGAAGAAGGTTATATTGCTGAGGGTCCAAACGTGAATGTTGCTTTCATAACTTCTGAGAAGGAGCTTATCTTGCCTAGCTTTGATAAGATCCTAAGTGGGTGTACTGCATTGAGGCTTCTTCAACTTGCACCCAAGTTGGTTGAGCAGGGACGTCTGAAAAGTGTCAAAACTACTAATATCACGTTCAAAGATGCCAAAGAATCTGTTGAAATGATGTATATTGGGAGCACGCTTCCTCTATTACCTATCATCATGTGGGATGAGAAACCTATTGGAGATGGTAAGTCAACTCGACTAATATTATTCTCACTTTCTTTAAAACAAGGCTATCTACCATAAACATGCTTAATGTGCAATATACTTGATGGAAATGTTGGCATATCCTTCTTGTTTACCTTCAACCGCTGATTTAAAGTTAGCTACATATCGGTGAATAAGAGAGAATAATAACATCGTTTATTGTGACAGGGGAAGTGGGAGAATTGACAATGGCACTCTCGGATTTGCTTTGGGAAGATATGGCAGCTGGTCCAGAAACACAGAGAATTCCAGTTTCATATGCATAGAAATCAATCTCAAATCAGAAATACATTGATTGAATTCTGTTTTTTAGTAGCAGTGTTGTATCACTGCTTGGTTTTGCGGGCACAGAAGTAGGTCCTAATAAGCTCGTTTCATGTGGAGGTTCTCCAGCATTGCATTGTTCTTTTCGTGTATTGATTTCTAGAAGTGACAGTCAACCAAACAGTTTAGTAATGTGTGGTACATTATCTTTTCGAGGGCAAAGAGAAACTTGACTATCATATTTGAATGTATTGAGAGAATCAAGAACAATGCTCCAATGGTTTTTTTTTTTTTTTTTTTTTTTTTTTTTTAATTTCTGTAGTTCTAATTTCGTTTGAATATGGAAAGGGTCTTACTCAAAAATGAAATATCACTGGATAAATAAAGAAAGGATAAGGGAAAATTAAGTATTACAACAACTTAATGCTCTTTCAGGAAAAAGAAAAACAAAAAAATGATAACGAGGATTTTAAACGGTATTCTTAATTGGCATACTTTAAAAAGCTAAACTCCCATTCGAATCGCTATATGCGCTTGTTAAAGATGATAACTGCCAATATTCTTTATTCAAACAACGATTAAAACCATCTCAAAATACACCTCTCCTGAACTCTGTGTTTTTTCCTCAGCATCAAAGCTTTTCAACGTGGTTAAATGCTCCTTTACTGGAAGAACTTCCCTACGTGTATCAAAAGTTAGGCGGTGTAAAAGGTGGAAGAAAGAAGGAAACAAAATGGAAGAATGCAGGCCATTGGCATTTTTGTTTGGCTTACCTTTCGCTTTTATTGCACTGCTCTTGTCTCTCGTCGGAGCAGTCATCTGGCTACTCGGGTTCGTTCTCTTCTTTGCATATACTTCTCTTTCTCATCTAGAATATTTGATCTAAAATTGTAGCAACTACGATAACACTTGGTATTAGCACAGCGCCATTTTCAATATATAATTCTATCCCAAAGCATCAAGGCCATATATATTCTATCTAGTTTAACCAATATAACTGTGAAGAACTCGTGCACCATTCAAAAAGAGTTGAGAGTTTTATTCAGTGACAACATAAGTTTTAATATACACTCATACAATCGGATCACATACGCAACAACTACATGTAATATTTATCATAGAAAATTCTTGATACCTAGTAACAAAAAGATATCTAAAAATAAGATGTTACACATGTTAAAATTCACTAATCTTACAGGAATTTTTTGTATTGTCAATTGATAAAAAATTTAGAATATGATTCCCCTTTGTTCTTTTCGTGAGATATCTTTGGTCTTTGGTTGTGAATGCAGGTCCTTATTGAGCTGTTTGTGTCCTTGCTGTATTTGCTGTGCCAGAATTGGAAAAATGGCCGTAAAGTTGGTGAAGCTTCCTGTGAAAGTCATCTTATGGTTCATTGAAAAGATCCCCTGCTGAGAGTGCTGAGGAAAATTAGTTTGAACTTTTGAAAATAATATGCACATATCTATACGATTGTGCAATATAATACCATAGACGGTAGATAAATAAAAAAAAGGAAGATGGGTAGACAGTAATTAGTTTGATGTATATGTAACAGATCGAACAACCATAACATTCATTAACCATTCTTTAGTTCTGCTTCTTGATATGACCAAGGCAGTGCCAATGCTCATAAGTAGAACAGTAGAGGTGTTTCAACGGGGTATGCTGTGCAATGCCTTGGCGGGTGTTTTGACATAGAATTTTCCTTCTTTCGTTCCTAATATTCCTCTCTTTTAATGGTGTTGTGATTTTTTTTTTTCCTACTGAATTACCCTTTTTCAAGAGGTTGCCTATAGCCTTTTGTCATGATGTTAAACAATAACACAAGGGGCAACACTCTAAAAGGACTCTGACTTCAATATTTGGGCAGGTGAGATACTATTCTTTCTCGATTGTCACACATGTCTTGGTCGGGAATCATCGCGTGCTCTCTAAACATCTTGTAAATTAGTAGTAGTAACATTTACCGTGTATGCATGATTAGCCATGTGACTCATACAAATTACTCCTCTAATTTTTACTTGTCCAGTTTGGATTGTGCATTCCCTTAAAAAATCAGTTTTTATAACTTATTTTTATTGATTATGCTTTGAAATCTAATTCGCTGCAATTATAAGAAATGGTTACTTTTAATTGGAAAAAAATCATTAATTTTCTCTTGAATTACTAAAATGAACAAGTAAAAAAATTATAGTGTAATGATACACTTAGTTTCCAGACTTGCTTCAAGCATGACTTTGAACCCTGAACCTATGATTGTGAGTCATGGTCAACAGTTTTTTTAGGAAAATTTACACCACATGATTATCCTAATAGCTAAATTACAAAAAATACCGATATTTTTAACATATTACAAAACATAACGATATTTTTAAATATATTACAATTCATACAATTTTTTCATTTCCCCTTCTCCTATCACAAAACCCTAATTTCTCTCTCTTTTCTTTCTCCTCCTCCACCCACCACCCACCCACCCACCGTCCTACCTCCATCTCCGGCGACTAGCCACTGTATTTCTCCGGCCAAGCAGCTCGTTTTTGGGTGTTGATGCTACTGTTTCGTCCAATTTCGGGAGCTGTGCTCCAGCGGCGCTGCTGCTACTGCTTTGGACGGCGCCGCTGCTCCCAGATCTGTTCCTGGTGGTGTTCGTCGGCGGTGCCGAATCTGCTGCCTCCGATCTGATTCTCTCCTTCCTTTTTTTGTTTTGTTTTGTTTTGGAAGTGTATTAATGTGTATATACGTATATACATTTTTGTATTAATGTGTATGTGTATTTTTTGTGCCTAAATACACTTTAAAACCTTTTCGAATGGCTATTGAATTTTTTGTATTGTTATTGTATATTTCTGTATTTTTGTATTTTCAATTGTATGGTTGGAATATTTTTGGTTGTGTATGTGTATGTTTTTGTATCTACTCATATTTAAGTGTATGTGAATAAGTGTTTGCATATCCAAAAATTTATTTTGTATGTCTTTGAATGTTGCGGGTATAATAAGTGTATTTTTGTGTTTAATAAGTATGAATGTGTATTTTTGTATGTTTTATGCTCGTTTATATTGTTTTCCAGATTTAATAAAAAAAATTCATTTCCGGCCACCTGCCGCCGCCGGCCGGCGACTGGCTGCCGGAGGAAAAACTGAAACTGGAGCAGTAAGCTTGGGAGGAGTAAAAGCTTCATTTCAATGGAAATTGTATATGTTATGTTAAAAAAGTATTGATATATTTTGTAAAATGATAAAGTATCGGTATTTTTTTGTAAATATGGTATTAGAGTTGTATGTATTTGTAATTGTCCCAATTCTTTTTCTCTAACCCAAAATTAGACTACATGTAATGTAACAATGCTAACATTTAGTGGTAATTTTTTTTGCCAAAAATGCGTAGTTCAAGAAAAAACACATCTAGCTAGTAGTCATGCCAACAAGTCATGTGACGGATAAGTTTGTTTAAGTCCATAGATGATAGATTCCTCAACCAACCGTAATCTAACGTTAGTGATCTTTACCTTCCTCCCTATATTCATAGACGACTAACTCAAGCTATAGGTACTTCGAAAAGTAGTATACAATTATTTGTTCAAATTCAAAGAGTTAATTTGATGGATTGCTATAATCTAATTGGATCTCCATCCTCCTCTTCTTTTTGTGCAATGGATCCTTAGGGCGGGGATTGTGAGGAAAGGGCCAGGGTTTGATTTCGATAAAGATCCTGACTTTATATATATCAAAAGGAAATCAGTAGTCCTATCAATATAAGTACTCCTACTACATTAGTCCGCAGGTGCATGAACAAAGATTTCAACCACCATCTCTTACGTAATCTGTGGGGAATGAGGTGCCCTTCCAACAAGTCACATTTATGACAACCATATTTAAGGTTAAAATATTTCCAAGAAAAAACCACTTCAAACAAGGAAATTACAAATAAATGGTTATATTCTTTTATTACATTGGCATAACACTATGAGCCTATTTGGATGGACTTATAATTAGCTTTTTTACGTGGCTTTGGCTTTTTAAGCACATAAGTGTTTATAAGCCCATAAATTTTATTTTAAGTTATCAAATATTTGTTAAATGTGTTTATTAGCTTATAAGTCGCTTTTAAGCTCACCCAAACGGGCTCAATATCTATTTTTGAAATTCGTACTCTCCATCAAAATAAAAAGCCTTAGATGTCACTTCCCCATTCTCCTGCCACTGATCCGCCCGTAGCCACCCTCATGTCTCTCCTATTGATAGACAGAGACAAATTCAGAACACTACTAAAAAAAGCTGAATCTGAGACCACCATCATGCGACCGAATTTCGGTCTCCACAGTTGTGCGACCGATTTTCGGTCGCACACTCAACGAAAAAAAGTGGCGACCGAAAATCGGTCGCACATCGGTCTCTGAAAAATTAGTCACAGCTATGCGACCGACAATCGGTCGCATGTCGGTCGCATAACTGTTACTAAAAACGGGGCAGAACCCCTTTCTTCCCCATTTCAAAATTCCCAAAACCCACCCAATCCCTAAAAACCGAACCCCCCCAACCCCATAATCAACTTTCCACCATTATAAACCCCATATAACTTTAAATTACTACTCTATTACCTCCATATTAACATTTAACACGATCTAAACCTACAAATTCAAGGTAAATTTTATTTTTTTAGTAATTTTTGTTATTTTTTTAAAAACTCATATAATGACTTTTTAATGCACTTTTTTTGGTGGATAGCACATTGGTAACTCATACTTTCTTGCCATTGGATCCAATACAAAGTAGAGGTAATTTTTTTTTTTTGGTTTAATAATCCGAATTTAATTATATATATATATTTATAAATAATGGGTAGCCTATATATGTTGTTAACATGTTAGTTGTTAGTTATAATTACTTTATTCTATATAATGTGATGTATAATATGTTGGAAATTGTTTGGTAGAGTTGTTTGCAATGTGTTGATGTCTTGTCATGGGTTGTGGCAATTGGAATACTTGTTATGCATTTAAAGTTAGGGTTTAGGTATTGTTGTTTTGATTGTTCATGTTTGCAACATCTTGTGACTAAACCGGATAAATTGTATCAAACGGATAAATTGCATTCAACTTACTAGATAATATGGAATTCAAACGGATCAATGGATATTCAAAAAAAGGCTAGGATTATTAAAAATTGGTACCAACTCATTTGAATGTTTCAACAGGTATGGACAAGTTTTGCCCTAAAGTTTTTAGCAGAAGGCCTGGCAAGAGACCTGTGGGCGAGAGTTCAGCTTCTGCGGGTGGTGACAGTCAACAATCACAAGTCCCGCATTCGCTGCCCACTGATGCCCCACCTGGCTATGATCCAGCTTTTTTCAGGCCCCCTGGCCCATATCAGGTACCACTTATTACCCCGTCTCAGTTGCCTCATGATTGGCAATGGACATTCCCTACCGTTGATTATACTGAGACACAGGTCCCTCCCACACAGGGCGATCCCTCCCAGGCTGATGACAGTGAGACTCAGCCCCCTGAATTCCCCCTAGATAGTTGTGACGACCCACCGAGTCAGCAGGAGCTCATGCTGTATCATCCCCATTCGCCTTATTACATTGGTGAGCCTGGCGCTCGGCTAGAAGGCAGAATGATTATTTACCCCGAGGCAGATAAAGGGTAAGCTACCTAATTTCTTAAGTTCTTGTCGATTAAATGATTAGTTCCTATTTTATTTGCTAGTATTATGAATAACTCTTGGTAAATTTTTTTTTGTAGATTTTGCCCAAGCTATGAGTCCACCAAAGTGCTGACTACGTGCATGAGAGCGCACTGGAACCAGCCTTGGCGAACATGGAGCGATGTGCCCCAGCAAGTAAAGAAGCAGATATTGGTAGATTTTGAGGTAACACATATGCATTTGGTTTAAAACTAATTGTAGTTTTTTAAACCATGAACATGTTTAAAGAAATTATTTTGATACTCTTTCAGGGCAAATGTATCTGGCATCAAGGGCTGGATTATAACATTCGCAGCGTTTTCCCAAAGAAATGTGCTGCGCTATTCAAGCAAACCCTTTACAATGCGCGACATAGAGGTATAAGGCCCGGCTTCCTCCAAGGCCCTCAGTGGGCGGAGCTGGATGAATATTGGCACACGCCCGAGTTCGAGGCGAAGAGCGAGAAAGGAAAGGCTGCGCGAGCGTCGGATAAGGGTGGATCGCTCCATACCGGTGGCTCAATTAGCGCGGCTACACAAAAGATGCGCTTGGTACAGTATATTTAATTGTTTGATTATTTACTTGAACAGTTGCTTTTTGTCTAACATATTATGTTTTATAATTTGTAGGAAAAGAAAGAAAAGCGCACTATTCCTGTGCTCGAGCTGCACAAGATCAGGCATACGAAGGGGGGCAAGAAGGGCGGTGGAGAGTGGGTCGAGCCCCGCGCAAAAGAGGCATGGGTAAGTTTGTAAAATTCGATCTTTAGTCGCCTCAATCCTTCAACGTTTAGTCTTTCTATTAACATCATTACTATATTTATGTTATTCAGGAAAAGGCTACAAAGGCGGTGGAAGACTGGACATCGACCCAAGCATCGGACGCAGGAAGCAGCACCCCGGCTCCATTGACGGCTCGCTTTTTGGGCTCTTCAGCTACTTCTTCTCCGGCGAGCTCCGTTGATCCAGCTGAGATGGCTCAAATGAGAGAGCAGATCGCACAGCTGTCGAGGGAAAACCAAGAAACGCATGACATGATCAGAAAGCTCCTTGCCAAAAAGGAGAAGAAGAAATCGAGAAGAAAGCATAAGAGCAAGCATCGCCACAGCTCCTCTTCCTCTTCCTCTTCCGAGTCCGGGTCTAGCTCAGCCTCGCCCGAGCCCCAGTAGTCTTTTAAATGTTTGTGAAGTTGTATTGTTAACAATTTTAGAATATAACTAATGGTGTATGGATGTTTTTGAAATGATTGGATGTTTTTGAAATGTTTGGATTGCTGTTTTATTGCTGCCCAGGTGCTGGTTTTTGCTGTTGCGATGTGCCTGATTGCAGGATTTTTATTGCAGGTTTTTACAGGTTTGGCGACCGATTTTCGGTCGCATAGCGGTCACAGCAGAGACCAAGTATGCGACCGATTTTCGGTCGCATATTCTGTGCGACCGAATTTCGGTCGCATACTTGGTCTCTGTTAATTCCCACAAATGAGACCAAGTATGCGACCGATTTTCGGTCGCACTAGGATGTGCGACCGAAAATCGGTCGCATACTTGGTCACTGTATGTGAGCTATTGTGCGACCGAAATTCGGTCGCATGGTGGTCGAAATATCGACCGTTTTTCGGTCGCAGGGCTATTTGCTACCATCAATTTTCTGACTACCCGTATCGGTCGCCGATCGGTCGACCTGGCGACCGATCGGCGACCGATTTGGTAGTCGCAGATTCAGTTTTTTTTAGTAGTGGAATTTTAAATTACAAGAACATTGTAGCATCCACCACTTCATTCAATGGTAAAAAATGTGTAATTGTTTAGTCTGAGCATAATGTATTGGGTGTGCTTCAAATGACTTAAGATCTAATTAAGTTTTGTTCTAATTGTTAGTATTATATTAATTATAGATGGTTTGAGAAAAGCAATAGGTGCTATTACGCCCATTATTAAAGGATAAATCAGCCGTGACCTGGATCTGTTGAAGTGTTGCCCTTAGTTTGCATCAACAATTGCTTACGGCTAATTTGTTTCAACATAAAAACAATGGTGATGTATACTGATGCTTTTATATTTTGTACTACTATACGCCGAGAAATAGTTATGCATATACCTATAACCTAATAACTTGAAAAAACTCGTACCTAATAAAAAATTGCTGCATACAGCTATGCTTTCTTAGTTTAGTTTGGACCAAGAGAAATGGATAACTTTAGAAACTTTTGATTTCTATTTTCTTTCTGTATGTTCTTTCTTCAAATAGAATAATGTTGTAGTGGAGCAACAAAAAGATGACCAAGTACATGAAATCAAGATTGGAACTAGTTTGGTCTTACAAATTCTTGCAAAAAGATTACAAGATATTGTTACTTTATTTGATTAGCAACTCCTTAGTGCGTAATGGATAAAATTAAATATTGTACTAATTACTTATCAAAATGTTATTGTTCTATACTAGCACGTACAGTAGGACCAACTTCACGTGAACACCAATCTCCCTGCATGAGAAGTCAGCCATATCCATCTCTCTTATATTTCTTTCTCCACACAAATCTTTTGAAGCTTCCCCATGTTTAATTTATTAAACAAACACTATGACAATAGTTTAGCAAACCCATCGGATCGCCAGGCCTATTGCTTCGAATACTTTACAAATCCGGTGCACTCGAATGCGTGACTAACAGTCAATAGAGTGAGTGAAAATTATAAAAAGATAAACTTTAATAGAGATAAAGAACACTCAGTAATATTTCCACCTTCCTAAGTAGGAATAGTATTTTATAAAATTACTCTGTAACAATAATGAGAACTAGGCGGTATTCGATAAATAGTCAATATGAGCATAAGCATACTTGTACATGATTACTACTTTTTTTTAAAAAAAGGGAGTGGGAGGGGGGGATGGGAGAGGGGGGGGGGGGGGGACTTTGCATACCCTTATATAAATGTGGACAACAGAGAAATCATTACTCCATCATTTCATTGAAAAGTTTCAAACTCTTCCTATCTAAGTTCACTTCTAACATGACTAGTTTCTTGAATTCTCAAAACTCGCAAAAACACCACTATATACCAAAACATCACAACAACAAGAGGCTAAATCAAGAGCAAGTTAAGCTTCTAGAGGCGAGTTTTGACTCGACAAAAAAGCTCGAGACAGAGCGAAAGCTCCAATTGGCAAGAGAACTAGGTGTTCCTCCAAGACAAATTTCCATTTGGTACCAAAACAGAAGAGCTAGGTGGAAGAACCAGACCTTAGAGGTTGACTACAATGCCCTTCAAGTCCAGCTTGAAACTGCATTATCTGAGAAGAGACAACTTGAAAAAGAAACTGAACGTCTTCGAGAAGAGTTACAAAAAGCAAATGAAATGTTAAGTGCACTAAATGGAGGACAAGGACAAAGGGAATTCATTCCTTTATCTGACTATTCAATTTCTAGTTGTTGTGAGGAAGGAGGGAACTCTAGCTTTCAAGAAGATGTGAGGTATACATGGGTATATAGTAGTGAGACTAATTTGCAGTTTGATGAGCTTTTTGCTGTATTAGGTTCAGAAGAACGGTCCAAATGTTCTTCAACTTGGCGAAAAGAATTCTAATTTGGGTGTCAACTCGAACCAAAAACTAAACGAGTTCGTTGTAACCCTTTGTGTACAATTAATGATCTTTGTTAATCAAGCATCCCCTACTTGTTTTCTCTTTCTTTCTTTTCCTTAATTTGATAGGAATGAATCTCATCACGATTTAAAGAGAAAAGAATCTCATCTTGATTGATCCAAAAAACCACAAGCTGGTGATTTATATTGTGAACATATTTTAATATTGTTATAAGTTATAACAATTAACAAGTAACTCATCTTAATTTTCAAATTACATCATTGTTGTATTGCTGTGTATAACATTTGTTTAGTATGAAGGGTCAAGAAGTTGTAGCTATCATATCTCCTACGTTGTAGCACAGTAAAAGAAATTCTTAGTAAACCCTCACTAGCTTCATTCTCTAGTTCTTTGATTTTGATATGAGTTGCTAAAAAGTACTTATAATGATGTCAAAGTTTTTTCAATTGAGTGTTGAATGAAAAGTCTCGTGATTTAAGGGAGAAAACAATGATCCCTTAACAATGTACCTATATAGCAATAATATCAGTTTTCAAATTAATGAATTTCATTTCTAGTCACTCATCTCAAATATTAAAGATCGTCTATTCATAATAACCAATAAGGATTGTGGTCAAGTAATAAGTGTTCCTCCATCCTTAAAAAAAAAAAATTTGAGCTCAACCTGGAAACGAAGAGGCCTTTAACGCCGAGCGCTTTACTCCTTCTAATTGGACTTTTCAGTGCGAATCATGATTAGTCAAGCTCGAAAGTTACTGAAATCTGAGTAAGAAACCAAAGAAATATGAAGATCACTTAATAAAAGAGTGATAGTATATATAATTGTATTTATTTATTATTAAAGAATAGTTCAACTGAAAATCCTATATAGTCCGTTAACAACATGAATAAATTTCTCTTTACAAAAGGCAAAAAGTGAACTAAATCTCTACTAAGTACTTAATTAGGTCAATGATAAGAGGTATTAAAAAGAAGGATTTTTTACACTATATCCCATGAAATTCAAAGTATTTACAAGTCCTATCCATTAAAAATTATACTACCTATGAAATTAAAAGTATTTATTCAACCTACCAATTTATTATTGTATACCTTTGTTATACTTTATGAGTGTATATCTTTAAAGTATACTGCATAAATAACAGTATACAAGTCTAGATATGAGTGTATACCTTTAAGGTATAACATGTAAATAGTTTATAGGTATGATTTATAAATATGAAACTTATGGGTAAAGGTGGGTAAATATTTTGATTTTGATGGTTATTTTCGTAAACCTAAATAATCCTCTATACTTCACATAATTGGGAGTTAGGGGGGAGGAGCATAATTAACAGAACTTTTAGGGCCTCTCTGCATCATCCCCAAACTTGATGTCAAAACTGTATATAAAGTGCTAAAGTTTTCTTTCTTCCCTCGCACTTTGCCACCAAAGTTCACTAATTTTTCCCTCCAAAAAGGAACAAATTAAAATCCACCGTGTCTCCGTCGTAACGCCGTCGTAAAAAATCCTAAAATGGCATCGACCTCTGCCGCAGGCAGCGGAAGAATCCGATCTCATACATCAGCTCTATATGCTGATAATCAATCCCTCATCGGCGTATCTACTTGTGCTCATAATTTTTTAAATTTAAAACTCCTTTTTTTATTTATTGCATTTAATTGAATCATTTTTTTTTAATTTAAATGTAGGAAATAAGAAAAGCTGTGGCAATGATGAAGGACATTGCAGTTGATTTGGAAAGTGATGAAAATTCTGATATGGTACATACATTATAAACCCTAGCTAGTATGTGTTTATCGTTATTTTCGGGAAATTGACACTGCCTGAACAATGACTAAATCACTTAAACAAAAGATACTTTTTTTTTGTATATTTCATGCTTAATGTGTGTATAATCTATGCATACTGATAAGAGCGGCTATTTTTGTAAAGTTTCCTTATTTTTATCTTCTTCTTTTTTCGTCCTTAATCATTGTTTTTTATGTAATTTTTTTTTTCTTACCTACGTTAGTTTGAATGTTAATTATCAGTTAATCTTTTGTTAGGTTTAGTAATTCGTGCTATTGTACTCCGTCCATTTTGATTTCAAGTGTTGTACTTTGGGTTAATGTGTTGGTTGAAATGAGCAAGCTAGAGTGGTAATTCACCAAAGAAAGAAAAAGATAGAATGAAAATAATACTCGCTACACTAGTTAATTCCACTTGTTTTAAAAAGATACACGGGAGGTGCTGTTTCTTGAAATACTATCTTATGCTTTTGCTGAGAAAGAACAAATAGGCTTAGAACAATCTATTGTTGAAACCATTTATATGAGTTCAAAGTCAAAACTGGATTCACATAGTTGTGGTATGAAATGGATAACTAATTGTGGATTCCTACGTCTTTTTATCATGTAAAGGTATACTTCATTCTAAAGGCATCTATAAGATGCAAAGATTACAATTAGTGGACTCTACATTTTTTTCAAAAAGAAATTCATGTAGATCCCCCTCCTTTACGTCCAATGATCAGTTCATGTTAAATAAACAAACAGTTGTACTAAAGAACTCAAAATTACTGAATAATTTGGAGTAAATGGGTCAAAATGGATAAGTGGATTCATATTGCTGATCCCCCTAGTTTTGGATTGAAGTGTATTTGTTGTTGATATTGTACCTAAACAAGCAGTAAGTATCATTACCTTTTCTTATAAGGAGCAGTTAGTATTATACATTTCTCTACCTTTTGTGTAAGATCAAGTGTAGTATCTGTTCTTATCAGTAAACAAGCAGTTAGTAACCATTTACTTGTTCACTCTTGTGATTAGGCTTTGATGATCAACAGTATCTAAACAGTACAGTTGGTTTCTTCTGGTTCAGTGGAATCTACAATAGGAAATGAACTTTTAAGTTAGGGATGGTAGAAAGTACTGGTTTTAGCATCTCTCCTTTTTGTAACTGTATATAAGTCACCAGCCGATGACACCAACTTAAATTTTTGCTAATTCATAAAGTTAACTTGAAGGTCTGGATAACCGATCTGAGAAACTCCCACTACCCTCAATTCCACCGGCCAGAATATGATGACTAATGATAAAGCACACGAGATTACTTCTTTTCTGGATGTTTAGGTGAAGACCAGAAGTTATAAGTTCTAATGTGGCGACCAGCAGATCCTGTGATATTGTATCGATGTTGATATAGTTCAAGATTATCTTACAATTTCTTCCTTGATGGATGCAGTGAGTTTGGCTTTATACTGTTGCAGGTGAAGGATCTTGAAGCTGGCGTTATTCAATTGTTGGCAGCATCTGATGACTGCATGTATCTTTCCGAGGCAATTCAGTCTATAGGTGATGAGTTAGAGCCTGGGCCTGAGGTGACTTCTTGTCCAAGGAAATTTTATGTTCTTTCTTTTATTAATCTTTTGCTCAGCTCTGGACCATTAAGATTTCAATTTATATCCTTTCCCCTGCGCCATCTGTATGCAGCCAACAAATTTTAAGAAGAAGTTTGATGAAGAGATCGAAAAATCAAAGGCTAGATCATTGTCTGGCGGGCATAACCAAACTTTATTGAGACAATTCCGAGAAGCCATCTGGGTATGTTTTTCCTTTTGAGTCATTCTAAATTATTTGCATTCCTGTTTGTAAGAATAAGAGATTTATTACTACGTATGGAAAAGACTACAGAGAAGAGGACTTGGTCTCAGGCTAGACAATAAATTAAGAGTGCATAGAGGTATCCAATTTCTTTGAAGTTCTCAGGAAGCCTATAGTCTTGCATCTCATAGCGGACAAAAGAACGGCTCAGTCTCATGAAACGTTCAGCATTGCACTCAGTGTTTTGAAAAGCGAGCGCTTCATTGAGGCAAAGCGAGCCTGAAGCGTTTTTTAGGTCTGAAGCGAAGCGAGGTTAATGAAGCATATGCTTCATGGTCTGAAGAGTGAAGCGAGGAGGAGCGTGAAGAGTACGCTTCAGGAAAAAAGCGTAAGACAGTGTTAAAGTGAAGAAAAAATAAAAGGTGAGACCTATTTGTAAAGAAAGAAACTTGGAGTAGCTGGTGTAATCTTTTGAGGTAAAACCAGACGCTTGGAGTTGGAGAAATATCATATGCTGCCTAGGGTTTCTTTCTTTCTTCTTCTTCCTCCTATTTGTTATTTCTTCTTCTTCTTCTTCTTCCTCTGTTTAAGCTCCATTTTTTTCTTATTTCTTAAATAAAAAGTTTGTTTAAATGTTCTTGGTGAGTTCTTATTTATTCTATTTATTTTTGCAAGATTTTTTTTTTAAAAAGATTTCGCTTCATTTCAATGAAGCGAGCGCTTCGCTTCACGCTTTAAGCGTTAAGGGCCCTTGTCGCTTTTCTTCGCTTCACGCTTTAAGCGTTAAGGGCCCTTGTTCCTTTTATTCGCTTCACGCTCTCCAAAACATGCTAACTATACCACATTACCTCCAGCAAAGCCCCTGTGGGTAAAATCTCTATATTTGTTAGCAGCCCAGGAAAGCTAGGCTAATATACAAAAAGAAGAAGAAAATAAGTTTCATTTCCAGTGACCGGCTGACCGCCAATACTGTGGTGTGTTCTTTGGTTTATGCATTCATCATAATGTTTCCACGAAGTCAAATGGTCTTTCTAGTACTTGGTGGACTGGTCATAGCAGTTCCCCTTGAACTTTGTTGCCAAATTCGTAACATATGCAGAAATGTTATGTTCTTGCTACAGCAATAGAGTCTTCCGGGAAATAAGAAGATACACACACAAACATACAGCTCCCCCCCCCCCCCCCCCCAAACAAACATACACACATAAACACACAAAAAATAAAGGGCTTAAAAGAAGGAAAAAAAGAGGGAGTTTGGTTAGTTAATGGGAGCGGGGCTTTGGGGTCTTTTCCTCTCAATGTTAACCATTTTTTTCTCCATTTTACCATGTCCGACAGACAGAAATCCATTTAGAATCATCTGTTCTTTTTAGGTTAATTTATATTAAATTATTAACCCAATCTTTTGTATTATGGGCCACTGTTAAGTAATCTTCTAGGAGTTATTGAGCTCCTTTTTTTTCTGCAGCGTGTTCACCATGCAGGACAGCCAATGCCAGGTGAAGAGCAGGAGGACATTGTAATGACCAGTACGCAGTGCAACCTTCTGAATATGACTTGTCCATTGAGTGGGAAGCCTGTTACAGAACTAGCAGATCCAGTTCGTAGGTAAGTGAATGTCTTTCTGTCCCTTCATAATATATCTAGGTTTACGCTAGCCATAATTAATAATAACTGAAGAAGAAAGTACCTTGCATTTGCATGCATTAAGGCTTCATTGTGTATTCTCAACTAAGATGTTGTAGATCCTACCTCATTGTTTCTGCTTCAAATGTGGTTTTTCATCATTATATGGTAACAAACTCTTAATAGAACTAGGGGGCGAACAATTGGCTTCCAATTATTAAGGTGTAACTGGAAATATCTCATTTTGTGATTTTTGAACTCTCAAGGGACAACAAATTCTTAACTAGGTTGAGGAAACTCAACCTTATATTTTTTCTACTTCCCATCATAGAGGTAACTTGCACAATCTCATTTTTATTTGCATCTTGTTCTATATCCTTTACCAGTAATCCAGTATGTTGGTGTGTTATGGCAGTAACGGGTATCCGTCTTAGAAATTTTCCTGCGACATGCTTATCTTGATTATTTGGTTTGATTCATCTGATTCCAACTTTCCTCTTTGAAGCATGGACTGCAAGCATATATATGACGAGAAGGCAATCATGCAGTACATTAAGTCCAAGACCTCTCGTGGCCAATGCCCCGTTGCAGGTATTCTTCCTTTTCTAGTCAACATTGTTTCCTATTCCATTGGTTGCTAAATGCAATGTAATTCTTTCAGGTTGTCCTAAAATTCTTCAGACGCAAAGGGTGTTATGTGATCCTTTCTTACTTATAGAAATTGATGAAGTCCGCTCCATGAGTAAGCAAACTGCTAGACCTAATGTGATAGAGGATTTTACCACACTTGATGAAGAGGATTCTTCTGCAATTGATGAAGAGGATTGAGGGTTTTGCTGCCCTGATGGATCCCTCTTGGATAAAAAGAGATAGTTACGGCCTACCCATGAACAGATTATGTTTTTGTGCTTTCTGCGTCAAAAGAAAGCAACGGGAAAGAGTTTTAATCTGTGGGAATTGGGACAGAACTAGTGTTGGTCCTCCAAGAGGGGATTATGAATCTTTTGACTTTCATTCAAAGGAGCAACTTGTGCAGTTTTGCATGCTTGTGTAAATCGTTGATAGATCATTTTCTGTTAGATATTGGCAGTTTAAAGTATTTTCTTTCACAACTTCGATTCTCATTAATGCTTTAACCTTCTATTGTTAAAAAATGACCACTTAAACTGTGGCAATATAAAATTTAACACAGTTTTGATGGTTATGCGTAACTACATGAACTTCAATGCAGAATTGAATTATATAGAGGGTGTAATATTGGCAAACTCACGTGGTTGCCACCTTATCGATTCCTGGCTCCCGCCTACGGAATCCTACTTTCATTTTGTAATGTTTTACATCCAACAGAAGCATACATACATGAAAATCATAGTCCGAGACAGTTTTGTAATCCTAAGCTAAATCTTTTAAGCCTCGACAACAATTAGTACATAATTCTTGGAAATTAATATATGTATTGAAATAATTCAGATTTGTCCACGTTAACATTGTACAGGACCTCAAATGCAGCAGTAGTTAAAAAAAAGGATAAAGAACATTGACACAACAAACAGTTGAGCCAGAGTCGAGCCACTGATCACTAAAGTTGACAGGAATTTCATATCAAACTGAAATAGAAAACCAAAATTTTGATTTTTACATCTCGTAGTGCAAGTTACACTCTATTACTCCCTGCAGTAAAACAAAATTTCCGATATATGCCAGTCAATCAAAAGGCTCCTTTCTCAGTACTATCCAATCTACAAGAGAACAAAGGCAAAACGTCTCAAATTTACAATGAGTAGAAACGTCCTTCTTGTCTAAGTTTGTCAATACACCATCTCTAAAGGTAAATTCAGTATCAAGCTCCTGAGGCAAATTCTGGGAACAACTGCATTTCCCACTGTTTTTCGAATGACAATCACAATCGCTCAGCATTAACCTGTTCCCTATGCTTCTTCTACATTCACACATGTTAGTTTCCTTGCATTCAAAGCATTCACCGTACCTTTCTTTTACTCGCTTCTCATCAAACGAAGTTGAATCATCAGCCAGCAACCATATCCTCAAAGCCGAATGAAGATTTGCAGCTAATGAGGCCAGGAAGTCATGAGCATCCTCTATCATACATTCTACCTTTTTGAGTCCCCATTCATGGGTAAGCATTTTTTTAAAAGTGTGATGAAGGTTCAGCAGGCACCGAGAACAGCACCGAAATAAACACACTACACCAGACTCAGTTGAAAGATCGGAAGATTTATATGATGAACATTCAAGACTTATCCTATTGCCAACAGAATTTTGATTGCTTTCTTCAACTTGAAGATTCTTTGGGTTATATAATCTGCCATTTGTGTCGGAACACATGCTATAATTACTACCATCCACTTGAACATCCACATCTAACTCCTTGAGACCATTAGAATGTCTCTCAGCTATGCGGTCTCCACTA
Source organism: Petunia axillaris subsp. axillaris (assembly GCA_029990575.1). Taxonomy (NCBI): domain Eukaryota; kingdom Viridiplantae; phylum Streptophyta; class Magnoliopsida; order Solanales; family Solanaceae; genus Petunia; species Petunia axillaris. The sequence goes on along the minus strand of JARKNS010000002.1, from coordinate 13,465,556 downwards.
CTTTCTAAACGTTTGTCAGTATCATCCGGCATGCATGAATTATGGTTTAGACCACTAAACACAGAGCAAGTAACTTCCTTCGCAGGGGCAGAATGGTTCAGAGTCTCCAATAGGGGAGGCTCGTGCACCACAACTCCAATAGCTGGACAGTCAGAAGCACCATCTCCTTCTGGATTAACACGCCTACAATTTTCAACAGTTAGTTCTGGCCCGCATGTTTCCACTGTCTCTGGTTTGTCAAGGGATTCTTCTAGCTTGCAACCTCCCTCCCTAAGAGGTGTATTCTCAGGAGCATCAGCGCCTTCTAGAAGTCCAGCACAACCACTCTTTAAGTTTGCCTCTGCAAGTTGAGAGTCTCCCTCTAAACTGAAAATAAAGCCATTCGTATTAGATATTAAGCTGGCTGTAAGAAACCAAAGAAAAACTGTACATGAACTAAAACTAGAGTCAAACTTACCTCTGCAAAGTATAAACCCAGCTACTAACCATATCATCAAGATAAGCCACTTGGGATAAAAGACGAAGAAATTGATACCTATCCTTCCCATTCTGAATTTTATCATTAATTTGTTCAACTAGAAGCTCGAGCACTTTCCGAACCTCAGAAGAAACTTCTCTAAGGGATGAGTATTTTCCTCTGTATGCCGACAATCCAATAGCTATCAGGCCTCGTACCACACAATATTTCTCCTTGCCTTTAGTATTATCGGAAGAAAGGGCAACCTTTTTCATTGAGTTAATTGGTCGAATAACACAAGAATTGAATGGCCAACCCTTCCAAGGTCCGTTTATGTCAGCACAAGGACCTTCTCTTAACTTGGATGTAAACCAACAAAGTTCAGCGAAATGAGGATAACGCAGCATCTGATAGCCAAATGTGGTAATTGCCAACATCAAGCTTGATTTCCCTTTTACGTTTGTACTGTTAACTATTGCATGAGTCGGAGATTCTTTGTGCACACACTCAATGGTTGATCTAAGACCTGACCTCTGACATTCTATGGCAACATCGCCCTCAGATTTATCATTAGCTTCATCACTGCATTTGTGCAGGTGGACATGGTTTGTATGATGAATTAGCTGAATGAAGTGCTGAGCTAAATCTTTTGACAACTTTGCTGCTGAGGAATCAATCAGACGTTCTTGATCAAAATTTCTATCAAGCTGCACAGTAAATCTAGAAACTGAACCCTCCAAGGGAACAGGGATACTGCGGGTCAACAGCTGATTCTTGAAGAACTGCCCCACTCTAACAGGAAGTTCTTCCAACTGTACATCACATGTAGCCTGTTTAAGGAAACAGAAAAAGAAAGGGGGTGAGGGTCAAAATGAGTGAGTTCTTCACTGATTAAAGTTGTAAAGCATTTGAGCAATGTAGGATAGTCTTAAAAGCATTAGAGAGAATCATATAGTATGCCTGAAGCGGCATTTTTCCTCGCAACGGAACTTGCTAATTAATATGACAAATATCAAGGTTGACTTCCTTTCACACAATATCCAGAAAGACATTTGAAAATCCTAAGGCAAATTTAAGGAGAACAAGTACATACCAGAACCATCACAGATGTGGACACACTTATAGTTTCCACTTGCTCAACAAAGGAGCTCCACAGGACGGAGGCTCTAGTGAGAGCATCTCCAGCCTGTCCAGCACCATGGTTAGAGTTCCTTGCGTCATCAATATTATCATGTAAATGAGCTTCCTTGCCTAATGAATTAGGCTCTGTCAAAGAGCAACTGTCCTCTTCACAGACTTCATCAGATGTCTCCATGGCCCATAAATCCACTCTTGGCATAAATATCATGCACTTTCCCGCACTAGCACACCTCACTGCAGGAGAGATACAAATCGATAACTGTCTTCAGCAAGATTTTTTTTATGAAGTAAAAATAAAAAGAGGGTACTAACTGTCACCAGCAAGATGAGAAAAACCAAAGCATTAAATTAACTCCTGCAGCATACCAGTGTTTCAGGGGCCATTCATGAACACAAATGACCATTGTAGCACTCATAAAAACAAAACAAGAAAAACCAAGAGAGAGAGAAGATAATAGAAAAGCCAAATCACCTACACCAATGGTGATAAACAATTTATGGGAATTTCTTTAGCTCAAGATTCTTAAAGTATTCAGTACATGTTATTAATTGTATTCACATTCGACCAGGATGTTAGCTAGACTCAACACAATTTATATATGGCACTCATTTGCTACAAGACACAACCACGTGACAATGTTGACACATGGAAAAAGCCGAAAAAAGGAGCCAAACCACCAATATCCCTCAGGGTTATGACCAGTTACAAGCAACTCGAATTTTTAATACTTTCCACATGTTTTTTTTTTCGGGCATGCACATTGAATCAGGATTAGATTTTCAGCATGATTTTAAAGAATCGTGTAATGTGGAGGTGACTGCAGATGTTGCAGTTCTATGTTGGTAACAAGTTCACACAATAATTTAAAAAGAAATTTTCATAACATGGGAGCTCAGCTATCTTTCTTTTGAGTGGAGCTCAGCTATCAGGTGTAGAAATGCTTTAAGAACTGAGCAACGTCGAAATAAGGTATCCCAAACTCACAAAACCAAGTCCAGTAGACGTTTGTGTACTTCAATAACGTCTGGTCATTAGGGATGAGACAAATAAAACAGAGGAAGGAAACATACTGAGTATCCGTGTCAACCCCTGAATGACATCTCCATGCCCTTCTTGAGAAATAGTTGCCAAATCCACCTTCTGGACATCAGCATTACCAACGAAACAATGAAGAATAGAGGAAGCAAGATGCCTCTGGCCAGATCTTGGATTCCCAGAGATTAGTATTCTAAATCCCGATTTCTTTCCAGGCACATGAAAGATATTCTTCAATAATTTAGGCCGGGCCCCTGCACTCTGCAATTTTGATGGTCCAGAATTAGAGAGGCCATGAACAATTGCATCATCAACAGCATCACCACCGACACCGGCATCTCCAACCAGAATGTTGGAACGTATAAAGTGATCCTCAATCTCACTGGTAACATCTGGTTCTTGAAGCAAATCATTAACGTAGGACTGCCAATTATTGCTTGGTAATTTCTTCTTAACCAGTGCAGAAAGAGTAACCTCTTTTACCACTTCAGCAGCTTTAAAGAGTAAGGGTGGCAACCAGAGGCGTTCATCCAGATAGAGGGATACAACCAATCTACAAAAAGGTTGCAGAAGACATGGAACAAGAAAGGTGTGTAGAGGCGCCGAAACAACATCGTTTGCAGCCATTCCGGCTTCTCTACGTGAGCATGGAGGTGGTGCACATGTAAGAGCCTCTACCCAATCCCTCTCCTCCACCTTAAAATTGGGAAGAGGGGGGCGTGAAATGTTGGGCGCTTTCACAGCTGCAGAGAGTCGCTCGTGCAAGGGAAAGCTCCTCTTTAAAGCAATTATCGCAGCCTGAGTACAAAGAGCCTGCAAATCAGCACCAGCAAAGCCCACTGTTTTACTAGCGATCCACTTGAGTACTGGTCCAGAGACTGGTTTAGGCCATTTCTTTGTATGCAATGAGAGAATAGCTTCTCTGTCCTTAACAGATGGAAGTGGAAAGTAAATCTCGCGGTCAAACCTCCCTGGACGCCTTAATGCCGGATCAACAGAATCGGGACGATTCGTAGCACCTATTACAACGACTGAACCTCGAGACTTTAAACCATCCATTAGAGCAAGCAAAGTGGACACAACTGAACTATGTGTCTGGTCTTGCTGTCTACTGCGGCAAGGTGCCAAACCATCTATCTCATCAAAGAAAATGACGGAAGGTTGAGATTTCTCGGCTACCTGAAATAGAAGTCTTAACTGACGCTCAGCGTCACCAACATACTTTCCCAAGCAATCTGCTCCTTTACGGGCAAAATATGCTATTCGTTTATCACCACGAGCACATGAACCAATTAGTGCCCGTACTATCAAAGTTTTACCTGTCCCAGGATATCCATGCAAAAGAACTCCTCTAGGAGGTGTAAGCCCCAAAGAACTAAAAAGCTCAGGATACAGAAGTGGTAAGATAACAACCTCCTTCATACATTGGATGACATCTTGGAGCCCGGCAACAGAGTCCCAACCCTGAAACTTTACACCAGCATCTGAGTTTGGGCCTCCAATATATACAGGTGCAATTCTCAATAGATCTCGTTGGAGTCTCTTGCTTTCACGCTTCAAAAACTCTTCATCCTCTCCACAGTTTTCCATCCATTTTTCCTCTGCTTCCACATCCTTGCGCAATGCATCGTTTGACAACTTTCTCAGCTCAAACTTCATTTTTCTAGCTTTCAATTTCTTTATACGCTGCAAATAATGACTTCCATATGGTTGGAAGAGATGTCGGTGATCTGTGCAGGCTATGAGAAATTTACGATGGTCAAAGATGCAGCCATTGGCCCGTGCACAAGGCTACAAAATTTTAAGCCACGCTCAGTCGAAGATAACCAAATTACATCAATAAAAAGTGAGGTAATCAAGATATACAGATACAAAGAAGCAATGACCAAAAGTAAATAAACAAATAGGCGGCAGGGATGCAAATTGGGGTAATTTTGAGCTTTTAAAGTACAATATGATTCAAGAAAACAAACTAACCAGGTGATAAGTTTTTGGACATCTATCAACACGGCAACCAATTGTTGCCCCAGGCCTTCCACATCGGCTGCATTTCAAAACCCTTCCCCTGCAGAGGGCTGCCCTAACATTTTTCAAACATCCCAAGCCAGCAAAATAAACCTAAGATCATAAGTAAAAGTATAAGTGGGTGCCTTACCCATGAAAACAAGACTTGGTAAATGGAGGACCCAAGCAGGGAAAGAATCCAGATAGTATGAAGGTCAAACAACAATATAAACTGAGATCAAACAGTTCAGTCTGCTGCTTATTTTCTACTGGCATTTCCATCATATTTCCAGCAGATGATAACAGAGATGCCTAATAACCTTATAAACACACCACATGAGTAATATAATGGAGAAAAGTCAGTCAATCAATCAACTACGCCTTAGTTAGAAGCTAGCTAAAGTTGGCTATCTGAATCTTAATATCATGTGCTCCTGTCCCTCGCCTACTCCCAGACGAACAAACTCTCCTTTCTTTCAAACTTCTTTCAGAGGCATGTTTTTGTCTACTACACTTGTGTCAAATCATCTTTTCTAAATTAGCTAAGAACTAAACCAATAATAACATGCTTGTCAATTTTTTTTTCTGAAACAAATATTGAAACTGCTTACTCTTTGCTTTCCCCTCAAATCTCACTATGTAAAAGACCAAGTTTCTAGTATGCCAGCAGGATGAGATGGTTGGAATTTAACAAGTATTAAATTGAAGACATAAATTAAGGAAAATAACAGTTGACTAGGTAAATACTAAATAGATCATACCTCTGGACTCCATACAGCACATTGCTGATGAACCCAAATCCCAGCTATACCATAACGATCATTTATTGGCCCCAACAGGCGCCCAAGCCAGCCAGGTTCATCACCAAATCCATCCCACATGTCATAGTTAGGTTCGTCAGAAGCAGAAGACCCGCTCTGTGCTTCATCATCACTGGCAACCCCATACACTAGCCTCTTGGGAGGTTTACCATCTGTACCTCCTCCACACAAACCACAGAGTCTTCCCTCTCTTACTCGCCTCCTTCTCAGAGTACTATCAGCAGCACGATCTATCTCGATCAGCTTCTCCGTTCCCAGATCTTTATCACCAGAAACGCCTTCATCTTTTTCATGGGCGTCATCAACTGTGTCAACTCCATCTTTAGCTTGCTTCTCTGTGGCTCCATCTTTTTCATCATCAGCAAGTAAACCTCCTTCCAGAGCATCCTTTCGATCATTCACTTCAACATTCTCTTCATTTTTACCTTGTAAATCCTGTTCCAGAGGACCCACCTTGTCAGTAGTGTGGCATTCTTCTCGCACTACACAAGTTTCTGACTGAGACATGTCTTTATTAACTAACACCGACAGTGCATTGTCATCGTCAACTCCCTCCTTAAATCCAGTCTTTGAAATGTCGTCGTCTATTTCATCCCTCATTTGTAGCAGCTCATCCTGGTCTATCATTTTGCCATCCTCCCCACCACCACCACCTGTATCACTTTCTTGATGCTCAGTAATCATTATATTCGAAGCTTTTACTCTTCCAGGTCTCTTCGACTTAACTATAGTTGATTTCTCACATTCATGAGCTTCTTGTATATCCAACTCTGTTTCTTCCTTCGGCCCATCAACATCCTTGAAAAAAAGCTGCTTTTTACCCGCTGGCGACGACTTCACATTATTCCTTACTCTATTACCCGCACCCTTAGTCCTACATCTCAACCTTGATTGCCAAGCACTACAGCTTTCTTCCTCCAAACCCTTGGAAGTCGAACAAGGTGGCTCCACCTTCCTCTCCACACCACTCATCCCACTCCTCTTATCAATCTTCCTACGCTTCTTAGGTGGAGGAGGCGATGCATCAAGCAAAACAGGAGCTTTTCGAACCCTAGTACCCCTACGAAGCTCAACCTCACTCTCATCGCCATTCCACTCGCTCGTTCCAACACCATTATGATTCTGCTTATAAGTTTCTTCACAAATAGCATCTAATCTCTTATGCTTCTTCTTAGTCCTAACATTCACTAATTCCTTATCCTTCCTTCTCCTAGCAACCGACGCTGTCCGCGACAATCGCATGACAAGACAACTCCTTATATATATCCGTTAATTTCACACTCTCCACACCAAATATATACACGCGGTTCACTAATTTAAACAAAATCAAATCCCTAAGTAATTATAACTCAATAAAGAATCAATGAGGATCAAATGCACTGGTTTTATGGTAAATTAACCTCTAAATAACCGTAAATTAGTGAAAATAATGTAACTAACCTTCAATTAATTGATCAAAAAGCATAAAACGAACGGTAAAAAAACTTGAAAATTACCGATTTTACTTGTCACCTTTAGATTTTTATGAAGATTGAGATTTGAATTAGGGTTCGTTTGGTTCAATTTTCTGTTTTTTTTGCTGAAATTTTTGTGTATTTTTTATCTGAATAAAAGAGAAGACTGGGGCGGAGGTATATAGAACAAGGGTTCCCAAGAGTGATTTATATTATGGTTATAACCACGCGTGTTGAAGAGCGTGGAACTCACGTTCTTGTAGGAGTTGTTTAGGAGCACGTAGATTATTGGAGGTAAATAACACGCGGTGGATTAAAGCGTGTGGGATTTATAGGAAGGTGTGAATTTGCAAATTTTATTGGTATTTGGCACCAAACGTTACCGCCAAATAGATTGTTCTTGTTTTTAGTATAAAAGGTGTTGAGTTTCAAATATTTTGCACAAATGTGGAAAGATGAAAGAATTAGTGGGTGTTGTACGTTAGGGAATAATAAGTTGGGGGCGCCTAACAAAATGCTTTGAGTTACCTAAAGTATTGCAATTTCAATTTCTTTCTTTGTTCACTTATTGAGATTTTGTTTTGAAGATTTAAAAAACTAAATAATTATATACATTATTTTATGTATATAGTAGTAAAACATATGTTAGGTGTTTAGACAAAGTTCACTTAGCTTGGCTCTCATAAATGTACACTTCATGATGAATTGAGTACTTTCTAAGTAGTTGTTTTGTTTGTATTCTATTATCTCAATTTTGATTTGGAAGATGTTTTTTCAAGTAAATAAGTACTCCCTCCGGTCCATTTTATTTTATCACTTTCTTTTTTTAAAAGTCAAATAATATAAATTTTGGCCAGTATTTTGAAATATATTTCTTCACCATATTAATATGACAAGAATTGAAACTTGTAGTACTTTTCGTGTAGTTTTTTAATATCTAAATTATAATTTTAAAATATTGACTAAATCTAGTTCAATTTGAATCCGAAAATTGGTCAACTTGATTTTCGAAAAGTGAAAAATATCAAATAAAGTGGACCGGAGGGAGTATTATCTTTAGAGTAATATTCTAGAGAACATCAGCATTACTCCTAGCTTTTTGGAAACGAATTTATTTCTGTTTGATTCTTTAAATCCAATCGCACGTGGTTTTGCATTTTGGACAAAATCTTTTCTTGCAAACGTGCTTAAAGAATAAATGACGTTTTCATGTCCCACACTTTGACTCCATTAAAATTCACCTTTTAATGAACTTTAAAACAATCTTAAGCTTCTCAAATTAATTGTACTTTTACAAGATATTTGAAAGAAAAAAAAACAATAATTCTTCTATATTGGTCATATTATTGACTCGCAAATTTATTCAGACTCAGGAAGATAAACTCAATCTCACTCATATTATAAAGCTCATACGTATGACAAGTTAAATATTGGAAAGCAATGGTACCAAACCCTTGCCGGCAAAAAAGGGACATGTTACGAAGAACATTGACAAACATGAAAAACAAATACTAAATGATTTAATAGAGGGACGAAGTAAAAAGTTGTTCAACTTTCAAGCACAATTGGCTATATTCCAAGATGACATCAGCTCGACTTGCCTTTAGTCCTTGCCTGCTGTAAAAGCGAAACTTTACATTAAACATGTCACGGAAAGCATCCTGGAACGAAAAGGATAAAGGAAGAAATCCATTTGCTCCAACCATAATGTCTGTTCGTTAAAGTATTGAGACGGTACATCGACAAGGACAAGTCATTTCCCAGTTGATTGAGCCAAAAAGTACTTCAATGCAAGTATCAAAGGAACACTAACTAGTTTCCAGCTAATTGGACTTGTAATAGTTGTAAGGAACAAAAATGCTACTCTAATAACCTGCATACACATTCAATATCACTGCAAGAGAAAATGTAATGGTCAATTGGGGAAAACAATTATCAGATCACACCAAATCCATTGAACCAGCCCAACCAAGCAAGAAACGTTCATATGATTTTCACTGTCAACACCAACATGGTGAACAATCAACCAATTCCAATTGTATGAAAAAGATGTTAATGTACAATCACTGACGCAAACCACCACCAATAAGTTTCGTTACCTTCTTCCTCTCTTTCTTCTTCTTTTTCTTTTCCTTTTCCTTCTTGGCAGTTGGCAGGGGTGGGGGTGCTTGGGTAGGTATGGTGCCTTCCCGAATACAAGAGACCTCAACTAAAACTTGAGAAGAAATGAAGGGGAGGATGCCTAAACATGTTAGGCGATAACAAAATGGTCCGAGCATAAACTACTCATCTAATGCGATTCTCTAAGAGAAATTCAACTTTTTCAGGAGAATGAGGATTTCTTCTAGCCGTAATTTGGAAATGGGCTCCATCAGTTAGCATGTGATGTAGTACTCTTGCTATGTTGTTTGCATCATCTATTCCAAGGTGATGGCTTCCTAACAAAGGAATTTGGAGTTCCCTCATCATTGAGAGCATTCCTGGGGCCTACCATTGATGAAGTGAAACCATACTTCCGTAAATTATTGCGAAAAATATACGAAAACTAATAGAAAAGATGAAATTGAGAAAAAGTTCCTAAATAAATATGAGAGAATGACATTGTAAAAAATTTGCACACTCACCCTTCTCTTGTAGAAGTTCAAAAACACATCCTTCAGATTAATCCATTCCATGAAATACTGCGGCAATTTTATACCCGAATCTTTGCACTGCTGGGGAACCTTAGTCTTCAGATCCCAGTTCCCACTAACATATAAAAATTGAATTCAATCACTCAGAAGTATTTCCTTGCTCTGCTGATTACTCAGTCTGAACATTAGCTCCCTGGTCTTAATTTTAGAAAATTATACTCTATAATGCAAACCACACAAGAGATGTCCTACCCCCTCCACCTTTTTACATTGGAATGAGAATAAAGTATTATTTTAAAACACTCAATATAAATGATAGGTTTAGAGGTCACGTTATTCTAGCATCACATATTAATCTCAACAATAAGCAGTTTAGCCCCAAATCATGATATACCCCTAAAACTAACGTGTAAATGCAACTTTTGCAGTAACAACAAAAATTCTGGTGCAAGCAAACAGGGCAAGCTCGAACATGGGCTAATATAGCTAAAGACAGATAATTATCGGGTTAATAACAAATTAAACACACGAAATAGCTGTAGCACCTTCTTGGATTCAGAGCATCAACAAGTCATCAATATGGGACACATCAAAATCAAATGATGTTTGCATTTTGTTAACTATCATCATATAACAAAGTTTAACCATCAATAGATACTTTCAGTAGCATTTCATCTTTCATAGCAACGACTCACCAAGTAACAAAGGCAGCCTTATTTAGACAGCCACCTAATTCATTTCTCCACAATTGACGTTGACCTAGCCAAACTTCAAACTGCTCGATAACTTCCCGAAATGGTATAGCTGTATCATGCCAGACGCTGCATGATGCAAATGAACAACATTAAGCGTCAGATTCAGGAATTAACAGTTGTTGCAGAAATGGCTGATCCATTGTTAATGAGGATGAATTGGCAATAATTTGTATCAGCAATTAAGCATTCATAATGATCCAATTTCTAACTACCTACAGAGCCCTCAACAGTGTCCTCCACCAAAAACAACCAAACATAGAACTCTTTTGTCATCTCTTGATGATTTAACAACAGATTTGGATCTTGCAAGTATGTTTCATATAGCTTCACTTCTCAGTGCCAGTTTTCCTCGTGAACAATATTATTAAGCAGGTAACCTAGCTTATAAAAATTGTAACATTACAGGGCGTAAGGGGGTAACATGTTCACAACTTTACCCTAAGTATACAAGCTACTTACTGACCTGACCCTGAAACCTTGATGCAATAATGAAAAGCTACCACTCTGGAGCCACCCACAAAGAACAGTCTTATACTCATGGAAGAAAAGGGAAGGTGACATAGAAAGTGAAAAAGGCAAAGCACTGTCAAAAATGGACTCTGCACACACAATGAGACCCAGAAGAGAGACAACTTCAGGTCTTCATGGGAAAGAAATTAAGGTTCAACTTCAGGTCTTCATGAGAAAGAGCATCCCTAATTGGCCTTGGAAGTGCACTTGGGAAAACAAAGCTCCTTTGAAGGTGGAGTGTTTCACATGGGTGGTGGCACATGGAGCATGCTTAACACATGATGATAATTTACAGAAAAGAGGTGTAAACATATGCAGTAGATGTTCACTGTGTGAGAGGCAAATTGAGGATGTCAACCATCTTTTTATTCATTGCACCTTCACCAAACAGTTATGGGACTTTATCTTGAGTATTGTCGGGATTCAATGGTCGATGCCAAGAACAACAGAGGAGTTGTTGCATTGCTGGTCAAGGATAGGTCTTGGGAAGGTTAAGATGAAGATTTGGAACACACTCCCCGCAGCTGTTTGGTGGAGCATATGGAAGGAAAGCAATGCAAGAATTTTTGAAAGCAAATCCGAATTTGTAATTTTCTCTCTTAATTTTTTTGGTGTAACATGGCAAATGCAAATGATACCGAGGCCATGATACCCCCTGTATATAATTTTTACAGCACACTTTTATTGTTGGATTTCAATAAAATTCCTTTTAACGATAAAAAATAAATAAAAATAAAGGTTCATGCGCCAAGAAGATTCTCTTATAAAATAATCAAATCCGTGGATATTACGTACAGTAATATTCTACCAAGACAGAGAGGCAAATAACACTAATTGCCTTAGTTTCATTTAACAGAAACTGTCATGGGGAAGCTCTTCAGTTACGTATGGAAAGAAAAAAGAGAAACAATGCTTTTCTTGAAGAAACTAACTGAGGGCGTAGAGTCGTATCTTTCAAGTTTTGCATGTGAAACAAACATTGCAATTCTTCATGTAGGGGCAAAAGGCACCAAGTGCCGAGTTCCAAACTGTATTTCAAGCTACTGTAGTAGAAACCATACCGATCAACTCCTAGCTTTCCATATTTTCCTTCTATATATTCATTTATTCTTTCTTCATGCATTTTTGTGGGCCTCACAAACCTGTAGCAATACCATAAAGAGAAAGAACTAAGATTGATCTTGTCAAATTTAAAATAATAAGAATAATAATAATAATGCTACATTCCCAGCAAACAGTCTTTCGCACAAGTGAAAACCATTAAAATCCAATAACCTTTTTTTCTTTTGATAGGTAAAATCCAATAACCTAACAAACCTTAATACGTCATATGATCAATAATATGGACTTATCCACTTCATGAATAGCAATATGATATGACAAATCTCATCAAAATCTGCCAGTGCAAGGTGGCAAATACATACCAAATAGCCCAATACTAAACACAAAAAAAATAAAATCAAGTTTGAGAGAGTTTGTTGAAAAGGGTCATACCACCGTTTCTTCTTAATGTTAAGAATAGGTCGCCAACTATTTGAACGGATCTACCTGGTCAGCTACACAGTCTAGAGAAGAAGATCCTATATTAATAAGATAAAACTAACTTCCCCCCTCCTTCAATTTTGTAGAACCCTCACAGCCTGTGACTTGTCCAGCCAGCTATTTGCATGCAAATTCTCAATGCACATGGAGCTCACAACTCCCTTACATTTGCGGTTTTGCAAAGTATGTGTTTTGAAGAAACACTAAAAACTTTCTTCTGACTCTTTACAATGTTATCGTCCCTCTTCAGCAATTCTTTGTAGAATATATACCCCTTTCTATTTTCAGAGATAAATCCTACCAAAGCAAATTTAATCGCAGATCGCTCTACTGGCATGAGAAGTGCATCTTTACCAGCTTTAGTTTCCTACGAATGTTTCACTAAACATATCTTACCAGACAAAATACCATTGAAGAATCTACTATCCACTATGCTCATTTTGATTGTGTGCGTATGGGAAGTTCTACTCTTCATCCAGAAGCTATCTTGATCAACAGTACACTACAGAGCACCTTTGTATCTGAAAGAGCTAGTCAAGCTGCACTATACTCCAGTTTCTATCATTATCAGATAGGGGTGATCAGTTCACCGCACATTTCTGGCCGTCGTTTCAAGAAGATTTGGGCTGCAGGTCAAGCTCCGTACGGCATTTCAGCCTTAGACAGATTGTCAGGCAGAAAAAGAACTTTCAAACCCTGGAGGTATGTTACAGGCATTTGCCTGTGTTTTTGGTGGAAGTGGGATGAGCTTCTTCATAATTGAGTTTGCTATAATTATAGCTACCGAGAAAGTATTCAAATAAACCATTTGAAGCATTGTACAGGAGGCACTGTTGATCACATGTGGTTGGTTTGTACAGGAGGAAGCGAAACTTCTTGGCCTGAACCCTGTTCTAGAAGCGTTGGAGACAGTCAAGTATATCCAAGAAATGCTTAGAGCAACTCAAAGTAGTCAAAAGTCTTATTCGGACGAGAGACACTGAGAGTTAGAAATCATGGTAGGGGACTATGTGTTTTAGAACGTGGCGCCAAGGAAATGGTGATGAGGTTTGGACAAGTTAAGCCCTCAATTCATTGGACATTACGAAATTCCCAAGAAAGTTGGCAGAGTGGCTTATAAACTTGCTTCGCACCGGAGTTATCCTCAGTGCATTCGACCTACCACCCGTCGATGCTAAGAAAATATGTGCATGATCCTTCACAATTGATCCCGTTCAAGACAGTGGAAGTTGATAGTGTAGGAATGTTGATCCACCAACTCTCAGTGACTTCTCTGATTTAGCTGGGCATCTAGATACTCTACCCATTATAAATAGATGTGAAAATCGCGCTCAACACCTACTCACATTGAATAAACCTCTGTTACTTTGAATACTGTACAATTATACCCTATCCAATCCTATCTTGTGAAAAAATGCAGCCAAAATAGGTCCTTAAGAGTACACAAGCCGATACTTTCTAATAATTTTCTGATTTCTCAAGCATATCATGAATGTTAGCACAATATCCCGTAATTCCAATAATATTTCAGGCAAAGAAAACAATTAACATTAACATAGTGCAGTCGCAACTATCATGTCGAAGCTAAGATAACAAAAACTAACCTATGGAAAAAGTCGACGACATCCAAGGTTTTGGCATCAAAGAGGAGAACAGGAAACTCAAGAATTTCAACTTTACCCTCCAAATCAAGCACCAAAAAGTACTCCAACTCTTGCTGCTGCAAATTCTTAGGTCCCACAGCATTTTTCGTAAGCTCAAGGGAGCAATTATGATTAAACTTGTCAATATGCATAGGATCATCCATCTATACAGTAATGAGAAGCACAAAACATTTTAATGTTAAACCAAGTGAAGTTAAAAGATAGGTGTATAACTTATCTGCGCGCTGGTGTTTACACCAAACCATACAAATTTACCATGATTGAGTACTTGAATAATTTAATAATGTGAGAATATATGCTACTAATAACTAGGTTAAGTGAAAAAAGTGTGTGCAAACACATGTGACGCATTTATTGGTTCAGTGTAACCACAGGGTTAAGTTTTAGCAAATATGTTTATGAGAAGGTGGAGTGTATTACTCACTCCGTCCCATTTTAGTTGCGCTTTAGCTCTAGTAGTACTTATTTTAATCCTATGGTAAAGTTGGAAACAACTAACAAATTTAGACTTGAAATTCTAATGACAAGTAATGTGGATTATTTTTTTTTAAAACTAAAGCGACAATTAAAATGAGACGGAGAGAATATTACCTTAGTGCACTTACCTTGAGTAAAATAGAGGCACGTTGGCTTCCAACGGGCACGAGAAGATGTAGGCTGAATTAAAGAAGTAGATTCTTCAGCCATTGAAAGGCATGCGGAGATATTTATTTGACGGTTGGGTTGAAGTGAGCTTGGAGAAATTAGCACTGGAGAAGAAACAAGGAACCGGCGTAGCAAGGGGACCTTACAAAATCTCATAGCCATTGGGGGAACGGCTATTTGAGGATTGGGTTTTTGCTGAGAACTAAATGAAGGATATAGTGGACTGGTGACTGCTGACTGCTGAGTATGGAGTACTAGTAGCTCAACTCAAATACTATTGGACAACATATGAATTATGAAAAAAAAAAAAAAAAAAAAAAAAAAAACATATGAATTATGAGCCTTGAAATTGAGAAAATTGTGTGTTTCAAGTTGGAAACCACTAATTAAAAGCACTTTATTATACCTATACAAATGTCATGCCAATTTAAAGACCATCAGTTTTTTTAAAAAAAAAAAAATTGTATTATGTAGATTTAAAGTTTCAAAAATATTTATTTATTTTTTAAATACTATGTCCAGTCAAATAATGACATATATATATATTAAAATCGGTGGAGCATTGCCTTAATATCTTTACGACTTAAATATTAAAGTTTAACATTTGCATTCAAATATTTACCTTAATATTCTCAATTGCAAAAATATGACATGGGAAGCAATGGTTTGCCAAAATGCCCTTAATAATAGTGGCTTAGCAAAGCTATCTTCCATTAGTTTTAATGAAACTTATTCTGGACGAAATACCCCTCACAACTAATAAAAAGACTCACACTATCCTCACATTCCTTTTCCCCCTTCAAACAATCTCTAAACCCTAAAAAACTATAACTTTTACAAATTCCTCCATTGAAACGAAGATTCAAGGTTAGATTCCTTTAAATTCCTACTCTCTTACATTCATTTAGATAACCTTGTAGAAAATTTATGAAAATAGGTATCTTACACAAACTTCTTCGCAATTACGAAAATTTTAAGCCATGTTGCAATGGGCAACTTGTCTCTACAAGTCTTGGCTATGCAAAGAGTTTAAGCTCTTGTGCAATGGCACCTTAGACAGACTTCCCTGGCAATTGCCAAGACTTCAAGTTTTATTGTAGTGGCCAACTTGCAAAAGAAAGTCTCTGCAAATCTTGGCTATTGCCAAGAGTTTAAGCTCTAGTGCAACGTGCACTTACAAAGAGTTCTTGGCAATTGCCAAGACTTCAAGTCCTGTTGTAATGGCCAATTTGTAGAGAAAGTCTCTGCAAGTCTTGGATATTGCCAAGAGTTCAAGCTCCGGTGCAATGGGCACCTTGCACAGACTTCTTGGCAATTGCCAAGACTTCAAGTCCTGTTGCAGTGGGTAATTTGCAGAACAAGTCTCTTCAATTCTTGGTTATTGCTAAAAGTTCAAGCTCTGGTGCAATTGACACCTTGCACATACTTCTTGACAATTGCCAAGACTTCAAGCCTTGTTGCATTAAGTAATTTGCGAGAAAGTCTCCGCAGGTCTTGGTTATTGTCAAGAGTTCAAGTTCTGGTGCAATGGGCGCGTTAACTACGAAATCAAAGTGAAATCCAATAAAAGAAAAATAAAAACAAGATTGAATGAAAGTTATGAACATCGTCATTAAGGGTCAACTTATCACTGGACAAATCAAAAAACCAACTTTTTTATCAATGGTAACACCATCCAAGTGATGTTACCAAATTCTCTGCAACTTTTGGCAATAGCCAACACTTTAAGGTCGGGTGGAAGGAGGCAACTTGTAGGGGAAGTCTCTGAAAGTATTAGCAGTTGCTAATATTTTACGATCTGATGCAATAAGCAACAAAGTCTCTGCAAGTATTGGCAATATTCAAGACTTTAAGTTCTATGCAATAAGCAACTTGCAGATAAAGTCTCTTCAAGCCAACACTTTAATCTTTGTGCAATAGAGGCTACTTGCAGAGAAAGTCTCTGCATTAATGGCAATAGCCAAGACTTTAAGCTCAATGCAATGAGCAACAACAATATCTAATTGCTATTGTTAATAAGAACCTTAAAATCATCTTAATCAAGCATAAGAAATAAAAAAAATATATCATAGAAACGTCAAATTTAATTCAACGATCATCAATCGAAATGGAAAAAACTTACAGATAAGTGTATAGATAATAATTACAAAAAAAATACAGAAATAAATAAATACAAATAAAGGATTAGGCAAAATAAAATTACATTATAACATAAATTAAAGCAAAAAAATAAAATAAATAAATTTTTTACAGATTTTCTAAATCACTCTAGGACACAAAGAAGAAAGAATGAAATGGAGGAGGAAGGAGAGAAGGAAAGGAAGGATGAAAGAGAGAAGGAGATTGTTCCATGTGAATTGGGTTTAGGCAGGGGTAAAATAGTCATTTCGCATAGTGAGGGATGATGTGGAGGCCATTTACTTAAAACATTTGAAAGTGAGGACAAATTGGTAAGACCAATGCTTATGGAGAGCACTGCATGAATTTTATTTTTATTTTTTTGGGTAGATTTATGTGTATAAACTTGTCCAAAGCAGTGATATAGACAAAATCAATTCTAGGTGCAAATTCCACTCTCCCCTGCCACTGACCCGCCTGCAAGGGAGAGTATCTCCCGACATAAAAAATTGGCAGCTAGAGTTTTTAATTTTGAAGGTGTGGCTAAATTTGTAAAACATAAATTGTGCTATGCATGTAAGAAAAAAAATATGATGTTTCATTTGTAATTTTCTTTGTTTAAAGTGCTATTTCTGAAAAGTTCTCAATTTTTAAATTAATGAAAAAAAGATAACCACATTCCTTTAAGGTTGACAAAGGGTAAAGGTTGCAACCTCTGAATGAAACTCAAAACTATAGCTCGAGTTACAGGGCCTCAGATTATACGAATTGAATCACCAAACCATTGGAAGAATAAAGGGACACCTACAAAAATACCCATAAAATTTAAAATAGTTACAACCACTATCTACTATTTTCAAATATTACCCGATCTACCAACTAAAATATTTACCCACTCTACCCATCTAGACTTGTATACCATAGATTATGCAGTATACCATAAATGTATACCTTATAACAGAGATATACAGTAATAAATAGTCCTCCATACTTTTATACCATAATTTATGCAGTATACCTTAAAGGTATACACCTATAAGGCATAACAAAAGTATACAATAATAAATGGATAGGTTGGATAAATACTTTTAATTTTATGGGTAGTGTAATTTTTAATGGGTATGACTTGTAAATACTTTAAATTTCATGGGTATAAAGTGTAAAAATTCCAAGAATAAAACCGGGGCTTCTTATGCGAAAGAAAACTTTCACTCTGTACAAAAATGTCACACACTATACCATTTTGAAAACATAGGAAATACATATAAATAGGTGGAAGAAATCCTAGAACTCCCTCCTACTACCCCTGCCAACCTCCCATATGCCACCCCAAAGTTGCCATCTTATGGCTGCCGCCTCCGGTTGCCGACCACCAGAATTTGTTTTTGATATTTTTTTTTTTGTATTTGCTTATGTGTAGTATCTTTTCTATGTATGGATAATGATATACCGAACAAACACTACACATACACCAATAAAATTGTTGTGTGTTGTTTGTATGTCTAGTATATATTTAGTGCATGTATATTCATACATAGGACATACACCAGTATATGCACTGGATAAACTAACATACATCTTATACATATGTTGAATGTAAAGTGTGTAGGCATTGTATGTATGTATGTATGTATGTATGTATGTATGTATGTATGTATGTATGTATGTATGTATGTATGTATGTATGTATGTATGTATGTATGTATGTATGTATAGTGTATATACAGAGCATACACTAGGCATACATTTGCCATATATTTTCCTACACTCAAAAACCACTAAAAATACATCATAACTGCCATAAATATGTCGTATCCATCGGAGAAACTCAAAAGAAAAAAAAAAAGAACGGGTTGTGGCGCTGAAAAATAGCATCACTGGCGACTTGCTTTACACTAAATCTGGCATTCACATAGCACCAACGGAATCAGAGGGGTTGGGGGGGGGGGGTGTCGGCGATGCCATTTCATAGCAACAACAACATAAATAAAGGAGAACGGTGAGGGGTAGAGGGTGGGGGAGATCTGGCGATGACGAAAAAGGGGTGGGGGAGCTCCGGTGACTGCGGAGAGGGGGTGGGGGAGGAACGCCGACGACGAAGAAGGTCATCGGTAGGCTGACGCCAACGACAGTGAAGTATGGGGAGAGAGCAGAGAGAAAAGAATAGTAGAGTTTTATTATGTCTGATAGCATTATTTAAAATATTGCTATGATTGATAATATATTACTATGTTTTAAAAATAAGTTAGGCTGTAATAACACCTAGCGTAATTTATCCGAACAAAGCCACAAACCCTCTAAAAGCCAGGGAAAAACATTACTTAAAAAGCAAAAAGTTGAAGGAACCATGTGTTTTTACTTCATCAAAAACAATGCCCATTCAATGAACCAAAAGACCAGGGAACCAATACTTGAAATGTAAACAATAAGACCAAATGCCTATAAGGTCCAAAAATAATCTGGTTTGACATTAGGGGATCAGTTTGAGGGCCCAAAGCATTTCGGCTGCACATGCAAATGCTCAGTGACTGAACTGAACCAACCTCAGTGTATTATCAACTCTTAAAAAGTAGTAGTACAAACTAAGTGACTCAAAGTACAACTACTAAAGCTAAGAATTTATTGCAAAGAGCAAGAAGGACGTCAAAAGGAGGACAAAGCGGGGAGCTATGTAAGATACGCAGGCTGGTTGAGGCCCAAAGAAAGACAAAGTGGATCTAGACTAGGTACATACAGCTTGGCTCTTGCTTTTCCGTGGGCGGGGAAAAAACATCGGCTCTAGCAATGTAATTTGAAAATTAAGGTAATAATCTGTTAGTTATAGTCGGTTAAATTACATTGTAAAAGCAAATGCATATAAATTAAATTCATAAATTAATTATAATTAATTGATTAGAAATGTTTATGTGCGAGACATGTTTTCTAGAGGAGGAACGTCAACTTATAAGTTTATGTGCAAATAATATTGAAAAGTTATGAATCTATCTAATACTACTATCCAGTAACGATACTAAACTCTTTTAAATGCAGATTAGCATAAGTGACTGACAAGTTATCCATCATCTTCTTTAGCAACTCATTTTGGTAGTATAAATAATTGCTGGTAGATGGCTAACTGATTGTATATATATTTTCACCTGCCAGTGAAAAAAAGTTGAAACTTTATAAATAAAGATGCAAAGTTATTATCTCATATTGTCACTAGTCCAGCTGACTACACAAACTGAACGACCCCTTTTGAAATGATTAAAGAAATTGAGGTTTCTTAAATAAACGCCAGAAAAACCCCAGCAGGTAAGACTTATTCCTTCTCAGGTTGTCCAACTAATTATATTATTAGTAAACTTAGCTGTTACATTATGAGAAAGAAGTGAATTATATTTTAGTGAAAATTCGAGCTTGTTTGAAGCAGTGATCAAACAAGAAAAAAGGGTCCATCACATGGTGTGTGCTGGCAATAGCTAAGTCTTTTCTCTGCATAAAACTTCCACATATTTCCTTTTATGTTCCAATTAAATGCATACACCTCCCTTTCTCCTTTCTCTCTCACACATCAATTTCTAAATTATGTCTTTTTCTATACTTCTTTCGTTAACCATTAACACATATCTATGTCTGTCTCTTCTCTAAAGTTTAATAATGAAACATCTTTGTTTCATAGTCTTTCTGTCCACATTGTATTGAATACGCAACTGTTTTATGAGCACATGATATCCAATCCCACATGGCCACTCTAATCAACCCCATTTGACAGCTTTTTCTAGATATACAACCATATATAAAAAGTAATAGGGACAACCCAAGAATCCTATGTGGGACTACAACTTATTTTTGTGAGCACAAGAAATTAAACTTTGTTTGTAGACATGGATCTTATTGATGAATATGTGTCTGTTCCATCTTCTCCTAAAACCACTAAAGATGACCAAATGGAACCTGGAGTACTTCTCGAGGAAAGTTGGTTTTTTGGTAACTTGCTTGATAGAAAATCAAGAATGTTGAGATGTTATTCTGATCCTTGTCCTTCCTCCAAAACTACTCATCAAGACATGTTAGCTGGAAAAACAATGGAGGAAACATTTTCTTCACTTCAGAAACTTCCAAGGGGAGAAAGATTAACTCTTGATTCAAGAAGAAGCAATCCAAGATTACAAGGATCAAATCAGAACAATTTGAAGAGGACACCTTCATTGCCAGTTTATGTAGACTACAAGGAAGAAGAAATCCATGATGAAGAAAGTGACTTTTCTATGGGAAAGTTGATCAGGCAAGCATCTATAAACCATGTAAAAGTCTCACCTCCAAAACAAACTTCACAAATATTACCAAAAACATCACAGAGCAATCTGCAAAGAGCACCTTCTCTGCCAGTTTTTGTAGATAAGGAAGTAATCCAAGATGAAGACAGTGACTTCTCTATGGGAAAATTGATTAGGCAAGCATCTTTAAACCATGCAAGAGTCTTGCCTCCAAAATATACTTCAAAGGTATTTTTACTACTTATCATCATCATGCTTATCATTGCCTACTTCTGTGAATCTTTCTTGGATCTATTTGTTTCGAGTAGCTTTTAATATTAATTAGACCAGAGGGCGGACCTAGAACATTGAGAGCGGTTAAATTGAACTCATCATTTTCAGCGTAGACCATAGTCATATTTGTGAAATACCTTCAAAATAGTCGAACACCATTTTTCATAGAATCAGAACCATAAGTCCATCGTGTTCAAATCTTGAATCCGCTGATCTAGTTTTAACCCATATTAGTAGTTTTTTGTGGTATGTTATTAACTAACTCACTTTAAATTGTTGTCATGTAGCAGGGTCTCACAAAATGTTCAAGCATATCTAGCACCGCAAAGCACCATTTAAGGAGAAAACAAGAGCAAGAAAGTAATAGCTTGGAGGGTAGTGATGAGATGAGGAGAAAATATTTGATCAACCAAAGTAAGACTAGAAATAGTTCAATTGAGGATTTGCAAAGTTTTAAGAACTTAGACATAAACAATGAAAAGAAGGATTCAATCCCAAAGTTGCCAAACGCAACTCCAAGCTTGAAAGAGAAGAACAAGATCAAGAAACCTGTTGGTTTATCAGAATTAGACAAGATCAGAAGACCACCTTATTCACCAGAAGATCACATGAAAGAACAGATCAAGTTCTGGGCTAGGGCTGTGGCATCTAATGTGCGTTAAGACTTTGCAGAGCTGTTGATCAACTCAACATTGGAAATTTAGTAATTTACATAATTAATTACTACCTCTTAGGATACACTCTCTGATTACAGAAACAACCTCTGTTACTGAACCTTATAATCTTTGTCATAGACAAATTCATTGTTAATTACTAGACTTGATGCATAATCAAAGTACCATTGGGGGAATAATTTTGTATTTAATTTTTTTGTAACAGCTTCAGGCTGTAGCATCTGCGTATATAACATGTTTTTTCTGCTTTTACCTAATCTACCAGCTTAATACTATGGGAGCATTTCTGGATTCAATTAAATATTAAATGGGTACAGATTGAAGTTCCCTTATAGATTTATTTGATATTTTTGCTGTGGTATAGAAGGAGTTAATGCATGGAAAAACTTTATAGTTCGTGAATAAGAAAAAGAAGTGGAAATAATGTGAATCTTTAAATTTTTAGTTACATATACGTCAAGTTTCTTCTCCTAAGCTGAAAACTTTGTTGGGAACCTTTTTTCAATTAGAATACAAGTTTTAAGCTACATACATAGACAGTGTAAATTATATTTACATTATTAATGTAATTTTAATATGTTATATTAAGTTATTTATACTATTGTAGGTAACTTAACTTGTTAACGTCATTGTTTAGCAATATTATACACTGTCACAAAACTTAAAACTCGTTTAATGCTAGTAGGATAAGATGTAAAGATAAGTGTTTATTTTATGCAGATATTACAATTGCTTTAAAATTCGAACTTAAACAATATGAAAGGGTTTTTTTCATCTCTATTCTCCGCTTCAGGCTGGGAAAGGACGAGATAAAATATGATTATAAGAAAACAAAAATGACCCTACAATCAAAGACTAAAAACGACAATAGGAGACCACAAAGGAAAAGGAAGGAAATGATAAAGAAAAATGAAGAAAAAGGAATAGATATTGTTAAATTCAGCCAAAAAGTTTCATATGACCTATTGCTTTTATCCTTTTCAATACTTGGAAATGTAAGATTCATGATCCCCCGGGTTGTCACATTACTCCAAAAAGAAAAAAAGGCTTCTCATGTGTGTTATCTGTGTTAGTACTTTTTAAAGGTGTCAAGGTTGTGGACACCTTTTTGGCTTTTGCACTCATATTTGTTGCAAATAGATGTTTTTGTTCCCTCTTAAAAAATTATCCTGTTAATTTCACAAAATTGAATTGATAAAATTTGGAACTCACTTTTTTCATTACTATGTTTAATTCCTTGTTAGTTTAATCAAATCAAGGGCATCTTAACTCCCACGCTTATCTTTCACTTGAGATGTTTGGTATGACAAATTAGTTTTCTCCTTGATTAAAGTATTTTTCAGTATTTGGGTGATATAAATTGATGGGGGAAAAATACAGGCACTGTTCGTGGTTAGTTATTCTTCTTACTATTTCACATGATCATCGTCCTCATCCTTTAATACTCAAAACAATCACTATATCACCTTCTACTATAATAATGTTATGTGTACCTTTTATACCTAATCATACGCCAGAGAAATGACCTAGCAAGTTAAGTAGTAATAATAGTATTTTCTTTAGAAAACATCTTACATGAGTTGTAATATAATAAGTATTTTTGACTCAACTTATTTTAATAGAAAATTTTCCTTCATTTATATATTTCACGGTTGTTTGATGGTCACATCAAAAAAGGTAAAAACAAGTGATCTCCTCATCATCTATCTCTTTGATCATAGAAGTTTTTTGAAGTATATATTTGTAAGTAGATGCGATTCTACTCAACATATGATACGATTGGAATGCTTCGAGTGTCAAGTAACGTATGAAAAACAAAATAGCAGATGCTCAGCTTGATAAATACTCCACGTAATTAGCTATAGGAATTTTCTCATAACATCTACTCCTATTATTCATTATCAGGTGATGCAATAATAGTACTCATTTGAATTATAAGCTACCTCTAGATTTGTAGATTTTGCGACAACAAATCTAATAACGTTATTTCCTACAGATACCGATCAGTTGTCATTTGATAGTCGTTCTGTGTTTGTAACAATTTTGAGGTCCCAGGGCGATATATGAGTTCAGTACATGGAATTTTGGCCTAGACCTAGTATATGTATTAAGAAATTCACTAAATATGTACAAAAAGAATTCAGAACCTAGTTACTAACATTTGAAGACGATAAGCTAGTTCTAGGATTGGCCTCTTAGGTTTTACATATATTGGCTACTGACCTTGGAAACAACAACAGTTGCTTCATGCTTGAAAAGTCCAGATATTCCTACTTGCAGTACAATATGTTAACCTGATTCACGAGTGCAGGGGCTATGCTATGTGTGAAACAATGTTAATTTATGGTCATTACTCATTATAGATGCTCTGTTCTTAGAAGTGTAACATACAAAACTCGAGTCATATGCAAAAGTACAGTCAAAATTTCTGATTGGACATTCTTTTAGAGCATAATGACAGAAATATCTCAGTTTTTATGAACAATCTCCTCTTGCACCAACTGCAATAGAAGAAGATCCTTATCAGTTCATTCCTCTAGATGCCAGGTAGTTGGGATAAGGACCAGCTTAATTGTTATCACTTATCCAAGAAATGGTATATTGGTTAAAGGGCAGAAGATTAATAAGTGGTAAATGATCCTGATTTCCTGTGACAGAAACACCTTATAAGAAGTGTGTCATCCGTCATCGCTTCACCAGTTCACAAATACAAATGGATAATATTTTGTTTAAAAAATCCAAAATGTATATATATGTTGTACACTAAGTAAGCTTGAAAAATAATGCAACGTAAACTTCAGTTGGAATAAGAAAATTTTATAACCTATACAACCTCAACACCAAATCCATATACACACAATTGAGTTGTAATAATAAATCGACGCAGCTTACACAATTTTTTTTGCATGCGCTACTGCTGGATTCTTGATGACTTCAACTAACTGAAGAATCATTCGAGTCCTAAACCACCTTCTGAAGTCCTAAATAGATTGCTTTCAACAGAATAGAAATGTTAAACTGTAAAAGTGAATTGAAAGTTCTTAAAATAAATGAAGGAAAATGTTATGATACACTTGTACATTAACCTAGTTGTGATGCTGGTTAATATCTCGTATTATTGCCCATTAAGCCAGTTTTCACCCTTGGAGTACTACTCCTTTTGAGTACTGACTGTTATTCTTTTCAAATAACCATCACTAGAAGCTGCTTGAAAATCAAACAGGGCAGTCGAATTTGTATCCAGTGTATGCAGAACAATAACCATAACAACTGAAGTACAAAACATTGGGATTGGGCCAAAGATCCACAGCAGCAATGTGACAGCAAAATATAGTGCCCTCATACCAATAGAAAAAGAAATGCCACCTCTTATAACTGCTCTCTCAACATAGCTTGCTGGAAGTTCAATGTCTAATTGGGTGCTTATCAAGAATGTGGAATGTGCATAATACATTGTAGTCTGTACAAAAGAACCAAAAGCCACCAAGAAACAGGATAATATAGCAATGTATTTTATGGAAATGATGGAAGGGCTTGTTTCACCATAAATAATTGAATTGTCTTCAAAAATGCTTTTGGAGGAGGTTCCCAACCATGCCCCAATTAAAGAGGCCAATACTAGGGAAACTGATGACATGGAAGTTGCAGCTGATATGTTGTTACTAATCACAGATAAAGCTATTCCTCTGTCCTGGAGTTCAACCTGCAAATTAGATGTTTGTCAAATATATTGATAATTTGTAAATTGATCATTTGCATATACTTGATGTACGAGGTGGCATAATCAATCTATTTTTTAGTAACCAGTCCAACTAGCCTAAGTTTAATGGGGTTGGATCATAATGATCAGTTTATTGATTTCAAACCAATGAGTAGAACCCAATATTGGCTCAGAATGATTCAAATAGTGCAACAAACGGGACGAATTGCATTTCAGATGAAAACATATAAAATCAATATTGGAAATTGATAATTGTGCAAATTGGAAGAATTAGAGCAAAATATTACTACACAAAGTACAACTATTTAAGTTTCACATTTTTTTCAAAAAGAGAAGAAAAGAGGGGACGTTGTTATTATCCTTTATTTCACCCATTTTGATCCATCAAGCGAATTTAGGCGAGTTGGATCATAATACATACATTGATTTGACTTTTACAAGTTTGACTCAACTCGGCCATTTGCCCTCTTTGGATGTAAATTAATTACCCATTTAACATATATATACTTGATCTTGTGTATATGTGAACTTGAAATAGAGTTTTCTTACCTTCAAAGTTCTCTCCACCCAAGCTCTCTTGTTATGATTTTCATAACCAATGACTGTTTTCTCTGGACATTTTAAGTACCTATAGATAAGGAAGAGATGGTATCCAAACATAATCAGCAAACCAGCTGGGACTAAAACAAGATCCAGCTCTTCCTTCTTCCATGTGATCTGCAGGTGCATCCTTCTGCTAAAATTGAATTAAGGAGTTTCTTGTTTATTTAGTTTCTGACGAATAATGTACTTTGTTTAATTTGGGCATGGTTTGAGGGTTTTGACTATGAATATATATCATGGACAATATGTACTTCGCTTAATGGATTTCGTAAAGGATAATCGTTGGAAATGGTGAGATCATGTTAACGTAAAGTCTAGTATATTGAAGTGCCATGCAATTGTGATGCATGTTCGGGTCAACTCCTTAATTCTAGTAAGTGGAAAGGAATTAAAATTTGATGGACAGCTTGAAACAAACGAGTAACGTTATTTTGAAATTTGTTCATCTTGAGCAGTAAGCACATGCTAGCACTATGATATACTTAGTATAATAATATATGTCAACACATATTGCAGAACTGGTATATATCCGTCTTAGTATGCTAAAGTCTAAAATATATTATCCTAATTTTAGATGTACAAAAGAGTGTGTCAAAATACAGTACTCTAGGAATCAACAAAATCCCGTTCTAATTTAGTACAAGAAAATATTAAGTTTCGAGTTCTTAAACAGCCTGATTGATGGTTTTTTTTTTCCAAAATAAAAAGGAAAGATATATCAATTCCTTTTCAATTCAGTATAAGAATTTATTTATTTTATCTCGACTACATAATACTTCCTCCCTTCTAAATATTTTCCCTTTTCGTGAGCCAATTTGGCTAATCTTTGAAGCTAAATTGTATTAGATTAATGTCATATTTTAATATAAAAATTTAAATATTAAAAAATTAAACAAATAATATCGTAAGTTGCAACTCTTCTCATGTGATATGATTAAAAAAAAATATATGTTGATCAAATTAAAGTTCATGCAGCTTGACTTTCGAAAAGTAATAATTTCACATAAACTAGAGCGAAGGGATTCGAGTACTCCATTAACTCGGGGGTTACGTTGTTTCTGTCAGAGAAGTGAAGAAACATGCATGCTAGCTAGCTCCAAGATTAGAACTCGGAACAACAAAATACGTTAAGAAATAGTGTCGCACTTGATGAGAGGGTTCTAATTTATGAAAATTACTTTTATTATAGTAGTAAAATTATTAGATCAAATAAAGTCCAGATAAGGGTATAACTTGAACTAGTGTAACCATGAGAAGGCCCCTTATTGCAGCCTTTGGAAGTATATAAGCAAAAGCAAAGAAAACTATGGGTATAGAAAGATATCTCTGTATATTAGTTCTGCCAATCATCACTGCTCTCAACGTATTGGAATTGGAACCAGTGTGGTGTTTCCAGTGTTATCACGCTTACCTTGGTACTCCCTACTGGACCTTTGCTTTTTTTCTACTCTCTATTCTCCATTGCAGTATACTAATACAATATAAGTATGTCTTAATTTAACTTAATAGAAATAAAGACTTATGAAATAGGTGTAAAATATACTATTGCTAGCTATGATATTGATGTGGTCCAAAAGCTTTTGGAACTTGTATTTAAAATTGTGGACATTTTGCACACGTACTAGTACTTCATATCAATTAGTATCAATAAACGAATCTGCTCTCTCCCTTTCTCTTACTTTACTGCGCCCATTTTATATCATGTCTTATGTTAATTGCTTGAACCTATACGTGGGCCATGATTGTTACATTAAATGAAGAATTTAACTTGTGTGCATTGATACTTTAAGATGGTTTTAAACTGATATGTTTTTTTAATTAACATATCCATCTTGTTTTTCATGTTACCAATTCCACATTTATGATTATCCCAATTATCTTTAATATAACTTTAAGTAACTTGATAATGTAAAAATATTTCTATATAGTATATCAAAGTTAAACTCTAAAATTAAACTTGACAGGCTTACTTGTTTTATATAAATGAACTATAAATGACGACAATTCCTACAATAGTTGCATAAAGCGCATGCAGAGACGTACATGTGTTGAAGCAACTTGTGCATGTGAAGTGGGGCATGACCCCTTGTTTAAGGAAAGAGCTTTTATGAAATTTAATTTTAAAGAAATCAATTTAAACCCTACCTAGTTTATAAACCTCCTTTTCACCATTCACTTTTGTGGATACTTTCTTTAAACTTTTTTGTTTTTGTTTCTGCTTTTTCTAGTTTCCTTTAATATATCTCGTGCATGGCTTCGTTTTGATTCACAGTTTCTTTACAAACAAAAAGAAAAAAAGATAGCATAAAAGTGAGTGCTTGTGAAAGTAAGACAATCCTAAGTTGGAAAGAAAGGTAGGAATCTCTGGCAAATGAATAGATTGTTGTCTGCCCACCTTTTCTACCTTAATTCAATTTATATATAGTTAAGACATTTTTATAATGATGTCATTTGTTTGAATTTTTTTAACTATTATAGGAGGTGTTGACATGTTGTAATATATAGAGAACATAAAATATAAAATAATACGAAAACACGATTTCAAGGAAAAGAACTAATGAAGTGTTGTTATAGAAGATTTGAATGTTCTGCATATTACTAATATTCTTTCTCTTAATTTAAGATTAAGTTGTGGCTGATTGCTTCATACAAATTTATCTATATTGAGTAAGAAAATTAGATTTAAACCTAGACAAAATGTTTCTCACATTTGTAAGTATTAATATAGCCTTTAAAATGTTCTTTTGCTAGTTAAAAGTGAAGATGAATGTGTTGACTTAAAAAAGAGATTTCACAATTAAATCCTACGGAAGCTTGGGTGTGATTGTTTGTGCAAATGGGTGATCCTTCGTGTGTGTTGAAATATGAATGGCATTTTGCTCCACTTCGTACTGCTTTACAGAAGAAGCTAAAATTTTGATATTCCTTTCATTTATACCTATATAATATCAAATAAATATCTTATACTTCAAACCTAATAAAATGAAATAATATAAAACAATTGTTTCTATTTTTTATACTCCACAATTTTAATTTATAAGTCACATTTTTCTTACTAATCTGTCTAAAATAGAATGTTATAGTTTTAAATTTAAAGAATAATTTAACATCAATTTTTTTTATTTTACTTTTAATGAGGTGATTTACAATTACAAATATGTATTGATTATTTTAGATCATGAGTTTCAAAAGTTTATTTTTTCTTAAATTTTGTGTCAAAGTTACTAGAAATTAGAACATATGGAGCTTTTGGATCATTATTGTTAGCTTGATGCTTGGAGTTTTGACTGATTATTAAGGAACGGATTCAAATGACATGTTCCTTTGAATCACTACAGCTAAATAGATAATTCATGCAAAATCATTTAAGCTGAAATATTGTTAATTATCCTTAGAATAATATTTATCTTGATAATTATGCAGGTCTACCCGTGATATGAAAAGATTGCATAAATAAAGGATAAAGGATAGAAGATCCGGATGCTAAAGAGAAGAATCCAATTAGGACTCAAACTCATGGGAGCTTTGGAGTTCTAATTGCTCAAGACTTCTTGGTTGCTAAAGCTATAAAACGTGGAGCATATCAGCCATTGAAGGATGCACAAATACAGAGAGAATCGAGCAAAACTTAAAAGAGTTATTATCTTATTTGTGTAATCAGTTAGCTACAGTGGAACTAAGTTAGAACTTGTTCCTTAGATTGAGTCTTGTAAAAGTTCAGTCTTAGTTCAACTATAGTAAGCATAATCGAGTTGTATCTTTCTGGTTCAAGTCGTGGACTTGACACAGCTTCACTGATCGTGAGAAAGGTCATTAAAGGATTAGAGTTAGTCCTAAGTTAGTAAGAAGGTAGTCTTGTAACCAAGTGAGTCTTTTTACATAGTGAAGTTGAAATCCTACTTGAGAAGTAGATCGTGATTTTTTGATCCCGAGTTCAAAGGGTTTTTCCACGCTAATATTTGGTGTTCATTTACTTACAGTTTGGATTCTGCACATAACATAGTAAAGGAACACATATTAGGTAACTGGTCCTCAAAATAGTAAAGTGGTGTATATTGGTAATTATCAATTTAACCCTGATCAAAATCACCTAAATGGATCTCAATAAACAAGAAGGTAACCAACAAATTGTGATGAAAGAGAGATTTCTTCCGATCAAGTCTTTTTGAACAACGCCACCTTCAACTCTTTGTAACTACTGGAACAAGAATCTTTGCTTTCAAAGGATTTAGCAAACAAGTCAATATCCTAATTCCTATCAAGCCGAAGACATAGACAAAAAAAAAAAAAAAAAAAAAAAAAAAGAACCAAACTTTTCTTGGTCCCCGTTCAAAGTCTTTAACTGGAGAATAATAGAATAAAAATGTATTTCATGTTCTGTCACTAGTCATCTTGTTCCCTACTTTATGTTCTTGAATTCTTCCTTTGTCAATTAAGCTTTCGAAGATGGTTCTAATTTCTGAATATTTCTTTACTAATTCCTATTTTCTCTATATTTGATTTAATCTTGGAAAAGAAGATGCATGCATCGCAAATGAAAATAATTCAAGCTATAGCCTTCTCTGATTTCGAAAAATTTAATATCATTTGACACAAGGAAATAAGACAGTAGAAGTATAATACACCGTAATGGTTAAATTCAAGTGGTATATAGTTGAGGAAATAAATAGGGGAACGGACCATCAACTTCACAAAAACAGAGAGGCTCCAGTCACATGATATTTATACAATCCGCAGACAAAGAGTACCCGGAAAAAAAAAAAACAAGGGCAAAAAAGGCTGTCCTTTTTAAAAATGTTTTCGACCATATACTTATCTACCTGTCTGGTATTGGGATGATTCATGATTATACTTCTTGTGAATTTTTGTATTTTAATGTTTTTGTTTGATTGTTCAACGGATGCTTGCATATAGGAGTACAATTGGATTTTCGTCCTTACGTATAGTACTACTGATAAATCATGGTGGTCACGTGGCTTTCCAGATTGCACCATCAAGATTAGTACTAACAGTTATTACTGCTTGGAACTTTTGTTCAAGTTGTTCATTTAGATTCGGTCATATATCTCTTTGGACATTCAATTATGAGTCTTTTGGTTCATGACCTTTACGTGGAACTACTTGTATTAAATTAAAGAATCCACGATCTCTCCATATGCTAAAGATTGAAATTGGTAGGAGTACTTGTTAGGAGCTTGCTTTGGCCAAAATACTCTGCCAAGAAAAATATCTATTCGATCACTAAAAATATTAGGGCTCGTTTGGTAGGAAAGTAAGTTATACATGGATTAGTTATACAGGGATTAGTAATGCAGGGATTAATAATACAGTGATTAGTTATATTGGGATTGTTTTTATCATGTGTTGGTACATTGTATTAAAAAGTAGTTGTAGATGATATTATTTAATATATAAATTTATTTTTAAGTTTTAAATCAATGAGTTTACAATTTTACCCTTGGATATTCAACTCTCATTGGTTTCTAGGAAAAAGATAAAGGTTGTTATGTCTTTTCATACTTTATCCATGTATAAGCAATACATGGATAAGTTATTCCATGTTGGTGGTGGAATAACTTAATACACCAATTGGTGTATTAAGTTATACCATGTATTAGTTATACCAACTTGGAAATGGCAACCAAACATTGTATAAGTCAATACCAATTTCTATACATGGATTATTTATGCTTATACACCATACCAAACATGCTCTTAATGTATTACGTACAACTTTAATTGTCTACTTACGATTATGTATTTTCACGACATTTTCGATAGGAAATGACATTTTCGTGCGAGAACTGAAATATGAAGTTAAATCAACCCTGATAGAGGATAGTAGTTAAAAAAAAAAAGACAGAATACATGTTTTACCTACTGATTTTTGACTCAAATCTCGCTGACACATTTATTCTTCACGGGCGATCTTTGACACACTAAAGTTTTAAAAAGTGTAACTCTTACACACTAATTTGCCCCAGATTCACGAGAGTGTGCAACAACAGGCATAAGCGCGTGAACCCTTCATAAAATCCCACCTCAGCTATATTTAACGGTCCAAACACTTAAATTTAACGGGTTTTTCCCAATTTTTAATAAATTGAGTCTTCTTCTTCCCCCAAATCAAACCAAAATCGATTTTACACATTTACATTACCAAAATTTGAGCTTTTGCAAAATTATTGTCCAAATTTTGCTACATTTTCCCTTATATATTTTTCTTTTCTCTTTGAACACTTATTTCTAATAATTGTGCACTAAATTTCTAACTTTAGGATTTCAAAAAGAATGGCAAATTTTGTGAATTCTTATCGTTGCTACATTGAAAGTTTCCTCCTTCGTCTAATTTATGTGAATCGCCACAGGTGAATTTTAGGGTTCTTGATTTTTTGGTTTTAGTCGGGTTTGTTTTATGTGGGTGGAAGATAAATTGGGTGTAAGTTTAATTAGGGGTAAGTTAAAATGACGGGTCGGGTCGGTTTATTAATTGGGTAGGAATTTAAAACGTTAAAAAATCTGTCGGGTCGAGTACTGGTGGGGCGCGTGTTTACACTGTTTTTTATTTAATGAGGTTTGATCTAATTAGTGTGTAATAGTTACACTTTTTAAAACTTTAGTGTGTCAAAGGTCGCCCGTAAAAAATAAGTGTGTCAGCGGGATTTGAGCCAAAGATCAATAGGTAAAACATGTATTCTGCCAAAAAAAATTAGGAGCGTGACATCTTACCAGAGAATGACAAAGAACATTCATATAAAACCTGTCCTAGGTCCTCATAGTCTGCATGTCTAACAAATCGATGTAATTTCAGAGTACAGATGCCATTTAACACTTGGCCAGCAGCCTTAAAACCATTAATAGAATATTTGTTGTTTTCTCATCAATGCAACACTCTATATCTATGAAATTTAAAGTATTTACAAATCGTATAATTAAAAATTACACTACTCATAAAACTAAAAGTATTTAGCCAACCTACTCATTTATTATTGTATACTTTTATTATGCCATATAGGTTTATACCTTTAAGGTATACTGTATAAATTATGGTATACAAGTTTGGAGTGTCATTTATTACTGTATACATTTATTATACCTTATATGTGTATACCTTTTATGGTATACTGAATATGTTATGGTATACAAGTCTGGATGGGTAGAGTGGGTAAATAGTTTAGTGGGTAAGTCGGATAATATTTGAAAGTAATGAATAATAACTGTAATTATTTTAAATTTTATGGATATTTTTGTAAGTGTCCCTTAATAAATTAATAATGCTACATTTCCGGACTGGAAATAAAGGCCAACTAGTTATGGACATCAAAACAGAAAAAAGAGAGAGAGCAGAGGAATTGCAAAGAGGAGACATTCTAATAATTTTTACTCCAATAGGCGATCAAAAATGATATAATTTCAACTACTTAAACATTTACTGATGAAAGATTCAACTAATAAATACACCCATTAGTAACCAAAAATGATACATTTCAACTAATTAAAAATTTACTAAATGAAAGTTTAAAGAAAATGTACAAGCTAGGCACAAAGCTAAAGCTAGACTGGTATCCAATAACCTTTCGGCTCAGCTCAACACCCGACTCCAGCCGCGCCGACGCCAGCCGATCGATGAGGCTCAATTTTTCTATTCTTCCAAAAACAAGACTCAGGTGTGAGCTTAGCCGCAGCCGTCCTCATCGGCTCAGACTTGCACCTTGTCAAAACAAACGGCTCGTAAGCCGCTGCATTGACCAGCTTCTGTTCAATCAATGTTGCCATAGACATACCACCAGCTGCTGGTAAAGAACAAGATGATCTAGGTGGTTGTAACATGTGTTTGTTCCTACGTTGTTGTTGTTCCATAAGTGGTGGTTTAGTGTCAATGCTCCGCCGCCTTTTAGGTTGTTCTTCTTGATGAACCTCTAATTTCTTAGGGGGCAATTGTGCTGCTCCTTTGACTTGTTGTTGGTGGTGTTGTTTTCTTTCAGGTAACCATCTTAGAAAGTCCCTTCTACAAACCCATGTTTCCTTTGAAACTTCCATTGATAGCTTTGGTTCACACATCATTAGTAACAAACACTCTGGCAATACTGATTCCTTCTCTTCATTTTCAGGCTCTTTTGTGTATTCAACTTCAACTTGCTTCTCTTGTTCTTGTTCTTGCTCTTTATATTCAGATTCTTGTTGAGTCATCAACAAGACTGTCTCTTGAATTTCTTTTCTGATAGCTGACTTAAATCTTTTTTCTTCTTCTTCCAATGTAGCTTCTTCATTAGTACTATCAGAGTTTCCTGAACAAGATGAACGGCTCTGAATGGTTATTTCTCCTTCTTTGTCAAGCTCTAAGACTTGGTCGTTATCTTCTATGTTTTCATTGTCTACAAAAGATTCAATCTTGGTTTCTTCTTGCTCAATTTCTGCTTCAAAAGACTCAATCTTGGTCTCTTCTTGCTCAGTTTCTGCTGTCAATTCACAAGTTTCTACCTTTTCCTGCTCTGTTTCTTCTAGATTCTCTTGGATTTCATCAAGATCTACTACTGAAACACTAAGTTCATCAGCTGCCACTTCAACCTCATTACTAGTACTAGATTCACATTTTTCACAATCTACTACTTCTATATCCTTATTTTCTCCTAAAAACTCTTCTTCTTCTTGTTCCACATCATCATACGAATCTTTGAAGCGATTAGTAAGAGCAGCCATTTTCATAGGATCAGATCTACATCTCATAAGAAGCAAAGCATTCTTAGGAGGAATACAAATACTCACTCTACCTTTCTCCATTTCAACAATCTCATCTTCCTTAATATCTTCAAATACATGATGTCTTCTTGAACTCCTTATACTGCATTCCTCCTCTTCAGCCACCACCAATTCAATATCCCTCCTTCTTCCACCCCCACCCCCATCATGCATAGCCACTAACCATCTAGCAAACACAGCCCCACATGATCTTTGCTCCTCATTATCATCACCTTCCCTATATACAGTCCCTTTCCCTTCCTTTTCCCTTTCATTACTTGAAAAACAAGAAGATCTGCATGGAAACAAACAACTAAACTCTGCACCAAAAGCCCTTAATGCTTCACAAATTGTCAAAGGCAAATGAACCCATCTTTGATTCCTATGAGACACACATTCTTGTATACTTTGTGAGTAATTAAATGACTCAGAACAACCTTGTTGTTCTAGTTTCCTAAAACTTACTTCTCCACTACTACTACCACTTCTTCTTTTTGACAAGCTTCTTGTTTGTTTAACTTTCTTCTTGGTTTTAACTCGAACTTGACCAATACAAGTAACTTTTGGTGAAGATGGTTCAGGGTTTTCAAACCCACGTTTCTTGGTAGTTGAAGGAAACATAGGTGAAGCTTGACCATGGCTACTTTTTAAACTACCATTTGTTTTTAGTCTACGGCTGAGTGAAGTGGGAAGTGAATGAGGAGCATCACGTGCACGGCTAGGACTAAGAATAGATTTAGAAAATTTCATTGAAGAGGATGATGATGATGAAAGACGAGAAGTGAAACAAATAAAGAGCTCACTTGTTGTACAACTAGTACTATTAGTTGTTGTAGCGGCTGTGCGGTGATGGGGTCTATCCAAGTCCATTAAGCCCTAATAAAAATGACATCAGGATATGATTGTAATAGCCATGGACAGTAGCGACCACTGAGGCTCAGAAATTGAAGAGAAGAGAGAAAAAGTGGGTCCCTAACCACTAGAGGCTAGTGTGCGTGTGTGCGGTCTATTGACTGTGGACTGCAGTAGCAGAGATATAATATGGGTGTAATAACAGGGAGCTATGGGTTTTTCTCTTAGCCTTGGTATTTTTATATCTCTAATCTAATTAGGCTTTCCAGTTTATACTTTATATTTGCCATTTAGTAGTGCAAAAAGTAGTTCTGCGACGGAGTGCTCCACCAAGTTAGTTGTGACTCAAAGGTAAATACACGAAAGCTTTTTTAGGTTAAAAAGTATTTGTTTATGTTTTTTGAGTAAAATTTGTCCCAAAAAAATCTCAAAACTTAAAAAATGGTCTTGAGTTATTTTTGAGCCAAAAACTATTTATTAGATATGAATCTTCTTTTTCACAAGAGCTCAAATGCTCTTTTTGATTCAAAAATTTGTTCCAAAAAATATGTTCAAACACTTTTTTATTTTTCATATCGAACTTCATCCAAAAAATATTTTTCCAAAACTATTTAGGAATCTATTTCCAAACGCTAGCTAAGTATTATGGTGGTAAATCTCTTTGTAGTTGATCAAATATTTCGAGTTTGAGTTCTAAAGTAAATTTTTTTAATTATAAATTCAAATAAGTCCTATTTTAAAGTGAAATTTTCGACTGTGATGGCATCAGACCAGATCCTGAACACTGGTTGGAAACAAAAAGAAAACAAAAGTTTTTAGGAAAAAATAAAGCGGAGCATTAGTAGAGTTAGTCCCTTTTTTTTCCTCAAATCAATTGCCGTGAGTCAATAAGAAAAACAAATCAACAAAGGCTCTCGATTAATTGCAATAGGCATGAATGGTTTAAGATGCTATTTTGCAAACTTTTAAAACATACATTTTGTAGCTTTAATCATTTGAATATTTATAAAGCTACTCATCATTATATTTATGAACTGTCAAATATGGAAATAGATTCAATTTACAAAATGACAATAATATGAATCCGAGATGGTACAGTTTACAGAACACTATGGTACATTATTTTGCTCTCTAGTTTAACGAAGAACCATTGTGGGACAAAACATGTCTTACAAAAAAATTGAAGTGATTTTGTTGATTAGACTCGTCCTAAGTTCATGATCTTGGACCAACCAATCATTTTCGACCCTTGGACTCAAGCTAATCGAAGTAGGGTATCATGGTCCACTATAACTTGATGGCACATGGATCTTTCATTTTTTGTGCTTATCATTTTCTAGAGTTGCCTATTTAACAAACTAAGGCACAGTGATCTGAAGAAACGATAAGGTGGTGGTAATTGGTATAGATGTTTATTATATTATCTGTATAAATATCCTCCATGAACGTGGCCAGATCAATGCTTCTAATGAATGACTGATCTAGCTGCCAAAGGGCCAAAACTACCATACCTTTAACTATTGATTCCAATTGTGTAATTCATAAGTAATTTACTTCCTCTTAAGTTTGACTAAATAGCCAAATGTTGTTCTCTGCGAGTAAAATCTGCTAGTAGCATTGTAAATTACCAAGGTTGGGCCCTCAGAGGCAAAATCAAGATTTGAAATTTAGGAGTTCGAAAGTCTAATCTATTTAAGTTACGAAATTTTAAATTAATAATTTATACAAATTATATGAATTTCTTAAGATAAATATAGAGTTTGAACCAATATTTGGGATTCTGCCGAACCCCTTTTCACTACACTGTCTCCGCCCCTGTGGGCCCTACCACTTAAAAATAGCCGTATTGTTATTTAACTGAAGTGTGGGGTCACTTAGAGGGCAGATCACATGGGGAGAAAAGGTCGATAGGGACGAGGTGAAACAGAAAATTACAAAGGGTGCACGTGACTTGTGTAGAGTCCTAAAACATTAGAAAAAGGTGTAATCACATGTCTGCTCCACGCTTCCCTTATATTCGTGTATAGCAATCGCTGCTGTTGTCAACGCCGGCAGATGCAAATGGCTGCAGGGTAAAAATTACTCTTCGCATTATTTACACCAAAGTCTACTATATTATTATGGTTATACAATTTTACTGTATAAGATTTTCATGTAGACCAACAGGGTTAAGTGCGAAAAATTACTTTCCTTCCCAAGAATGATGACATAACTTAACCTGAATAAAAAAATAAGAAAGAACTGATAATTTTTAAAATTTATAATTTAAAATAATTCATAGATATTCTAATATAAATGACCTTATTAGAGTAAAGATAAAAATTTAAATTAAATTATTTTTTAATTTAAAATCGAACGAATTGAGTCCTCCTTCTTGATACAGATGAGCAAAATACTGAGTTTAGACAAAAATATTTTCCAATTGCTTTCGGACACTGGGGTGGGAAGTTGTTGTTCCTCGTAAGAAGCATATTTGAGTAGAGTAGAGTATTAGCTAGATGCTTCCACGCACATCATAGAAAGCTGCGCTGTTGTAGCTAAATAAGTAGTATGTCTCTAAAAAGAATTACATGTACTAAATCCCACTATATAACCCTAAAATAAGCATTGAACTGTATTTGTTTTTGTTATATATATCTGTATCAGCTGAGTTTGTTAACTTTGTACGGACTATCGAGATCTATAAATAAAGCCCGCATTTCATTATTGTATACTCCATATGTTTTAATTTAAGTTGCCATTGTGTATTTGTGTTTGATTCAACATAAAATCTAGTAAGGGACAAGAAACACTTCGTAACTTGTAACTTTAGATTTTTACCAATGAAATTTCTATAATTATAAAAGAATGTCATACGTAAAAATAATTAGTTACTATATACTTAGAAGAAACTTATTAGGAACATAAATATAGGATTAAGCAAATCCTCAGTTATTACTTATAAAAGTTAAGTGGTTTGGCTTTAATGTTGTGCTAGAGTTTAGGTAAGGGGGATGGAGAGTGGGGGATAATGATAGTGCTTAGTCTAAGTCATGAGTCAAGGATTACTTGAAAAGAAGGGCTTTGACCAACATTTACATCAGAATAGGACAAAAGGACCATTAAGGAAATAAAAGAACGCTTATACTATGTGATTAGAAGTTAAAGGTTCAAGGATTAATTGGGTTGTCATCCTACAATTATCTTTGCACATGCATACCAGATAAGGTGGTCCAGTGAACCTCCAATTTAGTGAAGTGATAGTGACTGTTTTGTTTTTGGGCTTTCCTATAAAGTTTCAAGTGCAAAGGGGCGAAGTGCGCAAAAGGCCAGTTTGGCCACTGGTCTTATAGCAGAGGCCACTAAACCCAAAACATTAACTTTGAGGCCACTTTAGTTACACCCACAATAAATGAAAAAGGTAAAAGACTAAATTATTCCTCGTTTTATATATACAACAGACAGTTCGTTATTCTCTATACTTTGTCGCTGCTGCTGCTGCTGAATTCTCCACCAATTCTTCACGCCCCAATCGCAATTTTTCAAATTTCTTCACAAGTTTTGCTTCAAAAATTGTAAGTATTCTACGTTTAAATATTACGTTATGCTGAATTAGGAATGAGTTTCAACTAAATTCATTCAATGTGAACTGAATTCAGAAAAATTCGTTTTAAATTTACTAGTTTTAACACCTCGATATGCCGTTGATGACTGAACATCAGTATCGCCATTGTCGTATCTAGTATCAGCACTAGTTTTAACACCTCGATGTGCCGTTGATGACTGAACATCAGTGTCGCCATTTTTGTGTCAAGTATAAGCATACTAGCACTGAAGTTTGAACAAAAATTCAGTTCATTAAGTACTTTACGTTTGAATTTTACTTTATACTGCATTAGCACTGAGTTTGCATTAGGACTGAGTTTGAATCTATGTGAACTGAATTTAGAGAAATTCATTTAAAATTTACTAGTTTTAACACCTCGATGTGCCGTTGATGACTGAACATCAGTGTCGCCATTTTTGTGTCAAGTATAAGCATACTAGCACTGAAGTTTGAACAAAAATTCAGTTCATTAAGTATTTTAATTTTGAATTTTACGTCATGCTGCATTAGGACTGAGTTTGAATCTATGTGAACTGAATTCAGAGAAATTCGTTTAAAATTTACTTGTTTTTATACCTCAGTGTGTCGTTGATGACTGAACATCAGTATCGCCACTGTCGAGTTATCAGGATACCTCGAAGATCAGTCTTTGAACTAAAAATTAGTTAATTATGACTGAATTTCAGTGCTTAAGGGGTGAAAAAGTTCATTTATAATTGAAATTGCTTATTGGCATTGGCATGTTAAGCACCAGCACGCTAGGACTGAACTTCACTTCATAAGACTGAACTTCATTGGTTCAATCCTTGTGCATATAACTTAAGTCCACGTGAACTGAACTTCAATCCACATGCCGTAAAAGCTTTTTATAAACTGAAAGAAGCAACCTCAAGACTTTGTGATTACTTATTGCCATTGTTATTAAGACTGAACTTCATACTAACACAATTCTTTCTCTGGTTTACTTATTCAATGCAGAATGGATACAGTTTGTTTAGTTATTGCTTTCAATGGGAATTGGACAAAAGATTACAAGTACTTGCATCATGAAACAAAACTTCTGCTTGTTAATCAAATGATCGAATTCAGAACATTCATGCAGAGGATTTATGAAGCAACACATTTCACTGACACTGTCAATATATGGTTTGATATTGGAATGGACTCGAGCAGGGGAATGCTTGTAACTACAGAAGAAGAACTGAGAACATGCATGCTTTTGCTGAAGAATGATCCGACTTTCAAGAATAGTCGTTTCGTGATTGAGAAGCTAGAGAATAAAACTCCTCGTACAGAAGTTTCACCCCAGGAGGGGACCCTTATAATGCAAATCGACTGCAATCAAGCAGTTGAAAATAATCATGCTCCATGCACAGAGCTTCCACAACAAGAGTGAAGCTTGATAATGCAGATTGACTCCCACCTAGCACTTGAAACACCTTGCATTGCTGAGACACTGCAACCAAACAATACTCAATTTCAGTCACCAGCGCCAACATTTGAATGCCCTAGTAGCACAACAGCTGCCAAGAGCAAACGGAAAAGGTCCAGGGTAAAACAGAAACAATCTCCAGCGATGATATTAACAGGAGATGTATCATCGAAAGATGTAGCAGCATACTCAACATTTGACACCAAAGAAACCATGATGAAGTGTTTTGTCAAGATGGCAATCAAGGAGCATTTTGAGTTCAAGGTTATCAGATCAAATAGAACGAGATATGAACTGAAATGCATCGATCCAAAATGTGAATGGAACATCAGAGCAAGAAGGATAAAAGATTCCTCACTGTTTAAGGTGATTAAGTTTCAGAATACACATACATGCTCTGTTGACGTTAAGAAGGCTGATCAAAAACATGCCACGTCAACATTGATATGTGAGTACTTTCTTGAAAACATCCGCGACAACAGAACAGATGTTAGACCGACATTTATTGTCAACGAAATGAGAAGGATACACGGGGTTGAAATAGGATATCACAAGGCATGGCGTTCAATTCAAGCAGCAAACGCATTAATTAGGGGACGGCCTGATGAGCATTATCATCTGCTCCCTTCATACTTGCATGTTCTGAAAGAGAGAAATCCAGGCGCTTACACAAATCTAAAGATAGACAGTCTTAATCGGTAAGCATTTCTCAAAAGTCAGTTCGATTGCTATACGGAAATTGAAAACTTTCTGAGAATTTTTTAAAATGTTTCAGGTTTATGTATATGTTTGTTGCTTTCAAACCATCAATAGACGGGTGGAGGTATTGTCGACCAGTGATAGCAGTAGACGCGACGTTTCTGAAGGCGAAATATCTAGGTGTTCTCATCATTGCTGTAGCAAAAGATGCAAATAATCAAATCTTCCCTCTATCTTACGGGATTGCAGACTCTGAAAATAATGAAGCTTACACTTGGTTCTTCACTGAGCTGCGAAGGACAATAGGTACACGTTCTGAACTGGTGTTTCTATCAGACAGAAACAAATCAATTGCACATGCAATTGCACAAGTTTATCCTGATAGCCACCATGGTATCTGCATCTACCACTTTGAAAAGAATCTAAACCAAAAGAACGTGAGAACCACAGTGATAAGTCTGTTTCAAACTGCTGCAAGAGCTTATAAGCGTGAAGAGTTTCATTATTTCATGTCTGAATTAGAGGGAATGGATAAAAACACGTACAACTACATAATGGAAGAACCACCTGAAAGATGGGCTAGATCTTACTCACCGAGGCGACGATATGATATGCTTACAACAAATATAGTTGAGTCGATGAATTCTGCATTACTTGAAGCAAGAGAGTTGCCCATTTTAAGCCTTTTGGATTTAATCATTCTTAAGAAGCAGAAATGGTTTTGTGAAAGAAGAACTGCTGCTCTAGAGACTTTTCATAGCTTATCAAGGTGGGCAGAAGATGAATTGAACAAGAAGATTCAGCTGGCCTTTACAATGAATGTAAGTATACAGCGCCAAATTCTGCAATCCTAATAGTGTATAAAAAACACAGATACAGATAGACTGAAAATTCAGGACTGTGATTTGAACTTCCGTAAAAAAAAGGGGGAGGGGGTACATAACCACTGGGGGGTGGAGTTCAAATACTTGTTGCTACAAAATTCAGTCCATAACATTAACCAAGTTCCAGTACAGACAGTTCGATCCTTGTGGGATTGAACTTCAGTCCATATGATTTGAACTCCAATCAGTCCATTAGAACTGTACTCATACACTCTTGCTCTGACTGACTAATAGCCGATTTTAAATAACATCTGTACTGACTCACAAAAGTTGTTATTTTTCATTTTAAATAGGTATTCCCCACAGGTACAGCAACATTCAATGTGCAGGATGAAGGAAAAAGCTTCAACGTCGACTTAAAGAAGAGGACCTGTGACTGTCTTCAATTCCAGACTGATGAACTCCCATGTGTACATGCAATTGCATGCATTGAGAAAAGACGCCTGCTGAAATCTAAGTTCTGTTCAAAATGGTATTCACGAGAGTTTTGGTTAAACGCATATCAAGGTGAGGTGAATATGATAGGGCACAAAACCTCTTGGACTGTACCAGATACCGTGAAAATCCAGAGGATAGAGACTCCTAACGTCAAAATACAACGAGGAAGAAGGAAAACAAAGAGATACGTCCCGATTGCTG
Source organism: Petunia axillaris subsp. axillaris (assembly GCA_029990575.1). NCBI lineage: Eukaryota > Viridiplantae > Streptophyta > Magnoliopsida > Solanales > Solanaceae > Petunia > Petunia axillaris. The sequence continues at coordinate 13,422,416 of JARKNS010000002.1, read as the reverse complement.
AGGCTGTACGGGTCAAAGGAAACCAATGTAGTCGATGCAAACTCCACGGACATGATAGAACCTCATGCATAAATACTCCAGTACTCCGACCCTATTCAAGGAAATATAGGTACTGCTACTTCCTTCGTTAACCATAAACTTTTTTTTACTAAATATGTCCCTCCTACTAATTTAATTTTCTAACTTCTTTTTGTTTCATGAAACTGCTTCGCTGTCAATGATGGTGCGGAAATAAATGAAGATATTCAAATTACTGATAGTTTCTTATCAAACATTCAAGATAATGAAGGTATTCAAACTCTGAATGCATTGCAGTTTATTTTTTTATCTGTGTGTGTGTATGTTAATAAGTTGGATACTAGTATTCGAAGCACTTTCAGTCCATATAAAGACTGAATTTGTAGCTACTTATGGAGTGTAAATTCAGCCTTTCAAATATGAACTGAAAAGTGGGATGTAGGAACTTCATTCCCATAATGATACCACTTCAGTCGATATGGTTTGCACTTCCATACTTGGAAGCAAATGTTTATTCCTGGTGGATAGAAAGCTCAGTCTATATTCTACAAACCAAAAGCGCATAAGTTTGAGCTTCCATCCTTGTGTGAGTAGAAGTTTGATCCCATGAATTAAAAACATCCATATTTAAAAAAGACAGAACTTCAATTGAATAGTTAGAGACAAAAGTTCAAAGTCATTGTTGCAGCATTGGTGAACTGGAAAACAAAAAATTCTAGAAAACTCAAAATTTATTACCAACAAAATATAAGAGACAACACATAGATATTATCTTATCAGGCATCTTCAACAACAGACCCACTACTAGAACTAGAACTAGAACTGGAACTTAAAGGTTCTCTAACATCCTGCCAAATAGTAGCACTTAAAACCACACGATCTGAGGATTCAACAACTCCAAAAAGTATCCTAGTTCCTACTCGTAGATTATTACTACGGACAAATTCCCTCCATCCATTAGACAACCACCTTTCCCTTCCCACTTTTAGGTAGTTCATCCAGAAATGAGTACCACGGCAAATTACAGTTGCTGCAACATTACGTCTGGGAAGCCTAATTGCCAACAATGCTGGCAAAACCTTTGCAACAAAAAGAAAAATGAACAGTGTTATTTTTTAACAACAAATAACAAAAAAATAATACTTTTGAAAGACAAAAATGTTATGAATAACTTACAAACTGATCTGATTCAGTATCCAATTGAGTCAAAACTGCATCAATGAGTGCTGCCATTATTTGGTTGAAGATGCCTGATAGGATACTGTAGAAATAGAAATTTATTTGGTTGTTCTCTTGAATTATAGTAAGGGCTATTTCTATTGCTATAATTATAGAAAAGATATTCTGTCTTTTTGTGTTGTCATTTCACTGTTGGATAAAGCTGAAGATTCTTTCTTCTTTTGTTCTGTAGTAAGCTGAAGACAACACACCTGACATGATACATGACCCCACTAGGATTCAACTACACAATTCACAGGAATACATGACCCCAGTAGGATTTAACAACTGAACTGCAATTTTAGTCCATTAGGGGGGAGTGAAATTCAAACAAAAAACTGCATTTATTAAAAAAACAACATAATCCCAGTAGGATTTAACAACTCCACTGCAATTTCAGTCCATGAGGGGTACTAAACGTTAGTCAATTTGTGGTTTCTAAAGTTCAGTCAATGAGGGGACTAAAAGTTCAGTCAAAAACTGCAATTAATAAAAAAAAAATGCATACCCTTCTGTAGGATTTACCAAAGTGCTGTGCAATTTCAGTCCCCAATTGAGGGGGTAGTGAAGTTCAGTCCATATCTGGTTAGTGAAGTTCAGTCAACGGGCGGGTACTGAAGTTCAGGTCAAAAACTGCCATTAATAACCATAACTGTACAGTTTATTTAAGACCATAAAAAGCATAACTGTACAGAAACTGTAAAAGCATAGAAAACATAAACTTCTTTGACCTCATTTAATGAAGCATAGAGACCATAACCGTACAGAAAACTGTAAAAAGACCATCCACTTACCAGTTACTGATTTTTTAACTATAAATACCCCCTTTGCATTTAGAGGAAACTACAAGGTTTATTCACTCTTCATCTGATACATACTACATAGTTTTTTTTTTCAGAAAACAAAATATGGCAAATGAAAACAATCGCGTGGAGGAACTAGGCAGTTTCAGAAAGAAAATAACATCGTCTTACTATAACAGAGATGATTTTGTATGTTAAAACAAATGACCAGAGTATATTTTATATTTTTCATTTAATTTTTCAGTGTTTTGTGATTTTGTTTATTAACTGTGAGATATTCTTGCTTTTAGATCTTCCCAGACAATTGGAAGCAGAGGCTGCCAGGTGTAAATGGAGTGGCATGCATAATTTGTGACGGTGAAGATGATGATGTACATTTGATGAACTTCAAAGTTGGGAGGCATGCAAGGCTGTGTAACGGTTGGAAGGCTATGCTTATTAAGAAAGGCTTCAGAATAGGTCAAACGCTTCGTTTTGATCACCTATGGCACGAAATGATCGACGGTGTTCCATCTGTTGTTTTTGGTGTTTCTCTTACAAACAATCAGGCTGGTGAAGGAGAAGATGATTATGATGATGATGATTTAAGCACTGACGATGATGATAATGGTGGTGGAGCATCAGCAGACAATCCAACTTTAATTGAATAATTCTAGTAGTTGTTTGTTGTTTACCTTTATGCAGTACTGTTTGTTTTTGTTATGACAGTGTCTATTTTTAATATATGAACTTTAACCTAGTTATGTTTTATATATTTGAATCTCTCATTATTAACTGAAAATAAGTAAAGTAGAAGCATCCTCATGGACAGAACTTCTGTCCATGAGGATTAGAAGCTCCATGTTTAAGTAAACATAGAACTTAAAACAACATGGAACAGAACTTCTATCATCATGGACAGAACTTCTGTCCATAAGGATCAGAAGCTCCTTGTTTAAGTAAACCTAGAACTTAAATCAACATGGAACAGAACTTCTATCATCAGACTGAAGTTCTGTCCATGAGGATTTTAAGTTTCAAATTGAAGTAACTCGATTAGAAGCTCTTTCTTTAAGTAAACACAACTCATCATGGACAGAACTCTTATTATCATGGACTGAAGTCTCTAGCCACTTGCATTTGATTATCTTCTTTCACAGAATTAAGAAAAAGACTATACTTGGAATATATGTAAAATGTAAAAAATTAACATTAAACATTAATAACTGTTGATACATATATAGCCACAGAACTTATAAAAAACTCTACACCATAGAAACTTCATACATATTCAGTTATGGAGATGGTGGTGGAAGACCAGCAAGATCAAAACCAACATGTGCTGCTATCGCTTCAATAGCCTGGGTCATCATTCGCACTCGTCGCCTTTGGATGTTACGCATATACAAAATATCATTTTGCATTTCCTGTATTGCATTCTCCTGGTCCTGAATCTGCCGCCTTAGGACTGCAATCTCCCATTGTATATTATTTCGAATCCCTACTGGTACTGGTGCAAATCCTGGTGCTGGGGCAAACCCTGGTGCACCTGATTGTTCTGCTTGTGGTGGTTGATTCACACTACTTTCAGACATTCTTGCACCTGAAGTTTAGAAATCTCAAAAATAGATAATCCTAAAATAATAAGATGATAAGAATTAACAGTCTGTTATGTATTTATAGTAAAAAACCAATAAAATTATAACAGTTACAACTTGTAGTTGAAAAGGCACAATAAAATACTAACAGTTGCAACTTATAGTTCAAAAAGGCACAATAACATTTTAAAAGTTGCAACTTATAGTTGAAAGGTCACCAGTCGATAACATGTAAAATAAATATTGAACAGTCATAATGAGGGTAATAAAGTCCAACCAATGATGATAGAAGTTCAGTGCATCAATGAAGATAAAACTTCTGTCTCTCTCTGAGGATAAAACTTCAGTCCCCCTGTAGATTGAATTTGATGGCATATAAATAGAAGTCCAACCTTGGAGACAGAAGTCCTAGTGGACTGAAAACACACACAGACACAGGGTTGATGTACACTTCTGTCATGAGGATAAAACTTCAGTCCTCTGAGGAATTCAATCAATTGGAGACAGAGACATTCATCCCCTGGTGGACTGAACACACACATACACACAAATACACACACACACACACACACACATGGGGGGTATAAAAAAGGTTCACTCCATATAATTGCATCACTGCAACATAAATGGCATTTACATAATTCTATGCATAATAATCTGTTCATCTGTACATAATATCTGTTTCACCATACTTTACCAAAAAACTTTACAAAAAATATTACTATGAATTCTTAAGATAAAAACAAAAATATTTACAACGGACACATGTCATCATTATGTTGCCCATAATCATGCTCAACAAATTCAGGTGGAGTCTCAAATCCATCCCTAGCCTTTGCACGACCATGAGCCCAAAGCTGACAACCAAACCGCTCCCTGTGATGATGAATTAGACTTGGTTGAACCTTGTCAAGACTTTTACCTCTGGTCAGCAGATCAGCATACCATATTACAAAAGCGCCACAACTAGTCCTAAAAAATTAGGCACCAAAACAAAGAGTAAGACATAAGTAGGCAGGGGGTTATAAGTTCAGTCAATTATATCAAATTTTGCACTAAAACTTGCACAAAAATGAAAAGACTTACCGATCTAGTTGATTCGGTGATAGTACCCAATGGGCTTTATAGGCAGCATTGAACTTGTCGTTTTTGAAAGAATCATGCAGAGACCCGAAGTTGACATACTTGAACAGATGTGGGAGCACAACAGCATAAGCCTTGATGTGGTCAAATTTGTCTGCTGGTGGCTTCCTTCTTTTGACCATCGAATCATATACACGTATTTTCTTGTCGTGCAAATCAAAGACTGCCAAAAAGTAATGTGTCACCGTTTCACCAGGTTTTGCTTGCAATCGGCACGGAAAATAGAGTTTATCAACCCCACCCCAGGGAATTGAACACCTCCGTTCCAGGCCATGAAGGTAATCACACATATACTGTCCAATACCGTCAAGCCAGATTTCATCACCTGGTCTTTCTTTGTCTTTGAATTCTGACTTATAAATAGAGCACATATAACTATCAAAAACAAGATCAGTAGTTGACAGTGTATGAGGAAACTTGAACAAATGGTAGCATGCCCTCTTCCTAAGATAATACATAGCAACATCGATATGCTGCAAAAAAATGAACCTGTTTAGTCAATACACAGAATAACGAAAACGGAACAAACCAAAGAACAGAATATGCACTAACATTATCAGACAAAGGGTAGGCAACATCTACAAACTCCAAAAACCACTGCTTGTCTGGCTTCATTGTTTCCAGCTGATATGGATTACTGTCGTAATCATTATCGCGTATATAACAAGCACGGTTGTTCCTAATTAAAAAGATACAAAATACAAAACACATATTACTTTTCAATGAAGTTCAACAGAAAATGCACTAACATTATAAGAATATAATAGGCAATGAAGTTCAATCTTATAGGGGGACAGAACTTGGCATGTCCTTGTGCACAAAAAAGTCCATGGCCTTTTGACTGAGGTTCAATTCTCCATATGCACAGAAATTAGATCCATAGGAGCAGAACTCAAGGGATAAGAAGTTCAGTCCATAGGGGATTGACCTATAGGTTTCCAAATTCATCCACTATGCACTGAACTTATAAAACTACAGACAAGAAATAATAAAAAAATACAAAATAGACTTACTCATCAAGTTCAGTGCCATTTCTTTGAAATAGCAAAAAAGATTTAAACTCATCCAACACTGCTGGACTAATCTTCAAGTGGTGGAATGGACAAATACGTCTGTAATTACCCTTCCAGTCAGTTGTCTTCTTTTTAGTTCTTGTGGTATTATACGGAGATAGCAACCACTGACTGGGCTTTCGGTCCCTTTTCCCCACAAGACCTTGCTGCTCCACCTGTTCTACCTTAGTACTTTCAGGGGCTTGGTCACTTGCCTTGGCAATCGCCCTAACAATCGGAAAAGGCCTCTCATGTTCCTGTGATGTAACCTCTTCTTTGGGTGCTTCATTAATTGACTGATGATCTTCAGTCATCTCCCCATGTCTTTCAACTTGGTTACTTCTATCAGCCTGTTGTTCTTTGTTCAGCTCCTCTTTCCCCTGTTCCTGAGTCATTACTTCTTCTTTGCCCGTTACACCGACTGACTGTTGTTTGTCGACAAGACTTTCAAAAGTCTGTGGGTCAGTCAAATCAACTTCTCTTCTTGTTTGCTCAATAGCCTGGGGAGTCTCCATAACAATCTTAAGAGGCATCTCCTGTTGCTGTGTCGTAATCTCTTCTTTCGGTTCTTCATCAATTGACTGACATCCAAGAGCCTGCTGATCTTCAGTCATCTCCCCATCTCTTTCAACTTGGTTCTTTCTATCAGCCTGTTGTTCTTTGTTCAGCTCCTCTTTCTCCTGTTCCTGAGTCATTACTGCTTCTTTGCCCGCTATACCGACTGACTGTTGTTTGTTGACAAGACTTTCAAAAGTCAGTGATTCAGTCAAATCAACTTCTGTTCTTGTTTGCTCAATAGCCTGTGGATTCTCCATAACAATCTTAGGAGGCATCTCCTGTTCCTGTGTCATAATCTCTTCTTTGGGTGCTTCATCAATTGACTGACAGCCAAGAGCCTGCTGATCTTCAGTCATATCCCCATCTCTTTCAACTTGGTTACTTCTGTCAGCATTTTCCATAACGACATCAACAGGCATCTCCTTTCCGTGCGAAATCACCTCTTCTTCTACTGTTTTGTTGACCGACTGCCCTTCTGGTTCTTCTCTTCCTGCTTGATAACTCACATCAACATTATACATTTCAACGTCATCGGTCCTCTCCTGTTGCAGAATTATGCCTTGTTCTTTTCCAAGTTCAACCTACTGCTGATTTTTCGACATATCTTGCTGAATTTCTTCAGCTCTTGGTGTATCTTCAGCATCACATGAACCCCCGCTAACACTTTCTTTACTCGGTGACAGTATATTAAAACTAGGCATATCAGGATGTGAACTATTTTTCTTCAACTTCTTCCTTTTCCTTTCATAGGTTATTGTACCTGATTTCTCCACAATCATATCCTGAGGGAGCAAGCGAGGTGTCGACAGATCAAGCTCTCCACTTATACATTGCAATTGAATTTCAAGCACCTCCTTCTGGGCTGCAGTCAACTCACCAAACATATCTAATTCACTATCAATTCGTTCATGAATTTGTCTAGGGGTTTCATTGACAAACGCACCTTGTAAAGCTCCATGCAATTGTATAGCTGAATTTAGACCTGCACAACCACCGCTAACTTCTTTTATGACATCTGAACAGATTTTTGATTTCCTAACTACACTGCCTTTGCTGGAGTCTTGTCTGTCATCTGAAGGAGATTTTGATTTCCCGGATACAGCTCCATGACTGAAGTCTTTTCTTACATCTGGAGGAGACTTCCTCTTCCTTCCATCACTAGCATTGCCTCCACATGAATACAAGTTTAAGGAATTACGAACACTACCAGATTGTTCCTTGCTCCTTCTTCCACTAACATCTTTCCCGGATACAGCTCCATGACTGAAGTCTTTTCTTACATCTGGAGGAGACTTCCTCTTCCTTCCATCACTAGCATTGCCTCCACATGAATACAAGTTTAAGGAATTACGAACGCTACCAGATTGTTCCTTGCTCCTTCTTCCACTAACATCTTTCCTCCAACTTGCTTCCTTTTCCTCAAAATTCTTAGCAAACTTCTTCATAAAATCCAGAACACAATCAACCTTGTTATCTACACAACGAACCTTGTTTTCTACACCACGAACCTTGTTTTCTACACCACCAATATACTTCCTTATACACAGTCGCTGACTACGCATCCTCTTCCGGAATTTTATATTCACCTTCTACAAAAACAAAAAAAAAATCAATAGAACTGATAAAAATATTCAATTAAAATAAAAACAGAAAAAGATGAATGCACATGATACTTGAAAACTCACTTTAACAATTGCATTAACTAAATCTTCATCAAGCTCTACACCATGTCGAGCATCCTGCCTATCATCACAAGCAGCCTCACCCGCATGAATATCATCCTCAGTCTCAGCAACATCATCCTCACCCACATCATCATCATCCTCACCCACATCATCATCATCCTCAGTCTGAGCACCAACATCTCCACTTTCATCAGCACCATCCTCAGTTCCACCACCACCTTCCTCAGTCTCAGAACCATCCTCAGCCTCAGCAGTATGTTCACTCTCAGAACCATCCTCAGTCTCAGTCTCAGCAATATCTTCACTCTCAGCACCATCATGATATGTCTGAGCCCCACAAACCTCAAAATAATCAGACGTATCCTCACTATCTTCAACAACTTCTTTTCCTTTTAAAAGTTTACATGCAACAACAGGTACAGCAGGACCTGCTTCTGTCACCTTCAATTCCACCGACCTTTTTTCTTCCTCAGACAGAACAATTGGAACCATTTTAAATTTGTCAAAACTCTATAAAAAAAAAAAACCATGAGAAATATATTAGCACCACAGTAAAATAAGAATAAAACTTTTATATGCAGAAATAGAAGTTTTGTCCTCATGGACTGAACTTCAATTGGTGTTTATTTTAGAAGTACAGTCCATGAGGACAGATACATGGATGGAAGAGAAGTTCAGTACATAATGATAGAACTTCAGTAAGGCTGAAGAAGTTCAGTACATTATGATAGAATTCAGTCCATGAGGGTAAAGAACTTAAGCAACCACACACACACACACACAGACACAGATATAGAAACTTACATTTACATTATGAAAATACTGATCAACCAAAGTGTTATACTGAGGATTTTTGAAACTAATAAACCTAACCATCCTTGGGAAGCCACGACCATTATATGTACAAAAGTTAGAACGAAGTGATGGAAATAAATCCAAAAACCAAGCGCATAACACAAACGGGAATCCCAGTACATAGTAATTTACACCACTTTTAAGAGGTCTCATTGCAGAGTTAACTAGTGCTTCAAAACCCGCACTCCCCCAGGGATAAGCTCTACAAAGATCCTCGTTGTCAATGATATCCAAGTAATGCACTTCAACCAAGCTTGTTTTTTTGTTAGAACACAAGATGATTGACTGAAAAATATAAAACTCTGCAATCTTCACTGCATCATCTTCATCGACCAGAGATGCCGGGGTCATTGATACTAAAAATTTACGAACGTCTGACACCTGAAGATTTCTTTTGCCACGAAAGTACTGCTTCAGAAGCCTCTGATTCATATTTATAGCAGGTCCATCAAACAATTCCTCACGGTTTGCAGAAAACCTCAAACCAGTGTAAACATGATATTCTTCGGGACCAAAATGGATGAGATGACCAAAAATATTAAAACTTAATCTATTCGGATCACTGCTCACAATACGTGACAATAATAAACAGTGCAGTAACCTCATAGAAGTTTTGTACGACTGCAACTTCAGAAAGTCTCCAAACACACCATCCGAAAGCTTCTTACGCTGTGCTTTACTGAAATTTGAAATGATATTATCCAAATTGTGCTCCCCTTGCCAATATGCATTCATGTTGAACCAGCGGTCAAATTGATACACTAGATTACCTTCCATTCCAGCATCCATATTGCACAAAGCTAACAATAAAAGAAAAAACTATCAGTCACACATACAAAATAAACAAATACAGGTTTGAGGATACACACAGACACACGCACGCACACAAAAGTTCATTCCTTGGAGACAGAAGTATAATAGTAGTAGGCTGAGAGCACACACTGAGTCACACACATATGGGCGATAGGCTTCAGTCCACTAGAAATGAACATCTGTCCTATGTGGACTGAGCATACACACATACATAAGTTATTGGTGCTGCACCAGCTATAGGCAACTTGAATCAGGGTGCAATGTACACTAAGGTCAGAGGAAACCAGGGAAATCAAAACTTCAAGAGACAGGCAAAGAAATTCTACTGTGATTTCTGCAAACTGACTAAATGGCGGCTGGAAACTAAATGCCTACCCTCAAGATTACAAAAAAAGAAAAATTGGTCCTTCTGCCTATAATGTGCAATCAGAAAGTGAAGATATTCCTTCACAGATTGGAAAGATAAGTCAAAACTGGAAGCTGCACTATTCAAACCGTGTTCAATGAAGCGCACGCTTCATGTGCTGAAGCATGAAGCAACTGAAGCATGAAGCGAGCGCTTTAAGCGATAAAGCGAGCGCTTTTACAAACAGCGCTTTTACAAACAGTGCTTTCTACCTAAATGCAATGGTGACACATACTGTGTTTTTTGCCTTGAGATAGTGCTTGTGACACACACACAGAGACAAGAGTTCAGTCCATCACACACAGAGACAGAAGTTCAGTCCATCACACGCAGAGACAGAAGTTCAGTCCATCGCACACAAACACACACAAACACAGACAAACACACACACACACTGAGTCAGATGCATTGGGAAATGGGGGGGGGGGGGGACTTCAGTCCACTAGGAATAAACTGCAATCACTGGAGACAGAAGTTCAATCCTAGTGGAACTTCAGTCCATCACACACAAACGTAAATTCAGTCAATCACACACACGCACACGCACTCGACGATCACAGAGACGCACACACACATAACTTTACTACACACACACACTAGAACTTGAATAAAAATTAACTACTAAATACGCAAAAAACATACAAAATTAAACTTAAAATAACGTTACTTAACTTAACAACAACATATTTCACAAAAAAATACAAAAAAAAAAAAAAAAAAAATACAAAAAAGTAGTATATGAAAAGAGAGAAATGTTATACCTGCGAAAATGCAAAGGTGAAGAGAGAAATGTAATTCAACAAACGTAATGCAACTAAAATTCAGTTCATTAACTATTCTACGTTTGAAGGTTATTTTGCATGAAGATTCAATGAAGAAGAAAAAGGTTAAAATGCACGAATGAACGGTTAAAATGAAGAAGAAGGGTTTTAAAAACCCCTGTCAATTCAGAAAAGATGAGGGGTAATTTGGACTTTTAAATATGCCCTGTTTAGTGTACTGCAACAAAAGTGACCTCTAGTGTAAAGCCACTGAAAAAAGTGGCCTCAAAATAAATACCAGTGGTAAGAGTGGCCTCTGGGCGAAATTTTTACGGTGCAAAGGTCCACTCTTGGATCTTATTGTGAAAAATTAATTAGCTGAGTAGCCATGGCAGCCACCAGCGTTTAAATTTAGCTCTGGAGGGGGAAGCGTTTATTTTTTTTAGCTGAAGTTACCCTTTACTTTAGACTGTGGGGTGTGAACTTATGTTGCAGATGACTGCAAAGATTCTTAAAAAGTGGTGTGCAAATAGGCTATCCCACGAAATTTTGCCAACATTTGTGATGTCGTATTGATGAAGTTTAGTCGCCATTTAATTACCATCACAAAATTTCTAACAAATTTAAGTAGTTAGTTAGCTTTCAGGGTTTTCCCTTAATAAATTATGTGCTTTTTCAGAGAATACTAATTACTGTACATTATTCCACAGTACAAAGAAGTACTTCAACTTCTCTAAACGAGGAATAAGATTACACACCATCACAGTCATGACATTTTCAAGTCACCATGGTTGTGTTTTTACACATTAACACTTGATAATACGACCTGACATTTCAGGTAAAGGATTATGATTAGTAAAAACTTATGAATATGCATGCAAGAACTTGTATTTGATCACATTCGCAAGGTTTTTCATGTGTTCTCGCATACATGTTCAACAAGGCTTCACAAAAGTTTCTCTTACAGAAGCTACAATTTCATTTGAATGGAAGAAAAACTTGCTACCGGTTAATCATCTCTTATACCAAGTTTAACTAATATATACCAACAACGTTTTCTTTAGTTTTCTATAAGATATTTACAAGTAGCCACTATAAAATAGGGGACTTGAGATCTTAAAAATAGGAAAATTATCTTTTACAACATATGAATGATCTCACAGTGTAAAATCTTCTTTACATTGTTATATTGATGGATATCAAAGTAGTTAAATTCATTTACTAAATAGAGAAAATGATCCTAAATAATCAACTTACGGAATTAGAAAGAAAAAATCTGATCTATAAATGCCTCTAGCATTCTGGATTCTGATTCATCACAAAAATCGTTTCTTAATAAAGCAGAATTATAGGAAATTTAATTTCCTATATATCAGTGTTGATAAAGTTTTCTTGGCAAATACTCCGAATTATGCATGCGTTGGCCGACATTACGCATGTATACTCGTTTATATTCTTCACTAATAAAAGCATGATTGCTGTAAGAAATGGTCAGATATTGATGCTACTTAGAGGAAAGGAAATACAATTACAAGATGTTGATGGACATGGTAAAATAACTGCGAGACTTTCGAAGTAATGGCAACAAAATGAAGAATTTGAGCATTTTTCGGAAGATAAATAACTGTACAAGACTATAGATCGAATAACCCTAAAAGCAGAAACATAATTGGGACAATTACATTGAAAGACACCCCACTTATAAAAATTACCAAAAAAGACCCCTATTTTGCTACCTTACGTGACATAGCACCCCCTCCATTTTTTTTATTTTTTCTTTCACTCCATAGCACTCCCTTTATAAAGAAAAAAAACCCTAGCCCCCATTTTTCCTCTCCTCCTTCCCTCCCCATTTTTCTCTCCTCTCTTCCCCATTACACATAATCCCCCCCCCCCCCCCACTCTTCCACCACTGCCCCACCATCATCCCCTCTCCTCCAAACCACCGATGTCGCCGTCGTCGAGGTCGTCACCACCACCACCGCCGCCACAGCTTCTTCTTCTTCTTCTTTTCGTTTTTTTTTTTTGCTTTTTGAATAGCAATGTTGATTTTTTTGTATAATCCGATCCAAACTCCGGTGAGGAGTTTATTTATCGAGTTTCTTTTTTTTTTCTTCACTTTTATCATAAAAATTCATTGATATCTACTAGTTTTTTATTAAAACTTTTGTTTAATGTTTAGATCTAGTGTTTTTCTTGTATAAAACTGTATAGATCTGGGATGTTTGTTAAGCTTTTGTATAAAAGCTGCCTGAAGTACTGTTTAAAGTCAGTTTTGCGAGTTTATACACTTTTATACATTTTTATACAAGTTTATACAATTCTGTAAACGTGTATAAAAATGTATAAATCTGTATATGTACGCATTAACAGTGTATAAAACACATTCTATGCATTGTAAATTTTGTATAAAGCTGTATATGCGTGTATGAACAATGAATAAAATAGTATAAATTTCAGATTCGTGCACTTTTATGGATGTTTTGTATAAAATATATATTTTTTGTGTATATTTTTGTATTTTCCCTCTTGCATACACAATTTTATATGTATTTACATGTATAATTTATTATTTTGATAGATTTAGGTGTATAAAATTATCAAAAAATAATTATTTAAACAAATCCACAAATAAAATAAACAAATCCGGTGAATTTTTTATTTTTCGGCCACCGCCGGCCGGCGGCGGCAGCGGTGGCAGGTCGGTTCCTGGTGGTGGGGCAGTGGTTGGGGAGGGTGAGGGAGCGGTTCCTAGGGTTTTAGTTTAAATGGGTGCTATGTTGTGTAATTTTAAAAATAAGGAGGTGATATGTTGTGTAATGTAAAAATAAAGGGGTGCTATGGATGAAATGTGTCCTCTCATTTGTAATTTTGTGTTGAGAGGTGCCTAGTTTTGAAAATTCCCCAACATAATTGGTGCACTATAAAAATAACTAAATCATATAAAGAGACCTTCATGCATTTGGTCAAAGAAAAATTTGGACAATCAAAGCTCAAGCATTTGTTTGACTCTAAAGCTATATGCTAAAAGTTAGACATTAAACCTAATACAACTGTAAAAGTTTAGTAAAAGTAAGTTAGAATTAATCAATACATTATATTCATATACTTTTTAAAAAATTTGTGATTGTTGGTTGTTACTTTGAGCCAGGGTGGTTCTAATATACTAATTTCGATTCCCGAAATTTATATTTTTCAAAATATGTCTAATATGATATTCAGGAACTCATACTCTAAAAGTTTAAATGATTCACTTGGTTTGTACTAAGAAGTAGGGATCGGTCCTATCGTAATGCCTTTTAATATTCTTTTTTTGTATCTTATCATCATATATAATGTTATTTGACCCACATAGACAGTAGTATAATTTTTTGGCGAAAATTGTTCACGACCACTTTTGGAACGATGAAACTGGGGAACCTATTCTCTTCAAATTCTAAATCAGCCTCTGCTTTGAGCCGCTTAAATATTGACTAGTCATTTGAGAACTCATCTCTTTACGTATAATTTTATTTTTTTAAAAAAAAAAACTCTTCTAATAATCAATTAAAATATATTTTAGGCTAAAATGAGAAAACTATCTACCTAATTTATCGACAAACAACTAGATTGACGCATTGAATCTCAAAAATTTGACGAGATCATCTTGAAATTTCACAAGCTTGAGATATTCACAATACGATCAAATGCATCAAATACTGTCTTTCTCAAAATTATATAGAAACAACAGGGTAACCATGTGATCATGGTTCGAGAAATACCTAAACTCTCGAATCATGGGAAAACATCTAACAGAAAAAATTAAGGGATTAACAACATTGTACCATAATTTTGGTAAATAAAATCACTTGACCAAAAAAAAAAATTAAAATTTGAGGGTGGAATTCATAGGAGCGACGTACGTTGTTTAATTTGACCCTCTTTATGAAATTTATGTAAGATAATCGTATTTTTGCAAGTTTTTTACTAATCCGGAAGTTTTGGAAATTCGTCTAAATTTCAGGCATACCAGCAATCCATAAGAAGTTGTGAGATATAGGGTTATTCTGTACAAATTTGAAGACCAGGTCTAAAACAAAAGGTCTAAAACAGTCAACTTTTGTTAAGATCCAATTTTCAAATGGTGTAAAAATATTTTGGCTGCATAAATATTTCACATTATATATCTTTACATATTAGTTATGAAAGTGGATCTAATGCTAAAACTTTATGATAAATGTCAGTGATAAGAAAGGTTTCTTGCTAATATAAATTATAGGCTATTGACAAAAACCAGTAGCGTACACTGAGGTAACTGAACAACATTGAACAATACTAGGGGTGATCATTTCAGCTAGTGATGAACAATACAAATAAGTGATAATGGTTCGACAATCATTTCCTTCTTAGCTTTAAATAGAAAAACATACTCCTAATTTTTTCTAGTGCGAAGTTTTTATGGTTACACAAACACTATAATATACTTATCATTACAAGTTTTTAAAGTTTTATAGTACAAAAAAAATTATTACTGATTTAAAGCAAGAAGTTAGAAAAATCTTTCTTGAGCGTGGTGAGGCCTTGTTCATCGTCGTATATTTTTTCTTTTTTCTATTTTAATTTAGAATTAAGTTGACATGTTCATCATGTTCTTCTTCTTTCATCTCAAATTGTCTCACAATAAAACAAATAAATCAAATTCTGAATTGAAATTTATGTCAATTCTTCCCTTGGGAACAAACTTCCATTAGTATCAAACATCCATTAGTATCATGTATGGTAAAAGAAATTCATAGCCACTCCCCGATGATCTAGCCATATTAGACTGCTGCAGGACACTATCTGATATGATCCTAACTAGGATTAGGAAAATAACAAGAAAATAAAATGATAAAAGCAAGACCCAATTTGAATTGATTTGGAATTAAGGAAGTGGATTAGTGAAAAGTGGCCTAATCACCCCTTAAGACAACAACAAAAAATAACCTATACTATTTAGTCCTCAATTGAATCAACATTCAATTGCAAACCAAAGAAATAAAGTGCTCAAGCAACATGTTTAGCCATTGTTCACTCACATTCATATTCATCATCAATGTCTAACTCTAGCAAATGAGGCTAAGTGGGCATAAATACTGGTTTCTAAAAATGACATAACATTACCTTAATTGCCCCTAAAGTGGGATGAAATAAAAGTCATTAAGTTGAAGTGGACTTCTGATCATCGTCTCAGCGCGATCGCGATTGAAGGGACGCGGTCGCGATGACTAGTCCAGCAGTACTTCGCGAACGCGCCAAAGGCCACGCGTCTGCGAAGGTGATCTTCCTCAGCCTCTGTGCGATCGCGTTTAGGACCTCGCGATCGCGCTGCACACTTGTTTTTCTCTGCGCGATCGCGTATGTGGCCACGCGATCGTGATGAGTTAATTCTGGAACTGAGGCAGTAAGCATGTAAACAAACCCAACGAACGTGATGAGTTAATTCTGGACTAATATTTGCTCCAGCTGCTTCACTTGTTCACTTTGGCCATCTTTTGCTTTGATTCTTGGCTTTCAAGCTCTTTTGAAACACTCCAAGCTTTTGATGTTAAGTCTAAACCCGTCAATGTCATGAGCGCCACGGTTTGCATCATTCCCTCATTCTTTAAAGAAATTCGTCCTCGAATTTGGACCTAGCAAAACAATAACCGGAATAAGCACCAAGTCATAAGCTTTATAAAATTTGCATAAGACAGATGATGGAGTTGAATATTCCCACTCAAACCTCACACTTTTATAGTAGAGCCAAGAGTCAAATGACTCAAAGAAGATCAATTCTACAACTAAAGTTCCAAGAAGTTGGCCAAAGGATAAATATGCACAAGCGAAATCAAGGGATCCAAATGGTTTAATGAATACATAATGTAGATTGCAATTGGATCCTTTAAGCATAACACCACCAAGATCACCAATCATCCAACAATAACATTTATCACCGAGGTCAAACACCATCCTCACATTCAAAACATCCTTCAAAATTCTACACATCACATCATCAAACCAACCAAATATTATTAGCAAGGAGTTAGCAAATAGCACCACACACCCACTATCCAAGACACTATGAGTTTCCAAGGATAAGTTCCATGGCTTTAGAAAGCCCAAAAATAAGAACTAGCCATTCGAACAAATCATTCTTGGCTTGAAGAGACAACAACGCCTCAAACATTTTTTTGTAGCCCAAGAAAGTTCTTCCAAGTGTTTTACCTCTTTGTAGATCCTCTCTTGATGTTCTTTCACAAGTAAACCAAAAAGGTTAGTAAACTCATCAAGAAAAGGATTAACACATCTATTCCCATGGATATTTGGCAATGCCTCAAATTAATTATTTTTGCATTTCTTTCTAGAAACATTCACAAAATCCCTCCAGATTAAATCCTCAAAACTAGGGATAGAGTAAGTAAAGAACATGACACTAAAATTAGCATCAAGCAAGCTACTACTATCACTAGTGCCTCCCTCCTTTAAGGGACACTTTTCATTTTTGGAGGACTTACCAACATAAGACAAGCTTTCAACAAATATTTTGGGAGTTAGTTGATAACATCAACATAATTAGCACTTTCAAGCAAGTCACAAGAATTATTTTCACAAGTTGTACACTCTTTTTACATTGACTCATCATTTTCATCAAGTGCACACAAGTTCAAAAGAAATGTATCATTCAAGGAAACATGATCAATGGTGTCCATATATTCAAGCTCACTTTCCGAATTAGAATCTCTATCAAGCACAAGGTCAAAACTAGGACAACCCAAAGGAATATTTCACCTTTTCAAGTGTACACTCACTTAACAACTCAAAACATGATTTATCAATTTCAAACGAAAAGGAAGACAATTCATTATCATTCAAATACAATTCTTCACTTCCTTCAAATAAGTGAACACCTTCCAATCCATCACTATTTTCAACTTGACACAAGCAACCACCAATACCAAGTACCAAGATCAAGTATGCTACAACTCAAAGTATCACAAGGTCCAAGCAATTCTTTTTCTTTATTCACAAGAGAAAGATCATTGTCATCATAAGAATAATTAGCACAATCATCGTCCAATCCTATATTGTTTATGGAACTCATGAAATAAAATAAGGAATAAATTTTAATCATGCTCTCTTGATTTTCAAGCTCACCAATTTGACCACTTTCTCTCACTTTCTCTATCTAGCTCATCCAAAGAAATATAAGAGTTAGGGTTAGCTATCTTACCTTGAAGCACCAAAGAACTTTCTTGACCTTGAATTTCAAAGTTAAGGCTTACTTGACCAATTGGAGAAGTATTTTTGGCCTCATCATTTTCTTCCAAGCAAGAGTCTTTTTCCAATGATGATTCATTTTTGCTATCACTTCCACAAGAACCTACAAAAGAGACATCACTACTAAAAAAAGTAGTGAGAGGGAAAGAGTTAAAGCAATGAGTAGCCTCTCTTATGCTCTCTTATTTTTCTTGACTCTCCATTTCTTTTTCTCTCACTCTCTTCATTCTTTTTTTCCTCACCCTCTCCATTTTTTTTTTGGTGACAACTCACTCGCATTTTTCAACTCATCCTCTCATTTTTCCTCTCTTGAGTTGTCACTTTGCTCACACTTACTCCTCTCAATCTTTTCTCTCTCACGATTCCTTTTGATTGGAGTATCAAGGTTACAAGATAGATCATCACGGGGAAGCTTTTCTTGTACCCCAAAATAGCTCCTCAAAGTTTCCTTAATATCTTGCCAAGTGGGCTTTGGTGCCAAAGGAGGTTCCCAAGGCCGCCCACGACTTAGATTATAACGGTTTCTCAAGTCTAGGGGAAGAGCCCATGCCACTAAAGTCAATTTATCCAACTCCTTGCAAATGTCTTCTTGCACAAAGATCTCCTCCAATTGAGATTCCCAAAGGACATAGAGCTCTTTTTTATATTTTGCTTGCAACTTAGGTAATTCTATGTACCTCCTATCCCTTTTACTTTGGGCCTTTTTCTTGGCAATTCTAAAGGTGCCATCTTTTTAATCCGAGACTTCAACTACCACAACTTGCTTGATCTTGCCATTTCCACTATTAGGTAGTGGAACTTGCTTTGGAGGATCTTGAGTAGGATCCTTTGCTTGAGGAATAACATTTGGAGAGTAGGTATCTTGGATAACCATTTGAGAATAGCGGCCACTAGCTTGAGAGAACTTACTAGCACCATCACCACGCACCTCCTCGGTTGGAGGTGTCTCAACCACTTGCGTTCCCATAACCCGAAGCCTATCTTTTCGGGATAGGTCATCAACCGTCTCCTTCATCCCTTTGAATTCATCTTGCATTGAATTACATCAAGGCTTGCAACATGGTTTTGACCTCCATGTCCGCCTCGACTTCTTTTTGAGCCATCATACCTACAAACAATTAAACAAACAAAGGTTAGTAGAAAGAGTCCTCACCAATTCACTCCCTAAGTGTTTACAGTCGATTTGATTGCGCTCAATCCACTTGTGTTTACACTCAATGATTGGCTTTTACTCGCCCTAATGTTCTCACCACTCTTGCCTTTTACCTCTCGTTGGCAATGTCAAGTTGCTTTTCGCCACTCAATTCCAATTTGACAATCGAACTCAATCCAATTCGGGATGCAAAGGAATTGTTGTAGCAATGAACAGACAATGAAAGCTAATCAGACGAAATTAGAAAAAGTCAAGGAAATGAACAAAAAAAGGCTCGAATCGAATTGGCACAAAATGAAATTTGAATTGGATGAAATTTTGTGTATGATCTAGAAACTTATCGTATTTGATGATATGAAAGGGGTTTAGGTGACCTGAAACTGTTTAGGGGCTGCTCCGAGCAATCTGTAAAGTGACTGATTTTTTGTTCGGTGCTATCGCGTGATGTCGGGCGCTATCGCGAAGAGGAATAATTTTCAGCGCTGTCGCGACAATCGGCGTGCGATAGCAAAGAGGAATGATTAACTCTGCGCTGTCGCTTCGCGATTGCGATGAGCAATTAATAAATAAGCTTGCGCGATCGCGACACTTCTGGCGCGATCGCGAAGAGCAAATACTAGGTCTAATGCAGAACTTAAAGCCCAGATTTTTGGAAAATTTCTTCACTTGAATCTTCACAAATCAACTTGTTTTTGCTCCAAATTTGAGATATAAACTCCTTATATGTCTGTGAACAAAACCAAATGATCAATTCTTCAAGAACAACACCCACAATACAAAAGCCCCAAATCTTTGTTGAAGAACCCTATATTTTGATTCTTCAAATTGACACTCCAAATGTTGTTTGTTGTATTCCTTCGAGAATCAGCTTCTAGAATCACCAATCAACAATTGGTAACAAATATTTCATCCAAAGTAAACCTAAACCTATGACTCAATTTTTTGGATCTTTGATTTTTTTGTTATTTTTCAGATTTGATAAACAAATTTGGGTTAGCGATTGTAAGAACAAATACTAATCCAACTCTGATACCAAATGATATGATCCTAACTGGGATTAGGAAAATAACATGGAAATAAAATGATAAGAGCAAGACCAAATTTGAATTGATTTGGAATTAAGGAAGTGGATTAGGGAAAAGTAGCCTATAATCACCCCTAACACAACAACAAAAAAGAACCTATACTATTTAGTCCTCAATTGAATCAACATTCAATTGCAAACCAAGGAAATAAAGTGCTGTTGCTTAGCCATTGTTCACCCACATTCATATTCATCATCAAAGACTAACTCTAGCAAATGAGGCTAAGTGAGCTTAAATACTGGTTTCTAAAAATGACATAACATTTCCTTAATTGACCCTAAAGTTGGCTGAAATAAAAGTCATTAACTTGAAGTGGACTTCTGATCATCGTCTCAGCGCGATCGCGATGACCAGTCCAGCAGTGCTTCGCGAACGCGCCAAAGGCCATGCATCCGCGAAGGTGATCTTCCTCAGCTTCTGTGCGATCGCGTTTGGGACCTCGCGATCGCGCTGCACACTTGTTTGTCCCTGCGCGATCGCATATGTGGCCACGTGAGCGCGATGAGTTAATTCTGGAACTGAGGCAGTAAGCATGTAAACAGGCCCTGCAGCCTCCAATATTTGCCCGAGCTGCTTCACTTGTTCACTTTGGCCATCTTTTGCTTTGATTCCTGGCTTTCAAGCTCTTTTGAAACACTTCAAGCTTTTGATGTTAAGTCTAAATCCGCCAATGTCATGAGCGCCAATCCGATTTGCATCACTATCAACAATACTCAACACTGTAAGTTTACTTTTTCTTTTAAGTTTCACTATCTACGGAGTCTAATTTCCTCTTTTTTGATTAGGCCGGTGTATACGTACCCTTGAAGTACAAAAAGAGTGAAAAAGCACAACTTCAAAGAGAGCTGAACCAAAACCATGAGGTAACAAAATGTTACTCCCTCCGTCCCAATTTATGTGGCGGTGTTTGACTTAACACGGAGTTTAAGAAATAGAAGTTGACTTTGTAAATGTTCAAATTTACCCTTGTAAAAGTAAAAGAGAGAAGATTGTAGTAATCAAAAAATTTGCTTGTGGTTTTTAAAAGAAGTAGGACCCAATAGGGGTAAAATAGAGATAATATATTAAATAGTTGACAAATAAGGAAATGTGATATTATTTTTGGGACAGACTAAAAAGTAAAGTGTGACACATAAATTGGGACAGAGGAAGTAGTATTTTATAAAATACACTCTTTCTTCTCATTACACTAGGGACGGGCCCAATAACACCTTAATTGTTACTTATTTTCTTTATTTTTATTGTACTCTCTTCATTGTAAAAAGGAAGATATAATTTGACTTGACACAAATTTTAAGAAATAAATGATGACTTTTGAAGCTTATGGTCTGAATAAGCTATATATATTATAAATCAACTCATCAAGGGTGAGGTATCTAAACAATTAGTTCAGCGTGACAATTTTGATTTAAAATTGGTATGGGGCTAAGTTATTAAAGAGGTATAGTTTTCTCTAACGATGTATTTCGACCTATTTAATCATTTATCGGTAAATATAAGAAATAATTTATGTCATTTTCTCATAAAAGATATATAAAAAAAAAATTTATATGTGTTGATGCCATACAAATCATAGTGGAAAGCTCTCAAAGAAGTATAGCTTTTTCTTATCGTCAAGTTTTCCTTCCCTATCTAAATAGTGCATGGAAATGGCATTTACCTATTTGTTCCCATTTTCCTTGATCTAACAGAGAAGATATACTTTCCAAATTTATATTCTAATAATTTTTTGAAGTCACAGTGTGCATGGCTTTAATGGTAACTAATTTATCCTTATTAACCAAATATCATAGTACTGATTAACTCATTTTTGGGAGCGGTTTTATACTCTAGAACGTGAAGAATATTACAACTCATCAACAACACTCTTGTGTTAGTTTCTAAGGTTTCTGAAATGGCAGTATGTGAAAAAGCTTATATAATAAATCTCTAACAGAGTTTGCGAGACCCAAAACATCCGTAAGCCAAATATAATTTATTACCGCGATAAAACTACTGCTGGAAATCCTACAGAATTTTGAAAAAGCAAACAATATTCAAAGAAGATTCCGTACGAATTATGTTGAGAAGCAGACGAAATGGTTAAATTAGTTTCTCACTTTTAAACTTTCCCTCCCTTTCCAAATTTATGTTAGGGAATGACACTAACAGTAAAGAAGAAAGACAATACGCAGTTAGTGCAGTGTTCTCACTATATTCATAGACTTTTTTAGGCAATAAAAGTGCTCAAACTTGGTTATATTTACAAAAATGTTTGAAGACAAACCATGCCCTAAAGTAAAAAGCAGGGGCAAAAAGTAGCCGCCAAAAAAGGCTGCAGAGCATGGTACAGCACATGAGAATTGTGGAGAAGTTTCTTGGTTTTATGGTCAAGAGAGGGAAACGTTCAACCTGTGGTGCTTCATCGCACAACACAATTCAGCAAATTAAACACGAATTTCCCAAAATGCCCCTTAAGCAGCACAACGGGAAGCAGCTGAAACTCCCTCTTATTAGATAGTAATTTACTATAGTTACTATACATATTAGTATCAAATTGTAGAGAAGGCACATAATATTCAATAAGAAACTTGTTTATTGACGGCATAACAGAGTTTAGATCTAACTGTCACAAATAGCTGGTACTAACGAAACACAAAAGCTGAAGGAGACAAACTGTAAAGGGCCACGAGGAGGTAAAATTGGAAGGTCCATTGGTTTTCGATTTATCATCTATATTTTTTGTTTCCAATTCTTGAATTCCATTTTCTCATTTGCATGTTAATTCTCCTTAAATAATACTTAAAGATTAGTTTTTTTTTTTTTTTTTTTTTTTTAATATTGCCTATATCTGTGAGTCTGTATAATTTAGTGTCTTTATGTACTGCATTGTTTTTCCTATGGAAAATTCAACTCAAATGGTTAGGAGAAAAAAAAAAAGGTGAAGTATTGAAATTGTAAACTTTTAGGATAGTCTCTGGGTATTGTGTTGCTTGAATGAAATGGATATTTAGGATTCAGCATTGAAAAAAATACCCTAACTAATTTAGGAGTGAAGCTTCTAAGCAATTGTTCTCTTGATGAACTGTTACTGCAGTTTAGTTGCAATTTGATTCTTATAGTACTAATTATAAATGTTTAGACTTCTTAATTTCATGATTGTAGGCTTTACATTAAAGACGTGTGCGCTTCACTTCTTGCGTTTCGCTTCAAGGTCCATGAAACTAGTCGTTTTAGTGCTTTTCGTTTTTAAAACACTAGTGGTTTGTAAGTCAAATTTTTTAAGAATACTTGGCCATGGTAGATGCATGAATTGCTGCTAATTATCGCTGTGGTAGTCTGTCAAGGATGATAAGAACTAATTCCTCTTTTCATATTCTATGACTGTGTGCAACTAGGCACAACGTTTGAAGAAGAAAAAAAGGACTTTTAGAACTTGTAATCTTAAACGTGACATGACATTTATGTGGCTACAAGAGAATGTCATTAAGGTAAAATGGGAAACTTAAAGATGAAAACATTCTAATTATTCATTCTCAAAAAATGTTTCCAATTATAGACATGTGCCATTCTTTTTGGAAAATGGAAAAGAACCATATCAAACAAAAGAGAGGGAGTAGTACTTATAATAGAAGGATGGTAGGAACTTATTGCAGATTATGGATATGTTAATTTCGTTGGGAGATAAAGCTATTATCTGTAAATAATGTGAATGATATGTATCCAGGTCAAACTTTGGAATTGAATGTTTTAGAGATGTGATTCTATCCTTTTATATTTTGTTCTTAATAAATGTAGTACCCACATTTTATATCTGCCCTTTTATTTTGGTAAAGTATAATGGTATAGTTAGCGGAATCCATTAAATGCATGGCTGCAAATGGGCTATCCAGTCAGCTCTTCATCAGAAGACTGCAATTTATTGAAGCCCATTGTCTGCTGCTTGAGTTATCATGCTTACTGCATTACCACTAGTGTCCTGCTGCTACCTTTTCACTTTGAATAAAAATGAGATATTTGGCCTCTAATGCTTTACTATTGCAACAGAAAAGACTTAAAGTGCTCTAATGAACTAAATCCCTTCTCTGGCAAACGATTGCTTTTGCCATTAGGTGCATTTTGCACATGTTGATGTACCTATGATTTCCACCTCCCCGCCTATTTTATACTAGAGCACATGTGTAGTTTAGCTACTTTAAGACGTCATTAGATTCACGATGTATATCACTTTATCAGTGCCCACTTACCACCTTCTCCCATGAAATGTCTAATACCACGTTTAAATTGTTTTTCACCTCACCGCCTTCTTTGTCTCGTTCTCTTCCTTTCCTCAGTTGTATTTTGTTGAAAATATTGTTCTTTATGGCTGTGGTACCTGTGTAGCTGCCCTGTGTATCTATCACTGGAATTCATTTTTCAGCAAGCTGGAATATGGTTTTCTAACCTTACCTTTTCTCTTATCCATGGAAGTTATGGCTACTTGATTTTGCGGAGAGAGGTTAAGATAGGGCATAGATCCTTTCATTTTTGTGCTCCGTCGATTGATCTCTCTCCCAGGACAGTTAGCTAGAAAACAAAATATCGTCTCTCGTTTGGCTGGAATATGTCTTATATGTCTTACTTATCTCTTCTCATCCCCTTTCTATAGTAAAAGAACTCATCCCCTTTCTATAGTAAAAGAAAAGAGGGCAAGAAAGTTTTTCTATCTTGAAGATACTCCTTACATGGCTAGTGAACACGCGGTCCTGAAAGCCAGTATATTAGCTTGTTGTCTATCCACGTGCCATGTACATTTTAATTCACATTCCTGTTGCTGCATGGTTTGGTTGCTCTTTACCAAATTTAACAACTTCTTATTGAAAAATGATTCGTTAAACTCTGTATCTCTGTTCTTACTTGATCTAATCTCTAGGTGATACTTTGCGTTACCAAGCAAACTTCGAGTTGAAGAGATAAATCCTAAAACTTTTGAATGTGACCTAGTTAACTTTACAAATAGGGGTAGTTTGGTTTAGACGCAAGCTATGCAGGAATAAGAATGTGGGGATTTTATTATAGGTATTAATAGTGCATGAATCATAATGTAGAAAGTTTCATGATGCAGGGATTGTGATATAGGGGTTATAGGGCTTAGGCACTACTACAATGCGAAGCCCTGTGTCTTATGATGTTGGGCCTAGGATGCTCCACCTTCTTATAGAAGCAATCAACTAAGAAATGAATGAATTAGCTCCTTGGTTATGGCTATTGGTTAAGACACGAAAGGTTATTAATAATCCCCACTGTCTTATTGTACATGCTATCCCCATAAAATAATACATATATTTCGCATAACTTATGTGGGTATTAGTAATTGGAAAAGAAATTGGAACCAAACATTGTATGAATGATGCTAGTTTTTATGTGGAAAGGAAAAATGAAACCAAAAATTGTATCGACAGTTTAAAAGTTTTATGGGAAGATTTTGTTCCCACTACTTCCCAACCAAATGTTACCTTACTTTTGAACTGTGATTTTTTGTTGTATGTTGAGATAAATTTTCAATATAAGCATAAACTGTCGTGAACTTCAAGTTCTATAAAATCAGTATCAGCTGGCATTTACTTAGTTTATATGATCTCTTTTGATAATGTGTTTATTCTGATGTTGTTTTGTAAGACGGGACGTGCTATTCTTTTCCGATCAGGCATTATCCACACATTTGTACTCGGCACCATGACGCAAAGGAATATATCATCCAGTAATCAGATAATTGATTCAGGAGCAGATCATTGGAGTCAAGAGTGTATCCGTACGGAGCCTTGTGTATTGCATGGGCACTTTACAACTTTTCCTCATCCAAATGGCCACACTATAGTACCTGCTCCAGGAAATGCTGGTACTTTCTGTTTGCATCGTCTGCCAGACCATGAAGGGGCGCTTTTAACTTATGGGATGTCAAAATGCAATAGGGTTCAACAATAATATCCTGCCACCAATGTCGACCTAGCAATTGCTACATTATCAAATCACTGTAACCCTTACATGGCTGCTCCATCTGTATCTACAGATTATCCAATTCCTGTAAATCATGGGTTACATGATCGGCTTCCATTCTCAAGCACTCACGGCATCCTTGGAATTAACACCGATAACTATGGTTAGAATAATCATTTTACGGAAACTGCCAGAGGCTCATTTAAGCTAAAGGGTGCTGAACGGATCCCTGGGAATCTTCAATATCGTTCTACTTTGGCAGGGTGTAATACCTCCATTGTCCCAGTGATCACAAGAGCACATGAATCTGATGCTTCTTTTGATGGATGCTATATCATTTACACAACCCAAGTATGGAGGCAATGACTCAACATCATTCATTGAAGACGGAGTACGGAGAAGTGATAGGAACAGATTTGGTGCTAGTGATCATCCACTTCAAGGAAACTATGGTTGCCACATGTTTCAGTTTCCTGGCAATCCTTAGTTGGACCTGTCTTGCAATAGTAGCGGTTGTGAAACTGGAACTTGGACCTGGAATCAGGTGGCTCCTTTACCCTATCCCCTAGTAATTACTCCATCTTTCTTTTTTTACATTTATGAGTTTTGAATATCAATTTTTTCCCTATCGTTATCTTCTCCCCTTCATTAAATTTTGCATCAAAGGCCTTGTTCTTTTGAGTTTTATTTGCTTATGAGCTATTAGCAGACCACCAAGTTGAGAAATGCATACATCAGCTTTCCTTCTTTCTTCTTACATGTTTAAAATGGACAATTCACTCGAAGTATGTCCGTTCATTTTCCGTTATCACATTTTTGTGGCTTAGCTTTTCTCTTTTATTCGAAGTTCTTGAAGTTAGTTTTTCTGGGTGTTTCATTCATTTCTCAATCCAGAAAATCCTTTGTATTCCTCTTCGTCAATTTATCAATGGTCATTCATGAGCTCTATTAAAGTGCTACAAGTTAACTTCATTAACTTATTGCATCTTTCTTCTGCTTTTCTCTCTTACTTTTGGTGGCGCCTGGGGCTGTGTAGATGCTGGAAACATTGGTGTGCAGGGTTATCAAGTAATGTTCGTCACAGAGGTTTGACTAGTTTTCTGTATCCGCCCGTTCCTGAAAGACCACCCAATCATCATCATCTGCCACCTAATATGCAAGGTGTGGGAGGCCACAATATGAGTTTCTCTCCACAGATGACAGCATCTTCATGCAGACACCTATGAATTAGTTCGCCCCAATAGCACTAATAATTTACTTCAAGGTGTTTTAGAGGGAGGGTCTAGATACATCAGACCCTTCCTGCCGACTGGCAGGTTGTACAGACCTCATCTAAGGGAATTCATGCTTGGAAGAAATACTCGACACCTCAACCTCCCTAACATGAGAGTTTTGCCAGAAGATGTAAAATTGATTCCATTTGACCAGCTCTTCTTATTTTCTTTGTTCTAGTCTAGTTTCATGCAGTTAAAGTAACGGGATTGGATTTGATGGGTATCTCTTTCTTTGGTGGTTTTACTAAGGAGTGGCAATGATGGATATTCCAGGGTACCCTGTGGTGGGTGATGCTGCTGATCAGCACAGAGATATGTGTTTGGACATAGATCACAGGCTGTATGAGGTGCGGAGGATTTTAAGTTAAGTGCATGTGTCATCACATATTTATCATGATGGTCGCGATCCTCAATATTTGCATAACTTTTGCTAACTCATCTTGCTTGCTATGTAAAACATCTATCCAGGAGCTTCTTGAATTGGGGAGCAAATTGGCAATG
This sequence comes from Petunia axillaris subsp. axillaris, assembly GCA_029990575.1. Taxonomy (NCBI): domain Eukaryota; kingdom Viridiplantae; phylum Streptophyta; class Magnoliopsida; order Solanales; family Solanaceae; genus Petunia; species Petunia axillaris. The sequence goes on along the minus strand of JARKNS010000002.1, from coordinate 13,394,281 downwards.
TGAGAACTCGTTTACTAGAGGAACTACATGTTTTGATGACGAAACTGATTTCTGTATCATATGCCAGGTATTACCGCTTGCTTACTTCTTGTTAATGTAAGAACATTATGATTTTTTTGGCAGGGATCAGTGGTCAATTGTGATGCTTATGTACTTGTTACAATTTTTTTTTAAATTTTTTTTATTTCCCAACTTCTTTTTTGGCTTATTATCACAGCACTCTGCTTAATGTTTTTGTTGTCATTCTCTTCCTGAATCTTGAACTGTTATAAGGTTTTACTTATCATGGTAACCATAAGCTCGATGATTTTAACCCGAATTCCATGCAAGTCAATTGACTTCGATCGTCAGATCTTGCCCAGGCAAAATGAGAGATGCACACTCGCTCGCAAGTTTTAAGACCTTTTTTTTACTACTTGAAGATGCACTACCTCGGCAAAAATGAAAACCTTGATCCAGAGTTGGAGGACAAAAGAAGTTCACGACCCGTGGGCCTTCTACCTCCATGCGACATTGTTCCCGAGGACTTTCACCCACTGCTGCCTGCTTTATCTTCAGTGGTATTCTTAGTCCCTTAATAGTGGAGCTTGATGGCAACAGGTGTGTCTGATTCATCAGGTGCAATCAGCAATGCATGGTTCGGAACCACCTAAGAAGCAAATTATTCTAGAGTCTAGGTAAAATACATGCATAGATATTGGTTTAACGCAGCCATATGAGACTTCAGTAAGGAGACTATTTGGAGAACTTACTTTCGTGAATAGACTATTAGGCTAAGAAGAATAGCTTGGGATCAATCTCACCATTGAAAGAGTGGTTTTGTTTGGCAATACAGGTTACCGAGTTGAAAGGTTTCCCTTTGGGGTTTCTGATCTCCGATCCCCACTTACTTGTGGAATAGGGGAGTTCCTTGATATTAAGGTGTCAAGGCGGTCAAAGAATGCCTCAGGAGGAAGTAACCGATGCTATTAACTGATGGCCATCCACCTGGCACAGTGTTGCTCGGCCTTTATGGTGTGATTTTATCCATCTTCTTGGTCAATTCTTTTAAAGAGTGCTCATTATTGGCTTCTCCGTGATTGGTTATGTACTACTAAAATTCTCTAAGCGTTGCTTTCCAGAGTGGAGCTATATTCTTGTATCCCTTGTTTCTTTGAGATAGCTCTGACGGCCTGCATATGTTAAACACATAAGTTGCAGAATGAATACAACGACCAACAAAAGATTGGCCTTCTTGAGTGTGGGCACAAGTATCACGAAGAGTCGTAAAGAAATTGTTGGTTGTGAAATATTTGTCCTATCTTCAAATCCGTAGCATTGTCTACAGAGAAAAAGGATGTGAATACATGGAGGCGATTGATGGTGGGTCATTAAATAATTACAAAGAACGAACATTTTTTTCTCTTGCTTATTTATTCACCAAGAGTAAATTGTTCCTGTAATTAACTGTATTATAAATTTGGAAATACTTTGGCGGGATAACCAGCAGCTGCCTCTCCAAGAACATTTATTTGTTGACCTTATCTTTGTCAAGCTAAAGTTGTAGAGACTTAGATTTTTGTTCAAGCTTTGCCAAATAGCTGTATGAACATTATGTTAATATCTCATGTATAAGATATATATCCACAGTTGAATCCTGGATATTTTAAGTCCACAAACTTGTAGCTAGTGTAACATCCATAGATTATATGCTCATATACAAATGTTAAGATGGTAATTTACCAAACGACCAAAATATGTTGAAGACAGATCTCAGCAACCTAATATTGGGAACAAAGGGAATTAAGAAAAAGCTAGAAATAGGAAAAACAAGTTGGCATCAAATCCTTGGATGAATATGGCTATAATCAAGTAGAATCAGGCTGCCCCACTTGAACAAAGTCATTGTCATAGTTGAACTTTCTCTTCAAATCCTCAGTTATGTAAGTTGAATCACTCCTTACAAGTTTTCTTATTTATTAAATGTGAAATTTGCTCATCCAAATACTCATAAGTTTCTCAGTTTCATTGATCTTTGGATATGTCTGACTTTCAGTTTTCAATAAATAAGTCCCCCGGGGTCCCCTCGGATAAAATATTAGCAAACACTTGCCTTCTATTTTCTGGTTTATTAACTACTTATTCACCAAACACAATAATAAGTTCCATTGGATTAAAAAGCCAGGAGTTATTGAGTGGTAGGCCTAGCAATATCACATTGTCTCCATAAGTTAATGAAATTGTGCTAAAGCAGGACCCACTCTTTTAGTTTTACACATTTGCATCCCTGTTTTAGGGCTCCCTCAAGAATTCTCTCTTCTTGTTTAAACAAAAAAATAACAATATGTAGTAAAAGTTAATTGTTGGAATAGTCCTTCAACTTTTTGGGCCTTTCCATTTGGTTATGATTTCTGATTGAATGAACAAGTAGGGCCTTCATGGCTCCTCCCACGTGCAATAATGCTATTTTATGTCCTACTCTCCTTTTCTGTACGGACCCTTTGAGAATTTTTTGGGATCTACACCAATCTCTACTAAAATTAGGAGTTAAAGACAATTATGGAGAGGGACATTGACTAATATATTAGGCAAAAGAATCTTTGTTGCTATAGCATATGGTATCTTCTTTCTCAAATTTCTTCCTGGATTGCACATGCTAATCCCCTTAGATTGCCATGACCCAACTATCTCTCGTTTCTATAAACTTGAAGAATTTTTGTTATTATTAATTCCATCATTTCATTCAAATTTTGTTTTCGTAATTTCAGTAATAGAGGTTTAATTATCAGTTTGTTTTTTTTTAAAAAACAAGAAAAGTAATACTAACAAGCATCGTTCAATATATTTCAGTGTCTAAGAAACAACAATATGAATTCAATTAGAAGGTCTGGCATACTACTTTATTAACCATGTTCAATATCTTTTTCTTTTGGAAATAAAAAATGAAAAAGTCACTCTTTCACATATACCACAATCATATAAGATAAAATTTGAAATCCTACAAGATTTTGAAGCGCGTTCGAATATCAATAATCGTGAACTTAAAACCAAGAATATGCTCCAAGACTAATTTGTTTAAACAAAAAGAAAGAGAGCACAGAAGTCATATTCAAGTTAACTTGAACAAGGTTTGGCTTATTTGTTTATTAATGCATGGCAAGAAGGAATCAAAATTTTAAAACAAATCAACGATCTCAAAGTTTCAAAAACAGAAGATAATACTAGTATATTATTTGTAATGGCATAGTAGGCACATGCAGTACTAGACAAGGTTTCTGCGTGACAGAGGTACTTAACATGCCTTGGAACTTATCTCTAATCATTATTAGTGTCTCCCAAAGGTTTTTTCTATAGGAGAATCATGATAATAAATGCTCAAAGGACGATGGTTCAAGGAAGCTACCAATTAGAAATTAAACTTGTGTAGTATATAGTTTGTGATTTGGTTCAAGTCTTGAATTAATGTATGAGGTGGGGTTTTTTGCAAAAAGGGACATTCACATAGCCTCCATGTGACTCTGGGATTTGGGGACAAAAGAAAGAGGGAGGAGGGGTTGCTCTTACAAAACAGTTCACATGGGGGAGGAGGAAGACATGATTCTAACATCCTACTTTTTCTTCACAAGTCATCTTCCCTACATACCCCCCACTATATACCTTTATCCTTTAATTTTTCCAATATAATAATAGTATGTTTTTTTATCTAATTTGTAGGATTTCTCCTTTCAATTCTACAGAAGAACCAATAAAGCATTAACACATTAGGTTCGATGTCTTTCAGTATTATGACCACAATATCATACGGTGAGGTGGATGAGAGATCTTTCTACAAAATTATTTAGTTATTCAGCCAAATTACCTTGAAGATATGATAAGAACTTTTCGTTCAAATTGGTGTTTTGTTGTAAAAAGTTTTGACAATAAACTGAACAAGAATATCTTTGCAAAACTCTTCTTTATATTTTTGCAGCAAGCAAATTAATACAGTAGTAATCTGAAATCCATAAATTAGCCTGAATCTACAGATCACAAACAACTTACAAACAAGCTTTTAGCAGTCAACATTAGTGATAATTTCCTACGTCACCAAAGACTATGGTGGAATAATAAATACTCTATCTTTATTCATCCTTAACAATAAGGTTTAAAGTTTGAGTTCTCAACTATAGAAAAATTCTTACAGAAAAAGTAATACGGCAGTCCATTACAATGTTTTAAAAGGGAGGGCGCACGGCGAGGCGTTTTGCTTACAATGAGGCGAGGTGTAAGTCCCGAGACGTGGGACGTAAGTCCCATGGATCTTATTTTTTAATTAATTTTAAATTAATAAAATAGCATAATGAGCCAAAAAAATATCAAAAGTACAAAAAAAATTAAAAATAAGTAAAAAATTATAGAAACAAAAGATCTACCATTTTTAACAATTGTAAGAAATTGAATAATGTTACGGTTTTTATGAGATACAAATAAACTATAAAGCCTTAACTTTCAAACAATTAAAAATAAAAAAATTTTATTATAAAAAGTGAATAAACAATAAATATTTATTACTATTATAATTTAAAATATTAATTCTTCATTGATAAATATAAAATTGCTTCTAAATTTCAAAATAATTGAAGTCTAACAATTTTGAGTGACAGAAATAAAACATGACCAATCAAGTGATGATGTTATAAATATCGGCTATGCTTTTTTAGATTAAGTATACACATGACAGTCACCCTTATGATATTCTCAATTATAATACATGTAATATTATGTCTCGTTAATTGAGTTATACTCAATTTTGAATTTTTATAGATAAATATAACTTCATTTTTAAAGAAAATTGTGGATGAACAATCTTAATTAGGGAATTAGACAGATCATTTGCATAGGTTCTATAAGGCGAGTTCCGAGCGTTGTGCGTTGGGCGTGCTCTGGGCGCATTTTCGGGCGCTTGAGGCGTAAGCCTCACGGATCTAAGCCCGCCCGAGAGTCTCAGGGCGTTTTGCTAGTGCTTCGCCCCAGGACGAGTCCCAAAAATGCCTTTTAAAACAGGCACAAAAGTATCCCGCATTCACACAGGCTTTGGGGAAGGGCCCACCCTCAAGGAGTGTGATATATACAGCCAAACGCAATATAAGTATTAGTGACTGTTTTCAAGACTTGAACACATGAACTATACGTCACACGAAGATACCTTTAACAGAAAAAGTCATCTTACTGAATATTTTACCGCCTTAATTTCATATTAATCCGACAATATTATAAGATATTGAGGACCAATAAGGTCACATCGACTGGCACGTGGTGACTGATTCCGCCAGTTAATAAACCGTTGAGAAAGAAAGATTAAATTTCCCTCTCTTCACAGCTGTTGCTAGCTGTCCCAATCCCCCCATGTGACCCACTATTCCTTTCAACCCTCTCCCTCCAAAAACATCCCTTAATTTGGTCCCCCTTTTTAAAATGTTAGCAACTCTTAACCAACTTAACCTCCTAAAATAGATACTGTCACAACACACCCCTTTTCCCATTCATTATTACCCAAAAATACACCTATTCTCACTTACCTTTTCTTCTCCTCTTCCACTTTTATATACACAAACCTCAATTCTTGAACTCAATAGAACCTTTGTTACCATCTTTTGTGCATGGCTCAGTTACCACCTAAAGTTCCTACCATGGCACACAATTGGCCATTTCAAACTATGCCCCCATTGCCTAATTCAGCCAATGCAAATCACCACAATTCTTGGGTTGATGAGTTTCTTGATTTCTCATCAACCAGGAGGAATTCTCATAGGAGATCAGTGAGTGATCCAATTGCATTCGTTGAGGCACCTTTTCTCCAACAATGCCATGGTGCTAGCAATGCTAATAATGGGTTCGATAAATTGGACGATGAACAACTTACTACTATGTTTTCTGATGATAGTACTGCAGCTGCTTGTGCTGCATTTGCTGTTAACGCACCATCTTCTAATCCTTCTAGTACTAATCCTTCCACCCCATCTGATCAAAGTGAAAATGATGACCAGAAATCAGCTCCAATGATTGATGTTAACCAAATTCAACTGAAGAATGAGCCTGGAGAAGTTGATAGTTCTTGTAATGCTCAATCACCAAATTCAACTAAAATTGTTGCTAATGATTCCTCGGATAACAATCCTATCGTGGATCCAAAGAGAATTAAGAGGTAAATAATATGACTAATCCAATTGCTAAAGCAATAACCTTTAGGCACGTACGATACATATTTATTTACTACTCTACTTATATCTTCAATACATTTTACATGTACGAGTCAAAATTTGTTTTCAAGGACGGGTAGAATCAAGATTAGATAACCCACAACCAGTGACCAACTTATCTGAAAGTCTAATCTAGAACATATAGTACAATTTTATTCGCATATTTATATCTTCAATAAAAACACAATTCAAACCCATTGCGCATTATTGCATAATATAATAAAACTTATGTCAATGTAACACTTCAAATTGCAGTACTTAAGTTTAATTTAATAATAACAGGTTCTTGTTTGTTTTCTAGAATCTTAGCTAACAGGCAATCAGCTCAGAGATCAAGAGTTAGAAAGTTACAGTATATTTCAGAGCTGGAAAGAAGTGTAACCACTCTGCAAGTAAGTATATAAGTTATAATTTAGTATATATATATAACTTCTTGATTCATGATCATGTGCTTTTAATTATTTGAAAGAGCTAACAATTTTTTTATCCATTATCTTTGCCAAATTGAATATTGAAGACTGAAGTATCAGCATTGTCACCAAGGGTTGCATTTTTGGACCATCAAAGGCTGCTTCTGAACGTTGATAATAGTGCACTCAGGCAACGGATTGCAGCTTTGGCTCAAGATAAGATTTTTAAAGATGGTAAGAGCATCAAATTAATCATTCGTAATTAGGGAAATAATAATTTGATCAACTTTATACTACTCGTCTAATTTGGTTTGCTTAGTTAATGGGATTTCATTTCTAACAATAATGAACAGAAGACATGCATGCACTTCATAATTACTGTTTGGTAGTACTTATTATGTTTACACCTGGTCAGCCCAAATTCAATCGATTCACCTAAATTTCACATGCCTTAACACAGTTGTCTCTGTAGTGTCATGATTTAATTTTCATCTTACTAATGTCACGAAAAAGTGCGTGATTAATGCACTAATAATTCATACTTTTTCGACAAAAAATCATTATTATTACGCTTATATAAAAACCTAAAGACTGAAGAGATGCTCAAAATATGTTTAACATTTTGCCTCGCATTACCTTGTTCAACAAATGACACCTCACAATTGATGTCATTTATCTTAATTGTTTTCAATTTCGTAGTCATATATTTACTATTCATACTTATAATAATTATTATAATCTTGGATTACATCTATGTTTATATTTTTCTTCAATTGCCCGATATTTTTCTTCAATTACATTAGTGCAAAGCACTATTCTCCTTTGAGAACCCCGCAAAGAATAAAGCATATACATTACATATTGTGTGACATAACTTGTTCAACCAAAATATTAATTATCGTCAATTTAGGGTTCACCCTTGTCACATATCTAACTATAGTACTTATTTAATTGTTGGAGACAAATGATCGTGGGCCTTTCCATATTATGCGTTTAATGCAATTAATTCCCCTTCACTAATAGTGTAAAATAACTTATCTGTGAGATTTGCGACTTAATAAAAAAAAAAAACGTAACAAATAATAGTAATAATCTTTTTCCACACTATCACTTATACTAAGTTGACATCATTCTTTATTTGGTGATTGTAAAAGGTACTTTATAATATTTTTCATCTGAATTATGCAGCTCATCAAGAAGCACTAAAGAAGGAAATTGAGAGATTAAGACAGATTTATCATGAACAGAATATGAAGAAAATGAATAACAATGGTACCGCTGGTAACAAGATGGGTTGCACAGAAGAAGCGTAAGCTTCTCAAATTTGTGTTGCCCTCAGCTAACCTGCGCCTTCACGTGATGTGTTCCCCTTTTTTTTTTTCTTTTTTTTTTCCAATTATTTTGTGGACCCCTTTTTCACTAGCTCGTCAAGGAGGCAACTTGAGCTGTGATATTAACACTTTAACCTTAGGAAATTTCTACTTGATTTAAAATAGAGGTAGTAAAGAATTCATTTAATGTTCTTAAGAAATAACACCAAAAAAAAGAAAAAAAAAAAAGGCAAACCCAAAAGTTTGCTTGTTTGTATTTTATTTTGACAATTTTTTCTTTGATTTGTTTTACCATTATTTTTGGTGTTAGGATTGACTTGATCAGTCTGATTTGTGTCTTGTGACATAGTATTTTATTTGGTGTACAAGAAATGGGTGGTTTTTTTAGAGCCTGCCTATGTAGGGTATGGTGTGGATTTTTAATTAACTTTGTAAGGGTAGCTTATGATTGTAATTTGATGAACTTTCCATTGTATCCTGAGTTTTCTGGTATAATAACATTGTATTGTATACCTTTTGATTTGTTCTTAAGGAATGTAAGGACAAATGAGGAAAGAAAACAAAAGGAAAAATTGAATGAAAATTGTTGTAGATGTTTATGCACTGTTATGAATTAATTCCTTCATGTTCATCCCCTCGGTATCAGTAAAACAAACTATAGTACTAATTGAATTCTTAAACACATGGAACTTAACTAGTTAAATGATGGGTTAAGTCGAGAGGTATGATGGAGTATATAACTGAAATTATTAGTCTATTACATTCCGAGGAAGATTTGCACAAAAAAAGAGGATTTGAGGCCACTGTTTATATTTTATCCCTATTTAAATAAAGAACTTTTTGTATGTGTTCATGGAAGGAAGTACTTGTGCAGCAGTAACTACTCCCCTGTTCCAAAATAATTGTCACAGTTCGGATTTCGAGAGTCAAACGAGTTCATTTTGACCGTGAATTTAAACATATAATCTTTAAATTTTTTGTAACGATGTTTATATATTTAGAAACTACATAAAAAGTACTATAAGTCACAATAATTAATAATTCAAAATATTTAAAAGACATATAAAAATATTACGGTCAAAGCTAAACTCGTTTGACTCTCGAAATCCGAACTGTGACAATCATTTTGGAACGGAGGAAGTAGTTTTTAAAAATGGCATAAACCGCGTAGACAATGGAAAGTTGGGATACCGGGTGTTTTTTTCCTCAATGGCGAGTTGGCGACAAAGTAAATATACAAGAATTGCACTTTCTGTCCTTTATATTGGGTGATTTTGAACTTTTTGGTTCAAGTACTTACACATATATACTAAAAAAATGATAGCAGATTAAGAAAATTAGTTAGGTAAAACTTGTGTCGACAGTCGGTTCATAATTTCCAGTTGTAATATGGACATAAGTTAGTTTTGTCCATGATTAAGGAGTTCATGTCATTTCAATTAAGTTTTCAGACAATGAATATAGTATTCTGAGTGAGCTTTTGGGCAGGAGTTTCAGTTGCATCGCCTGACTTACCTTTTGTGTAAGGTATTGATAATTGAATCAGGATCAAATTCAATTTTATTTTCTAACAAAAAGTTACGGTATTCATTTTTTGTTAAAAGTGACTTATAAACATATATCAATTAGTAAATATTTGGTAACTCAAAAATTTATAGACTTATAAACCTTTATGTGCGTAAAAAAATCAAAAGTGAGGAGTTAGAATTTCCCAACTACTCAAAAGATGGCTTATAAGTCATTTTTGGTGTATAAGCTGCTTAAAATAAGCTCACCAAAATAAAGCTCTAAGAATGATTGCTTATAAGGTGAAGGAGAAAGTTGTAAACAAATAAACATACAAGCAATTTTTGCATTCACAATAATTTTGTGACCAATTTAACAAGATAGACATAAAGCATAGTACTATTTATTGCCCCATCCTCATAACTCGTGGACAATTGAACAATATATGTAACTTTTGCATATAAGGCAGAACTTGTGGCCAAAGAACAAGTTTACTATAACTGACTTATTGAAATGTCCAAAGGTCTTACCTAATAGATGTTAGTTTTAGTGAGAGAAAATATTGAGAGAGGGTGTTTGGGAATTTCTGATTTTTGTATTTATTGAAATGAATTGATCACAATGTGCAGGTATATATGCACTGCACTACATTGAGCTAAGACTCACTAAAGCTAACTAACCTAACTAATTGTAACAATAATTAACAGCTGTCATCCACTAACTAACTAATCATAATGACTAACTAACTAATTGATAAGATGCTAACTAACTAACTGATTCTGCTTCTTCAATATCTTCAATACTCCTCCTCAAGCTGGGAGTATTGAACATCAAGTTGGACGTATTGAAGATGTTCAATACTCCAAGCTTGGACAATAGGAACTCATGTTGTGTTCTCCCTAGAGCCTTAGTCAAAATGTCTGCCAACTGATCCTTGGTGTTGATGTAAACTGTCTTGATTAGGCCCTTTTGCACCTTCTCTCGAATGAAATGGCAATCTATTTTAATGTGCTTGGTCCTCTCATGAAAGACAGGATTTGCAGCTATTTGAATAGCTGATTTACTGTCACAATGCACTACAACTGCTCCATTCTGCCTGACCCCAAGCTCCTTAATTAAATTCATAAGCCAGATCACTTCACAGGTTACTGATGCTAGACTCATGTATTCAGCCTCAGCAGAACTTCTTGAAACTGTATCTTGTTTCTTTGACTTCCATGACACCAATGAATCTCCCCACTTCAAGCAATATCCAGTCACAGATCTCCTGGTGTTTGGGCAAGCAGCCCAGTCTGCATCACAGTACCCTATGAGTCTCCTGTCCTTCCCTGATAACATGAAAATACCCAAGCCTGGTTCTTTCTTGATGTAATTGATCACCCTAAGTGCTACATTCCAATGGGACAACTTTGGAGTCTGAAGAAATTGACTAAGTGTTTGAACTGTGAATGCTATGTCTGGTCTGGTGATTGTAAGATATAGCAACTTGCCTATCATCCTTTGGTATTTAGTGACATCCTTCAGTATCATGTCTTCTTGTCCTGTGGCTCCCCCATACTTGTCATACTCAGCAGTAGTCAGCTTTGTGTTGCATTCTAATGTTGTTTCTGCTGGTTTTGCACCTGCTAAACCTGCTTCAGAAATAAACTCCATTGCATACTTCCTCCGGTTCATTAGAAACCCTGATTTGGTCCTACTAAACTCAATTCCCAGGAAGTACCTAAGTTCTCCAAGGTCCTTTATCTTGAAATTTTGGTGTAACACTGCTTTAGTTTCTTCAATTAACTCTGCACTGCTACCAGTGATGAGCAAGTCATCCACATACACCAATATAATAACTAAGTTATCACCCTTTCTTTTAGTGAACAGTGAATAGTCCAAATGACTCTGATTGTACCCAGACTGCAACAATGCTTCAGTCAGCTTGGAGTTCCACTGTCTTGAGGCCTGCTTAAGTCCATAAAGTGACTTGACAAGCCTGCACACAGTGTGCTTCCCTATGCTAGGAACTCCCTTAGCCAATTCCATGTATACTTCCTCCACCAAATCACCTTGTAAAAAAGCATTGAATACATACATCTGAAAAATGGTCCAGTTTGCTGATGCTGCTAAGGCAATGACAGCTCTGACAATTACCATTTTCACCACTGGTGAGAAGGTTTCTTGATAATCAATACCTTCAGTTTGACTGTATCCCTTGGCCACAAGCCTTGCTTTGAATCTTTCTACCTCACCATCAGCTTTGTGCTTGATCTTGAAAACCCATTTGCAGCCTATTGCCCTTTTCCCTCTAGGTAAATCAACTAATTTCCAAGTCTTGTTGTCCTCAAGAGCCTTGATCTCTTGGTTCATAGCTTCTACCCATCTAGGGTCCTGCCTGGCCTCATCATAACTTCTGGGTTCAGCTTCTACTGCAAACTTGCCAAGATAAGGTTGATAGCTAGATGATAGGTTCTCATAAGACACATAATTTGCTACAGAATATGGTGCAGACTGTTTCCCTTTGGGCAGTGTCACTACATAATCTTTCAGCCAAATAGGAGGATTGTTTGTCCTTGAAGGCCTGTTAGGAGCTGCAGCTGATGGTGCTAATGGTGGATTAGGTGCATCCTCAGCATCAGAAACATGTTCGTCAGAAACATGTTCTTCAGAGTGAGCCTGGATATGACTGTGTCCAGGTTCAGGAGAGTCAAACATTTCCTGCACATTATCAGTATTGTTCTCAGCTTCTTCTGGACTGATAGGACTATGTGCATCCTCTGTCCCAGGCATTTGTATCTCTTCCAGAGCATCTGGCATCAATTCTAATACTGATTGGAGACAGGGATCATCATAAAGGTTGAGGTTAATGGGATCACCAGCAACACAGTGATCAGTGAATAGTGGGGGAGTGTTCTTCACCTTAGCATCCCTGAAGGGAAATACTGATTCTCTGAAGATCACATCTCTGCTAACAATAAGCTTCCTCTCAATTAGATCATACAAAAGGTATCTCTTTTGACTTGCAGAATAGCCTAGCATCACACATGGACTTGCATGACTAGAGAATTTATCTTGCTTTGGTAGTGTAGTAGCATAACACAAACACCCTATTGTTCTCAAGTGACCCAGGCTAGGCTTGTGTTTGTGGAAGGCCTCATATGGTGACTTCCCTTTTAAGGTCACTGTAGGTAGTCTGTTTATTAGAAATACTGCTATCAAGATGCATTCACCCTAAAATCTAAGAGGAATGTTGCCCTAAAATCTGAGTGCCCTTGCTACCTCAAGGATATGCCCGTGCTTTCTCTCCACAACTCCATTTTGTTGTGGAGTGATGGGACAACTGCTTTGGTGCACAATTCCTAGGGAATCAAACAAGTACTTGCATTCCCTGTTAAAGAACTCACCACCATTGTCTGACCTCATGACTTTAACAGAACAATGAAACTGAGTTTGGATCATAATAAGGAAATTTTTCAACACTGTGTAGACATCACTTTTCAATTTTATCAAGTACACCCAGGTCATTCTGGAATGATCATCAACAAGATTCAGAAAAAATCTAAAACCATTGTGAGTAGCATGTCTGTATGGTCCCCATACATCCATGTGCATAAGGTCAAAAGCTGCAGGACTCCTACTAATGCTTACAGGAAAAGGCAATCTAACTTGCTTAGCCAAAGGGCATATTGAGCACTTATTTACACATAACTGTTCTCCATTACCATTCTTTATTCCTAACAAGAGCTGCTTCATTACTCTTTCTGAAGGATGACCCAGCTTTCTGTGCCATATCATTTCATCTGTCTGATTCGCCTGAGTTGTCATAAATCCAGTAATATGATTGTGTTTCTTGTCACATGCTTGTTGTGGTAGATAGTAGAGGCCCCCCTTTTCTTTACCAGACATCTTCACCTGCCCAGTTGACAGATCCTGGAAGAGACAAAACTCAGGGAAAAATGTCACTGAGCATTGAAGCTGCTTTGTAATCTGGGATACTGACAGTAAGTCAAATTTAAAATCAGGAACTACCAGCACATTTGAAATCTTATCTTTAGCAGTGAGATAGAAATTCCCTACATGTGTAATACTGGTATTGTTTCCATTTGGGAGGTTAACTCTCTTGTCTCTTGTGCTTAATGATTCAATATTCTCAATCAGTTCTATGTGAGAAGTCATATGAGTGGATACTCCTGAGTCTATTATCCATTGACAGTTTTCATTATGAGCAGAGAATGAATCAGCTACATTAGCAATACTTGCCATGTTAGCTGTCACATCACTTGTGTTTCCCCTATTGAGCATTCTGAGAATCTGACTGTATTGTTCTGGAGTGAACACAGGTTGAGTCTGATTGGCATGAAGGTTACTCTGCTGCTAGTTGACAGGTTGAGTGCTATGTTGACCACCATCTCTGTGTATCATAGGAGCAAACACATCTTCTTCAACTGCCTGATTGGCATTGTGTCTCTCACCATTTGTCTTATAGTTACCTTTACCATGGAGAGGATGGTTAGGAGGATATCCTATTATCTTCCAGCATCCCTCCTTATTATGTCCCTTCATTTTGCAGCTATCACACCATAGATTGTTTCTTCTTTGCTGCCTAGAGTTAGATCCTCATCTAAAATTACCACGATTGGCATACATGACTGCTTCTGCACTGTCAGTAGGGGCACTAGCCAAATATGAACCTGCTGTCACCTTTTGGCTCTCATTAGACAACACCATTGAGTAAGCCTTATTCACAGTAGGCAAGGGATTCATCATCAATATCTGACCTCTAGCTTGGCCATATGACTCATTAAGTCTCATCAGGAAGACAAATAACCTCTGATATTGCATATGATTAACATATAACCTGGACTTTTCACAACTACAAGCAGGGGGTGGCACTAAGGCATCAAACTCATCCCAGAGCACTCGCAGTTTTGAGTAGTATGAGGAAATAGATGAGGTACCTTGATGAGTTGTGCAGATTTCTCTATGGATCTGATATATCCTTGCTCCATCAACTTTGTCAAATCTCTCCTTGAGATCTTCCCAAACAGCAGTTGCATTCTCAACATAGACAATCTCAGCAAGTAACTCCTTGGACACTGTATTCATGATCCAAGCCAACACAAAGGCATTGCACTTCTCCCATTGTTCTCCTAGTTCTTCTGCAAAGTCATTCCTTATGTGAGTACCTAGAACAAATCCTAGCTTGCTTTTAGCGCGAAGATTGATCAACATTGATCTGCTCCAAATCGAGTAGTTTTCTGCACCAGTGAGCTGCACTGAGGTCAAAATTGATCCTGGTGTATCAGAAGGGTGAAGGTATAGAGGGTGATTGTTCCCCAGGTTGAGATTCTCCTGCATTTGCTTCTCCTGCGCAGGCATTATATCCGCCATTGCTACAGCTTGAGCTTTTAGAGGAAGAACTTCTGGAACCTTCTAGAACCTACTGGAAATAAAACTGATTGTGGATCGAAGAGATGAGTTGATTAGCAACTCACCAGCTCTGATACCATGTTAGTTTTAGTGAGAGAAAATATTGAGAGAGGGTGTTTGGGAATTTCTGATTTTTGTATTCATTAAAATGAATTGATCACAATGTGCAGGTATATATGCACTGCACTACATTGAGCTAAGACTCACTAAAGCTAACTAACCTAACTAATTGTAACAATAATTAACAGCTGTCATCCACTAACTAACTAATCATAATGACTAACTAACTGATTGATAAGATGCTAACTAACTAACTGATTCTGCTTCTTCACTAATAGATGACCCTGCTTCCTCATAGGTAGAACTAATTAGTACCCACAACTTATAGTCGATGGACTAGAACTTTTGTGATCTTTTACGTAGCGTATTTTCTTACGCGGATGCCATTTTTAATTTAAAAGTAGTTGGAAAGTTCAAAGCCACCGCTTATTGAGTCTATTCTTGATTACCTATAAAAATTGGGAAATTTGGACTAATAGCTACTTTTTAGAGTATTAAATGAGGATTAGCCATATTTTTGCATGACTGCTCAAACATTCAAAAAAGTTTTTGAATTTCAGTTTAAAATCTATGGTAAAAATGTGGTCATTTTTGCCAACGTCAAGGATGATTTTCTTGGACCTGCTATCATGAAATCATCAATTAGTGAAGTGAAATATTTTATTTTATGGAATCACCAATTAGCGTAGTCAAAAACTTTACTTTCAACAGACGAGATCGAAGACAAGATTGGATTTCAAAAAGATGCTTGGTAAGATGAAGATTGAGTGTATAGAAAGTGGAAAATAAGCTCTCCAAACAAATAGGTTATTTGTGATGTATAAAAAATTTAATTCTAAAAATTTAGAAAAAATTATATTATGTTGAATTGTGTGACCACTTCAATTCTCATCTAGAAGGTTAAACTGTTAGATGAATATACTTTATAATTTAGTCTCTATACAACACCCCCTTTACGTGCAGATCGATTTATTTTTTTTGTTTCAAGGGCCATGCACGTGAAATTCATGTTTTTCAGTAGTGGATGTAAGACTTGAACCCTAAAACCTCTGCATACTCTAATACCATATTGAATTGTATGACCATCTCATTTAAAAGTTTAACCTGCTAGATGAAGTATACTTTATATATTTAGTCTATTTAACATTTCCTCTATAATACTTTGATGATGTTATAGTTATTACAAGTTCCTCATAATAAAATCTTTAAAATTAAGATGTTTGCATGTTAGGAGTATGAGTAATTGATCTTACACTCTTGAAGAATTATTGTATAAGTATGAGTAATTTATCTTACACTTTTGAAGAATTATTGTATATTACAATTTTGAGAACAATAGAGTTGGTGGAGTTAGCTAGGCGGTTATCCACACAAGAGACTGTCCAATTAGCTTCACTTATAGATGCCTGAAAACCCTGTTACGAAAAGAGCACAAGTCTTATCGAGATGCTTATGCTAATCAATTCTAGTGTTTTTAAGATCTTGACGGGTTTACAAATTTACTAGTTAATACATATATATAAAAGGAAAAACAATAACTATAACATGGATAGAGCCATAGAGGCAAGATGATGTAGACAAAGTACTACTCCCTCCGTTCCATTTTAGATGAACCTATTTGACTTTGCACGGAGTTTAATAAAGAGATAAGACTTTTGAAATTTGTGGTCTAAAATAAGTTATATATATTTGTGTGGCTACAAATCATCTGGGGATGAGTAAAAGTGAATATTTCTTTCCAAATTTAGAAATAGGTTATTCTTTTTGAAATAGACTAAAAAGGAAATAGATTCATTCTTTTTGAAACGGATGGAGTAATTAATAAGAGAAAAATAATAACTGTCACGCCTATAGAACCAAAGAGGCAAGATGATGCAGACAAATTAAACTAAAGTAACCCTCAGACGTAGCTAAGACAGAATGGTAGGTGATTTGTACATAATGCTACCTATTAGTACCAACATTTGCATGCCAACCAATAATTTGATATGCACACAGGGGCTAGCTAGCTTCGTCAGCAATAACTCCCTTCCCATATATATACACACTCCGTCTTGGACTCCATTTTACACATTCTACCATGCATGCAATTGCATGCATGTGCCCATTCATTTCGTCATTCTGCATTTGCAACTTGTAACAGTACTTTTAATTGATGTGAATAACTATATATGGAGATACTCATCAAGAAAACCTCTAGTGATGAAAACTCTGTAGTCGACGCTGCTCATGGGAGCTCCTCCGTGTCCAAATATTGGAGTATCAAATACCCCATCACTGTTCTCGTCGTTTTCTCGACTGTAATTGTTTTCGGGGTCTTACCTACTAATCGCCTGCGGACACATTTGGACGCTAAATCTCCAAAAGGTACTACATTTCCCTATTTTTGCCTTTTGTTTTACTACATAGTAGTACTATTATAAATCAACACACACAAAACAACTGCTTACACGGAAATTAAAATATTTGTTTTGACGTCTTGATCAGGGGTCCAAGTAAAATAAAGGTAGGATGTATCGAAGTTAATCAGTACTCCGTATTACTGAAAATCCTTCTCTTTTTTAATTTTTTTCAGCCACAGTTACTGATCAAGACAATGTTCCTCAGCCCAAAGATAAACTACTTGGCGGCCTTCTTTCTAGTGGATTTGATGAAAGATCTTGTGTGAGTAGGTATGAGTCAGTCGTCTACGCTAATGATCTGCGGCATAAACCTTCTTCTTATCTTATCTCCAGGTTACGAAGATATGAAGCTCTGCATAAGCAATGTGGACCCTATACAAAATTATATTACACAAGTATCGACCTTATAATAAAGTCTGCCGGTCGATATAAAAAGAGCTAACAACAATAATAACAATGGTTCTAATTCAGTTTGCAATTATGTGGTATGGATATCCTATAGTGGCTTAGGGAATAGGATACTAAGCATTATGCTTTGCTCACAAACAGAGTCCTTGTTGACCCCAGAGTTAATTTACCTCACCTGTTCTGTGAACCTTTTCCAAAGGTTTCCTGGTGGCTTCCATCAGATTTCCCATTTCATAAGTTTGGTAAATTACATCAGAATTCAATGGTTATATGGTGAGGAATAATATTTTTCATGCAAAGACAACTATACAATATCCTTCCTCTATCTATCTTCATTTAGGTCATGATGCTGATGATCATGATAAATCATTTTCTGTGACACTGACCAATCTTTTCTTCAAAATGTCCCTTGGCTTTTCTTGAGGTCGAATAACTATTTCCCCACTGCTCTTTTCTTGATTCCATCCTTTGAAATAGAGCTAAATAATCGGTTATTTCCAGATCATACTAAGGAAACTGTGTTCCAGTTTTTAGGTAGGTACCTTTTTCATCCAACAAATTCTGTCTGGGGGCTTATTACTAGGTATTATCAAGCTTATTTAGCTCAGGCAGATGAAAAAATAGGCATTCAAATTAGAGTCTTTGATTCAAAAATCAGTGCTGGTCCTAATTTTAAGTATGTAGTGGATCAAATCTTATCTTGTACAAAAAATGAACGTCTCCTGCCACAAGTTATTTTTAAGGATCGTCAGCCTATTGTCAATGATCCAATAGCTTACAATAATAATTAAGCAGAAGAAAACTATGATTAGTGTCCTTCTTACATGTCTAAGTCGAAGATATTTCGAGGATATTAAGAACATGTACTGGGAACATCCAAGTGTGACAGGAGAGATCATTAGTATATACCAGCCAAGTAATGAAGAGTATCAACAGACTGATAAGAAGTTGATGCATGATAAGAAGGCTTGGGCAGAAATATATTTGTCGAGTTTAACTGACAAATTGGTAACGAGTGCTTGATCCACTTTTGGATATGTGGCTCAGGGTCTTGGAGGTTTAAAGCCTTGGATTCTCTACAAGTTTCACAATATAAATGGAACAGTCCATGTCCATAAACCACCTTTTGTTCGAGCTTTGTCTATGGACCATTATCCCCCTCTCAATGATGTTTGCAAAAAGAAAACAGGAACTGATACAGGTAACAATGTTCATAGGCCTGTGAGACACTGTGAGGAGTTCAGGAGCCGGGGTTTGAAGTTTTATGATCCTCCGTTTATATTCTGAATTTTGAAAGGAATCAAGTTCCTCCGTTTTCGATTATCTAATCAGTAAAAGAAATTTAATGCGTAACCTCACCATTCAACTTAAGAAATTAAATGTGTAATCTCAATGTTCAATGTATATTCTGTGAGTAATCTCGCATTTCAATTATTCAACGATTTCATTTCGTCAAATTTAATGTTAGTTAGATTAGTCAGCATTTATCTCGTTTGATACGATAACTAGATCTTACATGTAAGAACTAAGAAGTGGTTTTGTTGGTTGGTTATTTGTCAAATTTTATTCATGAAATGACTTATAATAATAACACACTTGCTTAACCAAGAATCATATCAACATTTTAGCTATATTGAAGAATTTCACGCTAAACTATGCACGGTTGAGAAGAGAAGAATATGAATTTGAGGAAGAAATAATATTTTTCTTAGCTGAAACAAGCAATTACAGAGATTTTTCTAGATTAATGAGAAGCTTGCACCGAAAACTACTATACTATCCTACGTGGCACTAACCAGTTAATTACGTAACTAACTCTAACTAGTTAACCAGCTAATCATCTAACATAGTACTAATTAACTAATCAACCAGTCAACTAACTCAACCAATCAACTAAGTGACATCACCAACTCCAATACTCCCCTCGAGCTAGATGTACTGAAGACATCCAGGAATCCCAGCTTGGACAACAAATTTAAAGTAGTAGTGTTGATGCTTTAAATGCCTTAGGTCAATAAGTCTGCTTAGTTTTCCTTTGTATGGATATACACTTGATTGATTATGCCTTTTTATATTTTTTCTCTAATAAAGTGACAATCCATTTCAATATATATATTTTTTTTTCATGAAACATAGGATTGCAACTATCTAAAAGGCTGTCTTACAGTCGCATTGTATGATAATGATAACTGGTCCTTCCAAATTCACACCTAACTCCTTGAACAAACTAGTGATCCAAACTACCTCAGCAGTCAAGCTTGCTAGATTTCTATAATATACTCAGCCCCAACAGAAATTCTTGAAACTATATGGTGCTTATAGGACCTCCAGAAAATTCATGAGTTTCCAAATTTTAGTAAGTATCACTAACCTCCTTGTGTTCGGGCAAGCAGCCAATTATCTGCGTCATAGAACCCTGTGATCTTACTCATTCTTGCTGAAGACATCAGTATCCTCAAGCCCTGGCGCAGTCTTATTGTATTTGATCACCCTCAAAGCTGCATTTCAATAAGCCACCTTTGATCTTTGCATAAATTGGTCAAGTGCTTAGACTACAAACTCTATGTCATGCCTTGTAATGGTCAGATAAAGCAGCTTTCACGCTATCTTCTGATACTTTTCCTATGTCCTCTATTAATTCTTCTTCCATACAATTGTCACAGATGTATCCAGCACGCACAGAAATTTGATTATTTTGGGGTTTCCGGGAAGTAGTGCAGTGGGATGCATGTCCATTCCATTTTATCACCACATATCGGGAGATCTCCAGCAATATATGATAGTTAAGCGCCAATGTTTAATCGTTGGCCACTTGGCCCCTTTAAAAAGCGGTTTAACTTTTAGTCCTTGGCATCAGAATTTGGAGCACTCCCTGATAGATCCACTAGTTCAGTTTGAAAAATTCCTGGGTGTCCTAAGTGATCGCTATTAAGTTCTAAAAATTTAATACTACTTATTTTGTAGGGGCTAAACCTAAACACTAGCGATTGCCAGGTCCTCTCAAATCTCAATTACTCCTGTCTTGTTTAATTTGTCATGTTTTTTTTTTTTACACGTCCTTTAAAAAATTATTAATAAGGAGCAGTTTTTACCTATTTTGACCTTATATGCGTCTTCACTATGTAATCTCTCTTCAAGGAATATTTACCTACTTATGTGCTTCTCCACAACTTTGTGGCCTTCAAGAACAATAACCGCAAAGGACAAAATGAAAAAAACATACTCCTTCTGTCTCAAAATAGTTGTCCTTTTTATTGAAAATGACCGTCTCAAAATAATTGTCCAGTTAGGAGTTCAAGATAAATTTTTTTATTTTTTCCTCTTTTATCCTTAGCAATTATTGTTCTTGAAAATACAACTAGAGATAACATTTATTGAAGAGAGAATAATAAGGTGGGTAAAATAATCAATAATTCTCCCCTCATTTGAGACTGGAAGGAGTAATTAATTTTTTGTTGGACTTTTAACGACAAATATGTATAATAATCCAGAAAAATAAAACGAGAGAGAGGGAGTAATTTCTTGCTTTAACTTCTGACCTTAATGTGTCGCAACTTTGAACAGTGTTTCAATTGTTAAATGACCACCATTCAAATGGTAAAATCATTACCTGTGACTCGTGGTTGTCTTTTACTCAAATAAGAGTGTTTATCGGTCGGTTCGGTTTGGTTTTGCACCTTATCGGTTTGGACTATCGATTTTCGGTTTTAAAAGTGCTAAACTAATAACCGAACCAATAAGCTATCGATTATCGGTTTTTGAGTTATCGGTTTTAGGTTCTTATCGGTTCGGTTTTCGGTTTAACCATTAAGAAACTTAGGCCTAACAAGTATTAAAAAGACCCTCTTAAACGATTGCATCCAATACAAAATCGGCTTTATTTTCACAGCGAATTCAAATGCCTCTTATAGCATTCACCATATTAAGAAAAAAAACCAACAACATATTCAAATCTTTATTATTCTATAAACTAATGGAAGAGGCAAGGAGTGAAATAGTAAATCAATGGTTGAAATGTATGGGGCGACTTCAAAGCTACATAAGTAAAAGAAGACTAGGGTTTGAGGTTTCCAAGTTCCAACTAATAGTAATTAAGTATACTACTTTTATGCATATAAGCGCAACATAGTAAATTTGAAAACCTTATTGGGTTATCGGTTTAACCAATAAGAAAATGTACAAAACCGACGACCGAACCGATAATCCAATAAAAAAATTTTGCAAACCGCTAAATAACCGATAACCCAATATTTATAAACCATTAACTTTTTATCGATTCGATTTATCAGTTTAAACCGAAAAATGAACGGCCCTAACTCAAATGGTTAGATATTCCTCTATTCTATTAGTACAACACCATGGTGAAAAGGAATTTGCAAGCAGCAGAAGTCATGTGATGCCATCATTGTCAGACTGCAATGGGTCAACGGAATGGGGAGCCACCGAAGATAAGTAATATTCCCTCCGTGTCCCAATTGAGTGTATTAGTTTGACTTGTCAGGAAATTTAAGAAATATAGGAAGATTTTTCAATCTTGTAGTTCTAAATTAAAAAAGAGTGTAATGTACTAAAATATTCTTTAAATTTGTGGTTGTAAATTTGCCATGTATGATTTTTGAATTTTCAACTTACCAAATATAGAAAAAGGCACTCATTTTGAGACAAATAAAAAAGGAAAGGTGGATACTCATTTTAGGACGGAGGAAGTATTTTCTTTAGCTACGCGACGATCCCAGTCCCACAGCGTCGACCTAAAACTATAGCACGTTACCTAGTAGGTATTTGGAGATATATTTGGTTAAAATTCAAAAGAAATGAGTTTTTGAGGTTGGAAATTAAGGAGTACGTTTGTTAGTTTAACATGTACATTTATTTTACTAGAAAAATCTAAAATTTTGTGATTGAATTTTTCTTTTAACTAAATACTTGAAATCAAATTTGAGAAACTCATTTTCGATAACAAACTAAAAGATCATTCCAATGTATCTAAACTGTGTTAAAAAAAATGAAAGGGAAAAAAGTTTTTATGGACAAATGGCTCCGTAAGTCGGCAAGACTAATTCAAGAACAAAATCATGATACTCCCTCCATTTCCAAAAGAATGAATCTATTTCCTTTTTAATTTATTTAAAAGAAAATGGTTTCTTTCTAAATTTGAAAATAAACTTTCACTTTTACCTTTAATGAGATGATTTATATCCACATAAATATTTATGACTTATTTTAGACCATAAATTTCAAAAATCTTTCCTACTTTATTAAATTCCGTATAAAGTCAAATGAGTTCATTCTTTTGAGACGGACGGAGTACTTCTTATTTAATAACCAGTACACTTGTTCCTTGTAAATGACGTCGTTTAGACTCATTCTTTCCGTTTTTCCCTTCTATTTTAGTCTTATTCATTAGTTCCACGTACAGTGGGAACTCCTGAAAGTTCAACTTCTGGTTATTTTAATTGCATTTGATATTTTCCTTGCATTTTAGTCGAGGAGTAATTGGATCTGGTCTTCTTTTTATTTGTTTAAGATCTTTTAGCTTTACTTGTAATGTGCACGTATCGTTAAATCAAAACTATATACTATGAGACACTTCTTTTGATCCCAGGACTTGGTAAGTGAACTGCCACATGGTAAATTAATGTGGAGGTTGGAAAAAATATATACATAAATGGCAAATTTAATTAATTAAAGTTTAGTTCCCTCAACACCTACTCCTTTATAGGTTTAGGGCGATATCATCTTAACAGTATTGCTTGGTACAGTTGGTAGTTAAGTGTGAAACCATTTCAGTTTACATGCATATTGAATAACTGGACTACTAAATTTTTATGTAAACAGTATTTATTCAACTGTTGAGTATTTTTTGGTTTTTCGATAAAGAATCTACTACTATCACTAAGTAGAAGTAGGTATTAGAATAGAGTGAATCTATTATTTAATCTTAAATTTGGCTAAAGTAAGGTTTGAGGGGGGGGGGGGGGGGGGAGGGGACTTCTTTTAAGCCCATCTGTAGATGGACTAGATTGTATATTTTATTCAATTTTACTTCACAATACATGTATTATTGAATTTGCGTAGTATATTTATCACAGAATCATTTCATATACATGTAGTGCTCATTAATTCACTATGCCTCCAATATTGACGTAGTATGCAAAAATAAATTATTCAATTAATTCCTAAATTGACACCAATAAAGAAGCTTCTCTTCCTTTTTCATTTCATTTTCATTCAACTTTTATGGCCCCTTCCTGTTTCTCATTAGGCGTCTAAACTTATCTAAGACGGTAAGACATCAGCTAGTCCACTTCTAGAATATATTTTTTTCTCTTCCAAAAAAACTATCTACTTCTAAAATTGAGGAATAACCAGTACTCACTTTTTCAGATGCTGTTGCATTAGGAGTAACAATTGATCATCCATGTTAAAATAATTGAAATAACTAATCTGAAATATTTACTAATTAGTAAGAATATAAAAGAATTATATTAGTACATGGACTTTTCCTATTTTCAGTTTAGGATTGCTTTCAGCGAGGATAGAGTGGAAACGTAGAAATTGATGCATAATGTATCCTTTAATTTAGGTAGATAGAATGTGACATGTGTACAACAATGCTTTTTGTCAGCTCAAATTTCACAATTTAATTGATGATACAGAGACTTGTATCCTGAAATGGACTCATCTAAATAAGAACTCGCGTCGTTGGCCTTGATGACTGGCGAGTAGTAAGATTTTCTATCGATCAAATGATATAGTAGTATATAATACTCCATTAAAATAGAAGTTTTCTTTGTAGAAATTCGCACACAGCATTTTGGAACTTCCAAACAACAAAAATGCATGGTGAGTTTTGACTGTTAAAAATTATGTTTGACCAAATTAAAACACCAATTCCAAAAAGTACTGCAGTAAAATTCCAAATGCAGCAAGGAAGAAAATTTGCCGAATTAATAGGCAGCTTCCATGGTATAGACTCCGTCTGCGCCATCCACAATACATTTTGGCCAATGGATAACATAGTAATAACTACATAAAGATAATATAACTAGACCACCACATCTACTCGGAGAACGTCGATCGGATTGGAAGATTATTATGACAAATTGACAATTAAGCAAAACTATCAAACTTTAATAAGCTGACAAAGTCTGACAACTACTTGTTCCTACACAGGGTTTGGACGTGGCGATAAGTTCACTACGTATCGACATGATACATTACTTTGTGGGACAGGAATTATTAACGAAAAACAAAAGAGAAATTGATGGAAAGCCTACCTTACTTATAATTCACATAGTTGGGAGTATTTGGGAGCAAAAATTAGTGAGGTGACATGCATACTACCCAACTAATATAAATTCACGTCGCATACAGCTATTTAACCGAAAAAAGTGCTTGCTAATAGTAAAATTTGTTTATTGTCCTAAGACTCTTCCTCCAGATTTGTAAAGGTGAATAAGTCCGTCCATCTCAACAACAATCCGTTAGTGGTCCTAATGGACAATATTTACTCCATTCAGGAGAGAAAATAGGAAGGATTTTTGAGTCAATATTAATAACAGTAAATCAGCCGCCTAGTTTTATTTGATGTAAAGCTTGTGTATTTTGAAATGATTAAAAACTATTCTTCATCTCAAGTTTTTATATAAAAATTAACTACACATTAGACTTGAAAACATCGTTCAAATTTCATCATCTTGACCTTGGAGCTAGGTAGTTATAGTTGAAAAAGACTCGGTGGCGTTTGGAATGGAGCATGGGTTAGTACTATTAATTGTTAAGTTGCTGATCCACAGCTGAACATTGAGACGCCATGATCATGCATTCAAGCTCTAATGGAAGCTTCCAGATTTGGGGAAGTACTGATGTAGTTAGAGAGAGAAATATTTGATCCTTAGTGGATTGTGTAATCAAAATTGTATGAATGAATGAATGTACAATTCACTACCAATACATGTATTTATACTAACTAACTGTATAACTACTAACTAATCTGCTAACAAGAAACAGTTACAAAGTTAACTTAATTACATATCAGTCCACTAACTTCCTAACTTGCCCAAACATCAAGTCTGATAAGCTCGCTCAATACTCCCCCTCAATCTGGAGGGTCAAAAATGTCTTTCACTCCCAGATTGCTCAGTAAGTGTTCATGCTGATTTCTTCCTAGGCCCTTAGTGAGGATGTCTGCTAGCTGCTCTTTGGTGCTGATGTGTGCTGTCTGAAGTAGTCCACTTTGAATTCTCTCCCTGATGAAATAGCAATCTATGTCTATATGCTTTGTTCTTTCATGAAAAATTGGGTTGGCAGCTATTTGCAAGGCTGCTTTGCTGTCACAAAATAGCTGCACTGGCACATAAACTCTCACACCTAATTCTTTGTACAGCCCCACTAACCAGATGATCTCAGCTACAGCAGAAGCCATGCTTCTAAATTCTGCTTCAGCTGAGCTCCTTAAAACTGTTTCCTGCTTCTTTGACTTCCAGGAAATGAGTGAGTTTCCAAACTTTACAATGTAACCAGTTATGGATCTTCTTGTCTCCACACAAGCTCCCCAATCAGAGTCACAATACACCATTAACTGGGAGCACCTCCCAGCATTCATCAATATTCCCTGTCCTGGTGCCTTCTTTATATACCTCACTAGTCTGATGGCAGCATTCATGTGGGACTGCTTTGGTGTCTGCATGAATTGACTCAGCATCTGTACTGCAAAAGCAATATCAGGTCTAGTCATAGTTAAGTAGAGGAGCTTCCCAATCAACCTTTGATAACTCCCAATGTCCTCAAGCAGTCTGTCATCCTTCATGTACTCCTTTCCAGTCAGCTTGTCAAATTCCACTGATGTCAGTTTCTGATTAACTTCTAGGGGTGTGTTTGCTGGTTTAGCTCCACTCAGTCCAAGCTCAGATATGAGCTCCAAAGCATACTTCCTCTGGTTGATCAGAATTCCTTTCCCAGACCTGGAAAATTCCATTCCAAGAAAGAATTTTAGCTGTCCAAGATCCTTCATTTTGAAGGTTGACTGCAAATCTGTCCTTGCCTTTGACACCAACACTTCATCATTCCCAGTGAGCAGCAGGTCATCAACATATATGAGAATAATGACAATGCTGCAACCTTTATGCAAGGTGAATAGGGAATAGTCATGTAAGCTTTGCCTGAAACCAAGTTGAGTGAGTGCTGTGGTGAGTTTAATGTTCCACTGCCTGGAAGCCTGTTTAAGGCCATAGAGGGATTTCTGAAGCCTACATACATACTCCCCCTGGCTTCTGAATCCCTGAGGAACCTCCATGTAGACTTCCTCATATAGATCACCCTGAAGAAAAGCATTAAAGACATCCATTTGGAAAATAGGCCAAGCAGCAGCTGCTGCAACTGAGATAACACTCCTAACTGTCACCATTTTTGCAACTGGAGAGAATGTCTCCTGATAGTCTAGCCCTGCCTGTTGATTGTAACCTTTGGCAACAAGCCTGGCTTTGTACCTTTCTATGTCTCCATTAGCTTTATACTTGATTTTGTATACCCATTTGCAGCCTATGGGTTTTTTTCCTGGTGGCAACCTCACTATGGACCAAGTGTGATTGCTCTCAAGGGCCTCTATTTCCTGCTGCATTGCCTGCACCCATTTTGGATCTTTAGAGGCTTCAGCAAAACTCTTGGGCTCAATGCAAGAGGAGTGAGCAAGCAGAGCAGCTTTATAAGAAGGAGAGATAGAGTCATAGGAAACTGAGTTGGAGATAGGATGTGTGCAGGTAGTATTGGGAGCAGGCTGAGTGATGAAGTCTTGTAACCATCCAGGTGTCTTGCTGGTTCTGCTAGATTTTCTCAATGCTATTGGAGGTGATGGTATTGAGTCAGGAGGAACAAGAGGAGAAGGTGTTGGATCATCTACAGGTGGCTCTGAAGGGTGATCAACAGCAGGAGAGACTATAGGTGGGGTTTCCTCATCAAGAAACTGTAGTACAGGAACACCAGGAGATGGTGAACTCTTCATGTCCTTGAAAGGAAACACTGACTCCTGAAAAGTTACATCCCTGCTTATCAAAAAGGATCTGGAATGGAAGTCATAGACCTTGTACCCCTTCTTAGTGGAAGAGTAGCCCATGAATGCACCAGAGACTGCTCTGGCACCAAACTTATCATGATCCCCCGAGTGTTTAGCATAACATAAACAGCCCATAACTCTAAGATGGGAGAGACTAGGAGGGTGCTTATGCAGTAGCTCAAAGGGAGATTTGCCTTTGAGAACCCTTGTGGGTAGCCTGTTCAGGAGATACACTGCTGTGTGGACACATTCACCCCAAAACCTTAATGGTATACCAGCTTGGAACCTCAAGGCTCTAGCTGTTTCAAGAATTGTTCTGTGCCTTCTTTCCACTGTGCCATTTTGCTGTGGAGTATACACACAACTACTCTGATGTATGATCCCAAGACTAGTTAACAATTCAGTCATCTGGGAATTAAAGAATTCCCCTCCATTGTCTGACCTTAAGGTTTTCACCATCAAGCCAAATTGATTTCTAACCATCTGCAGGAAACCTTTCAATACTACTACTGTCTCATCCTTTGTGTTTAGCAATGTCACCCAGGTGAATCTGGTATGATCATCAACTAAAGTTAAGAAATATCTCTTACCATCATGTGTTGGTACCCTGTAGGGGCCCCAAACATCTGCATGCAACAACTGGAAAGGAAAAACTGAAACAGTGTGACTTAATGGAAAAGGTAGTCTTATTTGCTTAGCCAAAGGACAAACAGTACAATGATGATCCCTATGTGGGATGCCCTTCAAGATGGTCATGTTCTTTATTGTATTCATAGAAACATGCCCTAATCTCCTATGCCAAATCCCAATGTCATCACTATTCACATCTGTTGAATTAGTAACACACTTAGCTGCTCCACAGAGGTCTGCAAGTTCTGTTGCTCCTGAGTTGCTGTTTACATGCAGTATGTACAATCCCTGTTCTTCCTTACCAATCCCAATCACCTTCCCATTTGAGATTGCCTGAAAGATGCAGAAATCAGGAAAAAAGGTAGCTGAACAATGCAGTTCCTTGGTCAGTTTGGATACTGAGAGGAGGTTGTATTTAAAGTCAGGCACATAAAGGACATCATGAATGGCCTGATTGTTAAAGATGGCAGCAGTGCCAATGTGAGTGATCTCTGCTAAACTACCTGTGGGCAAATGAACTTTCCTTGACTGATCTGATCCTATATGTCTGTGACTACTCAGCATATGCAGGTTTGAAGTCATGTGACAAGAAGCACCTGTGTCTATTATCCACTTATCACTACAATTGTATGCTAGGAAAGCAGATACAATACCTGCACTGTTTGCTTGATCAGTAATCCCTTTGCCTTTATCAAGCATGTGGAGGATATCTTGATACTGTTCCTGGGAAAAAGCTGGTGCAGCCTGATAAGCATGGTATGGAGCTGATGGACCAGGTCCAAGGTATGAGGATAATGAGCCAGGTCCTGCTGATTGATGAAGGACCTGAGTCCCTATGCCCTGCCTAAAATCAGCATTGTTCACCTGAGGATACCTTGAAGTAGCAGGTCTATAATGAGATTGAGAATGTTGCAAAGGTTTTTGTGAGAACTGTGTGGAGTTATAGGGGTGCTGGGGTATAAACTGAGGCATTTGCTGATAAGTAGGGACATTCATGTGTTGATGATTCTGTACAGCTGGAGGAGTGACAAATGATGGGCTATCACTGGCAGAGTTTGCATAACCTTTATTTTTGGGTTTGTAATCAGTAGGATATCCAATGATTTGGTAGCACCTATCCTTAGTGTGACCCTTGATGCCACAATGCTCACACTGTACATTTCTGTTCTTTCTTCCTTTAAAAGTTGATCCATCTCTCTTAGTAAAGAAAGCCATAGATTCTTGTGAAGTATTCATAACAGCAGTGGCATTAGACACACTTGCCAGTGGTCTTTGACTTTCATCTTGCATGATTAGAGCATAGGCCTGATTTAGACTGGGAACTGGTACCATCATCAGAATTTGGCTACGAGCTTGAGAGTATGATTCATTGAGTCCCATGAGGAATTGTAAGAGTCTTTGGAACAGGATGTGCTCAGAAAAAACCTTAGACTTAGGACAACCACAATCTGGGGATGCTATCATAGCATCATATTCATCCCACAAATTTCTCAACTTTGAAAAATATGTCGACACTGAGGAAATGCCCTGAGTCAGAGTTGCAATTTCTCTGTGCAACTGAAAAGCTCGTGAAGTGTTGATCTTATCAAACCTTTCCTTGAGGTCCTCCCACACACGCCTAGCATTTGAAGCAAAAACAATCCCAGACACCAAATCCTTTGCCACAGTACTCATTATCCATGAGAGAACAACTGCATTGCATCTCTCCCATTGTTGATGCAATGCATCATCAAAATCTGACTTCTCACAAGCTCCACTTATGAACCCTAACTTATTCTTAGTCAACAAACAAATCTCCATAGTTTTACGCCAAACAGTGTAATTTTCAGTTCCTAACAGTTGTATAGGTACAGTTATGGATCCCGAAGTATCTGAAGGGTGCAAATACAAGGGATGTGTATGATCTATCACAATAGATTCATTCAGAACTTGATTACCAGTATGAGTAGTCATTGTATCAATTCTACAACTAAATCAACTATAATATGAGGAAATGTATGTAGCAGGAACCCTAACACAGTGATTGAATCAAACAATTGAAAAATGAACGATCGAAAAAATTGAATTTGCACGAAAGCTCAAACCAGTATCTCGTGCTTTGATACCATGTTAAGTTGCTGATCCACAGCTGAACATTGAGACGCCATGATCATGCATTCAAGCTCTAATGGAAGCTTCCAGATTTGGGGAAGTACTGATGTAGTTAGAGAGAGAAATATTTGATCCTTAGTGGATTGTGTAATCAAAATTGTATGAATGAATGAATGTACAATTCACTACCAATACATGTATTTATACTAACTAACTATCTTAGCTCAACTTAACTAACTTGCTCTAACTAACTGTATAACTACTAACTAATCTTCTAACAAGAAACAGTTACAAAGTTAACTTAATTACATATCAGTCCACTAACTTCCTAACTTGCCCAAACATCAAGTCTGATAAGCTCGCTCAATATTAATTACATAAATAAATCACAGATTATACATTTTTCCCTAATTGCATAAATGTGCAGTTATATGATCTTTGACAATAAAATATCATAAAGAATCTTTGTAGGGTCGGATTCTATTACTCAAAGTTATAAGAAACATAGGAGATCATTTTTATCATGAAGCAATTGCCGAGTTGCCGTCAAAAATTGATTAGATGGATGAATTACTTTTAACTAAAAACAATGGTTAAAAGTACTTCCGTACAAAACAGGCAGAAAAGAATCCAAGAAACTTTTTTGCTTTCTTTTATATAGCAAAAATAATCAGTCCAAGAATTGATCGTGAGTAATACGAATCGCACAGGGTCATTTATTACAAAGCTAAGGGAATATCATTGATTTATTTAAACATAGTATAGTAGTAACAAAATGTGAAAAGAGGTGGAATATGAACCATTATGCTAATCACAGGAATTATGATGAAAGTGAACTCGTAAAGCTACATAAAGTTACTTAAATGAATAAGGGAATATTTAAAGGACATACTGATTCTTTTTTAAAACAAGGTAACATGTTAATCATTCCTAATTTTCCTGCGCTTAATTTATCTCTCTGTTGTAGTATGGTATTTCTTTTAATTTTCGAAAGAAACAAATCTGATTATACAAATGGCAGATCTAGAAGAGAGTCTCCTTTTTTAAGTTACATATAAGCGTCAAGATTAGGTGGCGTTGACATTTCCACTATTGATTGACTTGTCACCATTTGGAGATAGGAAGTAGGAAAAAGTAGTTTGGAAGAGATGGTATGGTATCATAATTAACAAAAAAATTTAAAAAATGGACATAATAAGGTGAATGGTCCTTCCAACAATTAAAAGGTTGAAAAGTGAAAAGCTAAAGGAATAGTAAGACTTTGTCGCAGGTAGTTCAAATTAGTTGTATGTTAGTATGTGAGAAAACAAAGTTAAAATGTACGTAAGTATATTTCATTTATATACTTGGAATTTTTATTCTTTAGTCCAAGAAGAAATAAAATAATTTAGATTTTTTTGATACTGTAAATTGTTCTAAACTATCAATCAAACGTAACGTATGATAACATATTAAACTTTTATTTGGTGTCAATATAAATGTACATGTAATTGCCCAAATATTCTCGTATAAGTATTTTCACACTCTGTACATAATACTTTTCCACGTTCCACCTTTAATTTTTCTTTATGTACCCCTCATTATTTTAATGAACTATTTCGTTCTTTTTGTAAAAGATATAGCCATATAGGGAAGGGAAAAAAAAAATATCATTAATGTTACCAAAAGTCACGTTCTAAAGGACCCCACATCCTTAAAATCAAATCTACAAAGTCCATACGCGTCGGTAACACGTATATACTCGTTATTATCGACTACTAGTAGTATTAAATTAAATATATTGTCGTTTCAGTGATCTCTCCCACTAACTGTTAACAGATCTCAGTCTATATATTCATTGTCCTAACGTTCACTAGATATATTTCAAAGTCTACAAAAATGTTTCCAAAATCTTTTCTCACTCTCCTAATTTTGCTTATCTTTTTTGGCTTAACATATGGTCGTGTTATTAACGACCAGTTATCCTCGGATCTTGTCTCTAATGGAAGCACTAATGGTCATGAAGAACAAGGGATAATACGACTTTTTAGTGGTGCAATAGAGGAGAGTTGTGAACAGAGTTATGGGTTTTTGCCTTGTACTAAAACTACTCTAGGAAATCTCTTCCTCATACTTGTATATGGTTACCTTATGTTTCTTGCAGCTACTTATCTGTCTTCAGGAAGTGAACTGTTGCTTGAGATATTAGGACCTGGTCTTATTGGTGGTCTTTTCCTTCCTATGCTTGGTGCTCTTCCTGATGCTATGCTCATTCTTGGTATGCTTTATTTCTTTCCGTTTCTTTCATTTCTCTGTTTATTTTTGTTGATAACTGTGTCCCACGCGCACGGTTTGAAACTCAGTGGTCGGTAATCCGTATTATTATAATTTTGTCTATAGCAAGTTTGAACTTGTGACGTGCGTCTTAATTTATTTTATGTATATTACTCTTAACACTAGACTAAAGTCTCAGGTTCATTGACTTAATTTAACATTGCAGTTTCTTTGTGTGTGCCAACCAAAGTCCTATATAGTGTACTCTTAATGGTGTGAGATCTTTTACGGAAAATGTGCAAGTTAGCGCGAATCGAAAAATATCCACCATGTCGAGAGTATTTGTGGACTAGATACCCAACAAATTTACTACTACTATTTTTAAAATATAATATAGTAGTTTCTTTATGGTCATAAAAATATGATATACTAGTTGAGACTATGAACAACAAATTCTTTAAATTTTGGTAGTAATTATAGACATGGTATCTAAGTTTTTTAAAATAGAACTTACTAGTAGTACATGTATAAAGATATTACAAACCACAATTGCTTATAGTTCAAGTTAAATTAAATATAATTTGTAGAAATGGAAGATTATTTTAAACCAAGTTATTTGAGACAGATGGAATATACTATGGGATATTGGAGATATTGACAATTGCTAGGGTGGTATTTGGACCACCCACCATAAATCAAGATATTGACAATTGAAGCAGACGAAACAGAGATCCGACAATCTCGTTTGTCTTGCATTATATATTTATTCTATTTGGATTTAAAGTTTTGTCCATTCATGATGTTTGGATACAAATTGTATGATACAGTGCTTGTAGACTTGTAGACTTGTAGTTTATTGAAATTCCATTTTGACCCTATTTGTCATGCACTGCACATCTCATCAAAGAAGCTGGAAACTTTAGTGTACAGATGTATTATTAAAAGAGAGTGAGAAGATAAAGCCTATTGATAGTTGGATGTCAAAGTCATTTGTAATAAAAAATACACTGTCAAATTGAACTAACTAATGGAAAACATGGAATAGATCAGGAAGGAAATGATGTGTTGGACTTATTCAGCATTCTATTTTAAAGGACGACTATTATAAGTCGAAAAATCAAAGCAGTTTCCAGGGTATATTGATTCGTTTACGTTGCAATGCTCGATACTGGGAAGTACTTAGCCGAGGATGATTCTCTTTGGAAATACTAATAGATGAAAACTGACCTTCAAGTTTGATGAAGTTAAAGGGGTTCTGTTTCCGGAACATGCTTGCAGTTGTGTATGATGAAAAAACAACTGCATTTTTGTCGGAGGAAGCAGAAACTTTGTCTGGGATGATAGAATGAAGGAGGCAACTCGAATTGCAAGCCTCTTCGCCTGGTTGCGTGAGAGGCAATTTGCATTTGGTAGTTTTAAACCTTCTGGCATAATGATTGACGAGGACTTCAACATAAATGAATTGGACTTTGTATACTTGCTCCTACAAGAGAGGAGGATAACGAAGTTCCCGATTCTGTTCGTGTTTGTGTTTCCGCAGAAGCTCCCGAGTGTAGTGATGGTACTTGGACTTAGAAAGCTGATGTTTACACATTTGGTATTCTGCATGTGGACTTGCCAATAACAAAAACTTTTGCGCTCCATACCTCTACTAGGGTCTGGAGGAGCGGTGGTAAAAGATCCATTGTGGATGAATCACTTCTGCAAAATGATGACAAACTAGCTAATAGCATCACGAAATTAGTCTTGGAATGCCTGGATTGGATCCAATTGCACGCCCATATATGAAGGGTGTCTTCGCCATCTTGTCCAATTTGGTAGAAGTAGAAACTCAAATTAAGGGAATAAATTAAGCTTATTTTCAGGCTTTATTTGTGATGGAGGGGATATTTTCGTGTAGTTTCCGTCTTATCGTTTGAACTATTCTGTTCAGTGTTCACTAGTAACGAAACACACTTTGGTTGCTGTTAAATGGCTCTGAGAACTTAACATCTCTTATAGCTCAAAAGATCTATATAAGTCTAGCTTACTTTTACGGTTTTACCGCCTTAGATACATGATTAGAGAAGCTGTATAACTAGTAAGCATTAGTCTCAACTAGTTTGTGTCACTTATATGGATCATTTGCTTCCAATGTATATGTTCTTAGCTAAGTGTTTATTTTCATAAATTGACTTGGCTTGTGATTATATCATTAAAAGCACTTCTTAAAAGCCATAATAATCTTCACAAGCTTCTTCTTTTTACCTCAACTTTTCAGTATCGGGGGTATCTGGAACTGCCGCAGAAGCTCAGAGCCAGGTCTCTGTAGGGATGGGCTTGTTAGCTGGGTCAACAGTGATGCTTATTACTGCAATATGGGGAACATGTTGCTTTGTTGGCAAGTGCGACATAGAGAATTCTGTTGCTGTGGACTTGAAAGACACCAAGCGCAGCTTGACTGGTTTGTCTCTTTACTTTAGAATATCTTCTCATGAACTTGCATTTCCCTTAAAAAAAAAAAAAATTCTTTTTTATCAAGTATTAAGAATTTTCTTGATCTGGTGCAGCCTGTGTATGCATTACTTTCGAAAAGAATAATTAGCTCCTACAAAAAGCTTGAGACAGTCTTAAAATTGATATAAATCATTTACACACTGTAATTTACTCCAAGAGAACAATTTCACTAGACATCTATCCTTTATGAAAGAACTGGTTATGAATCTTTTCCTTTTCCTAGAAGGATTGGAGCCATTCCATGGTGCATATACAAATATTAAGGGGATTACAGAGCAAGTAGCTACTAGGCTGTTAATTACTTTTGAGTTTTGTATCATACTTATGTAAAAAAAAAAAGAATTCCTCGTAAAGAAGTTGATTTTCTGAAGAAAAGTAAGAAATTTGGCTTTCAGATGCAACTTTACTAGTTAATTATAGTGAAACCCTTGTTACCTTTCTGGATACCAAAATTTCAGGAACAAATACTGTATATTTTGCTCATATCAGATGATATAAAGGATTAAAATGTCGAAAACGTTTGGCCTTGGACATGTTTATGGTGATAGCTTACTACTTGTAACTCTCCTGACAATCAGTGATTTCTTTTATTAGTGTGTGCAATAATCCATGCTAATAGAAGGCAGGTTTTACCCATCAAATTGTTTGCTAAATGAGCATGTTCGTCTGTCTGTAGGTTCCGGTGTTAGTGTTGACATCTGGACAAGCTATGCTGCAATGATCATGGCGGTATCCGTTATTCCATTCATCGTAGTTCAGATGCCACAGCTTCTCAATTCAACTTCAGGAAGACACTTAGCGGTCTTGATAGCTCTTATCATATCATTGTCACTGCTTGTTTCTTATTGTGTTTATCAGGTAACCATCAGATTCTCATTTGGTATTCTCCATCCAATTTTGAATTTTTCTTTTTAGAACACTGCTGCGTCATTATCTACGGAGATGGCCTAAGATTGAGCACATTTTGTTAAATTGAGTCAACTTTCACAGATTGAATTGAGTTGTACAATTAGTAAACTATATGATTGTCAGTATTTAAGCAGGTTTCATCTAACATCTCTCCCTCTCCATCTTCTTCTCATAAATGTAATATGAGGGAGAAAAAACACCTAATCATCTATATTTCTACCTGGCTGATAAATATATAACGAGTGCTGAACTTCCTTTAACTTGTAATGCAGGTGTTTCAGCCTTGGATACAAACAAGACGACTTGATTATGTAAAACATAAGCATGTCATATCAGGAGTTTTGAAACATTTAAAAAAGCACGCATTGGGGAGGCTTTACACCGATCATGGAACACCAAATATAGAAGTCATAGAAAAGTGAGCTTAAATTTCTCTCTCCCCTTCTTATATTACTGTAAATGTGGCTGATGTGATGAAGGATTGTGTGACAGGCTGTTCAAGGCACTCGATGAAAATGGTGATGGGCATCTTTCCCATGCTGAATTAAGAGCTCTGGTAGTAGGAATTCGTCTTGATGAGATAAACTTAGACGAAAATGATGCAATAGCAAAGGTACTGAAGGACTTTGATACGTCTTGTGATGAGCAAGTTGATCTGCCAGAGTTCATAGCTGCAGTTGAAAGATGGCTTTATGAAGCCAAGAGTTCTAATGGTTCTTCTCAGGCTGGTCCTAATACAACGAAACACCTTGATGATTTTCATGAGGTATGTTCTGAACTGATAACTTATTTAGATAGTTATTGCTAGGATCTGGGAAGATTATGATACCATGTATATGTATGTTTTGCAGCAAACGAGGATGGAGCACTATCTCTTGGGGAATCAAAATGATGAAAGTGCTGAGGCTGTTGAGAATCCTCGGAAAACTGCAATAAAGGCTGCATTGTTGTTGTTGCTGGGTACTGTTATAGCTGCTTCTTTTGCCGATCCTCTGGTAGATGCTGTTAATAATTTCTCAAGTGCCACGAGTATTCCGTCTTTCTTCATCTCATTCATTGCGCTGCCTTTTGCAACCAACTCCAGTGAGGCAGTGTCGGCTATTATTTTCGCTACTCGGAAAAAGATGAGATCCGCATCATTAACATACTCTGAGGTCTGTTTATCTAATTTGATTTATGTGCCTTTAATAGTAGAAAATCATGCTTTTGCTATCCAATACTTGCTTTAGTAAATATAAGAAGATCAGATTCTTAATTAATGATAAGATGTGGACTTGAACTGAAGATTGCTAACTTGTAATCTCCTTGTTCACAATTTCAAGCTTTACCAGCAGTTGGCTAGATTTGCTGGTAGATAGAAGTTTGCCAACAGATTACGGTCTGTTGAAGCAAATAAAAAGATTTTCTACCACAAAGCTCTTAACCTTGTGATCGGGGGTTCTATCTCCATAGTGGGCGTTTTAATTTTACTCATATTTCTCCTCTTCAAACAAATTAAGAAACCTCATTCATCAAAAACATATAAAAGTAAAATAGACTGATAGAGTGGTACTTATGCTAGTGGGAGCTACCCCGTGGAACTAGTCGATGCCACTGTTATACTTATACAATAAAACAAAATAAAGGAAAGAGACCAAGAACCTCAACTACAGATTTTAAAGCTGGCAGCAAATTCAATAGCAAAATTCTGACAGGACTTGGTACAAATTAGTTTTCATGCAAACAGTCACCCATGTTTTACTTTAAAATTTACTCGTAAGGGAGCCTTGCTTCTTTATTCAAATAAATGTATGGTGGAAATTCGTTGTGGTTTTCTTTCCTATTCAAATATTTGTGTGATTTTATGTTCCAGATTACGTTTGTGGTTTTGGGTGCTTTATCATTTTCTGTATGGCTTTGTATGCCTGATGAGGTAGCTGTTAATAAAATATCTGATGCTATGCTGCAGTTATATGGAGCTGTGACAATGAACAATCTCCTCTGTCTGTCAGTCTTCCTGGCTATTGTTTACATCAGAGGATTGACATGGAACTTCTCATCTGAAGTGCTGGTTATTTTAATAGTTTGCATTGTCATGGGGGTCTTAGGGAGCATCCGCACCACCTTTCCCCTGTGGACTAGTATTATAGCTTTTATGCTTTATCCATTCTCCCTTGTACTTGTTTATGTTCTTGACTATGTATTTGGTTGGTCGTAGATCAGATCAAGGAACAAAAGACTTATCTGGGTCGGTCTTAGTTAAGAGTTGGATGTGTATATTTTGAACAGTAGTGCACATCGTTCATGTTGAATGCGTCTAAAATTCATCGAGTATAAGTCTCAATTGCTCTTCCCAGAGCTGAGAAACCTTGTTTTTACGTGTAATTTGAATTACCAAACGCTGTGTTTATTAGGTGTATCAGTTTTTAGTTTTCCAAATACCATTGCTGTTGAGCTGAGTGCTGCTGTAATCTTTGGTCTTGTGTTCAAGTATATAACTATAAGAAATCAACTCATGGTTATCGGAGTAACTATATGAACTCATGGAGCAATTTCAATTTGATTTAGAATTCTTGTTATCTAATAAATCAGGACCCTTAATTTTGTTAAACTAAAACTTAAAAATGGAGTAAATCTTGCGATCACAAAATGTAGATGTGCAAGGAGTTCTAAACATGCGAAAATTCAGAGGTCATCTAGGAGGATCTTATCATATTTATTGGACCTCCAAAATTTAAACAAAAAGGTGCTCTCTCCAACCACTAAAGCTTTTAGATGATATGATCACGCACTTCAACTCGGTAGCAGAGCATGAAAAGGTTATGCTCTCTAATTGCTTAAGCTTTTAAATGAGATTGTCGCACAATTCAACAATTAGACATTTACTCTTCTCTTAAAGAGGCACCATAACCTTGGGGAACAAACAACTATGCTCAGGGCATCCTTTTTCATTTTTCAACAAGCATATGCAGTTTCCTATAAACAGTCATCATAAATGGTAAGATATTCAGTAGAAGGAATGTTTTCAATTCCTGTAAAAGAATAATACCCTGTAGAAACACATCATCTAGCCACCTCCCAAGAACATCAGAACAGAAGTTCTCCTGGCAAAAGCACCATATGGCATGGACACTTCTATAGCTTTAGATTAAGATCAACTTTTCCTCCTACTTCACTATAACAGTTGCTTTTGTTTGTTCCTGCTTTGGCATTTTGCATGTTTGTGGATGGGAAGAATCTGAAGACGGGTTGATGAAATGATCTATCTAGGACTGACCTGGTACTAGGCTCTTCAGTAATTTCCTGTGGATTAAAAAAAAAAAAAAACTGAATTAGGATGCATATAAGATCATAAGTAAGATGGTATAGTCTTTTTGTTGCTCACTCGGAAAGTTGCACTCTCAAATTTAAATAGCTCGGCGTTCTGAAGAGCTGAATTCGATAAAGCTTGCTGATTTCCTGCACCAACTGTTGTAGGAGGTGCCAATGTTAGAAAATCTCTATTGAGAACTCTATTTTCTCTGACAAAATTCCTTGGTTTGGCCTCGGACAGAGTTCTTGATTTTAAAGGAACAACTCTGGAAAAATGACCAAAAGAGACTCTCAAGAGATGCTCAACAACTAATATTAAGATAACTTTCACGGAGATAACAAACCTCTTAAGAAGAGTGCTTGATATTGAATTTGTTGTGCATTCATCGCTGTCGGAAGTTGATTCATGTGATTTGGATACAGAGGCATCGTAGCAACGAGGAAATTTGCAGCGAAATGCAGGGACAGGTGGGTAATCTGGAGTGAAAGCATATGGTCTTTTCATGCCAACCATCTACATTTACAAACAAAACATTACTAGATGAGCGGATTCCACTTTGTTCCTTTCAAGTAATGGTTGGAGTTGGCACTAATCTGTGTTTATTTGGCGCTAAGCTCAACGACAACAAAGCTCGTAAGCAGATTAGAAGAAAGAAATTTCAAGAATAAACAATGGAATGTCCTGCCAACCTTTATATATTTCTTTGACAGAAGAGAGCATCATAAAGATCATCTTAAGCAGGGAATTGCATGTCATTTCTATCAAGCGGGTAAAATATAATACTAGTAATAAAATTTACCTTCACTTCTTCTGGCCACAGAGGTAAATAATCACAGCCATAATAACTTTGGTTTGAAGGGAGCTCCATCTGAACTTTTTGTATAGATGCTGATGAAATCCCTGATGAGAAATTCACCTGCAATATCCCCAATAATAATATTAGCCTCAGCAAACTAAATACAACAAAAGACATGTTAGCCCAATAACATATAGCTTACCATTGATGAGGAACAAGAAGGTTGCTGATATTGCTGTGATCCATGCAGAACAGTTGGTAAAGAGAAAATTGGGATCTGGGGTTCTTGAGACAAATTTATATTAGGCTGAATAACAACACCATGGTGATACAACTTCTGATTCTTTGCTTTAAGACTGTACTCACTACTACAGAATTTTGAGTAATCATCATATCCTGGACAGAAAATTGCTGACATATTTATATCACCTCCATCAACATCATATTGTTTTCGCGATTGCAAAGCCTTTGGACACAAGCTATCAAGAAATGGGATTGATGGATTTGGTCTAAAGTCACAATTTTTTGAGTTAACGGTATGGCTAGAAGTGGGATCTTGAGCTGAGACAATTGAATTAGGTGACAAAACGCTAGCTGCTGCATGAAAAGTTTCAGCTTTTATATGTTGTTCCTCCAATCTAATTCTCTCAAGCTGAGCTACACCTAATCCTCTTTGTGGTACTTTCTTTTGCTTCAACGTTTCAGTCATTGTTGCCTTAGCGATCAAATTAATGTCAAGAAAAGTAAACTGAAAAGAAGGCTATATATACAAGAAATGAGAATAGAGAGTGATCAGAATGAAGCAAAAGTCAAGCGGAACAAAAAAGATCCAATTGCCATCTATAGATTACAAAAGATCTTGCATCATGCCATGAAGTCGATATGAGGAAAAAATATGAATACCCCCATAGTTGATCAAAGAGTATAACTTTGAAAATATATATACAATTTAATAAACTAGTTGTTACATACTTTCTGAGAGACAAAGATATGTCACTGAAATATGGAAAATGAGCACACTTAGAACAGAGTTAAAAAGGAAGAAAAAAGTAAATCCAAGAATCTATAATTTTAAAGTTCAAATGCAAATCTAAAGAAACCTATAAAAGTGGTTTATCCATCTAATTAGTTGCCAAAATCCTCGCTCCACTCCTCATTTCCTTCCTAGACCTACTCTCAAGTACTCTTCTTGCTCCTTTCTTTTCTCCCTCTTGTTTTTCTTTCCCCCACTAATCTTTCATTTTCTCTAGCTATATGATAGGAGTAAATTATATATACACACCAAACTAATAAATTCAGCACATTTGTCTTTCATGCATAAATTTTGCTCCTAATGAACAATAACTTATATATTCCCTTTACTTTATTTAGTAATTATTAATGTTAAATTGCCTGATTTGGATAAGCATAAAGTACGAGTAGATATTTTGGCTTGGTTTAACAGAGTTTTAGCTCCCTTAGCTTCTTCCATTTTCTCCAATTTAGTGATACAGTAACAGTTATTTTTATATGCGTAACATATATGATCGCCAAGATAACAGTAATCCTCATAATAAATACGGCGGGGTTGACCAAAATGTGGTCCTTTTTTATTGCATGCATGCAATTCACCAACGAAAAACTAAAATAAATAAAATTAAATTAAAGGAGATCTTCATCATGATCTCATCATTCTCCAACCACCTACTATTAAACAATACAATGACCACTTCTTTTGAGTCCATTTTTCTCTTCTTCTAGCTTGGATTGGATATTACGACTAAGCAGTTCAAGAAATTATTTTTGAGAAAAATATGGTCACAGAGTTTACATAGAAAAATACTCCAAGAGCTACGTACGATCTTATGTAAGTTGGTCTTGACTAATAATGACTATATCCGTTATGATGACAAGTATACTTATTTATTGTAGTCATTTTCCTTCTTTCTTGAAAATGAATTATGATCCAAAGTGGCTTCGGAAGGTCACATATAAAGTAATGGTTGTTGAATTATGCGGGCATTGGCACAAATGCCTTCTATGAGGTCACTCTTTGAATTATGTATCTAAGTAAGCTAAATTTGCCTGAAAACAAAAAATATCCTACTAATTTTAAAGCCAAAATTTATTCAGACGGAGATAGAATTTAAAGAGTGGCCTTAGAAAAGACCATATGGTGCAAATAATCCGATGTATGTAACTGATCACGCCCAATTACGCCCTATAAAAGGGACTAAGCGGTCTCGGCAAATATAGCTCGGTATTTAAAGTCCCGAGGTCGAATCCCACAGAGAACACTCGTAATTCAGTCGTTAATCTAACTAATTTATCTAATCAACCAACTTCAAGAGTTTATATTTTAATGATGGTTTTAAAATAGAAACTAAATAACAAACAGGTAAATAGCAAAATAATAAAAAGTAATCAAGCAAGGATATTAAAAGCCTAGAATTGATTTACACCGACTCCTACCTATGTGATTGACTAATAAATCAACGAATTCAACTTGGTTCTTCCTATTGAACATTTGCTCCAAATTCACAACTAACTACTTCCGTGCACTAGCTATGACTTTCACTAACTAATCTTCCAATTAATTAATGAAGATGATTAGAACTACAAGTATGGTTCACAATCGGGCTCGGTGGTCACAACTCACCCTATTGACAACCTAAGTAATTCCTTGGTTTTAGGTTGAAATATTGCTAAGCATTTAACCCTAACTCGTGAATTTATTCCTAAACGCACAAGGATAAAGGGAACAATCAATTAGGGGCCCTTCCAATCAATTAGCAAACAAAACGTAAATACTTAGATAGGAAGAATAATCAAGTTTCATTCATCAAAATCAATTAATCAATTCACATAGTATTGGAGTGGTTCAATCAACCCTAGAATGGGTAATTTAGCCACTCATGGTCATCAAAAACAAATCAAGAATGATCATGAATGAATAAACTACAAAGGAGAAAAAATAATGGAAGAAAGAACTCTTAATCTTCAAGTCTTTAATCCCACGCCTCCTTGTTTGTTCCTTGCCTCCAAGAGTCCAAAGTGCTTCCACAATGGTGGTCTTGCTCTCCCAAGTCAAGATGTGGGCTGAAAATAGGTTAGAAAACCTTTTATACCTCGTGTGAAACTCGTGGACAAGTTTGCCCCTCGCCACTTTTCGCCAGAAAATTTGCCTCATGGCTGGATCATGGCCTTACGATGCCTGGGCCATGCACTTGCGAAATTCTGCTTTCAACTTCATGGCTGAATCATGGCTTTACGATGGCTGGGCCGTGACATTTCGCCTTCAAATTCCTTTCATGGCTAATCCACGGCCTTGGCACCTTACAACGCTGTAAATTAACTTCAATTTTGCTCCAAATCGTCAAACTTTAACACTTTTTCAAACAATTTGATTCCTACACATTCAAACACCCAATATAAGCACAAAATACTATTGTTCACGCTAAAATAATCCACAAAAGCACCAAAATATGATGTAAGTAATACTAAAATATATGCATTTTTAGCCTAACATCACCACCCCACACTTAAGATTTTGCTCGTCCTCGAGCAATCTAACTCACAACCCACTTGGACAAATCAACCACTAATACAAGACTCCAAACGATACTACCACACACTAGGCTTCATTCA
Source organism: Petunia axillaris subsp. axillaris (assembly GCA_029990575.1). Classification (NCBI taxonomy): domain Eukaryota; kingdom Viridiplantae; phylum Streptophyta; class Magnoliopsida; order Solanales; family Solanaceae; genus Petunia; species Petunia axillaris. The sequence continues at coordinate 13,350,386 of JARKNS010000002.1, read as the reverse complement.
TGCTCAATACACAAGAATTCTTCTTTCACATACCTTAGTCTAACTCAAAATGCTAAAGCCCTCAGCAATATCAAGATCACAAACCATCAAGCACATTTGAGAACAAGATTGATGCACTAGCTTAACTCTTGCGCAAGTACCATACATTCAAGGGTCCACAGTGTGTGTGTGTGCTCGTTCCCCCCTACAATTTCAATAATGAAACAGCGGACCTAAGCAGCAAGTGTATAGAGAGTTCGCTCAATTCAACATATTTTTACTCATAATCACACGCTCAATTTACAACTTCCATCTCAAGCCTCAAGGGTCAACAATGGGGTATTATTCATACATTTCACAATATTTGGATGATTGGGGCCCTAGAAATTCAACCTCACTAGGGTGCCTTTGGCGTGTTCATACTCGAGGCTTTTGTATTCACCCTTAACCGAGCATAGGAACATTGCCCCCATCCTTTGTTCATCTCTACTTTTTCTTTCTTTGCACAATTTCTTTCTAATTTTTTTTTCTTTTTTTTTTCTTTTTCATCTACCCCCTTGCTTCATACCCTTTCATAGGCTCTCAAATGGTTGTTTTAAATTATTTTAGCTCACTTACCTCTCAGATTTTTTTTTAAGCTCACTCTCTTCATCTTTGCTAATCAAAGGTCATGTTTACACTACCAACATATATAGGGGAAAACAAAGTGCTCAATAATTCCATAGTGGACACCCTAAACTTAGTCAAGTGCGCTTGAGTTAATGCTAGGAATCAGGCCCTTCTCTACTCTCATAATAGTTCGTTTTTTTCCATCGTACAATGTGTCATCAGGCTTCCGACACAATGAATCCAACTAGGCAATTTATTCTTTCTTCTCTTTGTTATTACAACTAACTACTATTCAAAAATCATCAAAAGTACCCGGTTCAAAACAAAAGGCATCATCGGGAAAGAACCGTGGTCAAAAGAAAACCCAAAGATTAAGCCACTAATCTAAACAAAAAAAAAAAAAAAAAAAAAAACTAAAGCGGTAAAAATACAGCTACAAATCAAAATACCCCACCCCACACTTAAAATTGTACAATGTCCTCAATGCACTCAGGTAACTAATCAGGGGTGGTAAACGAGGTACTCGGATTTTCCTCACTAGCGCGCAATTTCTTTTTCAAGCAAACAAACTTATTTAAATCGGCTAGTGTGCTCAAATGGGATGCAAGCACCCCACACTTAGAATTGAAGCCATAGCGACAACAAAGGCAAAAATAAAAGCCACAACTAGCATATCAAACAATTGCGTTCATGGAAAAATCAAACAATGTGCACATAGCAAGTATCCCATTAGTGTATCACCACACTCTCCAATCCATATGAACAACACATTCAAATTGTATATGCACCCAATAAACCAAAAGCAAGATAAAGTGCTAGTTGACTAGTGAACAAAAACATGTATATGAAGGTTAGGGCACCATTGAAATCCAACACAAGTAGGGGAAACTCATAATGATAATCAAGAAAACATACCTTAGACTTGTAGAGGAGTGAAGGTATCAATGAGGAGGAGGGGTTTGGAAGGAAAGGGTTCTTGTTTTACCTGCCTGCAAACCTCAATTTCACGGGAATGCCGTGATTAACTTTACCGATTACACAATGGCCAACCATGGAACCCACATCAATTTTTCTCTGAGTCCCATTCACCTGCATGAAAGCACTGCGCCTACACGTTAGCAATTGCATCAATCCAAACCTTTTTTTTGTTTTTTTCAAAACGAAAACATAAACTAACTACGAAAAGAAAAGAAATAATACTAAAACATGGGTTGCCTCCCAAGAAGCGCCTTAGTTATAGTCATGGCACGACTTCACTTATTATCAACACTTTTTCCTCCAACTCGAGCTTGTGTATTGCCTCCCCAACTGCAATTTATCTATCCGTGTATGCTCTAGCCTCCTTTTTTGCCTCTTCTCCCAAAGCTCTAGCCTCCTTTTTTGCCTCTTCTCCAATGTGTCTCCACAATGGTGGTCTTGCTCTCCCAAGTCAAGATGTGGGCTGAAAATAGGTTAGAAAACCTTTTATACCTCGTGTGAAACTCGTGGACAAGTTTGCCCCTCGCCACTTTACGCCAGAAAATTTGCCACATGGCCGGATCATGGCCTTACGATGCCTGGGTCATGCACTTGCGAAATTCTGCTTTCAACTTCATGGCTGAATCATGGCTTTACGATGGCTGGGCCGTGACATTTCGTCTTCAAATTCCTTTCATGGCTAATCCACGGCCTTGGCACCTTACAACACTGTAAATTAACTTCAATTTTGCTCCAAATCGTCAAACTTTAATACTTTTTCATACCATTTGATTCCTACACATTCAAACACCCAATATAAGCACAAAATACTATTGTTCACGCTAAAATAATCCACAAAAGCACCAAAATATGATGTAAGTAATACTAAAATATATGCATTTTTAGCCTAACATCACCACCCCACACTTAAGATTTTGCTCGTCCTCGAGCAATCTAACTCACAACCCACTTGGACAAATCAACCACTAATACAAGACTCCAAACGATACTACCACACACTAGGCTTCATTCATGCTCAATACACAAGAATTCTTCTTTCACATACCTTAGTCTAACTCAAAATGCTAAAGCCCTCAGCAATATCAAGATCACAAACCATCAACCACATTTGAGAACAAGATTGATGCACTAGCTTAACTCTTGCGCAAGTACCATACATTCAAGGGTCCACAGTGTGTGTGTGTTCGTTCCCCCCCCCCCCCCCCCACAATTTCAAGAATGAAACTAAAATAATCCGATGTATGTAACCAACATAGTATGTGTAATGTATTTTTATCGCAATAATAACAACTCATAAGAGAATGTTAATGAGCCAAAGGCCTGTACATCTTGACTTGAAGAACAAAATATATCCTTTTACGTGAAAATCGTCGTGCTTTAAACATATGTGATGTGAAATGCAAGTTGTTTATCAAATTTTAGCAATATGACATTATTACAAGACTTTCTAGTTGTGGGAATATAAGTAGTTTCGAAATTTGAACCCAATAACACCCAAAACATAACAGTTTGGGCTTGGATACAACTGAGTGAAGAGGCTACAAATAATAATAAAAGGAAAAGTGGAGAGAATGTGAGCTTCGAATAGTGGTAGATTGACTATCAAGGTTATAATTGATAAAGAAACACGTAAGTATTTAGAGTGATGGGGCATGAGAGAGTCATCAAGATTTCATTGGCATATATATGGCAATGGATTTAGGCTTACAAAGTAGACCCGCCTTAGCCTCAACAAACGATGACTAAATAATTGGAAACAAGACGAGAACATTTTGTCCCCAAGTGTAATGAGGGGCCAAAAAAGAAGCTTAGTCACAACCCATGCCTTTCATGACACCATCTACCTTTGAATTTTGTGGTGCCAAGATTTTCTTAGATATGAAAAGATACAGTGTGACATTATTGAATCATCCATTGAATAGTCATAATACAGGATTCTGGTGTTATTGCTGAACCTGAACGATAACAATCGTTAATACTATGATTAACCTCAAAATTCAACATAACATATCTCCATTTTCTAAAGTAATTGATCAAAATTGTAATCACTCCAAGACAAAATGTAAGGTCCCGTAGCTCAGTTGGTTAGAGCGTTGGTCTTATGAGCCGAAGGTCGCGGGTTCGAGCCCCGCCGGGACCATTAGGCAGTTAATTTTTATGGAAATTTATCAAATTCACCTTCGTTTTTTTTTTCTGGATCAAATTCACCTTAACTAACATAAAATACGGAAAACACTCTTCAATCCTTCTTCACTCTTTAATACAGTAACTATCTATTCAATCTTTTTGTGTTCCTTATACCATCATTTTAGTTTTCAATTGAAAAGAAAAGCTTGTGTTTCATTTTCCATTTTAATGCCTCAGTTAAAATGAATGAAATGATCTCTTCTTCCTTCTCATCATCTACATTATGTTCTGATTAATTATCACTGCCTTTGCCTATTTAGGGAAGGTTGAATGTCCTGGGTAGATGACATTCTCTAGTGCTTAAATATCGCAGTATCTATTTATCGAAAGAAAGTCGCTTCTTTTCACATAGTTAACACTTAACAAGCTCGAAGGAAAGGTTTAACATATTGAATTCGGACTCATTATACAGCAGTTTGATATATATAGCCTCTTGACAACTAAGGAGAGCCCTCAATACAACTAGCCTCATTATTTCTTTAACAAGGACAGGAACATTCGTCACTAAGCAATGTTAAAATACTACTCCTAGTACTCAAAAAAAATTGTCAGTCCACAATCAACACAATGGTTTCAGGTATTTTAGTTAAAAAGGGCCAGGGGACGTATACCCAAATAGCTATTGGGTAAGCTCCCCCCTTAACCCCCCAAAGTCTGATTTCTCCAGCGCGAATCCAGAAGCGGGTAACAGACACTAGGTGGGGAACCCAAAAGAAAAAGAAAAACCTAGCAACGACTTTAAAACTTATACACTGTTGGAGGAAAATTACAGCCAGGTTCATAACACTAGGGCGGCAGTAATGAAGCTATACATAAAATCTTTGGTTGAAGCAGGTTGTGAAGGGTAGCAACTCATTTTCATCGATTGAAAAGAGGTGTTTGTGTAGGAGTAGGAAGTAGTTCAGAAGATCCTTAATTGCACACCAACAGATGGTATGGAGTAGTGGCGATGAAAACATGAATTAAGAAATCACTCAAGAAGATACAACAGAGAGAAGATGTTACACTAGGGGAGAAAGCTGACAAGGAATGCAGCCTAACACATACAATAGGTGTGCACCTGGACTAATGTTTTGAACTAATACTGTGCTACAACATTTTCATTATCAAATAGTTGGTACTTTATATATTATGGTGATTCTGGGATAGAGGGTAGAAGTTGCAAAAGGGGAAGGTAAAAAGTTAAGACAACGAGTGATGGAAACTTTGGAAATATGTTATTCTTGTTTTTCCACAAGAATTGATTTTTTTTTACTTTAACCTATAATGGAACAGCGGTCATCCCACATGGATGAAGTTATAACACTGAATACTCCTACAAAACATAAATAAAGAAACAAATCACAGCAAGCTCCAACTCATATCATACCATAAAAGCCATTAGTTCCTGTCTTTAGTAGGCCATCTGCCATATGTAGATGGTATTTGAGGCATCTCCACCACAATAAACTCAGCATTTAAACTACTAATTTGGTATCATATAAAAGAAAGAGAATTCCTACAGCACTAAACAATGCCGCTAGTATTGTAATTGTGCACCTTTCGTATCATACTATTCTACAAATTTATCTCTTCCAGTTTGACAGTACTAATCAATTATAAATCAGTGCCAACAACTATGAAGCAATTGTCAACATCTTGATAGATTCCACATGTGTCGAATTAAATTTTTCCAATGGAAACAATCAATAGGAAAATCCCACTAGACAAAGATTTTTATGAGGTGTACTGGGATTTAGAGGGCAGGGACCACGAATTCATTGCCAAGTGATCACTTTGGTGTATCTGTATCTAGTTCTTTCAATTATTCAGTTCCTGCTTCATCCTTTAAAGCAATTGATTGGTTCTCTTCAACTTTCTCATTTTTGTGAAGCCTAGCTAGCCCCACTTAGTTATACCTTCCTACATTCATCTAGCATAACCTTTTTCTCTACTTGCTGCAGCTGACCTCAACAAGTTTATATTCCTCAGCAACTTCTCCTTTATGTGCTAAACTACCCTTATGACTCGAGCTTTATGGGCCGATGACTCTTGACTCTAATCAACCCTTTGTTTCCATAAACATGAATCACCCTTTGACATATTCTAGTGGACAGCAAAGAATTCTCATTCACTTCATTTTGTTTTCTTTTCCTTTCATCTAAAAAGAGAATAACTTGGATGGCTAATAAAACTAGAAAAAAGAGCCTCCCCTCAGACTAGAAAAACAATCAAAGCTTAAATAAATGAATAGCAGCAAGGACTTGAATGGCTGCCAAACCATTCAATGTGTTATTAGGTAGGTGAAGCTTTCAGGACTTAAATTACCCTTAAAGGTTAGCATTGCAATCTCAGGATCTATACCAAAAAAGCTAAATATTAGCTAATAGAGGCATCAGAAGTCATTGAAAATCGGTTTAAAGCTAAAGCTAGCTTTCAGATAACCTCTCTCAAACCTACCTTAATTACTCCTACTGTTCATAGAAAATGACTTCACTTTTTAATGCTCCCAAAAGTCCTAGCAGTGATAGGGATGCTAAAAAGACCAGGCATTTCTTTTAATTCCTTTTGTGGGTTGAGGAAGTTGTTGAAACATAAACTGTTTTTATTTGAAAGTGGTAAAGCAACAATCAAACCATAGAAAGATTTTTCTTTCAGCTACATGAAAAATTGACCCTTTTCTTTAAACAGCAGAAAACAATATAATCTCTTCCTTCCATTCACATTTTTAAAATTGAAAAGACAACAATCGACCTAAATCAATGTCACACAAATCAGGTTAGCAAGGAAATCAAACAAACCTCCATCACATTCAGGAATGCTTTATTACTGATAGCAAATTGTTCCAGAATTGGCATTCAAGTCTCAAGACTTGAAAATGTTTAACAGAACATTACCAGTTCTAGCTTAAAAGTCTCAAATTGATAAAACAAAACTAAAGAGCATTAGGCAACAGCATGACAAGTCTGGCCACAGAAACACATATCACTCCTGGAGTAGCAATGAGCTAGAAAGCTCAGTTACATAAGAACGAAAAAGCAAGAACTTTGAATAACTAATAATATTAGACCGGATCAAAAACCTGAAACAATGATCAGGATTCTTTTCGACGCGGTGCACGCCATTGAATTAGACTCGATAATGAACTATCTCTCATTCTCCAGCCCCGGACTCTATGACAGCATTACTTCTGTAGTTTCCTATTTCATTCAACATTCCTGAAAATTAAGCTAAATACAACAATGAACAACGTTTCAAGAACATCAAAGTTAAAGTACAAGAATGATATGGAATTTTAAACAAGGTTGATTACCTGTCAGGACTGAGAAAGAGAGAACTTGTGAAGCTAACTCAATGGCGAGAATCAGAGGAAGCAGAGGATGGCTTATCGGAAATGCCATCGTGCTCCTCTTCTTCACCTTGGATTCGAGCAGGAACACGAAACCCAGAGAATCCGCCTACATCAGAGGCAAATCCATAACCAGGAATAGATGATGGATACATGGGAAATACTGCTTGATGGTGCTGATGATGACTTGGATCAGCTGAGGCAATTGAAATGGCTGATGTTGGGTCCATCCATGCTCGAACCGAAGGTGTGTTACTGGACTGAAGGGGTCCCCTCTGTGAAAAAAACTGATTGTGGCCGCCAAACAGCTGCTGCAGCAGCGGTTGTGGAGGCGCTTGTGGCGAGTTAAACAAGTACCCACCTGATCCTGTGACTGCCCCACTACCACCAGGGGCATTGTCTCTATTATCACTCCAAGAACCAACTCTCTGCACCCTCCCAAGCTCCACAGGTTGCTGATGCATAGACCAGCCTGAAGAATCAAACCCTGTAAAGAGGGCCGGTGCTTGAACCTGCACTTGGCCTTGTTCCCTGCGGTTGTTGGGGTTATTATGATGCTGAGCTTGCTGGTTCTGTTCATGAAGCAAAATAGGATCTTGAAACTGTAAAGAAAGCCTCAAATCTTGGCTTTGGCTATTGGTTCTTGACAAAAAGTTGGGATCTTGAAAGCCCTGAAACTGCATAGCAGCTGAAGAGTTGGCTGCTGCTGAAGAACCCATAGGGAAAAAGGACTTAATAGTATCAGCAATAGCATCAGATTCTAAAGATGGAGGCAAAAAACTAGCTGTATTACCACTTGAATTAGCACCATGACTAGTCATTACCCTCTTACTCGAAGGGCCATCAACATTATCAAACAAACTAGTAGCATTTTCTTGGTGAACATTAAAGCTGTTATCTTCTTGTTGCTTTTGAGTATGCTCATTTTCAAGATTTGTGCCAATGGTAGGTTTCCAAGCAGGTAACTCAGCTAGTTCATCAATAGCAGGTTTAGCTTTTTTAATAAGCCAATCCACAGCTTTACTCGGTCTATCATAGCCGAGGCGGTCTTGGACATCGTAGAATTGAATAGCAGTATGAGCAGAGAGACGCACACGCCGGTCCCTTGGGCCTTTGGCTGTGCAAACCTTGCTGTGGCGGTCTTTGCGCCCTGTAGACCTTACAATGTGACCCCCTTCTACTTCTACAATCTCTCCTACTGTGTTCCTTAAGCCCAATCTTGATGTTGTTTGCTGATTTTGATATTGAGCGTCTCCCATTTTCTCTCCCAATGTAGCATGTTCGACGTTTTGAGACGAGGAAGACGGGTAATATGAACGTTTCTTTGGTTGTGGAGGCAACAAAAGCTGATGTTGGTGGTGAAGAAATGCCACTCTTCTTGACGAGTCTTGATTTTCTTCTTCTTGTTCTTGTTCTCCTACATATCTTAAAGATGGTTCTTGATTTTGGTTTTGGTTGGGATAATGGTGGTATTGATGATTCCTCTGAGGATCCAGACTCAGACCCTTGTTGTGCTTTTCTTGTTCTTCCAGCTTTTAATTGATTACTACTATACTTTATTTTAGTACTACTACTGCTTTGTTTCCTCACAGGTACACTTCTTCTCTTCTTTGTTGTTGTTCTGGCACCACTCTGAAATCTGCAACCAAAAGCTTCTGCCATCCAACTTCCCAAATTCCATCAAGAAAAGGCTTATGTCATTACTATTTTAGAGTTTAGCCTAACCCATCTTTCTCTCTTATTTTCCAGAGTTTTTTTATGGCCAAAACTGCACAACTATAAAGGAAGTTGTGATTTTTCTACAAAGAAAAGGTAGGGGGTAGCAAAGTAATTAAGAGAGAGCAGGGGGATCCCTTATTTGGGCAATAAGAGCCCTTTTGATGCCACTGCCTAAAGGTAGCAGTGTTTGGTCAGTAACAAGATTAAAGGTCTTTGTAACCTCATCATCATCACTGCTATATCTCTTTCTCTCTCTCTGTACTACTGCACCCTGCTGCTGTGCTCCTGCTCCTATCCCTTGTGGTATTTTTTTAACTTTTGTACTGCCCAAAAAGCATAAATCACCAATCCATACTCCCTTTTACCTTTTGTCATTCGGCCAGAACCAAGTTGGTTCAATTTTTACCCCCATAATATTTCATTTCTCAAAGTCTTTAGTGTCCCACTTGGTACTGTTATCTTCTCTTTAACTTCTTAGTTACATGTTACTAGAACTGTATAGTTATTTAGTTTGACCCCCCCTAAACTTCTTTCATTTGCTGAAAGTGACACCTTACAGCTTTTCCTGTTTTCTCTGGATCCTACCTCTTTTCTCCTCTTACCTTCTTTATTGCTTTTATTCCTTCTTTCTTTTTTATTAACTACTGTAGTTCCATATTTGATATTCACTGATTTGACAATTTAAATTGGCTCCGCCGTTAGAACTCTTTAAGAGGGACTCACGTTTTGTTGTAAAAAAAATTTTATTTGATTGCTGAGACTCGCGGTGGAGTCAATATCAAGCTGGAGGTTTGGCGTCAGACTCTAGAGTCTAAAGACTTCAGACAGAGCAGGACGAAAACGGAGTGCATGGAGTATAAGTTCAGTGATGCTACTGATGAGTCTGAGGTGGAAGTAACGCTCGATACTCAAGTCATCCCCAAAAAGGGAAGCTTCAAGTATCTTGGCTCAATCATACAAGGTAATGAAGAAATTGACAAAGATGTCAGTCATCGGATTGGGGTACGGTGGATGAAGTGGAAGCTCGCGTCCGAGGTCCTTTGCGATAAGAAAGTGCCACCTAAACTTAAAGGAAAGTTTTATAGAGTGGTCGTTAGGTCAGCGCTGTTGTATGGGGTGGAGTGTTGGCCCGTCAAGAACATCCATATTCAGAGGATGAGTGTAGCAGAGATGAGGATGCTGAGATGGATGTGTGGACATACTAATATGGATAAGATTAACAATGTAGTCATTCGTGATAAGGTGGGTGTGGCATTGTTGTTTTTAAGAAGTAAATTTTGCTGGAAAATAACAGAAGGAAGAGAAAGAAAAAGTACTGCAGATCTTTTATGTTAAGGGAACTTGATTTATTTCATAATATATCATCCTATTTAAAGAACTAAAAGAGAAAAAATCTCAACTACTTTTATCCTAATTTTTAAAATTCAAATCAAATAACAAACTCCTTCACAGTAGGAGTAGTTACTAACTAAAAACAAAGTAAATGCAGTAAAAGTACTTATTCAAACAGATTCTAAATCATATTTCAACACTCCCCCTTGTTTTAGAATCTGCAAATTCTGGATTTATGCATTGGAAGCTTTTAACGGGAAGTGACTTCTTAAACAAATCTGTCAGCTGATCTTCAGACTTACAATAACTGGAATCAACTTTTCCATTTTGTTTCACCTTATAAGTGTCAACAAGAAATTCAGTATCCTTGATAATTTTCTCATAACCAACAGATTTTATTATTGCCTCACTTTGAGAATCAGCTATCAAATTTCCCTGCATTGTATCATTTGCTTGAACATCTTGCTCTAAAACTTTTGAAGATTCATTTTTACTTAGTAGCTTTTTTTGGCTCCATTGTTCATCTTCTTCAGGATCAAATAAGAAGTTTTTACCTCTCTTCTTAATTTTTAAAATTTCTTTTCCAGCACCATTATAGATGAAACAATGTTTATCTTCAAAGGATACCTTGAATCCTTTCTCTACTAACTGACTAATGCTCAACAAGTTTTGATCAATATTAGGTACATAAAGAACATTTGAAATTGTCTTAATACCTGAACTTGTTTTGATAACAACAATTCCTTTTCCTTTTGCAAGAATATTGTCACTATTCCCAATTTTGATCTTTTTACTTTCAATAGAATTGAATTCTTTGAAAAGATCTTTGTCATATGTCATGTGGTTTGTACAACCACTATCAATCAACCAAGATTTAGAAAATCTCTTGTTTGAAAGACATGTTGCCAAAAATAAGTAGTCTTCTTCATCTTCATTGGCAACTTGAGCATCTACTTCATGCTTCTGAGGTTTGTTGCTGCAAATCACAGATTCATGACTAAACTGGTTGCAGATCTTGCACTTTGCATCTGGCCTCTTCCAACATTTGAATGGAGGATGACCTTTTTTACCACAGTGCTGACAAGGTGGGTAATTTTTCTTTGAATTATTTCCCTTGCTTTGAGTTTTGTGGTTGGCTGCCAAGGCTCCTTCAACCATACCATCTTGCCTCATAAGCCTCCTTTGCTCTTGTGACTGCAAAGTACTTAAGAGTTCTGTCAAAGTAATTTTGGACAGATCTTTTGTGTTTTCCAAGGTAGTTATACATGCTTCATATCTTTCTGGCACTGTTACAAGAATTTTTTCAACAATTCTTGAATCTTTAAATTTGGTGCCTAGCAATCTTACCTTGTTAACAATACCAAGCAATCTGTCCGAATACTCTTTAACTGTTTCAGACTCTTTCATTTTCTGCAACTCAAATTCCCTTATTAAATTTAATACTTGCATACCTCTTATTCTTTCATCTCCAACATATTCTTCTTTCAGATAATCCCAGATTTCTTTTGCTGACGTGAGAGACATAATTCTTGTAAAAATAGTTGTTGAAACAGAAGCAAACAAAGTTGCTTTTGCTTTAGATTTCCTGGTTTTCTTTTCCTTGTGACTCTTCATTTGGGGCACCGTGGGATTATTTGGCAGCGGAGCAATTTCATAATCCTCTTCTACGGCTTCCCAAAGATCTAAAGCCTCCAAGTAAGTTTCCATTCTCACCGCCCATAATTGATAGTTTTCACCATAAAAAACAGGAGGAGCCATTCGTGAAAAACTATTTTCAGAATCCATCTCTTACTCACACAAGATATTACTCACTCGGGTCTCTTAAGAATATGGCTCTGATACCAATTGTTGTTTTTAAGAAGTAAAGTTTGCTGGAAAATAACAGAAGGAAGAGAAAGAAAAAGTACTGCAGATCTTTTATGTTAAGGGAACTTGATTTATTTCATACTATATCATCCTATTTAAAGAACTAAAAGAGATAAAATCTCAACTACTTTTATCCTAATTTTTAAAATTCAAATCAAATAACAAACTCCTTCACAATAGGAGTAGTTACTAACTAAAAACAAAGTAAATGCAGTAAAAGTACTTATTCAAACAGATTCTAAATCATATTTCAACAGGCATCAGTAGTGGACAAGATGCGCGAGGCGAAACTTCGATGGTTTGGGCATGTGAAGAGGAGGAGCACCGATGCTCCAGTGAGGAGGTGCGAGAGGTTGGCACTGTTGGGTCTACGGAGAGGCAGAGGTAGACTGAAGAAGAATTAGAACGAGGTTATTAGAGAGGATATGGCCCTCCTCCAAATTAATGAGGACATGATCTTAGATAGAAAAGCATGGAGGTCGAGGATTAGGGTAGAATGTTAGATTTTAGTCGAGAGTTGTAGGTTGTATCGGCTTTAATATGTTTTCATATACATTTGCTATTTCTACCATATTCTTTATTTGTTCTGCGTGCTTATGTTGTTCACTTAGGTTATATTTGATTTTTGTGTCGCTATATGATATTGTGTTTCATCCTGTTGTCTCTTATTATTTGCTATTCTTATTGCTATTTCTCTCAAGCCGAGGATCTTCCGGAAACAGTCTCTCCATCTTAGTGGGGGTAAGGTCTGCACTGAATTTGTTGTTGTTGTTGTAAACTCTAAGTCAGAATTTCTAGTAAAGATAAAATAATTTCATTCATTCCATTATATCCTTAATAGTTTGTTATTACTTCACATAAAAGAAACAACACCATCTTTCCCTGTCTCAACCCAACCTTTTTTTCTGTCCTCTTGGTTATCAGCTTTCCTTTTTGGACTACGCAATTTATACTGCATGTCCTTTAGTATGGTTGCCCTCCACCAATGACTAAATTACTGTCCATCCCATACAGGTTTGGATTTTTTATCCAAAGTCCTTGAATATTAAATATGCTTCTTCAACTATCACTCTCATTGTCCATGACACGATACTATGTGCCTGAATTTATAGAAATTCTTATATTTTGGAAATATGAATTTAGAATAAAGGATTTTGAAAGGGTGTCTTAGAAAAAGAAAAGACAACAAAAGAAAGTACAAGAATAGAAAAAAGGAAAAGGAGAAAGGCAAGTGCAGGCATAGATTGCATCAAAATCTTGGTGAAGGTGAGGCAGTACTCTTCCCTATAAATCCATGTCTGCCTATTTGCAGTCACAGTGCCCATAAAACTTCTCAAAATTGCAATTTGGGAGACAAAAGTCTCTTGCAAATATCATGTTTTATACGTTCTTAGTACTATCTTGGATTTAATTTGTTAAACTTTTACATATTCCCATTACAAAAATTAAGTGTACTCTTTGTTTATGTACTTATTTTATAAGTACTACACCATGGACCATTGCACTCAGTGGACTTCGTATTGGAGAGACAAACATTCCCTGTCAATTCAACAATCCACTTAAAGAATTACGTTATTTGAGAATGCCTAAATTCATCACTGCACTTGAACCAACAGTTTGAATTTTGAAGTTTCATATACTCCTAGGTATTTTTTAGGACTGATGCACAAGTCTTGCTTCTACATTGTATATGTCCATCCTATATTCATAACTTAGTGCTACAAATGTTTAGCATGTGTAATGATATTTACAAAGTTAAACATAGAAGTTTTAATTTGTCTCTGAATATTGCACACGATATGAAGATTATAGTTCGAAAAGTGTGATCAAATACACAAATGATGCAAATATTTTCTAACCCCATACCTAGAAATTGGTGGAGGGAACTGGGGAAGTAATAAATGGTGAAGCGTACGAGTTTATTGTTTCATCGAGACGATATACTAAGTAGTTTTTTATAAGATCATGAAGATTTTGTCATATGTTTAGAACTTGTTTGATATAGTAGAAATAATATTTCAAATTTCGACATAGATACACCTATAATTTAAAATTATTTATATCACAAGAATTTATACATAATCAATCGTTACAACGTAGTATATTATATCTTGGAATGATGGTACTTCATCATGCATAGAAACTGGAGTACTTTCTTATTCATCATTCGTGAGCTCACCTTCACAGATAGATAGAAGTTAGAGTAGTAGTTAATATTGTTATTTCCGTGTTCATAAATGTTAGAAAAATCATAATAGAAATGCAGAAACGTTAAATGTTGGACAATACTGAGCTCACAAGTTGTTTGTGTTTCCTAAAGAATTTAGCACTTATTGTTGCTCAAGATTAATGGATTAATTCCTTTCAGGATAAAAAGGTGAACTCCAAAAAACAGAGCAAATTATACGACACACTTAGATTTTTAAGTGAAAGTAATATAGAAGAAAGAGATGAGACAACAATTCAAAATTTTTATAAAAAAAAGATCTGCAGAATGGACATATATTTATAGCCAAAGAAGAAGGTTGGTATGAAGAGTTGCTATTTGAATAGCAGCCTTTCAGAGATGGTTGTTTGTGAAAAACATCTCCTATAGTTACTGTTTATAAACATAATCGGAAAAGGAAATCTAATTACTGTTGTTACAAGAATAATCAAAAATATTAATATTCAATAAAATTAGTTTTTTTGTTGGTCCAAAAAATTAATTTAATTAATCATATCAACTAACTAAATTGGAAGTTGAAGGCGCGCGACGACGTCGGCGCGTGGATTCAATTCTTCTCAACCCTTTTATGAGTTAGTAAATAATGTGTTTTTTTATTCAAACCTAACAAAAGTCTTTTTCTTTTTTAATGTGGAAGAAAGTATATTTTCTTTATAAAAATAGACTTCTCATGTTCCCTTCATTTTCCATTCACATCACTTCACCTCTCAAACCCAACAAATCTATCAACAAGGGACATAAAAAAAATAAAATCTAATGATAGAAACCGTTAGGAGTTCGTTTATTAATATATCGAAGCATGCAATTGCTAGGTGTAACTGTTTCTCATTTTTGTTTTTGAGACTTGAGTTGCTTTTATATTGTCGCTAGCCTCGATCGCAACTAATCGCATGTACATTTAGGGTGTCACAGGACTGCAACCTAACCATTTAAGTACTTAAAGTCCTCCTTAAATGGCTAATTGATGAACCATTGAAATGAACTAATTGAACACAAGAAATTGAGAATTATTTAAAACCTCTCCCTTGATAGGACTTCACGCCTACCTTGTCCTGCTCCACTCTACTGTCATTTTTAATGTTTGCAAGTGTTACGGGGTTAAATTTTTCGCACTTAAACCCGCACGGCAAACAGTCCGCACTGTTTCAGCCTAATCGTTCGTTGTTTGTTTTGGTTTTGGTTCAATGACTTAGTTTAACGTAGGGACAAGTAGAACAATCAACACACACAGATTTACGGGCAAATCACGCCCAACTTTGTATTAAACTCGTATACAAAGAACTCACAAAAATCTGAACACTTAGGCAAAATCACTCTCTAGTGTTTTTGCCTTTGCTTAGCCATGTATATAGCCAGCCTTAGACTAGGACACTTGGCAGCCACGTTTTTGGACAGCACACTAGGGCAGTTTACATCCCAAACTGCATAGGCAACAATAATTATCCATATAATTAAAATACAAGACAAATTACACATAGGCACAACTGCCCTAAAACATAGGAACTGCAGAACTGTTTGTAACCGCCGTCCATGTGCCCTGCACATGGCCTGAATAGCTTCAGCTGCGCCCCAACACTTAGCCAAATTCTAAGTCTCGTTGCTGCATAACGTTGCACTGAGCCAACGTCATCTTTAGCTGCCTGCACGCACAAATCTAGCTGACTGCGCCACGGTCACACTTAGCCAATGCCCACGCCTTAGCCGTTTCCCTCGTTCTACTGCCTTGCCTTGCTTTGTCTTGCCTTGCCTTGTTTTGCCTTGACATGCAATGCCATGTCAAAGTCCTTGCCAAGTTCCATCCGTCCCGTCTTCATGCCCACACATGAGATAGCAACGCAGCCCACGCACGCTGCTCACGACCTAAGTCATGCCCACACATACTTAGCCGATACATGATGTTCCAACTTAGGTTGAGCCAAGGGTCATCATGCAAATCCCCTGTCTCAACCGTGCCAATTCCGAGCAACCGAATCAAGGGGCTAACAAACCACCCCCACCAGATGAACTCGTCGACCTCGACGAGGCTGAATCAAGATAGGCCTGCACTTGTTTCTCAAACTGCCACAATGAAGCAGCTTTCTCCCAAGTAGCATCACTTTCAGGTTGTCCCTTCCATTGCACTAAGAATTCTGTCCGCCTGTTCTTCTTGCTCATGCCCAACGTCCGGTGATCTAAAATCTTTTCAACGCTCACCTCAAACTGTTTGCGCACCACAGGAGGTGCCCGTTTACTTTTGTTCCTGTCCGGATCAGTAGCATCTTCAAAGTAAGGTTTCAAGAAACTCACATGAAAAGTCGGGTGTACCTTTAGCCTATCAGGTAGCTTCAGCCGGTATGCAACAGCACCCACCTTCTTGACGATCTCAAATGGCCCATCATATTTAGGAATCAAGCCACGATGAACCGTCTTGCTGCTGATTTTCTTCCAAATCTGAGGAGTAAGTTTCAGCAACACTTTGTCCCCGACATCGAACTCAACATCACGTCGACGTCGATCAGCATATTTCTTCATTCTCTTTGAGGCTTTCCTCAAGCTGTCAGCCGCTTCATCAAGCAATTCCTGCTTCTCACGAGCATATCTATAAGCCGCTGGACACTTGCCTCCCGTCTTCTGTTTTGCCACTTCCAAAGGAGTTGTTGGCTGCCTGCCCAACACAATTTCAAACGGACTCATTTCAGTAGCTGATGATTTGTGCAAGTTGTAACAGAATTGTGCACTATCCAACAGCTCAAGCCAATTTTTCTGCGTTGCCGACACATAATGCCTTAAGTATTCTTCCAGCAAGTGATTGAGTCTTTCTGTTTGTCCATCAGTTTGCGGGTGATTTGCTGTTGAGAATTTCAGATCAGTCCCCATCATGTTGAACAAAGCAGTCCAGAACCGACCCGTAAACCGAGCATCCCTGTCACTCACTACATCATTTGGAACACCAAAATACTTGACCACATGCTTATAAAATAACTCGGCAGCAACCTCAGATGAACACACAATAGGGGCAGCAATGAAGACTCCATACTTGGAAAATCTGTCTACAACAACCATAATCGAAGACATACCGTTCACTTTTGGAAAGCCGCTAATGAAGTCCATAGAAACTGAAACCCACGGTCTGTCCGGAATGGGTAAAGGCTGCAACAATCCCGCTTCCTTCTTCCTTTCCGTCTTGTCTAGCTGACATACTAAACAAGTTTTCACATAGGCTTCAACATCATCTTCCATTTTAGGCCAGAAATAAGATCGAGATAACAATGCCATCATCCGCTCAACACCGGGATGGCCTGCCCACATAGTGTCATGCGTCTCTTTTAAGAGATCACGACGCAAACCAGCACCCTGAGGCACGACGATCCTCCCCCCTTTAAAATAAAGCAGATCGTCCTCGATCCAATACCGCCTAACTGTACCATCACGTACTTGACCCATTGTCTTCACATACAAAGGATCATTCACAGCACATAACTTAATCATATCAATGAAATCAGATTCAAGTTTAGTGATGTGATAGATAGCAGCAAATACATCTTTCCTACTCAAAGCATCCGCTACTTGATTGTGTCTACCCGGCTTATGTTCCCACATAAAATCATATTCAGCTAAGAACTCTTGCCATCTAGCTTGCTTAGGACTTAATTTCTGTTGTGTTTGAAAATAAGTATTAGCAACATTATCAGTTCTTACCACAAATTTTGTTCCTAGCAGGTAGACACGCCAAATTTGAAGGCAATGCACCACAGCAACCATTTCCTTCTCATGGGCAGAATATCTTTGCTCTGCAGCATTTAGTTTTCTGCTCTCAAACGCAACTGGATGACCCTCTTGAACCAGCACCCCACCAACCGCTTTATCCGACGCATCAGTGTGTACTTCAAATGGCAAATCAAAATCAGGCAGCCGCAACACCGGTTCCGAGGCAATAGCTTCCTTCAGCGTGTTAAATGCCTTAACACATGAATCAGACCAATCCCACTTGGCTTGTTTCTTCAATAAATCAGTCAAGGCAGCAGCTTTCTTAGAATACCCCGCTATGAACTTCCGGTAGTAATTAGCCAACCCAAGAAAAGAACGTAATTCTTTGACAGTCTTAGGAGGCTGCCATTCAACAATAGCCAACACCTTTTTAGGATCCATCCGCACCTGATTTTCACTAACCAAGTGGCCAAGAAATTTTATCTCTTGACTTGCAAACTCACATTTTTCTTTCTTGACAAACAATTGATATTCCCGCAGCTTTGCAAACACCTTGCGTAGATGACTTAGGTGATCATTCAGAGAAGTGCTATAAATAACGATATCATCAAGGTAGACCACAACAAAATCATCTAAGTACTCATAAAG
Organism: Petunia axillaris subsp. axillaris; assembly: GCA_029990575.1. NCBI lineage: Eukaryota > Viridiplantae > Streptophyta > Magnoliopsida > Solanales > Solanaceae > Petunia > Petunia axillaris. The sequence goes on along the minus strand of JARKNS010000002.1, from coordinate 13,331,826 downwards.
AACATCGTTCATCAGATTACAAAAGGTAGCAGGGGCATTTGTTAAGCCGAAAGGCATTACAAGGAACTCATACGAACCATATCTAGTTACACACGTTGTCTTGCCTTCATCACCCTTTGCAATTCTGACTTGCCAATATCCAGAACGGAGATCCAGCTTCGAGAACCACTTTGCCTTGCTCAATCTATCAAGCAGATCCTGCACAAGAGGCACAGGATATTTGTTCTTCACCGTCACCTTATTCAGCGCCCGGTAATCCACACACATACGCAATGAACCGTCCTGTTTCTTTTGGAACAAAACAGGCGCACCATAGGGAGCCTTTGAGGGTTGGACCAGTCCAGCTTCAAGTAATTCATTCAATTGCTTCCTCAATTCAGCAAGTTCCATAGGCGACATACGATAGGGTGGGCGGGCAGGGGGCATAGAACCTGGAATAAGTTCAATTTTATGATCAATTGCCCTCCTTGGTGGCAGATTCTTTGGCAATTCCGGTGGCATCACATCCTCGAATTCCTGCAAGATCACAGCAACTTCATCCGGCACTTCTACATTCACATCAGGTTTAAGTTCGATCAAGGCAGCAAGATAAGTTTCAGCACCTTTCTTCAAACCTTTTTCCAACGAGATTGCAGAAATTATAGCATCCTTCCCACGTTCTTTTCCCTTTCCAAAGGGATGAGTACATTCAACAAAGCCCGGGGCAGTTTCATGCATAGACATAACTCCGTCCAAATGAGGCATAGGAACGAGTTTATGTTTCCTCATGAAATCAACTCCCAAAATCAGATCAAAGTCGTCAAGGGGACACACCATCATATCCACTTTTCCAGTCCAAGGACCAACAGTCATCGGGACATTGTAAGCCATTCCCATAACGGCTTGTGCCTTAGCATTCACAGTTTTGATTGTGCTTTGGCATTTGCTCACAGCAAGGCCGTAATCAATCACATTTTTGGCAGCAACAAATGTATGAGTAGCTCCAGTATCAACCATTGCAACAACATTTTTAGCCCCAACTTTAACATTAATATACATCAGAAACTTATGTGATTTATCGGACTCACCCAAAGTAGAGCAGATTTCCATCGTCCCCAACAAATGCATCGGATTGATATATGCAGCAGCTTCTTGGTTTTTCTCTTCATTTTCCTTGGCAACAAGTGCATGCAGTCTCTCTTTGTTTGGACAATTCTTGGCAATGTGAGGACCACCACAAACGAAACAGCCTTTATCTTTACCGTTCCCTTTGTTTTTGTTTCCCTCATCAACTTTTCCTTTGCCTTTATCATGAGTATAATGATCAGGTTTGCCATCTTTCTTCCAATCTCCCCCTTTCTTGTCCTTCTTCTTCTTAGATTTAGAAGTAGAAGAAGATTCAGAATACTCACGAGTCACACGGAAATCAACCAATGAATCAGCCGCAGCAATAGCACTTGGGAGATCTTTAACATTCTGTCTCCTAAGTTCATTTTGCGCCCAAGCCTGCATACCTGAAATGAAGTTGTGCAGTTTATCCTCTTCCGACATGTTTTGGACATCTAACATTAAAGAGGAGAACTCCTTAATGTAATCACGAACAGTCCCGGTCTGTCTCAATTTTTTCAAACGATCCCTAGCAATCCAAGAGGCATTACTAGGCAGAAATTGTGCCCTCAGTTCTTTCCGAAACATTTCCCACGTATTGATCTTGGGTCTGCCCGCACTTTCATCATCAGCAATGCGAGTTCGCCACCACAGTTTTGCATCACCCGTTAAATACATGGTTGTAATGTTTACCTTTTCAGTTTCAGAAATACGAGCATTGGAGAAATAGGTCTCCATATCCCATAGAAAATTCTCCAATTCTTTGGCACTTCGTGATCCAGCAAACGCCTTAGGTTCAGGAATTTTTGGCTTAGATCGTTCCTCATTACCTTGGCCCGTTGCAGCAATGGCCCTGCGAAGCACAATAATCTCTGCCTTCAGATCTTCATTGTTCTTCACAAGACCTTCAATCAGGGTCGTTTTTGCTTCCAGATCTGCCTGCAAACGACCTACCTGCGTCAAGATATCAACAAGATCAACTGCATCGTCGGTCATCCCAACCAGTGCTTCCAGCCGAGACACCCGTTCCCGCAGTTCAGCACTTGTATTACCCGCCATAGATCCAACAACCTTCAAGCTCTGATACCAGTTGTTACGGGGTTAAATTTTTCGCACTTAAACCCGCACGGCAAACAGTCCGCACTGTTTCAGCCTAATCGTTCGTTGTTTGTTTTGGTTTTGGTTCAATGACTTAGTTTAACGTAGGGACAAGTAGAACAATCAACACACACAGATTTACGGGCAAATCACGCCCAACTTTGTATTAAACTCGTATACAAAGAACTCACAAAAATCTGAACACTTAGGCAAAATCACTCTCTAGTGTTTTTGCCTTTGCTTAGCCATGTATATAGCCAGCCTTAGACTAGGACACTTGGCAGCCACGTTTTTGGACAGCACACTAGGGCAGTTTACATCCCAAACTGCATAGGCAACAATAATTATCCATATAATTAAAATACAAGACAAATTACACATAGGCACAACTGCCCTAAAACATAGGAACTGCAGAACTGTTTGTAACCGCCGTCCATGTGCCCTGCACATGGCCTGAATAGCTTCAGCTGCGCCCCAACACTTAGCCAAATTCTAAGTCTCGTTGCTGCATAACGTTGCACTGAGCCAACGTCATCTTTAGCTGCCTGCACGCACAAATCTAGCTGACTGCGCCACGGTCACACTTAGCCAATGCCCACGCCTTAGCCGTTTCCCTCGTTCTACTGCCTTGCCTTGCTTTGTCTTGCCTTGCCTTGTTTTGCCTTGACATGCAATGCCATGTCAAAGTCCTTGCCAAGTTCCATCCGTCCCGTCTTCATGCCCACACATGAGATAGCAACGCAGCCCACGCACGCTGCTCACGACCTAAGTCATGCCCACACATACTTAGCCGATACATGATGTTCCAACTTAGGTTGAGCCAAGGGTCATCATGCAAATCCCCTGTCTCAACCGTGCCAATTCCGAGCAACCGAATCAAGGGGCTAACAGCAAGAGTCACTATCAAATAGACAATCAGACATATATACAACAATTGGGGTATCATTTATAATAGCATTTTACTAATACAATTAAGTTTTTCTTTTAATCAATTTTTCATGTTGTATTATAATAAGTATTCTCTATAAGACATAATTTATCTGAAGAAACGACATCATTATCGAGAAATTTAAAATTAAATAAACTTCAAGTTATGTAGTATGGATTGAAGTTAAATATGTAGCTTTATTCGTGATAGTTTGAATGTAAGTGATTATACTTACAAATAATTTGTTAAAGTAACTAAAAATTAAATGAGGCGGCTCAAATAGGCTGCAACGATGAAATTTTTAGCTTTAGGATGTCTCCTTAGAGTCAAGAAAATGAAACTTACTCTAAGGGGTCGTTTGGTTAGCGGGATTGGATTAACAATTTGGAATTAATTTTGGGATTACAATTATCCCACGTTTGGTTAGTGGGATTAACTAACCCAGAATAGATTTTATACCATAAATGTGGTATTATCTTATTTCATAGAAGGTGTGGAATTGTTAATCACGAGATTATAATTTCGGGATAAATTTAATCTCATATTTACGAGATATTCCTTATTTTTAGTTCCGCCAACCAAACGACCCTTAAGAGGGCAAATATAGTACTATAATTAAAGGAAATGAACTTGGCAAATAGTAAGAAATTTGGAGGGGAAATCGAAAGGAGTAGTTTTGTTGAACTAGGAAAGTATTTGAGACCCCATATAGCAAAATTTGAATGAACAAACAAAGCAAATAAGCGTGTCACGCCGATATGTCCCACCCATTTTTGTGATTACCTTTCGCCAAAGAGCGACGTGACATCCCTCGAGCGTTCCTAAATTGACGAAAATGGCATTTACTTTCCGACAAGTATCGTCATGATGTGCTGATCAAAATCTTACATAGTTACGTGAAAATTGGGACATGTTAATAGGATCTAGGTATTTTTCATTCACAACTATCAAACGAGTCCATCTGTTCCACTTTATATGTTATAGTTTGACTGACACAAAATTTAAGAAATAAAGAAAGACTTTTTAAACTTGTGGTGTAAAATGAGAAAAAGATGTTTGTGTGGTTGTAAATCATTTCAGTAATGGCAAAACTGTAATTTTGAAGTTAAATTGTTACCAAATTTAGAATGCTGCTATTCTTTTTGAAACAGACAATAAGGAAATGCTGCCACATAAAATGGAACGGAGGGGGTATGTGTTTTATCTACCAATCATTTGTGTTATATTTATTTAATTTTAATGGATTCTAATTACAGTAAAGTTTATAACTACCATTTGTTTTCTTCAAATCTCCAATGCATTAGAATTTTGAACGAATTCTTCCAAAATAAATTTAATCCATTCCATCTCGCTACTTGTTTTCCGAAAACTGTGAGCATAACTAATTCCCACAGAATTAACCAAATAAAAGTAAAATTGTTTTCAAGTAGTTTCTATCTGTAGCGTCCAAAGAACACACGTAAACTTTATCAAAGAAAACTTCCTCTGAAAAAATAGATGACTTATCTCCATTAAGAATGACCTGAAAATTGAAATCCATATACTACTTTCTTCTTTATAGTACAACATTTTTCTTTAATTACTTGTGAGAATCAGCATAACAAATTTCTGTAATTATTAAACTATTCCTCTATTATTATTTTTCAGAGGACTAGGAAACGGAGACTAGCTATTTATAATTTCTCCACGTAATTAACGTTTCTGCTCAAACGAACACCTTATCACAAAGAATCAGAAAATGCTTCCAAAAACTATTGGAGGAAGAAAATGCGTACTACATTGACAAAGACATGAAGTAAAAGCAAAACAAAAGACTTTTCATGATTTCTAAGTCTATATATATAAGCTGGTGCAATTCATAAGTCTATATTCTTAGGAAAACTTTATACTATGTACTAATATTAAATTTTAGAACTTTTATTACAGTTCTATAGTTACTTTTTTTTATTTAAATTTATTTTCTTTAACTTACCATACAACGTGATCATTTTGAATCCACATTTTGAACTTTTTATCGTGAATCTTTAATAGTATGATTTGTAATTGCTCCTATAAAGCAAAAAAGATTTATTGTTCAACTTAAACCACCATATAATATGATCTCACAGGATCCACTAATAATATATTACTCCTCCTGCCTATATTTTAAATACCTTTTTAGCCTTTTAAAAACTGTCCAAATATCTCTAAAATATCCTTTATTCCTCAAAAGAATATTTCACTTAATTAACACTCCACATTATGAGAAGCAATAATGTTGAATTTGAGAAAAAAGAAATTATTATTATTTTTTTAAAAAGAACGACAAATGACTGTCGCATGCTCTAAGCTTCGTCTTGTTATAACTTGGATGTTCTGTATCAGTGGACCAGTTCGTTGAGTTATTTAACATTGAAAAAGACTAGACTATGATGTACAACAAAATTAACATGCAAAGAGGTTGAAGGACAAAATGGCAGGTATATGCAATCATTAATGACTTTTTGCCACTTATTCTATAGATGTGCATAACCAAATGAGGAATTAGGTTTTAAACCCCAAAAAAATTCCTTGGATGAACACATGAAAATTTTTAAGCAAATTAATTAATCTAAAGAACCTTAACAAATATGATATGTTTAGTGTAACGAATTTAAATTGTAAATTCATCAAATTCAAATCTTGAAAACTACTTTCTTCTCAGGTATTTGTTCCGATATCTCTCTTAAACTAATTGGTAAAACTAGGTTCCACTTTCCCAGCTCCGTTAGAATCATTGGAATCTTTTGTTTTCTCCTTCTCGTGCATTTATGATTCCCTCACCCTACACAAGCTGGACTCAACAACATATTTGTGACTACAGAAGTGACTCATTCAGTAAGTTGTTGCTTGCCTAATTGAAATAACTGTGAATTACTATTGTGCAATTAGTTATGGTGGAATAGCATGTGACTTTAGCCATACTTGATATTCACTCCTTTAAATAGGAAAATGACATTTATAGTGGTCTTTGATTCAACAACTTTGATAATAGACCTTTACTTTCCGACTTAACTCTTGGGTCTAAGGCAGAGGTTGCTTCAAGTATGAACTCCTATTCACTGCCTTCCTTTATCATTTTTTAATAGAAGAATATGATCTTGCTTTGTATTTTATTCTAAATCTATTTAAAATAGCTATTTTCAAAATATCTGACATACCACCAAAAGAACTATCACTCGAGAAAGCGAACCCCTTTCTGTCTTTCTTACTTGATTCGTCTTTCATCTCAGTGTTTTATCCGGATTGAATGTATACTATCCCAATCGGACTGAAATAAAATTTGTAATGTGTTGCAAAATCAATAAACCTGATCACGAAAATAATTATCCTCATTATATCTGACATAGCACCGAAATAAAATTTGTAATGTGTCACGAAACCAATAAACCCGATGACGAAAATATTTGTGCGGCAACGTTACCACTTACAAGGATACGAGCCAATGAGGTCAGTGCTGACCAAATCCACCTCTCAGTTGCCATCAAATCACTTTCTTTCCCTTTAGACGTAGACATTTTGAACAATTTGTGACAATGGAATCTACAAGTCACCTTCACTTCGTTATTTGCATTATATGTTGTGGACGATCATGCTCCCTTTTTCTCTTTTCTTGCCTTCGAATTTCGGGGAATTCTACATGACCACTAAATATCTAAGAGCTTCTGTTTCCCCAACTAGCTAATGGAACGGCCACTTTGAGTAAGTCTTCGTAAAAAAGATGGTCCATTGCAATTAACGTCTAATGTGCATGCCAAACATTGAAGTATCCTTTCACTAAATGGGCAAAAGGAACTTATCACAAAGAGATGAAGAAAAATCGGTTACAGAATTTCAATGTCATCCTTAAGTCAACAATCATAAACTTGTGACAAACTTGAAAAGTCAAGAGTCTCTTTCAACTTTCAAGAGTAACTTAACCCTCAACATGAATAAGGAGCCCTAGTTGGAGCATTTATTCCTTGAACACTTGTACGCGTTTATGTTGACCCTCCCACGATCAAAATCTCTTTGTTAAATATTACTCCTTCCATCTCAATTTAAGTATTATACTTTTCTTTTTAATTCATCTTAAAAAAAGTTCAATCTATTTATATTTAATAAATCGACAATTCAAATTAAACAACATACATGGCAAGTTTCAAATCATTAAATTCATAGTACAATTTAATACATTACACATATTTTTATTTAGAACCACTATTGAAAAATCTTCCTATATTTTTTAAATGTTGTCTCCTTCAAATTAAAACTTAAATTGGACGGAGAGAGTAATTCATTTTCAAATAAGAATCGAGACATCTAGAACTACTCAAAAATAATGTTTGTATAAAGTATAAGCATAAACGTTGTATATTTAAAAATTATTTGTCATAGTTCACTTACACCGAAAACATGACAGATATTATGATAACCAAAAAAAGAAAGAAGAAGGGAATTTAAAAGAAATATCTCTACTCAACCTGTTAAAGTAGTCGATAAATATCTATTATCGGCTAGAAATGAAAACAGTAACATTGTTTTATAAAATCATTAAATTCAAAGTACAATTTTATACATAACACACATTTTTATTTAGAACCACAATATTAAAATAAATTTATATTTCTTAAACGCTGTCTTCAATCAAATTAAAACTTAAATTGGACTGAGGGAGTAATTTATTTTCAAATAAGAATCAAGACATTCAGAACTACTCAAAAATAATGTTTGTATAAAGTATAAGCATTAAACATTGTTTATTTAAAAACTATTTGTCATAGTTCACTTACACTGAAAACATGACAGATATTATGATACACAAAAGAAGAAAAAAAAAAGTGAATTTAAAAGAAATATCTCTACTCAACCTGTTAAACTAAAAATAGTAGATAAATATTAATTATCGGCTAGAAATGAAAATACTAAAATAGTTTTGACCGACTATTTATAAAAATATCTCGAAGAAAAAGAAGTTAGCAGAAAAGGTTTGGGCTGATGTGCATTCACATCAAAAAATATCATCGTGTGTCCTCCATAAGGAGTGATTTTGCAAAAATACTCGTGTTCAGAAATGTTTTAGCAAAATATCTTTTTTGTCCGAAGTCAAGACTTCAAGGCAAAAATCTTGTAAGTCTTGACAATTGCCAATACTTCAAGGGGCAAGTACTGTTTTGCCAGTACTTCGAGTAATATGGCGAGAATGCAGGAAAAGACTGGAAAGGGCAAGTCTTGGCAATTGTCAAGACTGGAAAGGGCAAGTCTTGGCAATTGTCAAGACTTGCGGCAAGTGTTGCCTTTTGCCGAGACTTTAAGGGTAAGTGTTGGCAAATAGAGAGGGATCAAAGACAAGTCTTGGCATTTGCCAAAACTTACGAGTGCGGCAAGTATTGCCTTTTGCCAACATTTGAAGGGTTAAGTGTTGAAAAGCAGAGAGGTATAAAGGCAAGTCTTGCCCCCGACCTAAAAATTTGATAGGGGTGTTTCCGTTCGAATTTTTTTTTCATTAAACCTTAATAGGGACATTTTTGAAAAATCCCTGTTAGCACGGGCAAAAAAGCAAATCATTTCTTATGTGTCATATTTTTGCAAATAGGCCCGTTCACATTGGGAGAATTACGCAACTATGATATCTTAGGTAATGATTTGCCTAACTGACCTCGTTTAAGTTGGTTTGCAAGAATGACCTCCACTAATTTTAAGTAAGTACTATCCATGTGGTAGTACTTGACCTTTTATCTCTTTCAATATTCTACCCGATAACTTTAAGTGATGCCCCGCGGACGGAAATACCCTTACTAAATCTTATATTGACATTCGCATCCCGTCATCCCAAAAAGCAGGGGCGGATTCAGGATTCAAAACTTGCAGGTGCCACCAATTAATTCTACGCCTTAGCTATAAAGAATAAATGAAGGGCGAACCGAGTCGAGTCGGTCATTTGTTGGTTTGCTTAGGTTGATTAAGTCTTTTATTCACCAAAAAGTTAAGTTTAACTCAATTATTCTTTTTCATGCTCATTTTAAAATTTATATTGCGGAAGGTCATTGCAAAAAAAAAAAAAAAAAAAAAAAGTCACGAAAAAGCGCCCCAATTAAAATTTTTACTTGTAGCTTAATTTCTGAAATATTTTTTCTATATGACTAGATCGATCAATTTTCCTTTAATAACTTAGAGTTAATATTTTTCATCTTAATTGTCCTGTTCTATGACAAATCATTGCACAATAACAATTCAATTTTCAATTAATAAAAATTAACTCAAAGGATCTATTAATCAAGCTACCTAATTTTTCAAAAGTTGATAAGTAATAGTTGCTCAGATGGTAAGCACCCTCCATTTACATTCAAGAGGTTGTGGGTTCGAGTTACTCGAGCCACTATTTATTCTGATACAGAAAAAAGAGATGGGATTATAACAAAAAAAAAAAAAAAATCAAAAGAACATATTGCTGAAATTTTTCTCCTAGAGATACTAAGCACTAGGTGGGACCTTATTGTAATTTGTGTCAGATCTAGACTCCTAGTAATTATTGGAACATGCAAGGTAAAAGTATTTTTCAAAAAATGCCCCAATGGGAATCGATCCCATACCTGAAGGCAGTAAGAGTGAGTACTTAACCAGTGACACAATGGGATGCAGGTGCCACTGTAATTATTTATAATTTTTTCCGTATAAATATACATATATATGCAAAGTCTCGATCAAAACTACCCTAATATCGCGGCACCCCCTCCCACCCACCTAAGACTGCTGCTAGTTGCCACTGCCTTTAAGTAAGTTCTGTCTCCTAGATAGCACTTGACCTTTCATATCTTTTAATATTCTCTCAGATAACTTGAAGTGCTGCCTCGTCATCCAAGATAACTTGAAGTGTTGTCACAACAACACTTGCCTCTTTAATCTATTCACAAGCAGCACTTGCCCTTTATATTTTTCGAAAAGGCAGCACTTGTCACGTTATAACTGGAAGTGTTGTCCGCGTAGGCAGCACTTGTCAATTTATAACTTGAAGTGCTACCCCCAAAGTCATTTTGCTAAATCATTCTTAAGTGGGGATAAAAAACTATAATCATGGTTAAGGAGGTACATGTGGTGAAATTTGTTTGGTCACACTAGACTACTATATATATTTCCACTAGAAGAATTTTTTTTTTTTTTTTTTTTTTTTTTTTTTTTTTTTTTTTTTGGTGTGGGTTGAGCACTTTTGCGTATGGTCTTGATTTTATGAGCACTTATTTCATGGTATTGATTTTTTGAGCACTTTCAATAATATTTCAAATTTTTAACCTCTGTGTGCTTTAAAAACCAGCTGTTCCAGGAAAAATGAAAAACTACTACTTAAAACGACGATGACGTCACCCTTCAACCCCAACGCACCTTCCGCCTCTGACCTGCTAATCGTTGTTGCCAGCACACCATTGAAACTGTCGTTGACACCACCGGAACTAGCGTCAACACTATCGTGTTCCACTACTACAACCAGCAGCTCCGCCCTCCAAACCTATATGCTGAACCTGAACCTACCATGCAAGCTCAACAAACTATGGAGCTCGACCTTTCTTCTGATGAATTAAAAGATCTATTTTCCAATATAGATTTCTTTTCATGATTGAAAAGCTGATATCTTTTGAAAACAGCCTCCTTTTTGCTTAGCCAGAGTTGCCTGACGATGATGACATATTGGATTTGTTGTTTTAGCCCAATCCAATAACGTATAATAAAGAAGACGAAGGGACGGATCATGAATCTTATGTAATTTTTCTTTTACTTTTTTTATTTTATTATTATAATATATTGTATTATGAAAAGTAATGACAATTTGGAGTCATTTGTTTGCAAAATATACATTGAATTTGGCTTACACTATGAATAAATGATGTTGAATTGTCTTTAGTTATTTTTGTTTTTGAATTTTTTATATGAACAAGGTGATAACAATTTGGTGTCATTTATTTATAAAATAGACTTAATATTTTTTCTAAGTTATGAATAAATACTGTCAGATTGTCTTCATTTATATTTTCATGTGTGTTTTTATGGATGAATGAAGTGAATACGATTTGGACATTTTTGTTTGCAAAATGTACTTAATATTTGGCTCACATTATGAATAAATGATGACAGATCTGGGTAGTTATGTTTTACTTTGATTTTTGGAGAATTTTCAAAACTAGGCAGCCCACAATACAAAATTACAAATGAGGGGCCACATTTCATCCATAGCACCCTTTTATTTTTACATTACACAACATATCACCCCCTTATTTTCAAAATTACACAACATAGCACCCATTTAAACTAAAAACCCTAGGAGCCACTCCCTCACCCTCCCCCACCACTGTCCCACCACCAGAAATCGAGCTGCCACCGTTGCCGCCGTAGGCTGGCGGTGGCTAGTGGCCGAAAAATGAAAATTTCACCGGATTTGCTTATTTTATTTGTGGATTTGTTTAAATACTTGTTTTTTGATAAATTTATACACCTAAATCTATCGAAATAACAAATTATACATGTAAATACATAGAAAAATGTGTATGCAAGAAGAGAAATACAAAAATATACACAAAAAACATAAGTTTTATACAAAACATCCATAAAAAGTGCACAAATCTGAAATTTATACAATTTTATTCATTGTTCATACACGTATATATAGCTTTATACAATTTTACAATGCATAGAATGTATTTTATACACTGTCAATACGTACATATACAGATTTATATATTTTTATACACGTTTACGCAATTGAATAAACTTGTATAAAAATGTATAAAAGTATATAAACTCACCAAAATAATGTTAAACAGTGTCTCGGGCAGATTTTACACAAAAGCTTAACAAAAATCCAAGATCTATACAGTTTTATACAAGAAAAACACTAGATCTAAACATTAAACAAAAGTTTTAACAAAAAACTAGTAGATCTCAACAAAGTTTTATGAAAAAAGTGAAGAACAAGAAGAAACTTGATAAATAAACTCCTCACCGGAGTTTTGATCAGAATATACAACGAAAATCAATATTACTATTCAAAAAGTAAAAAAAAAAAAAAAAAAAAAACGAAAAGAAGAAGAAGAAGCAGCGGCGGTCTTGAATTTGGTGACCATGGCGGCAACAACATCACTGGCTTGGAGGAGAGGAGATGACGGTGGGACAGTAGTGGAAGGGTTGGGGGGTGGCGGCAGCGGCGGGGTTAGGTGTAATGGGGAAGAGAAGAGAGAAAAATGAGAAGGAGGGAAAGAGAAGAGAGGAAAAATGGGGGCTAGGTTTTTTTTCTTTAAATAGGGGTGCTATGGAGTAAAAGAAAATTTTAAAAAAAGGGATGGGGGTGCTATGTCATGTAAGGTAGCAAAATATGGGTCTTTTTTGGTAATTTTCATGAGTGGGGTGTCTCTCAATGTAACTGTCCCTTATTTTTTGTTGATTTTTGTATTATCATATGTATTTTTGTGGATGAATGAAGTGAAAACGATTTGGACTCATTTGTTTGCAAAACGAACACAATTTATGTTTCAATATATAAAACACAGACGGGTTGTCGTTATTTCTAAATATATAAGAACTTGGAGGTCTTTTTTTGTTGACCTATGAAGTGAGGCCGATTTGGCCTCATTTAATCACAAAACGGACACAATTATATACATAACACAGACAAATTATTGTTATTTTTATATAAGCACTTTAAGGTATTTTTATGGACGTGTGAAGTGTGGTCAATAAAGCCTCATTTCTTCACAAAATGGATACATTTATGTGCATAAATACGACGGATTGTCGTTATTTCTAACTATATAAGCTGTTGAAGGAATTTTTTTAATGAATAAAGTAAGTGCTGTCACGCCCTAAAAAATAATTAAAGGCTCGCGACTGGTGTTCAAAAAGGTAAAAAATTATTTTTAGAGAAACTCGGAGTCGCCACTTGACATAGTTTAAGGTGTGCCAAGTCACCAAAAGGTACCTTGGAACACCTCTGACTCGTCTAATGGTCTGCGTTAGAGATTCAGGTAAGGTTCTCAATTGACTCTCGGGAAGGTGTAATGCACCCTCGAGTCCTGTGCCGAGCACAGTTGCTTTATTGTTGCAATTTTAATTTATTAAATATGGTTGTTATATTAATACCGTTAACTTGTACTTTGATACAGAAAATCTTAAAGTATCTTTCATATCCAACCTCACGGAGGACTGGACGAATTTGAAAGAATTTAATTAACTTCAACATAATTATTTAGAGTTGGCTTATTTTTATTTTTTTTTGTCACGTAATAAGCGGATCACAAATCACACTTGTCGTTGTGCCTAATCGATTACATTTTAGTTATTAAATAGTAACTTTGGTTTTGAAATAAAATGACAAGAGAAAAGAAATGATATGGCAGCCAAAATAACTCTATAAAAAAAAAATTGGTGATTACATATCAAAATAATGGCTGTCTATCTAAGATTTACTAAATAATAGGCTGTTTTGCAAAAATATTCAGCTCAGAAGCTTGCTAAAACATGATACGTTAAACTTGTGCAGAAACAACCCTTTGATGTTATTTCCTTTAGATTTTGGCCAAAACTTTGCAATTTTATATTTAAAAGTTTACTTTGCACACATAGGTTTTTGTTTTGCATTTCTATTTCTCAACATTGGCTGTTTTGACAAAGGAAAAGACGTAGCTACTTCTGCAATTGTGTGCAGCAAAAATAACGTGGTTGTTTCTGCAATTTTTGTGCAGCAGCAGAAAAATGTGGCTGCTCCTGCAAAAAACGTGGCTACTTCTGCAATTTTTGTTTTTGTGCTCAGTTTTCCTTTACATGCAAGTTTTAGTACATTTTTCCTTCAATTATATTCTATAGTTTGCCTAAATGTCCACTTTTAAAGGTTTGCATTTTGTAACTAATTTTGAAAGAATAACCATTTTTTTTTAAATTAAACTTGTGAGGCTGATTCTGGGCTTTTCTAATTACATTAGTATATAGCCAAGGTATTCTACGCAATTCAAGCGTCTCATAAATATGCTTAGCTAAAAGTACCATCCATAATAAGAATAAATAAACTACAAATACTTGAAACCTCTATTTTTGTTTCCTTATGTTAATTATCACATCATGAGTAACACACTTGAAAGAAATATAAGTATATGAATATAAATGCAAGTAGATAATTTTTAAGGCGGGTTATACCACTTTAAGCACACATAGTAGTAAAGAAAAATACAATATAGGAGGAAATGTTTACCTAGTAAGCCAAATATCTCAAAAAAAAAAAATCGAGTAGCAAACTGGACAAGCAAATGACCAGCAAACTTAGACAGCCTCCTTTTGAACCCTTTAGCTTGCTATTTAACACTAGATTTATACCCCAAAAGACTTTAGGTGTCAAGCCTTTTGGTTCTAAATCCTTTCTTCAAAGACTTACTATTTTTCTCAAGTGTTTGCTCCCTATTTTAGTGCTTTGTTTCAGCTTGTTCTACTATGTGTTTCAGCTGTTGTTGGTGTGTTAAATGAGGGCATTCAATGCCCTATTTATAGCTAAATGTGAAGGCAAAGGGTGGGGCTAAAAGGTGGAGTGTGGACTTGTACAAAAATACAAGCCCACACCCCTATACTTGAGTGTTTTTTGGCCATTTTCAGCATAGTAGAGCAGCTGAAAGATCATTATTTCAGCAGCCAAAACAGTTCAAAAGCTGAAAATGTACAAAGTAGGGTCCTCTAAAAGGACCCCCATTACTCATTACATTACTAGAAGAAACTAGGACCAAACTAGCCACTCTAAATCAGCCCCAAACTAACTTGAAGACTAAGCTAAAATGGAATCTGCCTTTACAACTCATAAAACTAATGCACATAATTCATACAAGTCAAGTATCCTCTCTGCTACCATTCACTCTATGCTCAAGTTCATCTAGTCATACATTCAAACACAATTTTCACAATTAACATTTATGCTTGGCCGCGCAAAACAGATTACTTCATGCTCAATCGAATCCAGAACATACATTTAAAATCCCCATGATCTACTTGCTCAAACTCACACAAAATTTACACAAGTTTGAAGCATGGTATGCAGTAACTTTCATTCTCCTATTCATGCGTCTCCATTTAAACTCAAACAAACAAACTGGGAGTGTTTTCATGTTAACAAGCTATATTAGACAGGTAGAATAACACTCTTGCTTGGACTTCATCTAAACATACCACTTAAATCATACGAACCATGGTTAAATCAAGAACACATACAAGCTCGGGCAAACTATTTTGATGACTGGACAACAACAAACTTTCCATGTTCATACTAATGAAACTTCATCCGACATAAAAATAAACCTACAAGAGGATTATTTCACATACTAACACTAATCTAAAGTGACATTTATCATTAAATAAACTAATCAAACAGATAAAGAGAAAGGGAAAAGGGTCAAGGGCTCCATCTAACCCGTCAAGCTAAATGCAAATACCACCACTGCCTCGGCTTTGCTGCGTCATCCGCTGCCTCGCCTTCGTCAAGAACACAGCTAGGGGCAGCCACGAACCAATCCTCGCGAGCCAAAGCCGCTGCCTCGACATCATAGCCTCGCCTCACAGAATCATCAGCACACGCCAATCAATATTGGAACAGCTTCAGCAAACTCCAACGCACCTAAGCATAACATCACAATCCCCGCCTAGCCATCGAGTCTAATCAACATCACCTCTCGACATCATCCTCCTCACCTCACTAAAACAAAATTATCACAGCCTCACCCTCGATAAACCATAACAGAAACAGAGAGAAAAAGAGAAATAAGAAGAAGAAGAAGAAGAAAACTGAAATGGAAAGAAAAAACAGAAATGGGAAAAGAGACACGGGCAAGGGACGGGTTTTTGGGATAAGTGGGAAGGGTATGTACTAGAGAAACATATAATGGATGAGAAGAAAAAGAAAACTTACCGAAAAGTGGAAAAATGGCCGGAGTTGAAGTTCAACTGGAACTTTGAAGCCCGATCTACGAGAAACGGCTAAGAATATGGAGAACCCGAGTTGAGAAATGGAACGAGGGTCTCGAGATCTTTCCAATGATATATAATTTGTATTTTTCCGGCCACCAGAGGTGGTGGCCGGCGGCGGCAGTGCGGTGGAAGTACGGCGGAGCCACGGCGGAGGGGGATTTCCGGTGGGAGGGGAAAATTTGGGCAGCATTTGGCCAGCTCAAATGAGCTAATGGGTGTGGGGAGTGAAAAATGTGGCTTTGGGGTTTATATAGCGTGGATTTGGGCTCGGGTTATGAATGGGCTGATGGGCCAACATTTGGGCTATGTATTTTACATGTATGGCCATTAAAAGAGTCTACATTTATTCCAAATACACACAATTAACTAAATGAAAACTCCACAATTAAAAATATAGAATCACAATTAACACATAACAAGTAGTTACTTAATTTTTAAATTTTACATCCTAACTAAAGACAAATTTGGTTAGAATAGAGACTAAATTTAGGAAAATTTCGGCAAAAAAAATCATAAGAATCTAACACGGCTCTTTTGAGCTATTTTTTATGAAGTTTGGTGCCAAAATTAGGTGATTACAAGTACAATTGACATCATTTATTTACAAAATGAACATGATTTTTTGCTCACAATATGAAGAAATAATGCCAGATTAGTCTTATATTATGTTTTGCTTGGATTTTTGTATATGAGAAAATGTTGACAATTTGACCTTATTTATTCATAAAAGGGAAGTGAAACATAGACAGATTGACGT
Source organism: Petunia axillaris subsp. axillaris (assembly GCA_029990575.1). Taxonomy (NCBI): domain Eukaryota; kingdom Viridiplantae; phylum Streptophyta; class Magnoliopsida; order Solanales; family Solanaceae; genus Petunia; species Petunia axillaris. The sequence goes on along the minus strand of JARKNS010000002.1, from coordinate 13,314,976 downwards.
TCTTTTTGCTTAGTAGGAAGCACTAGCATATTTTGTAATTTCAGATTTAAAAAGATACAATGGCATTTTCATAATGACGGCTTCAAAAAAGTGCGGTGATATTTTTATAATTACACAAAATATTAATAAAGGTATTTTTATACTTTCATCTTCATTTGACGTAAAAGTGCTCAATTTTTAAAGATTAGCTTTAAAGTGCTCAACTTTTCAATACCACCACCTTTTTTACATATTTCTTAAATTCTCCAAGAATTTTTGCAACAACTTTTTATAATATCTTGCAAATGTAGCCACTAATCTTTAGTTCCTGGTTCTTAAGGTAGAGAAAAACTATGCCATTGAAAGGGCAACCAATTTTTAAATATTTTTACAATTGTAGCAACTAATATTCAGTCTCCGAGAGCTTCCGTTAGACCAAAAAACAAAATGAAGAAAAAAATGTGAGAATTAGACGCTGTAGCCTGTTTGCAGCGAGGGTTTCAAAATTTGTAGAGCAGTAATATGGATAAACTCAATAGTTTATACTGAGATTTTTGAACTAATTTTTTTTAAATCTCAGTATTTTATGCTGGGACTTGCTAATATAAAGTCCCAGTATAATGTATTGAGACTTTGAACATTTCCAGTAAAAAATAATGGGACTTCAAATATAAAGCTCCAGGATAATCTCTTAAAACTTTGAACTAAACTCCAGACAATTATACTGTAGTTCTGTTCAAACTCTCGGGGAAGTAAAAATTTGGCTATGTAGCCTGTTTGCACAGTGCTAAATGAATACTAGCTAACGGTGCAAAATTGTTTGAAAACTAGTCAGCTTCGAACAAGTCCTAGTATTTTATACTGAGACTTTGAACTAACATGTTCAAAGTCCTATTATAAAATACTGTTAGTTCAAAGTCCCAGTATAAGATATTGAGACTAGTCTGGGGTGTTTGCCAACGCTAGTAAAATATAAGTGTGCATGCAGATTTTTGGATATTTCTCAATTAATTATGAAACGATAAGTAAAATTCACATAGGATGTTCAAAATTGGCTAGTTATCAATTTTCTCCCTAGAGGAATGAATGAACTTAAGAAAATATTTCACCCGGTGTCCCAAAATTTGATTATTTTTAGAATTTGTCCCTATTTTCATGATTTAGTAAAAAATGACCTCCAACTTGACATGTATTTTCCTACCAAAACTTCAAGGCAATTTAGCTTAGAGAGGAGGTGAAATAGTCGAGAAAAAGCCTTGCCTATTAGCCAAGATTTCAAGGTAATTTAACTTGGGCCTCGGAGAAGAGGGTGAAGGGGTTGAGAGCAATTTAGTTGGGAGAAAGAGGTAAGGGATCGATGGCAAGTTCTGTCTATTTGTTAAAATTTTAAGGTAATTTAGTTGGACACGGGTGAAAGAGGTCAATGACAAGTATTGTCACGTGAAGACTTCAAAGCAATTCAGCTGAAAATAAATGGAGGGAGAATATACTCATATTATAGGTGTTGATAGGCACTTCTATCTTAATATTATTCATTAATTCAATGGAGAGTTATTTTTGCTAAACCATGAATAATGGGGTAATGGGGGGAGGCGAACCATTGCCTTCGGTGTCATAGTCATGTAAATCTCCCTATGAAAGTTGTGCTTGACCTGTGGCCAATTTTTATAAAATGGTTGAGCCTTGCCAAGTGTGTTCAAAAGCAATTGCGTATTTAAAGGACCGCCGAAATCAGTTATTTGTGGGACCTCCAAGTGGTAGACCATTTGATAGTATAGTTTGGAATTTGTACAGTACTTCTTGATTGAGGTTGGTCATGGACTTGGATCGCAGCAAGCAGAACAGTTGAGTCTACTTGGTCAGTATGCTCCTTTACACTCCATTTGGATGGTTGTTACCCATCGTTTCAAAATATTTTGTATTGTATTGTATCGTATGGTACTGTATGTATTGTGTTAGTACAACGTTTGGGTAGACTGTATTGTTTATCGTGGTTTAATAATTGAAAATAAGGTAAAGGGTAAAATGGAAATATTAAATAATAAGTTAGGGCATGATGGGTAAGAAAAATAGGTAACGACGCGATCCCACCAAATCGGTCGTTACATAAAGTGACAGTTTTCATGGTTACATAACTATGGATTTAACGATAGTATACAATGTTAATTAGAGAAACAATCAAAACAAATATAGTACCCATGGTAACAATACAATAATATACCATGAGTTACAACCATCTAAACAAGCTGTTATTTTTTAGCCGTTTGTATATGTAGTACTGTCACTCATATTCTGTATTTTGATGGAAACAGGATGGATTTTTATACTCGTAGTAGCAGAGGCGGACCCAGAATTTGAATATGATGGGGGCACTACTGAATTTAATGTAGATATGCCAATTTCTCCCGGTGCCAAGTACTATAAATATCTAATTTTTGTGGTATTTAAACCTACACATATAAAATTTTTGCCGAAATCACCGGGTGCCGGTGCACCCGAATTCACCACATACGTCCGCCTCTGCGTAGTAGCCGGTCCTACCACCCACCAGTTTCGGTAAAATGAGTGGGTTAATTTGGAATGACTATGTAGATAATGATCCTTGTTCAATAGAAGTTTGCATTTCTGCTCAAGTGATAGTGCAAAATTATAAAGAAGAAGAGTAGGATAAGAAGTTTTCAATCGCTTTTGGAAAAAAATTGTAGCGCATGAAAATTATATTTTGATCAGGTAGTGTTGATCTATATAGCTCCATAATACTAGTAATAATTAATAGGGATGAAGCAGTGTCACGCTTAGAGGATGGTACCTGCTGCACTAAAAAGTGTTCCTAGCTGTTAGTAGTAATTAGCTGTTATGTTTTAGATATTGAAGTTGTAATATTAGCAGTCTAGTCCCTAAGTTTGTTTATTTTAAGCTAAGTAGTCCCTACGTGTATGAGCTGTTAAGTAGACAGGTGACATAGTAGTTTGTGCATTTTTTGGAATCCAATGTTGGTGGATATAACAACTTGTACTCATTTGTGGGAATTTTATCCAGAAAATATTTATCAAATTATTTCTCTCTTCTTCCTTCTCTCTTTCTTCCTTTCTTGTCATTCGAATCCACCATTATTGTAACTTGAGCTTCTGCTCTTGTTACAAATTGGTATCAGAGCCACCTGGGCTTAGCTATGGCAAACAACGATCCAGTAAAAGGTTGGAAAATGAAATGAAAGCTATGAGAGTTCAGCTAGATGCATTTATCACTGACACAACTACAAGGTTTGAATCGATCTCCACTACCCAAAATACTTTTCAATCGCAGCTGAATGAGATGCAAGAAACCAATCGGAAGCTCGACTTTATTATTTCGAGCTTGGTTTTGCCTCAGCAACCGGAATCTGCAACTCCGGTGACACCACCAACCACAGCAAATACTCCGACACCACCAACCACGGCAACTACTCCGACTGTGGTGCCAGTTCTTCCGTTCACTGGAATTTCAACCTACGAACGAGGCCAACCCTCAGGTACTCAATCCCATTTACCCATGTCACAAGCTGTTTTTACCCCTTCCACTTACCCTGTTGGTCGAGGATTCACCTTTCCTCCAGCTCCGAACTTCTCTAGTCCTACTATTTTCCAAAATCCCTCATATTCATCTAAGTCACCATTACTTCCGACCCCTGTTAATGCTAATGAAAACCATAGTAGCTCAAAGATCATCAAAGCTAAGCTTAATTTTCCTGAGTTTGATGGGAATAACCCTCGTGGTTGGCTTAGAAAATGTGAAAAGTTTTTTGAGGTTTACAATATTGCTGATTTTGAAAAGTTAACCTATGCTGCTATTCATGTGAAAGATAAGGTGGATGTGTGGTTAGACAGCTATTTGGTGAATCATAGGGGAAGAGTTACCTGGCAGAGATTCTGTAGTGAAGTGTGTAGGCGTTTTGGTAATATAAGGCCACAAGATATAGTGGATGAATTTAACAAGATAATGCAAGTAGGAAGTGTAGATCAGTATCAGGAAAAGTTTGAAGAGCTGGTTAGCTACATGAACATTATTAACCCTTTGTTGAATGAATCACACTATGTCTCTAGTTTTATCAGTGGATTGAAGCCTGAACTAAAACCTCTGGTGAAATTAGCTAATCCTACCACTATTCTGGATGCCTATGAAACTGCTAGGTTGTATGAAGAGTCATTTACTGCATTAACCAGATTACAACCCACCAGACATGTTCCCACAGTCACTTACCAAAGACCATTAGCCATTACTTATCCCCGAGCACCCCAAAATCCTAGAAATGTTCCCATTCCAGCACAACCACTAAGAATCACTTACCCCAACCAAAGAACCTCTGTACCAGCTCAGACTCAAGCTCCCTTCAAACCAAACACCAATGAAGCACTTAGGGAAAGAGGTCTCTGTTACAAATGCCATGAGAAGTTCTTTCCTGGTCATCAATGCAAGCCTAAAACTCTTCATGCCTTGGAAGGGAAAGAAGAAGAGGCAGACATTGAAGTGGAAGAGTTTGTAGATGTGCCTGACTCATTTGACACTCCAGAAGAAGAGCAGCTTGCTGAAGTATCTTTGAATATTGTGATGGGAATATGTACTGTTGATAACCCTTCCACCATTAAGTTATTGGGATTTGTTAAGAAGATTCCGTTGATAATTCTCATCGACAGTGGCTCAACTCATTCATTTGTTGATCCTTATATAGTGAAGCTGCTGAAGCTACCAGTGCACCTTCTTGCTACTTCCATGAAGGTGACAGTGTGAGAGTGTATGTGAGAGTGTATGTCCAACTTTCACATGGAAAATGCAAGAAGAACTGTTTGTTGCAGACCTGAGAATGCTCAAAATTGGTGGTTGTGATATGCTCCTGGGAATGGATTGGATTGAGCAAGTGTCACCCCTCATTCTGAATACTAACCCACACAGCTTGTCTTTTGTAAAAGAGGGTAGGATGATTACCTTGCTGGCATTGCAAGGAAAACCTCAAGCCTTTACTGCTTACCATGAAGAAATTGAGAAAATGTTTCATAAGGGTACTTGTGAAGTGATTGCTGAAATCACTATGGTGGCTCATGAGTTCGAAATAAAAGAGATTTACCCTGTAGTGGAGGAGTTGTTGGCTAACTATGCTGACATTTTTATAGAACCAACTGAGCTGCCTCCTCAAAGAAATTGTGATCATGTTATTAATTTGACTCCTGTAGCCCAGCCTTTCAACTTGAGGCCATATAGATACTCCCATGACCAGAAAAATGCTATTGAAGCCATCATTAATGACATGTTAGAAGCTGAAACTGTAGTCCCAAGTCAGTCCTCTTTTGCTTCTCCTGCCTTGTTAGTAAAGAAGAAAGATTCTACTTGGAGGCTATGTGTTGATTACAGAAGATTGAACAGCCTGACTATGAAGAACAAGTATCCTATCCCTATGATTGAGGATCTTCTAGATGAACTGCATGGAGCCTCAGTTTTTTCTAAGATTGACTTAAGATCAGGATATCATCAAGTAAGGATGAGGGATACTGATGAGTACAAGACTGCTTTTAGAACTCATCATGGACTGTGGCAGTTCAGAGTCATGCCTTTTGGGCTGACCAATGCCCTGCAACCTTCCAATCATTGATGAATGAAGTGTTTAAAAACCAGCTAAGGAAATATATACTTGTATTTTTTGATGATATACTAGTGTATAGCAAGAATTTGCAGGAGCACTTGAAGCACTTGACTGTAGTATTAGAGTTACTAAAGCAGAATAAACTTTTTGCCAAAAAGAGCAAGTGTGATTTTGCACAGTCACAAGTAGAATACCTTGGACACATCATATCTGGGGAAGGAGTGAGCACAGATCCCAAGAAAGTATCAGCTATGGTGGAATGGCCACAACCTGTGTCAGTTAAAGGATTGAGAGGTTTTTTGGGCTTGACTGGCTACTATAGAAAGTTCATTAAGAACTATGCTCAGCTAAGTAAACCATTGACAAATTTGTTGAAGAAAGGTGGCTTTGTCTGGGGGCCTGAAGCTTCTACAGCTTTTGAAAATCTTAAAGAGGCCATAACCTGTGCTCCTGTGTTAGCTTTACTAGACTTCAGTGTACCTTTTGTGTTAGAAGTGGATGCTTGTAACACTGGAGTAGGAGCAGTACTAATGCAGAATAGGAGACCATTGGCATTCATGAGTCAGTCTTTGAGTAGAAGGCATCAAGGTCTTTCAACTTGTGAGAAGGAGCTGATTGCTCTTCTACTGGCAGTAGATAGGTGGAGACACTACTTGCATCCACACCACTTTATCATCAAGACTGATCACTTTAGTCTCAAGTTTTTGCAAGACCAAAGAATCAGCACCACCCTTCAGCACAAGGGGCTAACCAAACTAATGGGGTTAAGCTTTGAGATACACTATAAGAAGGGGGTAGAAAACATTGTAACTGATGCATTGTCAAGAAGAAATGAATCTGCTGACACAGTGCAACCAGCTTCCTGTCAAGTTTTAATCAAGCTGCAGCCTAAATAGGTAGAAGAAGCACTTATTAGCTATGATGGTGATCTGGAAGTTCAACAAGCCTTGGCCAATTACAGTATAGATCCTGCTTCTGTTGTTGACTTAAATGTGCAGCAGGGTTTATTGAGATACAAGGGGAAACTGTGGGTTGGTAGTGCAACAGATTTGAGGCAACAGTTGGTGCTTAATATACATACTTCAGGACTTGGTGGCCACTCAGGTGTGATGGCAACTTACCAGAGAGTTAAGGCAATTTTCTACTGGCCTTGTATGATAGAAGATGTTAAAAAGCTGGTGCAAGAGTGTGAAGTGTGTCAAAGGTGCAAGAATGAGCAAGTGGCATATCCAGGGTTGTTGCAGCCATTACCCATTCCTGAGAAGGCTTGGGAGCATAGTAAGTACTCTCATTTCATTCCTTTAGCTCACCCCTTCACTGCATCACAAGTTGCTAGAGTTTTCATTGATACTGTGTACAAGTTACATGGTTTGCCTAAGAGTATTGTCTCTGACAGAGACAAAATATTTCTTAGTTATTTCTGGAAGGAGATGTTTAAGTTGCTGCAGGTGCAGCTGCTGTACAGTTCTTCTTACCACCCACAATCGGATGGACAAACTGAAAGACTGAATAGGTGCTTAGAGAACTATTTGAGGTGTATGACTGGGCATAGGCCCAAGGAATGGAGTAAGTGGCTCTCTTTGGCAGAATATTGGTATAACAGTAATTACCATACTTCTCTTAAAATGACCCCTTTCAAGGTTGTATATGGATATGATCCTCCTCAGCTTACCTTTGAGTTAATTGCTCAATCAAAGGTAGCTAGTGTTGATCAACTCCTGAAGGAAAGACAGTTAATGGCCAAGGTATTAAAAGAGAATTTAACAAGGGCACAAAATAGGATGAAGTTCTATGCAGATAAAAAGAGAACAGAAAGAGAGTTCTATGAGGGTGATTGGGTGTTCTTGAAACTACAACCATACAGACAGACCTCAGTTGCTGTGCGTAAGAGCTTAAAGTTAGCTTCTAAATTCTATGGTCCCTATCAGATTGTGAGGAAAATTGGACCAGTAGCTTATGAATTGAAGCTGCCTCTTTCAGCTATGATACACCCGGTGTTTCACATATCACAGTTAAAGAAAAAATTAGGAAGTCAAGTAGTACCTGCTATTGATCCTCCTACTTGTGGACCTGATGGCCAGCCTTTAGTAGAACCAGTAGCTATTCTTGACAGGAGAATTGTGAAGAGAGGAAACAAAGCTGAAATTCAAATTCTTGTGCAGTGGTCCAATTTATTGCCAGAAGAAGCAACCTGGGAGGTGATAAAAACCAAACCACCACAAGGAGACCATTCACTCAGAGCCAAGTCAAGGATGTCCAAGAGGTGCATTTATACTTGGAGAGGAGAGGACTTGAGGAAGGAAGCGAGTGGAAGCCATTCCGGGTGCTCAAACTAGGCCTCACGCCTAAGGAAGAAGATAGCCCAGCAGAGCCAGGCGCCCCGCCTGGCAAGCTCACTGCCTAAGGAGCTGAAAGTGCACAGGCGGACCGCCTAGCCAGGCGCCCCACCCAGGCACCCCGCCTAGCCAGGCGCCCCGCCTAGCTAGGCGCCCCGCCTAGCTGACAGCAATCCCAGGCGCCCCTCCCAGAGTCCAGGCGCCCCTCCCAGCTGTGAAGGCCTATGTTTATTTTACCGTTTTGCCCTACGTGGCCTATTTTGTGAACCTTATTAGTAAGGGTATTTTAGTCATTGTGCAAGCTTGATAAACACTATAAATAGCCATGCTTAGCCTATTTTGAACTTGGTCTATTATTGATGATTGATGAATATTGAACATGAGCAAGGCTCTTGGTTATTGAATGAAACCCTTTGATTTGGGACTTGTAGTTCTTCTAGCGGATCTAGATGAATACTTTTCCTCTCCGACCATTCTACTTGCGTGCTCGCGTTAGCTCGAGGGTAGTTGCATAGCGTAGGTGTTCTTGTCCTTCTCTCGGGGTGTAACGGAACAAGTTCTCCGTTGCTACTTGGGATTAGAGATCGAGTTACGTCTCGTTCTTATCCTTTTTACTTTCCGCGTTTGATTCTTATCAGTTTGGTATCAGAGCGAAGCTCGGGTTTTGTTTCTACAAACCCCCGACCCTTGGTTCTTCGTGCCTAGTATCCTCTTTTAGTTTTCTTGTTGTTGAAGATATTAGAAAGGAGAAAATTACAAAAAAAAAAATTGAAAAATTGAAAATCTAAAAATTTGGTGTAACTTGTTGATTTGGATGATTTGTGATATGGGTGTTATGGATTCTTGATCGTGATTGATTTCCCGTTGCTTAGGTACCAAAATTGTTGGAATTGGTGAAGTTTGGAAAATTGAAACCCCAAAACCCCTTAAACCCTTGATGAACTTGTTCTTGATGATTTGGGCTTGATTCTTGGGTTGGATTGATGCTTGATTGAAAACTTGTTATTGGGGATTGAACTTCATTGAAAAACAAACGATTCGGTACCAATTTCGTGGGATTTGAACATGTATAACACCTACTTTGATGAATCACAATCCTTGTTGAAACCCTTTTGTTAAACCCTTGTGTTCTTAAGTTCTTGAGATTGAACCTTGATTTGATTGATTGTTTGACTGATAATTTGATTGGGTTTAGTTAAGGAATATCAAAAACAACTTTGGGTATCATTGGATTGTGAAAACAAGTTGAAAACATCGGATTTGGAGCTTGGAAATCGACTTGGAACAAGTTTGGAACGTGTTGAAACTGTCCCAGGCCCAGGCCCAGGCGCCCCGCCTGACTTGGCTACTGCCTAAGACCTCAGGTGCCCCGCCTAGGTCCCAGGCGCCCCGCCTGATTGCCTGCACAGTTAGGCCCCCCACCTGAGTTTCAGGCGCCCCTCCTGAGTGTTGAACGTATTGTTTCGGGTAGATTTTCGTAGGTAATTCCCTTTGTTTGATAACATAACATCTAGTTAGTACTACTTTGAGTAACCGATCTATTTGAATAGTGCTAACCCTTTGATTGCTCTTAAGTGATTCGTGCCTAGCAAGGAGAGTAGATTTCTAAGGAAAAGCGTAGAACCTTTTAACTCAAGTCCTCACTTCAAAGTGCCTAGCGTTCATTGAGTCCCATTAATTCCACTCACCCCGGAGTGTGCGTGACTCGTGAATAGTTTAGTTGAGTTGAGGAGTTGCTAATCATCTACGTGAAGCTTTGGAACTACAAGTTGAGTGAAATATCCACCGCCACCCAAAAAAGTGATCCGAGTGAACACAAGTGAGGGAGCGGGTGAGGTGTTTTAACTAACTCTTGTTTCTTTCTTTGTAGGTACAATGGTCAACGAAGGTCAAGATTTCATTAAGGAGGCCTTGGCTAATCTTCTTGCCAAGATGGACCTCATGAACCAAAGGATTGATTCTCTTGAAAAGGGAGCCTCGAGTACTCAAGGTGACCATGGGACCCCGAGTGTCCCAATTGAAAAGGGGACCCCGAGTGTCCAAATTGAGACCGGTGAAGGCTCAAGTAGCCCTACCTTTACCCCGGAGCAAGTTGTTGAATTGCTCAATCAACAACGGGTAAAGGAGGATCGAGAGAGAATTGAACGAACGGGCATTCCCCGTATCTTGGATAATTCCCCAAGAAACATTCCAATACCAAGACCCGTCCGAAATGTTCAACCTCTTGAGCAAGTTGTTGAGGCTCAAGAAGGGGAGGAAGTTGATTATGGTGACGATGTGTATGGGTTTGATGATCACTTTCAACCGAGGCGAGCTATGAATTGGGGTCGAAATGTGGATCGGGGTAGAGGCCGAGGTCGAGGGCCACCCTTAGGATATGGAGGGAGGAATGCTAGAAGGGACTATGTTGCTTATGATGATCACCATGGAGGCCAACCGGAGCCATTCCAAGGGGGTCGTGACAACAACAACAACCTTAATAGTGTGAAGCTCACTATTCCTTCTTTCAAAGGAAGTAGTGACCCGGTGGAGTACATTGATTGGAAATTGGCTATGGAGCGTATCTTTGACACCAATGATATGCCCGAAGTGAAGAAGACCAAGTATGCAATATCCTCCTTTGAATCTTTTGCTTCTACTTGGTGGGAGTCGGTGAAGAGGAATAGAAGGAGGGCGGGTATGGCTATTAATCTTACTTGGGAAGAGTTGATCCGTGTTATGGATGAGAAGTACTTGACTAATCAATACCGGGTTGAACAACAAAATCGTCTATATGAGTTGAAGCAAGGTTACAAATCGGTTGGTGAATACTTCAATGAATTTGAGCAAATCCGAATGATCCTTGACTTAGATGATGAAGACAATGAGACGGCCATGATCCGTTTCAAAGGGGGCTTGAACCGAGACATAGCTTCACAGTTGAAGTTCCACAAATATGATGATCATTACAAGCTATGTGAAAATGCGGTTGCGGCCGAGAAATGGCTCAAGGAGGAGAAATCCCTTCGCTACAAGAGTAGCACTACTACTCCAACAAGCAAACCAAAGGATTGGAAGCCTCCTACCACAAATGCAAGGTTCCCAAGTGCAAGTGGACCAAGTGGTGCAAATGCTACCAAGGATGTGAAAAAGCCGTATGAGAAGAACACACCTAATGTGGGAGGTAACTCTAAAACTCAATTACATGCTCCTACTTCTTCTTCAATACAATGCCACAAGTGCAAGGGCTATGGTCACTTTGCTAGGGAATGCCCTACAAAGAGGACCATGATTGTTGTTGGTAATGATGCATATGAGAAAGAGAGTGAATCGGAAGATGAGGGAGTAGAGGGAGTAGAGGGAGATGAGGGAGTAGAGGAGGATGATTTGCTTGATGACATGGGGGAGGAGGAGGATCCTCATACTTTCTTGGTTGTGAGAAGGAGCCTAGGGGCTATGATTGTGGAAGATAGTGAAACCTTGCAAAGGGAAAATCTTTTCCATGCTAGGTGCCGGGTCAAAGATGTTGTTTGCTCTATGATAATTGATTCCGGGAGTTGTGAAAATGTAGTGAGTCAATCACTTGTGTCTCAATTGAAGTTGACTACCATGAAGCATCCTAAATCTTACCGGTTACAATGGCTTAGTGAATGTGGAGAGCTTAAGGTAATGAAACAAGCCATGATCAAGTTTAGAATGGGTAGTTATGTTGATGAGCATTTGTTTGACATTGTGCCTATGCAAGCATGCCACCTACTCTTAGGGAGGCCATGGAAATTCGATAGGCAAGTGGTGCATGATGGTCGTGTCAACACTTACACGGTCAAACATGAAGGGAAGAGATTTGTGCTTAAACCTCACTCCTAAGCAAGTAAGTGATGACTACAAGAAAATGAAGGAGTTGAGGGAGGTGGAAAAGGCTAAGTCACTCATTGAGACTAGCCCTTTGTCCAAAAGCATGGTGGCAATCCCACCTACTTCATCTACCGGTGGCATGTGTGCCATGATGCAACCGGGCGAGCTCTTGAAAGGTAATGATGGCACCAAGTTTCTCCTATGCCTAGTGCACAAAGGTATGATCCTTAACTCTAATTGTGATTTTTCTTCTACCCCTATGCCTAGTGCTTTGAAAAATGTTTTGGAAAACTTTGGGGACATGTTCCCGGATGAGATGCTCGATGGCTTACCTCCCTTGAGAGGTATTGAACATCAAATCGATTTTATTCCGGGCTCTCAAATCCCAAATAAGCCGACCTATAGAAGCAATCCCGAGGATACAAGGGAGTTGCAAAAACAAGTTGATGACTTGCTTTCCAAAGGCTTGGTAAGGGAGAGTTTGAGTCCTTGTGCCGTACCGGTCATTCTTGTTCCAAAGAAGGACGACACTTGGAGAATGTGCGTAGATTGCCGAGCCGTGAATAAGATAACGGTCAAGTACCGTCACCCTATTCCACGGCTTGATGACATGTTGGATGAATTGAGTGGGTCGTGTGTCTTTTCCAAAATCGACCTTAGGTCCGGTTACCATCAAATCCGGATGAAACCCGGGGATGAATGGAAAACCGCATTCAAGACCAAATTCGGTCTCTATGAATGGTTGGTAAAGCCCTTCGGGCTTTCCAACGCACCTAGCACTTTCATGCGACTCATGAATCATGTTTTGAAGTCTTTTATCAACAAGTTTGTTGTTGTCTATTTCGATGATATCTTGATCTATAGTAAGACAATTGATGAACATGTTGACCACCTTAGGCAAGTGCTTGAAGCTTTGAGAGCCGAAAAGCTCTATGCTAATTTCAAAAAGTGTGCCTTTGGTGTGGAGAAGGTTGTCTTCCTTGGGTTTGTTGTGAGTGCCCAAGGAGTGGAGGTGGATGAGTCTAAGGTAGAGGCCATACGTGATTGGCCTACTCCTACTACCGTGACTCAAGTGAGGAGCTTTCATGGTCTTGCTAGCTTTTATAGGCGATTTGTGAAAGACTTTAGCTCCATCGCCGCTCCACTCACCGAATTGGTGAAGAAAGACCAACCTTTTGTTTGGGGAGAGCCTCAAGAGAAGGCCTTCCATGAGTTGAAAAGTAGGTTAAGTACCGCCCCTCTATTGCAATTGCCCGACTTCGGAAAGGCATTTGAGGTTGAATGTGATGCCTCGGGGGTGGGAATTGGTGGTGTATTAATGCAAGATAGCAAACCCATCGCCTACTTTAGTGAGAAATTGAAAGAGGCCTCCTTGAACTATTCTACATATGACAAGGAGTTGTATGCCCTTGTGAGAGCCCTTGCCCATTGGCAACACTATCTTTGGCCTCGTGAGTTTGTAATCAAGAGTGACCATGAGTCACTCAAGCATTTGAGAGGCCAAGAGAAGCTCAATAAGAGGCATGCCAAGTGGGTTGAATTCATTGAGTCCTTTCCCTATGTGATCCAATACAAGAAAGGGAAGGACAATGTTGTGGCGGATGCGCTTTCGAGAAAGTTTGCTCTAGCCACCACTCTCACCTCTAAGCTCATGGGTTTTGAGAGCATTAAATTGATGTATGCTCATGACCCAAAGCTAAAGAGTGTCCATGACGCTCTAGAGAAGGGGGAGAGAGTTGAGAAATACCAATGGGGTAATGGATATATCTTTAAAAATGGTAGAGTGTGCATACCCGAGTCCTCTTGGAGAGAGTTGCTTGTGCTAGAGGCACATTGCGGGGGACTCATGGGTCATTTTGGCATAAGAAAGACTTTGGCTATTCTTAAAGACCAATTTAATTGGCCAAAGATGGGGGTGCAAGTGGAAAAGTTTTGCAACAATTGCCTTGAGTGCAAGCGTGCTAAATCCAAAGCCCACCCCTATGAGTTGTATACCCCTCTCCCTGTACCTACTAGCCCGTGGTTGGATATCTCAATGGACTTTGTTATGGGATTACCAAGGACTAGGGGGGGCCACGATAGCATTTTTGTTGTTGTGGATAGGTTCTCAAAGATGGCTAATTTCATTCCATGCAAGAAATGCGATGATGCCCAACATGTAGCTTCCTTGTTTGTTGAAAATGTTTTGAAGCTACATGGTGTGCCTCAAACTATAGTGAGTGATAGGGACACTAAGTTCCTAAGCCATTTTTGGCGAAGTTTATGGGGTGCTTTAGGCACCAAGCTCTTGTTCTCCACGTCCCACCACCCACAAACCGATGGGCAAACGGAAGTAGTAAACCGAACCTTGGGTGCTCTTCTTAGAGCCATGACCCGAGGTAAGGCCGGGACTTGGATTGATCGTCTACCTCTTATGGAGTTTGCCTACAATCGCACATTGCATAGCATGATAGGTATGACTCCATTCGAGTGTGTCTATGGATTTAACCCCTTGATTCCCCTTGATCTAACCCCTTTGCCAAGGGAAATGGTTGTTAATTTTGAAGGTAAAGCTAGAGCCAAGGCTTTGATGGAGGTTCATGCCAAGGCGAAGAAGAACTTGGAGGGAGCCTATGCAAAGGTAGCCTCTAAGAAAAACAAGGGACGCAAGAAGGTGGAACTCAAGAAGGGTGACTATGTGTGGGTGCACTTCCGGAAAGAAAGGTTCCTAAACCTTAGAAAAGGGAAGTTGGCACCCCGTGGAGATGGCCCATTCCAAGTGCTTTCAAAGATAAACAACAACGCCTATGTGGTCGACTTGCCAAGTGAGTATCAAGTTTCTAATACTTTCAATGTTTGTGACTTGGTTCCTTTGGATGTAGGTGATGACGAGGTCGTGGGTGATGATGCTTCAATTTCGAGGACGAAATCTTCTCAAGAAGGGGAGGATGATAAGAACCAAACCCCCACAAGGAGACCATTCACTCGGAGCCAAGTCAAGGATGTCCAAGAGGTGCATTTATACTTGGAGAGGAGAGGACTTGAGGAAGGAAGCGAGTGGAAGCCATTCCGGGTGCTCAAACTTGGCCTCACGCCTAAGGAAGAAGATAGCCCAGCAGAGCCAGGCGCCCCGCCTGGCAAGCTCACTGCCTAAGGAGCTGAAAGTGCACAGGCGGACCGCCTAGCCAGGCGCCCCACCCAGGCGCCCCGCCTAGCTGACAGCAATCCCAGGCGCCCCTCCCAGAGTCCAGGCGCCTCTCCCAGCTGTGAAGGCCTATGTTTATTTTACCGTTTTGCCCTACGTGGCCTATTTTGTGAACCTTATTAGTAAGGGTATTTTAGTCATTGTGCAAGCTTGGGAAACACTATAAATAGCCATGCTTAGCCTATTTTGAACTTGGTCTATTATTGATGATTGGTGAATATTGAACATGAGCAAGGCTCTTGGTTATTGAATGAAACCCTTTGATTTGGGACTTGTAGTTCTTCTAGCGGATCTAGATGAATACTTTTCCTCTCCGACCATTCTACTTGCGTGCTCGCGTTAGCTCGAGGGTAGTTGCATAGCGTAGGTGTTCTTGTCCTTCTCTCGGGGTGTAACGGAACAAGTTCTCCGTTGCTACTTGGGATTAGAGATCGAGTTACGTCTCGTTCTTATCCTTTTTACTTTCCGTGTTTGATTCTTATCAGGAGGACTACAAATTCATCAGATCACAGTTCCCAGATTCGAACCTTGAGGACAAGGTTCTTAAGGGGGATGGATTGTCACGCTTAGAGGATGGTACCTGCTGCACTAAAAAGTGTTCCTAGCTGTTAGTAGTAATTAGCTGTTATGTTTTAGATATTGAAGTTGTAATATTAGCAGTCTAGTCCCTAAGTTTGTTTATTTTAAGCTAAGTAGTCCCTACGTGTATGAGCTGTTAAGTAGACAGGTGGCATAGGAGTTTGTGCATTTTTTGGAATTCAATGTTGGTGGATATAACAGCTTGTACTCATTTGTGGGAATTTTATCCAGAAAATATTTATCAAATTATTTCTCTCTTCTTCCTTCTCTCTTTCTTCCTTTCTTGTCACTCGAATCCACCATTATTGTAACTTGAGCATCTGCTCTTGTTACAAGCAGTTGAAGATAGACGGTGATGCTCATTGAACTTAATTTTTGTGCGATATCTCTTGTCGTTAATTCAGACTTCAAAAGCTCAATTTTCATTATCATCTTGCTCTTTCTGTACCAATCAGTCAATCTGAATTTACTTGACAAAAAAATAGTTTTGCGAGTTCATTGTTACGCTGAACAAATTAAAGTTCAAATAGGTAGCCCTACAAATGATTACTCTTTCTGTTTAAGTTTACTTGTCCAAATTCAACTTTCACTACAACCAAGACAAAATAAGAAAAATTAAACTTGACAAATCTACCCTTATTTATTATACTTTGTTTTAGTTTTCAATTAATTGGAAAGAGAATTTTGAAGAATTTGACCATTTAATGTCAAGGGTAAATTAGGAAGAACATAGCTAATTTTATCTTGAATTGCTAAAAGGACAAGTAAATTAAGAATTTGACTTTGCTAAATTTGGACAAGTAAACTTAAACGGAGGGGGTATTTGCAAATATTCTAATGACTTGATTCTTTGACCAATATTGTAATAATGAACCGTACTGTCTATTAAGTAATGAAGATACGAAACAACATGACCTCCAGTTCTCCACCACATAAAACATGCTCCATCGATGGTCATAACTTATCAGTGTATTTTGCTCACCATATCGATTTAGTTATACATATAACTTCATGCATATTGGATTTCATCTTAACGAAGTGGGACAAAGGAATTTATGATGAGATAATGAGATGCATCATAAGGCATGAACATAAACATATAATAAGGACTTGTGTTCATTAAAATAAAGACTTCGACTTTTAAAATTATTATCCGCAACTAATAAGTTAAATCTCAATCACATCAAGAACTATCACTATTAGGAGGGGGAATTGCAAGTGTCTACATGCAATATCGAGGAACACAATTGGTCACTAAAAAGAACACATTTTAAATTCTCTCGTCTTCTTTTTTTCTTTGCTTTTTCACTGAATGATTAGCCTCTTTCTTCTACATACATCTCATGACGAATTCTTGTGAAATACCGTAGGACAGTTACCTTCTTCATTTAAGTTAAACACCATAACCTAATGATGTTTAGGATCTGGTCCACCAGGACTAATCCTGTTGACATCATACTTAATTGATGGACGTGTTCTTTGCAATCTCTCTCTTAGAATTTGTTGAGCAATCTCCATCACCGTCTCTTTCCTCTTTTGTGAAAATGCATCGAGAGGGCGACTTTCGGAGCCTAAACATGAAAGCAAGATAAGAAAGAAGCAGAACCAAAATCTAAAACCAGCCATTATTCTTGAAAGAATGAGGTTTAATTTGCAGAAAACAAAGTTATTTAGGAGCTTTGAAGTTGCATGGAATGTAGGGAGGCTTCTGCTTGAATTAATGGTTGAGTTTATATAGAACTCCATACACAAAATTTCATGATATTTAAATAGTAGGGCGGCATTAAATAAGACAAATACTTAAAGAAGAACTATTACACTTAAATAGGTAAATCACAAACTGGGACAGATAAAGCATTGGGCCAATATTTACAAAAACAAAGTGGTGATGTGAAATCAAGGTGTCAGTTGGAACTTCCATTCCAATTAAAATGTGCACCCAATTTAAATGTAAATATTCCTCTATACGAGTGAGTGTCAATTAGTGATTGTGTTCAATAAACCAGTACTAAGTGAGGGGTCTATATGTATCGCACGGATATTAATAAGATTGTGAAACCTTGTGGACAACAATGTACAATATAATTAGTCTGTATGAAACAAATTTAATATTTTACGTTCAATTTATGTTATATAAATTGACTCGACAACTTTTTTTTTAAAAAAAAGAAGAAATTTTGAAATATATGATTTTAAAATATGCAATGATATTTGTGTAGCTATAATATTTTGAAAACTTGCGTCTTAAGCATGTCATATCATTTGTGTAGCTATATACTTCTCGCTAAGAATAATATAAGAAGTTCATCCCGATTGGCAAAACCTTCGATTTGCCCTATCCTAGCTCTATAATCCACTCGTCTTCCTTCCTGAGGCCTTACCCTCTTTCTTCACTCGAGTGTGAAGTTCAGAGGCTTTTCGTTGACGGATACCCGTGCTAGTAAGACAAAGAAATGGAGAGTCGACTCTATGCATTGAATGAATCAGTAACAGGTTAGTGAAATGAGGAATCAAGAGACGGATAGGGAAGAAACAACCTATCAATCATTGGTTGACCTCCACTTGAACCAAGAAGTTCAAATTAGAATTCTTTCCAAATGTAATAATATGTCTTTCTTTAAAACAAAATAATTGAAAAATTATATCATATATAAAATGAAAATATGTAGGGAATAGTATCTTCTGGCCGCCTTAAAACATAATTGTGCAACATAATTGTGCAATCAAAGGTGAAGAACTGATGACACTTGTTGAAACGAGATGTTAACTATCAGTCTTTCTATTACCCAAAAGAATCCTTTTGACTTCGTACCTGACCTTTTCACCTCCAAAAATTAGAATAATCGGTAACAAGTACTCCATATATATATCCAGTTGACCGACGTGTATTTTTTTTATAGAACTTTTCTGATATTTAGATTGTTTGCGGCAATTTTTTTGTGCCGCCTTTGGAGTTCTTGAAACCTAGTCACAACTCACAAGTCATAATCACGCCTTCGTAATATTGTGGACTTGTGGTCCAGACTCGACAGAACTTACGTAAAATTCAGATTTAAAATTTCAAATTAGTTTGAGTTATTTTAAAGCATAATTACGAAATTATGCAAGTATTTTTTTCAACCAGACAAATGATATAGTAGTACAACAAGTTGAGTGTTTTGGATGTTACTGCACTCGTTGTTGGCATTCTGCATCAGCCCGTGACAGAGTAGCCTGCACTATTCTCTTAATTATATTTTTTTTTTTGCTAATGAAGGCATACAATATATATATCATGACTGGACAATATTACAATAATTTACTTTTCTCTCCCTGAGTAGAGAAGAGGAATCATAATTCAGTTCTACCATAACAAAAGATGGAACATAATAACTAAAATAAGTAAGAGTGTCTTGAGAAACATTACAGCCATATTTGGATAGCAAATCAGCAACAAAATTCGCTTCTCTATAAATATGCTTGACTTCTTTGCATCCTAAGTCAGATAGTAAGGACCTGTAATCACATAAAATATTAGAGTATGTCTCATTTGTTCCATTTAACATGAGTGTAAGAATGTGAGAATCAACTTCTACTTGGTCTCTTAATTATATGAAACAGTAATATAATTTGTTAGTATTAAGGGCTCTAATTTTGTCAAATGAGGTGATAATAATTATGGTAATGAGTAAATAGGCATATGAAAAAGGATTAAAGGAATATATATATACTATATACATGGGTGCCAAGTCATAGAAACTTGGAATCTAGCACCTGCTGCTGATGTTGGGATGAAGCTAAGTATTGGCTTGAAGTATACCCTCCCCCATAAGGTCCTGAAAGGTCATTTGCTCTTTTCTCCTATTGTACACTTGGAATTGAATAGTACTATATGCATCAGGCCAAAAGGCGATAGTATGGTAGGATTATACTAGGTTTTCTGGTCGAGAAACTTGTACATTAATATTAATTGATGAGGGGTATTTCTATTTCTTAATCTTTGAAAACATATCCAAATATACCAATGAACATGCGAAGTGATTCATCAATTATTAATTCAACAAGAGGTTTGGTTTATGTTACTACGTAATTTGTTACGTTGGACTAGAGACTAACCATTTTGCATAGTGCAAATTTGGATCTTTTCACCAAAGAAAAGTTTTTCTAGCAGTTGAGAATTTGAAACTACTAGTAGTACTACAATTTAATTCTACATCCATTGATGCATGCAACATTGTTGGGCTACGTGCATATATACTTGCTAGTAGTCGAAATTCTTTTCGTTAATGTACCAGTATTCCATAATTTTAACAAAGAATAGTTGTCATGTAATAGTTGCATCTATTACTCCTCATTTCACTGCACCAAAGAAATTTAGCCAATATGAGTAGAGGAAAAAGTTGAGACTTTGAGAGGTTCAAGAAACCGTAGTCTATTATCCATATACTCCGTAGTTAACTTCGACCTTCAATAATAACTTCTACTATTACCTTTGGACGTTGAATAATTAGAGTGCAACGTAACATATACTAGTATTAGGTAAACAGAATACACCTTCAATTTTCATCCACAGCTAATATGAATGAATTAGTAGGTCTTATTAGGTATCGACAAGTAAGCATGTCTATAATTACATAGAATAATGTACATGTACGATATTGGGCAAAGGATGGGCTACACATAATTGGTAACGATATTAAGCAAAGGATTCACGAAACAGACAAACAAAGAAGATTCAGACGATCCAACTTTCAGTTGTAATTTACACTATCAGTGAATCCAAGAAGAGCTTTACATAGAGGCCTTTTCTTGCTAGTGCTATTTACACTTTTTACTTTTTTTTGCTAGCTAGCCTGACCAAACCTATTCGATCTATCCAGTAACAGCAGTTTCATCTATTATTCATTTCGAACCATCACTTTCATTCTTACCAAAATTTTAACTTTAACTTTCCTTACAATTCCTAGCTTGAATGAGTTTCTCTCTTATACTTAATAGTCACTGGTATGCAACACCCAATTGGTCAATTAATTCAAATTCAGATGGTAAGGCCAATTAATAAAGAGAAAAGTACTTCATATACCTTTTTAAAATTTTCAGATCGCGAACACAAGTCTTTTAGCTACGGTTGAAAGGACATCATCCATCACACAACATCCCAATTGCTACTTTATCTAAAAGGTAACGAGTTTCATTAATAGGTTCTTTATAGTACTGAGTAACTTTCGAAACCCTAGTGTCATTAATTAGTGGTCAGTATTCAATCATTTGAAGGACTGGCTATTCAAAATAAAGAATTAGTACAAGGGAAAGCGAGAGAGTATTCTTATTAAAAGAAATTTAAACCAGAGTGGATGTTTATATAATACATGTGAAGTTTTGTATGATTTCTGCAAAAATTAGAAAATATTAAAGATTCCACTAGTTTTAACAAACAAACAGGCGTTTGTTTCCCAAACGAAAATGACCCAGCAAACCAAAAAGTTCTAATAATTTATACTAGTAATAATTTGGTCAACCTTAGTGCCACCCATCTTTCGGCCGTATTGATGCATATATTATAACCTTTACATATGCATCATAACTAATAGTGTTCCTTATACCTTATAAGTACGTAGTTGACCAAACCATCCCTCAACAAACAAGTGTGAATGATTTTGACTATAATAAGGGAGTGTGGTACAATAATGTAAAAACAATAATTATTCTACAACTAAGTATAATATGTTCTAGAATATTTTATAGAATAATCTCCTTAATGTTTTCTTCTATATACTTCAAAAATCTAGACATTTTGTGAAATTAGACCCGATCGATATTCCAAAATATAATTAACTTAATTTATTCTTTCACTTATCATATCGGAATGATTAAGCATCATATGTGGAATTATATAAGTTTCTGTGATAAATTGATTAAAGGCTGACAAAAATATGTGTTGATTAAAGCAAGCAATATGGAGTACGTAAGAGTTGAAATACTTATAAGAAAATAATTTTACATACATAAAACGACTCAAATCTTTTTGTGTCATTAGTTTGTGTAAAACAGTGCACCAAAGAAAATAGTGTTCAATAGTCTAAGGCAATCAAATACAGAAAAATACTTTCATAAATAAAATGTTTTTGGAAACTATGTTACGAGATATAAAAACACCAAGATATCCATTCTATGGATTTAGATGATCGATATTTCTTGCATTTTGCTTGAGGTAGGTTTGACTTATACTAGAATTGGTGGGTAATATATTTAATTCACATTTAGTACTTACGCACTTAATAATGTCGCTTTAAGATTAATGCTACAAGTGGAAAACAAGTGCAACATAGAAACTAGACAAATAAAGAATGATTAATAATAAAAAGCTTAGCTAGTACCCCAATTTCCTCGTATTGTGCAACTAAAATTCCACCGTTTGTCCTATTTTATTTATCTAACGAAAAGGTCTTTTGACCACACTCATTTTGGCCACAATGGCACTAATAGGATTAAAATGGTAAATTATTATCTAATCTAGGTCATTTATAGGGTTAAGTAAAATATGACAGGTTATAGATTAAAGGATATAAAAGTCATTTTTACAGGTGTGGCCAAATTTGGGCCAAATTGGTGTGGCCATTTAGCATCTCTCTCTCTATCTAATTATCTCTTAGCTTGTTTGTTATGGATGGAGCGACTTCTTCAGTAATTGATGGCTACGGTTAGCTTAGTATGGATATATTAATAAAAAGTAACTAAACGTGATGTACGAGACGATTGTGAATGACAAGGTCGGAACTTTATTAGTAGTAAATACTTAATATTTCTTGTCCGGCCTCGAGATTATCTGCAAATATATGAATGCAGTTTTAGTATTATAGAGTTAGAAGTACCAAGTTGCTTGTTTAAAATTTCCATTATAATGATTCTATGGAGCACTTCGTGTATTCTTTTAGAGGTTTGTCTTGCATGGAATAAAGAAAAGGTTGCCAAATCTTGCATAAAATAAAGGCAAACTAGCTTCTTCGATGTTCTTCTTCTTATATTTATTTATTTTTAGAGAAAAGTAACTTACAAAAATACATAAAATAAAGAAAAACCCACCATCAAAGGTGGCCTTTAGCCTGTCTTGCAATGCAGAATTGCAGAACAGCTAATAACTACCTTATCCCAAGTAGTCCATATATTGAGGGAGGGAATAAATGAGAGATGACACAATTTATGATCACTTAATCCCAATTATAATCAGTAACTATTACAATTAGGGGCGGAGCTACATGCTCCAAAAAAATTCAGTTAAATTCTCTTCATAAGTTATTGAATTTTTTTTCTTTAACAAATTGGAAGCTATAAGCATAGTGGAAAGAGTAAAAGTAGCTCACAAATTACTCTAGGTTACGAGTTTAGATGTGATATACTGGTATTCTTACATTTCTTTAATGCACTAGCTATAATTTTTGGCTCCGTCATTAATTATTATAGAGTTCTTTGCTGATTGTTACTTCAAATATTAGAAGCATCGCCTCTAATTGCTTCTTCCGCAGACCTTTACACGGAAGATAGGAAAAAAATGTTGGGCCTGGCCTGTATCTGTTGGATTAAGCTCTGGTTTGTTTCCCACAGTCCGAGAGCTTTCCCTAAAAAAAATTAAGTTAATTTACACATAGGTATTATGTTTCAATTTTTGAGCAAGAGATGAAGAAATTTCACTAGCGAAGTAAATGTTACTAGCAAGAATATAACGCTTCGCATTGATTGAGTCTAAAATAAATTGAATTTTTGGTCTATCTCAATATAATCTACTATAGGTAGGAACTCAAGTTCAACTCTTTGATGCATCTAGCATCGACTATCAAATACATAATATAGATTTACTTTCAGCCATTTAATATGTGCACAAGTAAAAAAGACAAGAAATTTACTAAGGAGCCGTTTGGTCATGAATATTTTTCCTTTTTCTGAAAAACTTTTTCAAAAAAACTATTTGGCCATCAAATTTGATGGTTTTTTCAAAAATAACTTTTCCAAAAATAAAAAAGTGCTAAAAACCACTTTTTGGAGTTTTTCCAAAAATAATTTTTTCCGCTAACAAAAGTTCAACTTTTTTTCAAGTAAAATGTATGTTCAAATACAACTTCAATTTTCAAATGTAATTTTTCAACTCAATTTTAAAAATTCTTTTTCAAAAAGTTTTTTCATATTTATGGCCAAACGGCCACTTAAAATCACTAAGATTAGTCTGAATTCGTGGCATAAAGCATTCTACACACTCAAGGTATCTTTTACTATTTCACTGCACTCCGTGGTGGGTGGTAGTGTAAGACAGTAGACGGAGTAATTTTAAGAACATGAATCAAAATATGCAGCTTTAGAAACTTTAATGTGTTGGTCATGGATAATGCACGAGAGATTTGTTTCGAGCCGACAATCCTAAGGTTATCGAATCCAAGATGCCAACGACTTCTTCTTTTGACTTGAATGGGTTTTTCACTATTTCACCAACCAATGAAATTTCTTCATTACGTAGACTTTCCAGAATTAGTACATATAAGTGTACAGACCAATCAGCCGACATTTCAATTACGCATGATGATGCATTAGAACATAAACTTCAAATGTCTTCTAGCTTATCTTTATTCCTTTATACATAAGAAAAGTCGTCTCAACCACGTAATCACACTTGGGTTGTAAACTAGTAATCGATTAATATTTGACCCTGCGTAAAGAGGATTTCTTTTTCATATTCATGTATCTCTAATTTTGGTACTTCGTGTCACGCATAACAAAAGGAATTTAAGTATACCCAAAAGATTGTTAAACGACGGCATGACACGCAGCCATTGGCGAGCTAAACAAATCTCTTTAAATTACAATAGTTATAGTTTTAATAAAAAGTCAAATGAATTAGACAACTGATCAAGAAATAGATAGATATAATGAGAACAAAGGGTCGTCAGTGTGGATGTGGTTGTTGGTCTATATATTTTTCTTGTTTATCCTTCTTTAAAATTGCATAGTGAGAGAAGAAAAGAACAAAAGATGACTAGATGATTAACTAAAAACTGAGGCAGTACTGACATTTGGTCAAGGAATGTGTATTTGTGATCAAGAAAACAGTAAGCACCAACCCATTTAAACACTAATAACTAAGCCAGCCTTTGACAATGAGTGGACTCTTATCTAAGAATGCAAGAACATTTTCTTGACTTAGAAACAATATGGAAATAGGCAGTGTATGTTAAGGAATTTGGACCAGCAAACAGCCTTGTCCCATCATCTTCTTCCCCATTTATTTTGTCTCACTTATTGTCCTTGCTCAATTTTAGTGACACTAAACTCATCCAAATGTTTTGCTTTGGTTAGTGTATAAAAGGGGTACAGGGCTCACTTCCATTTATTACTCTAATTCGTTCATCCACTAG
Organism: Petunia axillaris subsp. axillaris; assembly: GCA_029990575.1. Classification (NCBI taxonomy): domain Eukaryota; kingdom Viridiplantae; phylum Streptophyta; class Magnoliopsida; order Solanales; family Solanaceae; genus Petunia; species Petunia axillaris. The sequence goes on along the minus strand of JARKNS010000002.1, from coordinate 13,290,070 downwards.
CTGCTTCATTCAATACTTATCTTCCTTTTCACAATTTTATTCTCATTCTGCTACACATATTATTCTTCTTTATTATGACCGGATTTAGTATCAACATAACATTTGTGTTACTATATATGTTGTTCGTGTTGTCTATTTTTTTGGGATGTACTGAGGCCATGGAAAGGCCAATTGGTAGACCTCGTCTAAGCTTACGCGAATTCGGATATGATGAATCAACATTGGAGTATTATAGAAGAAGGGCAGTGCTAGATGCAGGAACCATGAGGGTGGCTCCAGGAGGACCAGATGCTCAGCATCATTCTATGTCACCAACACTGTCATAAGACACCAGAATTAAAATGTGTGGTGCCACCTAATTATTCAATAAGATATACTATGTTATGTGCATTTGATGGTACATAAGAGAGCTTATGTTACTTGCACTGATAATGTAAATGATTTTTACTTCTATCGAGCAATTTAGCCTCTTATAACAAAATTATGACTTTTTTCGGCTACCACATAACTAAGTTACATGTAGTTATAGGTATGCTTATTCCTATTTGAAATTAGGATATACCGGAATTCTATTTATATCAACCTTGACTTTGATGGATTTCACTGAGATTTTATATAAAATTAGGCTTCGGTGAATGAAATAATGTCACTTGAACAAGACCTGCTTTTGCATCGACCAGCTACGAGTGTCATATTCAATAGTAACGTGGACAAATATTTAGGAATATCCATCCAATGTTAACTAGCTAATAACTTCCCCATGCATAAATGATGAGAATGGCTTGAAAAGAACCTATTATCACATCAATGAGCTTTGGCATTGCTTCATGGAGATTGCTCAACATGCATGTAATCGAGTTAATTACTTGTATGATTATCTAGGTCGGAAGAGAAGAATGATATTCAATACTTGAATGACTATGCAGGCATGCAAGTACTGGTGTATATTATTGTATCTTTTTTAAAAAAAAATTATCAAAATATATATGTCTAAACTTGGGAAATAATTGAGGAATCTAACAAAAATTCAAATAACCACTCCTAGCTACACCAGTATCAGGTGACTCTATTATTATCTGAACTTAGAATATGGGTGTAGGTGACAATTAGCAACTGTTTTGAGTCGGACCAAATTAGCAATTCTAGGCCCGTATAAGGAAGGGCTGGCTACATGGGGTAATTTACAAAATATGACACCAGGGCAAATGATTTGCTTGTTTGACCCCCCACCCCCTTAACAGTAGTTTGGCAATAATAGCCTCTATTTGGTTTAGTGAATAATTTTCAAACGAAAATACCCGTATGATTTTTATAAATGACGCTTCGTATCTCCGCCTAAATACTACCTAAAAACAGCACTTGCTTTTGACCCCTATTGCGTAGTCAACACTTGCCTTTGATATCTTCTCATGTTCTTACAGTTAACTTGAAGTGTTCTACCAACTAACTTGGAGTATTGCCCACAGAACAAAGCGGTGGCTATTTTACAAATATTATCTTGAATGGGGATAAACTCTCGGGTCAGTCAAACTTTGGGACACCAGTTGAATTTTTGTGTAACCCATCTAAATGGCTGTAACAAAGCTACGTAGCTTTGCTGATCTAGTATCTTTACACAATAGCACCACTCTCATTCTATGAAATTGTGTGCATGAACATCAATGTCAATACCAGATATATATAATCTAGAAAACTTGTGGTAATATTATTATTTCAAGAACATTTGTCTAAAACAAACACGAGCCAACTTGCATTGCATGTAGCAAGTGCTCATAAAGACAAATGCAGGATAAAGCTATTATACATATAAACACATAATATTTGACAGTTTTTTTGCTATTATATACAAATGCTAATTTGTAGCAAAAAAACTACACTATATTACCCTTATTCTTGGTTATGATTTTTTATACCCACTTAAGAATGATTTAGCAAAATAGCTTCGGGAGGCAACACTTCACGTTATAAATTGACAAGTGCACCTCAGGGACAACATTTTAAATATAAATTGCAAGTGATGCCTGCAAGGTATCACTTCAAATTATTTGGGGAGAATGTTGACAATGATAAAAAGTCAAGTGCTACCACGGGGGCAACACTTGCAACACATGTCAATTTGTACTTGAAGTCCTGCCCCCGAAGTAGCACTTGTCAATTTTATAACTTGAAGTGTTGCCCCCATAGTATCACTTACTTAAAATTAGTAAAGATCATTCTTGCAATCATTTTAAACAAGGTCAGTTAGGTAAACTATTGCCTAAGGTGTCATAATTGTGTAATTCTCCTCATTAGTAGAGCTATTTTAGTGGTAAATATTTCGCGTAGGGGCCTGTTTGGCGCGCGCTAATTGATTGTAGCCGTCAAAAATAAATTCGCTGAGAAATAGCCACTTCCTAACAAGTTCAAAGCCCCAGTATTTATACTGGGACGCTTCAGTAAACTAAACCCAGTATAAAATACTGGGGCTTTGAACAAGTTCAATTATTTTGTTATGGGACTTTGTATAAAGCTTCAGTACCTGTCACGCCCTAAAAATTACGAGTTAAACTATTCACTGCGAGGGTGCGAGTTTATTTATTTAAAGGCTCGTGACTGGTGTTCAACAAGGTACAAAATTATTTAGAGAACTCGGAGTCGCCACTTGACATAGTTTAAGGTGTGCCAAGTCACCAAAAGGTACCTTGAAAACACCTCTGACTCGTCTAATGGTCTGCGTTTAGAGATTTGGGTAAGGTTCTCAGTTGACTCTCGGGAAGGTATTAGGCACCCTCGAGTCCTGTGCCAAGCACAGTTGCTTTAATGTCGCAATTTTGATTTATTAAATATGGTTGTTATATTAATGCCGTTAATTTGAACTTGTACTTTAATATTGAAAATCTTGAAGCGTCATTCCTATCCAACCTCACGGAGGACTGGACGAATTTGAAAGAATTTAATTAACTTCAAAAAAAATAATTAATTTAGAGTTGGCTTATTTTTATTTTTGCTCGCGTAATAAGCGGATCACAAATCACACTTATAATATTGCCTAATCGAGTAAAATCTTTCAATCCTATTTAATTTGCCTAATCGTTACATTTTGAACCTAACTGTGCTAATTCAACTGTTGATTCAATATTTCATATTGTTTTGATAATGCATTAATTAGATATTGTTTTTAACCTTTAACACTCCTGAATATACAAAAAACACAAATTTTCATAGTCAATCCTACAGTCTACAAAATTATCATATGTCATCTACTTGCAAAATATAGTTCCTATGTGCATTTATTTCATCCATACCAAATGCGATTAGACAAACACTGGCATATCTAGCCACTTATGGTTCAACTAATCATTAAAACAAGCAAAAGTTGTTCATTCAGCTAGTAAATGCAATTTGTTTCATCCAAAGCGTACAAATAAGAGGATTATAAAGATGTCATTAAATGTAAAGCATACCAACATTAGAAATATTTTGCGAATCAAAGCTGCAAAGTTTTCAAGTGCTTACATTTGAGAGTTTTTTGCGATAATTTGGTAGAATCCCTAGCCAAATTTTGAGGAAATGATACAAAATAACCTTGTGCCGAAAATTCCAAGCCAAAAGCAAATGAAACAAAACCAACCAGAACCAAACGAAACCGCGACTAAATCAGCCCTTCAACACCTTTTTAACTTATGATTTGAACTCCAGAATTTATATCCTAAAAGACCCTTAAAGTAGTGCTCTTTTAGTCCTAAATTCTCTTTCACTCAAAGACTCACTATTTTCCCTTTGTTCCCACAAAATTTCAGATTTTTAGAAAATGGACCCCAAGAAGTGAGTAAAAATCCTCTTTTAATAGCCAAAAGGTGGAGTGTAAGGTTGGGCAAAAGTACAAAGCCCATGTGACAATTTTTTTACTTTTCAGAAAAAAGTACAAAGACCCATGTGACTCTTGTACCTTATATTTGACTTTTTGACACTCTTTTTTTTTTATATATATTTTTTTTTATACAAAATCTGAATTCTAAAGTTCAAGGGAGCAAGTCCAAACTAAGTCCTATTTTCATCTAAAATTCTAACTTCCAAAGCTAACTAAAAATTGGCTAAGACCCCAAAATACAAAATGGAAAACACACTAAATTAACTTACCTAAATAAAACTAACGAGCAATACTTTTAGAAATGAAACAAGTGTAGACCAAACTCCATATCTAAGACACAACAAGCACAAGTGCTAGTCTTGTGTTGTTATCACAACACAACAGGAAACAAGAACACATCAATTAGTATTTTTTAAGCAAAAACTTAAACAAAACAGATTTTAGTTCAATAGTAGTTACCTGAGCAAACCATTACAATTATAATTGTTAATTAGCAAGGATAAACTGTAACTAAACAATACCAAACTGATATATATTCATAACTCAATATTAGAGCACACGAACATGATGATTTTATTTAAACAACTAAATACTACTACAACATTAACCAACAAAGGCGAAGTACTCTTGACTCTGCAAGCTATAACTAAACAATACATATCAAACTGAATCTTTAACCTAAAATTAACACTAATCATTATTTGTCTAATATGCTAAACAAGTTCCACAATCAAAGTAAACAAAGAAAAGAGAGAAAAAAAAAACTAACGCTTAATCTAATCATGGCGAAAACTACTCCATGATCTCGTCGTCGCCACCACTACCACGTGACTGCCTTTCCATTGACATAGCTCACCAAATGATCAGAAACAAACCTCACCATCACCAAAGAAACAGCCCCCACAAACCTCCATCTTTATAACGATCACAAACAGCACCCCTCCCCCCGATCCACGGCATTTAGAACACAGTAGCAGGTAGCGACGCCATAACAAGAAAAGAAAACGGAAAAAGAATAAGAAGAAGAACAGGGAAAAACAAAACAGAAAACGGGTAGGAAGGGAAAACGGGGAGAAGGGGCGGGGTATTGGGAAAATGGGATATGAGGGTGGAAAGAGAGGAGTAAGGGGAAGAGAAAGCACTAAAAAACTTACCGGAAAAGAAGCTCACGTCGCCGGAGTCGAGTTTAAACGAAACTTTGAACCCCGATTTACGCCAAACGGTTCACTTTTTGAAGAAACCAATAGCGGAAATAGAAAGAGGGGGCCGAGATCTTTCGATTGGTATATTTTTTGTATTTTCCCGGCCACCGGAGTTGGTGGCCGGCGGCGGCTCGGCGGCGGCGTGGCGGCGGCGTTCGGCGGGGCAGTGAAGGGTTAGTGGTGGTGTGGAATTTTCAGTGGAGGTGGAAGAATTTGGACATAGTTTCCCCTAGCCATTGAGGCTAAGGGGTGGAATGGTGTAAATGAGGTGGATATAGAAAATATATACTCACAAGGGTGGATGAATTATGGCCATTGGATTGCAAATGATCCAAGGGTGAAGATCAATCCAAAGTTGGACGGGCCAAGGGAAAATGGGCTGATTGGGTTGAGCAATTGGGCCACATTATTTTGCACTCATGGCCACTAGCAAGCCTATATTTATTAAAACTAACACAATTAACTACAACAAAACTACATAAATTTATAACATTATCAAAATTAAACATAGAGTCACATAACAAGTAATTTTTGGCAATTTTTCATATTTTCTATCCTAATTAATGACAATTTTAATAAAAATAAAGACTAAAATTTAGGAAAATTCTAAGAGTTTAACACAGCTCATATACGCAATTTTCGCTGAATTCGTGCCAAAATTAGGTGATTACAGCTGCCCCTCTTTGTTCGGGAACACGAAGAGTTTTCGGACAAAGAAGTAATCGACAAACTAATTTTGGCTTTTCGGTTCTAACCGAGAGCATGCTTTCCAAAATGGTGACCGTACCTTGAATTTCGGTTCTAACCGAGAACGAAGTTACCTACATATCCCCGGACTAAGGAATCAGGTCATTGTAGTTCCTCACGTGCGGTAGCTGGGACTACCGCATTCAAACAGACACTAGACTCACTAAGACAACACTAGACAACTAGACTACTAAGACAGCACTAGACACTCTAGACTAACTAGGACAAATTAGAGACTCTTCTAGACACACTTGGGGCTGATACTAGACACTCTAGACTACCAAGAGGCTGTCGTTGCTGAGTACTGGTAGCTTGCTGGTGGTCGTTGTTTTACAAAGAAAAATAGAATTACAACATTGAAAAATGTAAAAGTTACGATTCCTAGACTACTCTTCATGCTTTCCAAGCTGATGCACTGGTCTGGAGCTTCCCACTAATCAAGTGGGTTTTGAAAACTTGAAATTACCGCTCGGGCGGGCTTTAACTTGAAGCTTGCAATTGCCGCTCGGGCGGGCTTTAACTTGACAGTTGAAATTGCCGCTTTGACGGGCTTTGACTGAAATGCTGAAATTGCCTCTTTGATAGGTTTTGACATGAAGCTGGGAATGGTTGCAATCTTTGAGCGGGACAAACTTGAAAAGAAAGTGGTTGCTATCTTCTAGCGGAACTGACTCAAAAAGGAAATGGGTGCTATCTTTTAGCGGAACTGACTCAAAAAGGAAACTGACGCTATCTTTGAGCGGAACTGACATGGAAAGGAAATAACGCTATCTTTGAGCGAAACTGACTCGGAAAGGAAATGATCGCTATCTTTTAGCGGAAGATGACTTTAAAAGGAAACTGACGCTATCTTTGAGCGGGACTGACTCGAAAAAGAAATGGGTGCTATCTTTTAGCGGGACTGACACGAAAAGGAAATGGGTGCTATCTTTTAGCGAAACTGACTCAAAGGGAAAGGGTTGCTATCTTTTAGCAGAAATTGACTCGAAAAGGAAATGGGTGCTATCTTTTAGCGGGACTGACACGAAAAGGAAATGGGTGCTATCTTTTAGCGAAACTGACTCAAAAAGGAAATGGTTGCTATCTTTTAGCAGAAACTGACTCGGAAAGGAAATGGGTGCTATCTTTTAGCGAAACTGACATGGAAAAGAAATAACGCTATCTCAGAGTGAAACTGACTTGGAAAGGAAATAACGCTATCTTTTAGCAGAAACTGACTTTAAAAGGAAACTGACGCTATCTTTGAGCGAAACTGACTCGAAAAGGAAATGGGCTTTCTTTTAGCCAGAATTGACTTGAAAAGGGAATGACTGACGCTATCCTTTAGCGAGACTGACTCGAAAAGGAAACTGACGCTATCTTTGAGCGGAACTGACTTGAAAAGGAAATGACTGACGCTATCTTTGAGCGGAACTGACATGGAAAAGAAATAAACGCTATCTTTGAGCGAAACTGACTCAGAAAGAAAATGAGTGCTATCTTTTAGCGAAACTGACATGGAAAAGAAATAACGCTATCTTTGAGCGAAACTGACTCGGAAAGGAAATGATCGCTATCTTTTAGCGGAAACTGACTCGAAAAGGAAACTGACGCTATCTTTTAGCGGGACTGACACGAAAAGGAAATGGGTGCTATCTTTTAGCGAAACTGACTCGGAAAGAAAATAGGTGCTATCTTTTAGCGGAAACTGACTTTAAAAGGAAACTGACGCTATCTTTGAGCGGGACAAACTTGGAAAGGAAATGATCGCTATCTTTTAGCGGAAACTGACATGGAAAGGAAATAGACGCTATCTTTTAGCGGGACTGACTCGAAAAGGAAACTGACGCTATCTTTGAGCAGAACTGACTCGAAAAGGAAACTGACGCTATCTTTGAGCAAAAACTGACTTAAAAAAGGAAACTGACGCTATCTTTGAGCAAAAACTGACTTGAAAGGGAAACTTCCGCATTATCTTGAGGGAGTATGCTATTGTGGTTGACATCTTCCTGGTGAGTTATGTCCTATTTGTTCGCCCGCTCATGATTAGCCCATGTCTGGAAGCTGTACAGTCCACACATTTTTCATATGTGGCTTTGACTTGAAAGCTGCAAACTCTAACCCATCATCTTAATGGGGTCTTGTCTGGAGATTTGAAAACCTTGGCCATTTTCAAAGATGGGATTTTGTCTGAAACTCAGAACAAATGCTCCTGATTCATGTGATCCTTGATCTTGCTGACAATGTAGCAAATATCACAATGGCTTTCTTCATCATGACTATACAGACCCTGAATCGTCCTCGCAAAATAAACTTGGGGTTCTTGTTCAAACAATATCTTGATATTGTTGGTGTATTTTGATCCACCCCAAAGTCCACCAATGCCAAATAGTTTCTCCCAATCTTTAGTCACTCCTTGGTAGAAACAACATGTCGTTCCATGGTGACTTTCCTGGCACAATCTTGGTGTGTCATTCTCATACGAGGTTCGGCACGAACTTCCATTGCTCATTGGTTCCCGAACAATGATCTGGTACAACTGAGAAACCTGTAAACAAGCTTTGCAAAACTTTCTTTGCTCGTTTCAATGATATCAAAGGAGAGAAGTGACGAAAAAAAGTAAAGACAAATTAAAGAAATTCAAAGAGGAGACATCGAACGAAAGATGTCTCTGAAAGATAGAAAGAAAAATTATTTAAGGGTGAAATGACGAGCTCAATGAACATGACATACATCTTAGAATAAAGTCTTGACCTTTTCAACACGTTCTATCCTTGATTTTACCCCCAGTTTGACAATATAGAGGCAATTGCTTGCTTGGTCCGATCATGATGAGAAACCGGACATCCCTCATTCGACTAGTGGTGCCCTTTCGGGTTTTCACCAACTAGCCTCTCTCTTTGTTCTTTTTCCTCACAATGGTCTGTGGCGCCCTTTTAGGTTTTGACCAACATGATTCATTTTCTTCTCCTCTTTTTCTCTTTTTTTTTTTTGTTCATTTGTTTCCATTTTTTTTTTTTAATTTCCATTCGACCTCTTATCCCCTTTTTCGGTCGATCTCATCTTTCTCCTCTTTCTTTTTGAGCCAATCTGCCATCCCTTATTTTGACTTCTCACAGAAGTTTCTATCCTAATGGCAATTGTACTCCCATCTCTTGATTGCGATGATCAAAAATAAACTTCGACTTCCCCGAGCAGACTCATATTTTGATTGTACATCAATGCGCTACATTCTCAAAGATCGGTCAAAAAGGTCTTTATTTGGACCATAGTATGGGATTTGGTTAGGCTAGGAAGAAAAGTATTTAGCATCAAAGCTCAAAAAAACATCTCATGAGACGGCTAGATGAACATTACAAATTTTGAAATCACCGCTTTTGAAAAATAAACCAAACTTTTTCCCCAGCTTAGGCAAATTGGGGATTCCCTTTTTTTTTCTTTTCTTTTTTTTTATTTTTTTTATTTTGGGGTTTTCTTTTTCTCTTTGTTTTGAATAGCGGTACGAAAGCATCTCATGAAACGACTTGGTAAAATATTACAACCCTTGGAATCATTTTCTTCTAAGATAACATCAAACTTTAGCCCCAGTTTAGTGAAAATTGAGGAATTTCTTTTGAATTTTCTCTGATATGAAAACAAAAGGGATATTGAGACTTCCCCCGATATGAACACAAAGAAAGCAAAAGGAATATTGGCTTTCTTACTTTTCTTCAAAACTGGTATGCTAAACATCTCATGAACATGTGAATGAATGTTACAAAAATAGAAGTTTGTTTTTATTTTATTTCATTTATGAAATAAAATAAAAACAAACTTCTGCCCCAGTTTAGCATAAAATGGGGATCTAAATTTCTTTTGATGTTGGCCGCAAACTTGGAGGCAAGTTTTGCGTCAATAAAAGAAAACAGGGAAAGAGGAATTTTCTCCTGTTGCGACCGCACCCGAATGGTTGCCTACGTATCCTTTTGAGAGGAATCAGGTCAGACGTAGCTCTAGCAACTTAATGCTAGCTTTTGTGTTGTTGTTTTTGTTGTTTTCTGATATTTTTTTTTTTCTGGTATAATAACATTTATTTCAAAGGAGGGTAGCCGAAAGGAAAAATACACAAAGCTCAAAGACTATTAAATTGGTAAAATATTTGGGTAGTAGAAAACGAAAGCCGTTCGTCATCCCGACCCGAGAATGCCTCGCACATATGTACAACAAAATAAGTCGACCTAAAGTCACAAGTAGAGACGGGACTTAATCACTCCGTATCCTTGGTTTTCGCTCCAAACAGTGATCTTGAAAAGTACACTTGAAACTTCCGACCAAAATGATTATGCACCATTTTCAACTTTTTGCATAATTCCTTTATCACAGTCATCCTCGCCGTCCAGTTAGTTCTTAGGCTTGATATTAGACCATGTGTTTAGATCAAGACGCAAATTCCACACATATGTCATGTTACTAAAACTGGCAAGAATAAAACTTCAAAAAAACTAAAAGGATAAAAATAAGGAACATAAAAGACAAAATATTTGAGACAAGGAATGGATCTCGCTTTTTATTGAATTAAAGACATGAGGGTTTGAACATCAAAATAAGCAAAATGCACTTGGATTACAACCCTGAAATAACCAAGTGCACAGAAAGTTCGACAAAATAAGTTGACAAGTGCTTCTCAATTGTTCATTTTCATATCATGTCCAATGCACTGCTCTCATGCCCTGTCGAAGCCGTCATTAGATTGTACCATGTTGTTTCCACTGGCGTGCTTCAAACATGACAACATCTTCTTCTTTGCTTCATTTTCTTGAAATACCATCAGGGTAGACATGTCTTCTTTGGAAAAAATGAATGACTGTGTAAGACAGTGAATTGGCTCAACGACTACATCTTGCATTGTTGCATGGACAGTTGATCTATTTGGCCTATCGATCGATACAACAATAGATGAGTCATGGCGTCTGATGTTTTTGGAAGGACCAACTGCAACAATCTGCTTGGCGCCATTCCTTTTCATGTCTTCTTCTATGCATACCATCCCTACCATGTGTACATTGTTTTGAACATCATGAGCTGGTAAAGGATTCTGATTCACATTCTGTGTTTCATCCCCCACGACTTTTATCTGATTGTTGTCTATCATTGCCTGGATTGCCCTTTTGAGTTCCCAGCAGGATTCTGTGTCATGTCCAGGTGCTCCAGAATGAAACGCACAATGGCGTGAATGATCAACTCTTCCATTAGGGTTCACTTTTCCCGGGATTGGTTTCAACAGATTGGCTTGTTGCAACTTTTCAAACAAATTAGTGTAAGTTTCCCCCAATGGTGTGAACTTAGTCTCTCCCCTCCGTCGCGACTTTTTGTGACTTGTGCTTGGACAGGAACACAGATTCTTTCGCTTTTGGTTGGGAAAGTCAGGCGAAGCTTGGAAATGGTTGTGTGGGGTGTTATATGTGGCTTGTGGGGTTGGTGCGCGCCATTGCGGATAAGAAAATATCGGAGCATATGGCTGCGCTCTATGGAGTGGAGGAGCGGAGTAATTTGGATTATCTGGGGAGTAATGTTGCTGATGATGCTTTTGTGGAGTTCGGGAGTATGACAGAGGTTGTTTAAATTCTCTCTTGTTCCACTTTCTGGGATCCCGTTTCTTTTCTGTTTCATTGCGAAGACTCTCTGACCTAACTCGAACAGTGAATTGTGGAGCGGAGGCCGATGGTGGAGCCAATGGAGTTGGTGGTGCCATAGGACACATTGTGGAGGATCCTGCCACTTTTGCGGCACTGCTGAAGTAAGGAAAGTCGGGAGAATATTGAGGGTCCTCAACTGTAGTAGGCAGACCATGTGCTTGATGCACGATGGTCGGTGCAATTCCTGAGAGATTAGATGGCACGGGAGGAGGTGCATGTCCCATGGTAATAGCATGATACAGTTCAACCACCAACTTTTTCATATTTTTGGCCTCTTTTGTAAACCTCTCATTCTGCTCAAACACCAACTTTTTCAGATTCTTGACTTCTTCAGTCAACCTCTCATTCAGCTCAATCAAATGCTCGTAATCTTCGAACTCAGAATTCCCACCTTCAGACGTCATGATCATTGGTCCCATTGATCTTGTTTTGTACGTGTGATATGATGCCAGAATTTCCTCTCAATTTACCGCGGAACCCAAAACACTATGACAAACAGATCGGGTTAGCACAAAAATACACACTGGCAAACCTAAGGTTGTTATGCGTCATCCCGAAAAGGTTCATGGTATAAGCCGCGTGTACCGATTGTATCCCCGAAATACGTCGCGTTAGACAAAATCATGACGCAAATCAAAGCGACACATAATTCCGAACAAGGATAAACTTGAATTTTTTTTTATTTTTATTTTTACCTTTTTTCTTTTTCAACAAACTTAATTTAGACAAACGACACGAGACAGACTCAAAATAAATTGCTTGACATGATGCATGAGTCAAAAGAAATATACAAACTGACATGATAATGGGTGGGTCCATCCGGACGGTGAAAATAATGAGACTCGACATTTGAGCGGAGTCAGATTATTCCACGAGGATCGACGCAAATACAACTTAGCTAATTGCAATTTATCGTCTGCACCCTCACTTGACCTTAGAAAAAACAAAAGAAAGCAGACACTAAACAACAACAATTTTTCTCTCTTTTGTTTTTTTTTTTTAATGAAAAACCAAGACTTAACCGAAGACACGAACATAACTTAAGAACGGATTATGAATCAAACCATTTTTTTAATCCGAAAAGTGACTCCAAAATCGGACATTACGGCAATGAAAAGATGAGCATAAAAACTTGATTTTTGAAACAAACTCTTCGATTTGATTTGAAAATGAATCTTAGAGTATTTACAAAATCTTGCCATTATGACGACACAAAGACACAAAATATTACACGAATTAGATGCAAAATTGGTTTACAAAAATTTGCCATTATGACGGCATAAAACCCCGATAAATTACTTTTCAAAAATACGGACTTGACTTGGACATAGACTCAAAGGCAAAAAGGGTCCCAAAATTTTGTCATTATACCGGCACAATACTATAACGGTGCACAACTATGACAAATTATTTTCTAATACTTGAGACCGAACCCGGACACAAAATTAGACTCTAAAAGCTCTTGAAAAAAATTCGCCATTATAACGGCGTAAAATGACAACCAAAGATGTTTTGCGACACGGGACTAAACCCATTTTTCATTTTTCTCATTTTTTTTTCTGTTTTCAAAATTTAACACCCACCCCGATGATCGGTCAGCATAACAACCCTCTTCTACAACAAATGCAACATATAAGATGCCAATAATGTGTCTTTTCGGGACACGGGCCCATCTTGACACAAAGGGGTCAGCCTAGACAAGTGCAATACCGGTGTACCGCACCTCATTAGGTCAAATATGATGCAGATAATTGGGCCTAAAGGTTTAACTCTGGGTGACACAACTGACTAAGTGTCTAGACTGGCTGAAAAAACCCGGTGGACAAACCGAGCGGAAAGCGCATCAGGGCCATCCGGAGACAGTGTGTCCGGCCTAAAACCCCGTCACGCCTTCCTCCTAAATCATGGGCAATTTAGTAAGAAGTCCCAGATGCCACAAGCAATCTGGTAAGTGCACGTGTGTGTGTGTTTTAGAGACTCAGAGGGTTGCGGAGGAAGACAATTTTATATACAGTTCAACAATATCAAAGCAGTAACATTCAACTTTTCATGTGGTAACGGCAAGAATATAACAACCAAATATTTAATAAATTAAAGCATGCGACAATTTTATCAAAGCCGGAGATTCTAGTTTTCACTAATTATCCCCAGCGGAGTCGCCAAGCTGTCACGCCCTAAAAATTACGAGTTAAACTATTCACTGCGAGGGTGCGAGTTTATTTATTTAAAGGCTCGTGACTGGTGTTCAACAAGGTACAAAATTATTTAGAGAACTCGGAGTCGCCACTTGACATAGTTTAAGGTGTGCCAAGTCACCAAAAGGTACCTTGAAAACACCTCTGACTCGTCTAATGGTCTGCGTTTAGAGATTTGGGTAAGGTTCTCAGTTGACTCTCGGGAAGGTATTAGGCACCCTCGAGTCCTGTGCCAAGCACAGTTGCTTTAATGTCGCAATTTTGATTTATTAAATATGGTTGTTATATTAATGCCGTTAATTTGAACTTGTACTTTAATATTGAAAATCTTGAAGCGTCATTCCTATCCAACCTCACGGAGGACTGGACGAATTTGAAAGAATTTAATTAACTTCAAAAAAAATAATTAATTTAGAGTTGGCTTATTTTTATTTTTGCTCGCGTAATAAGCGGATCACAAATCACACTTATAATATTGCCTAATCGAGTAAAATCTTTCAATCCTATTTAATTTGCCTAATCGTTACATTTTGAACCTAACTGTGCTAATTCAACTGTTGATTCAATATTTCATATTGTTTTGATAATGCATTAATTAGATATTGTTTTTAACCTTTAACACTCCTGAATATACAAAAAACACAAATTTTCATAGTCAATCCTACAGTCTACAAAATTATCATATGTCATCTACTTGCAAAATATAGTTCCTATGTGCATTTATTTCATCCATACCAAATGCGATTAGACAAACACTGGCATATCTAGCCACTTATGGTTCAACTAATCATTAAAACAAGCAAAAGTTGTTCATTCAGCTAGTAAATGCAATTTGTTTCATCCAAAGCGTACAAATAAGAGGATTATAAAGATGTCATTAAATGTAAAGCATACCAACATTAGAAATATTTTGCGAATCAAAGCTGCAAAGTTTTCAAGTGCTTACATTTGAGAGTTTTTTGCGATAATTTGGTAGAATCCCTAGCCAAATTTTGAGGAAATGATACAAAATAACCTTGTGCCGAAAATTCCAAGCCAAAAGCAAATGAAACAAAACCAACCAGAACCAAACGAAACCGCGACTAAATCAGCCCTTCAACACCTTTTTAACTTATGATTTGAACTCCAGAATTTATATCCTAAAAGACCCTTAAAGTAGTGCTCTTTTAGTCCTAAATTCTCTTTCACTCAAAGACTCACTATTTTCCCTTTGTTCCCACAAAATTTCAGATTTTTAGAAAATGGACCCCAAGAAGTGAGTAAAAATCCTCTTTTAATAGCCAAAAGGTGGAGTGTAAGGTTGGGCAAAAGTACAAAGCCCATGTGACAATTTTTTTACTTTTCAGAAAAAAGTACAAAGACCCATGTGACTCTTGTACCTTATATTTGACTTTTTGACACTCTTTTTTTTTTATATATATTTTTTTTTATACAAAATCTGAATTCTAAAGTTCAAGGGAGCAAGTCCAAACTAAGTCCTATTTTCATCTAAAATTCTAACTTCCAAAGCTAACTAAAAATTGGCTAAGACCCCAAAATACAAAATGGAAAACACACTAAATTAACTTACCTAAATAAAACTAACGAGCAATACTTTTAGAAATGAAACAAGTGTAGACCAAACTCCATATCTAAGACACAACAAGCACAAGTGCTAGTCTTGTGTTGTTATCACAACACAACAGGAAACAAGAACACATCAATTAGTATTTTTTAAGCAAAAACTTAAACAAAACAGATTTTAGTTCAATAGTAGTTACCTGAGCAAACCATTACAATTATAATTGTTAATTAGCAAGGATAAACTGTAACTAAACAATACCAAACTGATATATATTCATAACTCAATATTAGAGCACACGAACATGATGATTTTATTTAAACAACTAAATACTACTACAACATTAACCAACAAAGGCGAAGTACTCTTGACTCTGCAAGCTATAACTAAACAATACATATCAAACTGAATCTTTAACCTAAAATTAACACTAATCATTATTTGTCTAATATGCTAAACAAGTTCCACAATCAAAGTAAACAAAGAAAAGAGAGAAAAAAAAAACTAACGCTTAATCTAATCATGGCGAAAACTACTCCATGATCTCGTCGTCGCCACCACTACCACGTGACTGCCTTTCCATTGACATAGCTCACCAAATGATCAGAAACAAACCTCACCATCACCAAAGAAACAGCCCCCACAAACCTCCATCTTTATAACGATCACAAACAGCACCCCTCCCCCCGATCCACGGCATTTAGAACACAGTAGCAGGTAGCGACGCCATAACAAGAAAAGAAAACGGAAAAAGAATAAGAAGAAGAACAGGGAAAAACAAAACAGAAAACGGGTAGGAAGGGAAAACGGGGAGAAGGGGCGGGGTATTGGGAAAATGGGATATGAGGGTGGAAAGAGAGGAGTAAGGGGAAGAGAAAGCACTAAAAAACTTACCGGAAAAGAAGCTCACGTCGCCGGAGTCGAGTTTAAACGAAACTTTGAACCCCGATTTACGCCAAACGGTTCACTTTTTGAAGAAACCAATAGCGGAAATAGAAAGAGGGGGCCGAGATCTTTCGATTGGTATATTTTTTGTATTTTCCCGGCCACCGGAGTTGGTGGCCGGCGGCGGCGTGGCGGCGGCGTTCGGCGGGGCAGTGAAGGGTTAGTGGTGGTGTGGAATTTTCAGTGGAGGTGGAAGAATTTGGACATAGTTTCCCCTAGCCATTGAGGCTAAGGGGTGGAATGGTGTAAATGAGGTGGATATAGAAAATATATACTCACAAGGGTGGATGAATTATGGCCATTGGATTGCAAATGATCCAAGGGTGAAAATCAATCCAAAGTTGGACGGGCCAAGGGAAAATGGGCTGATTGGGTTGAGCAATTGGGCCACATTATTTTGCACTCATGGCCACTAGCAAGCCTATATTTATTAAAACTAACACAATTAACTACAACAAAACTACATAAATTTATAACATTATCAAAATTAAACATAGAGTCACATAACAAGTAATTTTTGGCAATTTTTCATATTTTCTATCCTAATTAATGACAATTTTAATAAAAATAAAGACTAAAATTTAGGAAAATTCTAAGAGTTTAACACAGCTCATATACGCAATTTTCGCTGAATTCGTGCCAAAATTAGGTGATTACAGTACCATAACAAAATACTGGAGCTTTGTGGGACTGAAGCTTTATATATAAAGTTCCATAACAAATTAATTATGATTTATCCCTTTGATGAGACCTTTGTTTTAGGATAAATCTCATTATTTTGTTATGGGATAAAGTCTCATAACAAAATAATGGGACCTTTGAACGTGTTAGTTCAAGGTCTCGTTATTTTGCTATGGGATTATTTTGTTATGAGACTTTGTGTAAAGCTTCACTCTCATAACAAAATACTTGTTCAAAGCCCCAGTATTTTGTTATGGGACTAGTCTGGGGTGTTTTTCCAATGCTAATGGAGCATAAGTATGCATGCAAATTTTTGACTATTTCTCAATTAATTTTAAAACGTTGGATAAAACTCTTTGTGTGCGTCCAAAAATGGCTACGCATCAAAATTTCTCATTTTAGTTCACGTACACAGTGACGAAAGACAGTCAAGAGAATACCTTGAAAAAAACGAACGACGAAAGGATATTGTAATTTATCTCTCTTTTCTACATTTCATGTAACATTAATTTTCTAAATTATTCTAACTTTTCCTACATTCTTTTCAAGTTGCTCTTGTTATACATTAGTTGTAACTTTGCCAACTTTTAATACATTTTCCTTAATTCTTTTAGTTAAGTTCTTGTAATTCTTTAATATAAGTTACGGTATACTCCTCAAATATCCAGGAGCTTGTGCACAAACCAGTAGAATAATTTTATAATCATATGATAACATGACATAAAGTGATGTGAACTCCACATAAAATGTCACTCTCTTATACTTTTAACCCACTTTGAATTTATATAGATAATTCACTTAAAAGTTCATATAGAAGTGCCGAAGTATCTATGAGCACATTTACTTTGGCTGTGGCATTGGTACCTTCAAGTTTGTTGGAGAAAACATTAAACAAGAAAGAAAAGCGAACACAATTTATAAATTTGTGAGATTATACTATCGCAAACACTTAAGATAAGGATTATATAGTGAATTTACTAAATAATTGTTGTATTTATGATTTATTAAAATATATTAAATTTTTATATGTGTCGTTAAGCCCTCTATCACAACAAGACATATTAGGAAAGGTGAGCAGATATAGCATCATTGTTCATCATCCTCTAACTACCGGATGAGCAAACTATTAGAAAGTGATAAGAGTTTCAGCTGGGAAGAATTAAATTCACAAATCAAAATTTCTTTAATTAATTAATTTGATAAAGTAACAAAGAGTAGCAAGAAAATATTTGGGTCTTGCGAGCATATAAATTGCACAGCCGACAGGAGCGTACAAGACTAGTAGGAACCGTGGGATTGGATGATCACGTCATTCTAAGTGTCATTCGAATATTAAATATTGAGTGAGTTCTATAAATTTTAAAAAATGAATTGTATCAAACAAGGTTGCATAAAATATGATAATTAGAAGTAATTGGAATACAAGATTATGATAATTATAAGGAATTGGTTATAATTAAGTGAAAAGAAGAAATTGGCTCCCCAGTAATAATCTCTATTCCATACCAAGATAAAATTTATTGTAGTACAAGATTCATCCAACTTGCCATGGAGATATTGATATTTGATTTTTTTTAACTTATTACAAGAGAAACTAATTTCAAGATTTTGAATTTACTGGTAATTATTTATTTAAAATGGTTCAAGTCTTTTATTTTTATGAACGACCTTTATAAACTGTAACAAACAAATTATTTTAATTACTGATTACTATTAATGTAAAAGAAATGTTTGAGCTGTTTGAACATGATACTGAGTAATGGCGGTATGCGCATGAACTTCACTTGAAAAGAACAAATTGAAATTTTATACATACATGGAAACATAAATAAATGAAGTAATTCGAATTAGAAAAGTTGCTATAACCTTTATTTGAAACTACAAATTCTATGATTTCAAGATAAAAAACTTTTGAAAAAAAAAATGAATCAACTAATTAGTTGAAAAAAGAATACTACCAATTAGAAACAATTGCATTGATTTTAAAGTATTTGGGATGAACATGTACATAAAAGAAAGTAGTTGGCCAGCAGAGTTCAGATCCGAAACACACTTTTTCTCACAATAGCTCCTCTCATCCCTCAAATTCCCAATTTCCCAAATCCTAATATTTTGTAATTTAATTTTTCTTATTTTCTGAACAGATCCCTCAAGTTTTCTTAATTTTCATTTTCACCCCTTTCTATCCCCGAAAAACCCTAGTTCCGTACGTCGTCGATTTCCCTGAAAATTGAAACCTTTCCGATTCCGATCTAGCTAATTTTTCCATTTCTCACTGTAAATTCAGGGGTAAAACTGTAATTTTAAGTTTCCCCAATCCTAATTAGGGCTTTAGTTTCTTCATTTCTCGGCGGAATTTTAGGGTTTTGATTACATGTATGGATTCAGATGCAACCGATTTGAAGTCTAGAGAGTGGCTACGTTGGGGCGGCGATAATTGCAAGGTCTACACTCGCAAGCGCCGCCGTGGAACAGTAGAGAATACTAACGCCGACGATACTCCGGCCACCACTGCCGCCACCACCGTCACCGTAAATTCAGCCGCAGCTGCGCCGGAAGCTGTTATCTCCGACGGCGAGAGGGATAAGAATGAGAATGGTGATGTCCCCCAGCCGTCTTCCCAAACCCTAGACGCCGAGGAAGCAACTCCGGCAGAGCAGCCGGAAGAGCACCGGCAAGACCTGCCGGATGAGCGCCGGCAGGAACAGCAGGAGGATGCACTAATTCAGGATTCTTTGGCTCGTAAAGGTGGCACCTTTAGTGAGCAAGTAGCGGTGAGTAGTGGCAGTGGTGGAAATGGCGGTGATGAGGTGGTGGTGCTTAGTGATGGGGAAGTCCAAGAACGGAGTACTGGGAGCCAGCTTGCAATACAGAATCACAGAGATGGACCAGAAAGTTGCAATCTTGAAACGGCAAATGGGTATGTTAAGCCGGTTATTTCAAGAATTCAAGATAGAATTAGGATTAATTTAACTGGATCAAGGTCCATGAATGAGCTTAGAGAGCTTAGTGTGAGCTTAGAGAGTGAACTTGATCAGGTTAGGAGTTTAGTAAAGGAGCTTGAAGCTAAACAGGTTGAGCTGACAGTGTATAAGTCTAGTATAAATGCTGGCAGTATTACTACTGTCGCTGCTGGTTCAGTTAGCTCTTACAGCCATCCACATTATTTGGACAATGGTGTAATTAAGAATAGGTCTTTAGTGCGAGTGAATTCGGAGGTGGGTTCTGCGGGACATGTTGCATCGAGGCCATTCCAGCGACCTAGTGTTGTAGTCATGGAAAATAGTCATGGAAGTTCTATTGACTATGTGGAGAAGAGGACTCCAAAGGCTAATCAGTATTACAGGAATTCCGAGTTCCTTCTTGGCAAGGATAGGCTGCCTCCTGAAAGCAATAAAAGGCTGAAGCCCAATGGCACTGGGAAGATGCATAGTGCCGAATCAGACAATAGGTTTGAATTTGGGTTTGGGTTTGGGTTTGGCGTTGATAAACAGAGACTTCAGGCGTTTAGGAATTGTAGCAGCTTGCTTCAGAGGTTGATGAAACACAAGTTTGGTTGGGTGTTTAATGAGCCAGTGAACGCGAGAGCTCTTGGGCTGCATGATTATCATGTCATCATTAGGTATCCTATGGATTTGGGCACCATTAAGACTAGGTTATCTCAGAATTGGTACAAGTCTCCAAGGGAATTTGCAGAGGACGTAAGACTTGTATTTCGTAATGCCATGACTTATAACCCTAAAGGGCAAGATGTTCATGTTATGGCCGAACAGTTATCAGAAATTTTTGAAGAGAGATGGGCAGTTATAGAGTCCGAGTATAGGTATCAAACGTATGATGGTGGTGTTCCCACGCCTACTTCAAGAAGGACCTCTCACCCTCCTTCCTTTGTCCACTCCCCAGTGGCTTCTCGTTCTTTTGCTCCGCATGCTTTTCAACTTCAGACTTTGGATAGATCTGAGTCAATGACTAGGCCCGTTGATTCCAGGATGAGGACTTCAAATATAGTTCATGTTGCTAGGACTCCAGTTCCTAAGAAACCTAAGGCAAAAGATCCCAATAAGAGGGACATGACGTATGACGAAAAGCAGAAACTTAGTGCAAATCTTCAGAGCTTACCTGCAGAAAAGCTTGATGCAGTTGTTCAGATCATTAAGAAGAGGACCTCAGCACTTAGTCAAGACAACGATGAGATTGAAGTGGACATAGATATTGTTGATGCAGAAACACTCTGGGAGCTTGATAGGTTCGTGACAAATTTCAAAAAGAGTTTGAGCAAGTACAGGAGAAAAGCTGAACTTGCTCTTCAAGCCAGGGAAGGAGCTGCTCAGACTGCTCCAATTGTGGTGAGCTTTTTCCTCTAATGTATCCTTCTTTTCATCAATCTCTCTCTATTAGTCTTCGTGTCTTCATCTGGATGAGATGCTTATGTCTGATATTACATTGTAGAACCCTACATCGGCAGTTGCTGATGCAGTGAAAGAAAATGGAACTGGTAAGTGTCTCGTAGGAGAAATTGTTGTCTCGTATAGATTTCAAGATTCATGCGTTAGGTGGAAAATCCTCATTGTTCTTGTTGTCATGTATGTGTAGGTGAAAAAGATACTACTCCTGCTTCCTATATAGAAGGTGGAAAACGGGTGGATTGTGCAAGTAGGTCTAGCAGCTCGAGCAGTTCGAGCAGCGATTCAGGATCATCCTCTAGTGGTAATTATGATATTCTCCTCCAAGTCTCAACTCTACTGGCACCATGATTGTTGCATGTCTAACTGTAATGAATTTTAGCTAGCTCTTCACTGTGTTATCTCTAATTGCATTTGCTATATATCTGCAGATTCTGACAGTGATAGTTCATCAGCATCTGGATCACAGGTGGGGCTTTCACCTAGGACATGAAAGCTCTTGACGTGAGTAAAGACTTATTTTGCTAGTGCAGGTGATCCTTTATGATTGTGTGAAAGTTCCGCGTCCCCCCCCCCCCCCCCCCCTTTTTTAAAATAAAAATGAATGTCAATTTTTCCTCGCAAAACTTTTATCTTTTCTATTTTCCCATATTTATTTGAAAGTGAAGTTTGGATTTTGTGTCATGTGCTATTTTGCTATGTTGCTGGGTCCTCTAAAGTGCTGGATCCTTCAAAATGCATATCTGGGATTGGACGCTCACGCGGCATTTTTGGAGGATCAGGATCATAGCTTTTTGGGTGTGTTGTTTGTTAAGTCACCATAGATGAGTTCTGATGGAATTCTTGGCAGTGGTGCTTCTGACTGCTCTGAGAACAATAAAGAAGCTCGATGGCACGGTAATCGTATCTGATTGATGTGGAATTGATGTTATATGGTAGTCAGATGGGACAATTGTTCATGAAAAGAGTGGAGACAGTCTTATAAGCTATGTTGCTCGGATCCATCAAAAGATTCTGCTGGACCCGTGTCGGTTTATCCCAAAAAAAATTGTAACGGTTTGAGCAATATAGCTTGTTAGAGTGTTTGATTTTTGCATCTTGTTTTTTGGTTTCTTGCATCTCTGATTGGAGCTGACAGTTGGAACTTCATTCCTTATGGCTTAAGGTAGTATTTTAGGCGTTTCAACCTGGGATCCATTCTCATGGATGCGCCAGCTGGTTCAAGCTCTGGTGAGAATTCAAGCCTAGTCTGAACAGGAACAAGTGAAGCCATGTTACTTCTCCTTGCATATCTACTGTGGTCAACTGCTACATTTTGCTGGTAGAAGTGAGCTTGTCTTGACCAGCGTTTTCAGAATTTGACAAGATACCGGTTCACATAGTAATTCAGTGAACAAAGGCTTGTCGAGGAACGGCTAGGTATTACTTCATTGACTATTTCTTGATTTATATTTGTTGGTTTGAGGCTTGTATTTTAGATTCTTGCCTTCTATTTTGACACTAACCTAGTGTTTTTGCTCATCATTGAGAAAGTGTTGTGTAACCTTGTCTAATATTTTAGCAAAAAAAAAAAAACCTTGTCTAATATTTGGTTTTTGCAGGAAACCTTCTCTGTGAGTGCATTGTAACAAAGCCTGTTCAATACTGGTGTGAAAGATGTCTACTGCTTGAATGATGGTTTCTTTGCCTTCATGTGTTGTGACGTGTCTCGGTGATTCTGGGATTCTTCTTGTCATTTAGCTTGTCAAGCTATACACACAAGGGGGTGGTGCTTGAGAGACGCAAGGCACATGTTTATTGCCAAGATTGTGGGTGTACCAAGAGCAGTCAGATGATGTGTATCGGATGATTTGTATTGTTTGCTTTGTTTTGGAAATATGTATTGCATTGTTAAACTTCATCAGAAATGAAAATGGAAATCGCAGTAGGGTGTACATATTCTCATATTTGTTTCTGTGCCTCAGTTATGATTACACATCTTTTCCCTTGTAGTGTGACATTTAGTACTTTTTTTCAATGGTACCCTGTGCTCTTAAAAGCCCAACCCTATGGCTTGCCATGTACTTTTAAAGTTGGTCGTTATCTCTGTTTCAAAGTTGCTCCAATTTAAATGAGTTGGCTCCTAATGCCTTTTTGGTTTCTTGTCTGGAAATATCTGAGCTGCTACGTTTAAACATGATAATCAGTATTACATGTTTAACGTGTCTGGGTTTCGATGATACATATATGAAAAATTGGATGCTTTTGGTGAAATTTTTGAAGTCTCCATGTCTTGCTAGAAATTTGGCCTGATGCATCTACTTCTAACCGAGCTGGGACTTCCCCTTTCGGCATTTAGTGATAACTATTTTCCAGAGAGCTCTGCCACCAAGGTGATTTAGAGATGTGCTTAAGCTATATAAGTTGATATATCAAGTACCTTAAATATTAATTACCTATGCCTAAGTGAGAAGTTAATGTACAAACACACGACATATATCTATTGATTAGGGGTAAACATTGCAAATGAGCTCTTACTGTGATTATGTATGCCAAGCAAAGGTAAAATCTGATGGTGAGTAGGCAACAACTGAAAACTTCACTATATTCCAAGTTGTGCATAGTTGACCTAAAAAAGTACAATAGCTGCAGGTTAAAACGACTTAAAGTACAGCAATTGATCATCAACATTCTCAACCTCAAATTAACTCGTTGCTTCAAACCATTACTTAAAAGAAGGCTCAAAATGACCGAGAACCCCACAGTAAGCATCTGCACATATAGTAGACCAACTTTTCATAATATTAAGGCAAATAAATTGTCGCAAGTTTGCAAATCATTATTTTCTAGAAATGATGTGTATATCTAAAGTTACTTTCGAATAATCTAAATCTATGCCTCCAGCTGCAAGAATCTCGCAAAGGATACAACATAATTGCCCAAAAGGGTCCAAAACTGTCGCTAAACTAGATAATTTTGTTTCTAGTTCTCACTTGCAAACTTGACTCCCTTCTCAATGGAGGCTTTCAGCTCTGGCAGAAGAGCTTCAAGTCCTTTCTTCTCGTAGTCTGTCAGTGGGCCCAATCCTAGAACTTCCTCCACTCCATTTTTGCCTAGTCTCACCTGAAAGAGTTAAAGCAATGACCAACTCAGAATCATTGAAAACCATACACATCACTGAATATCGTATATAAAAGCACAGATTGGGCAAGAAAATCAAGCAGCAAAAAGGGTTGAGACTGAGTGGAAATTAGAATACTAGGCCACGAACTGCTTAGAGTGAAGCCCCCCCCAAACCACAATTAGTCAGTTGAAACACAAAGTAGTGAGTTTAGCCTCAGAGGGCAAACCAACAAGCTTATCTACATTCAGATGTGTGCATGACTCGGAATGATTAATACCCTTAAGAGACGTCAGAAGTAGTTATTAAAACATTCCAACAACCCTGTTGAAAAGTTATCTACCAGTTGACAAATGCATAATTAAGATCAATTGATGACTTGAGATGTCAAAACGATCTCTGAACACATTTAAAATATAGTGTTCTTTAGACATTTAAATCAAAGATAAAACAGAGAGAAACAAACATCCTGTCTTAGGGCCAGACTTTGATCTTTCAAAATTGTTCTTACCTCTGTGGTTTCCATTTTTATACCCACATGATTAGAGAGAGATGGCCAGATGACTCAGAGAACTTCAGACAAATAAATCATTATCCAACAGAAAAGGCAGTTCCATCCAAAGAAGTTTACAGCAAATATGATCTCAAGAGTCTTCATAGGATTGGGAAAGCATTATTACCTTGGATGCAAAGAAAGGCAGCTCTGTAACATTAGACTGCACAAAAGAACATTCCACAACATCCGGAACTCCATTCAGCCCCTTTAAGCAAGCATCGGCAAAGATAGCCCCAGCATAGCTGCAGAAGTAAATTAACTGCTCAGCAAAGCAGACAATTACATTCTTTTTGCCAGTAATAGCAAAAAGAGTTTAGTCTTCTTATTCCTCTATCTCTTCTACGATTCCACAAATTTCATGAGCACAGGGAGTTCTCTTGAGTACTGTATGAATGAAGTGTGCCACAATCTTTTCACGTGTAATGGAGCGGGCATTACCATGCCATATACTATTATGGAAAAACAACTTCTCCAAGAAACTACAATTGTGAGCACATGATCGAGCTACAAAAAAAATCATACTAGCAGAGTATCTATAGTCTTTATATCCCCAATATCCGACTCAGGACAATATCACAACTTAAACAGATAAATTTGAGAAAACCTCAAAAACCAAAATAACAAAAAGAAAGAAAAATTAAACAGAAATAGAAACTTACGCCATTGAGAGGGTGGCTGAACCCTTTCCAGCCTTAGCCTCAACAACTTCTGTGCCACCATCTTGGGTTCGCTTTGTGAGTGCCTCAAGTTCCTCATCTGATAAATTTGCTTTTGGAGTGGCCTAAATCCAAAATTCAGTGATGAATACAAAACTCGAGAACACTGGGAGGGAATTTGCCAATTAACAACTAAATGATACATATATCGAAACAAAACAGGAACGAAAAACGAAGTTTACTTGAGAAAATAATGGGAGGATAGTTATGCCTGCATGACCACCAACTACTGGGACATTGACCTCTGAACAAAGCACCAAAAAAGTAAGTAACATAGACAACTTTGCATGAATTGATCATTTCATGTAAAATGAGATAAAAGCAGTTCCAAATCAGGAAGCGGACTAAGATGCCTACCAGCAACATTTACTTTAGCTATTCCAGCATAGAAAGTCTTGGCCCTAACCACATCAAGTGTGGTAACTCCAAAAAGTCTCTTTTCATCATAAGTTCCAGCCTTCTTAAATACCTCAGCAGCAATTGGGACAGTGGAGTTCACGGGGTTGCTGATCATATTGACAAGAGCCTTTGAAGGATGGAGGGGGAAGCGAAAGAAGAAAGAGGAAAATCAGTAGCTTCTTCAGAGATACCTAAACTCCGATATAACCAACAAACAGAGAATTTGCAGAGAAGTACTTACATTAGGGCAATACTTAGCAATGGCTGCGGAAAGAGATTTGACAATACCAGCATTAATATTGAACAAATCATCCCGGGTCATGCCAGGCTTTCGGGGCACACCAGCAGGGATGATAACTACATCAGCTCCTTCAAGAGCCTGTGCTAGCTGCTCCTCTCCTGCATAACCCGTTACCTACAAAGTCCAAAATTATGTTTACAAACAAGAATTGCAGGGAAGTTAGATTACCACAAACTGATACAACCACTATCTGAATATCTTAAGGACAAAAGGTAGATGAGCATCAAGTTGCGATCCATTGCACAAAAATCAAACAACATTGATATCAAGCTATCTCAAAATTATAACGGGATAAACGATGCACATAACAAGGGCTAATAAAACTCCACAACACCAGGTTTTCATCACAAACTTTGTATCTGTATAACTTACTCAAGAATCTATGTACTACACTATTTACACCATCTATCCCATTTTATGTGGCCTACTTTAATGCTACATTTCTATATACGTAAAAAACAATTTAAGTTTAAACTTTTATTTATAGTCAGACAACTGCAAGTTTCAAATGTCAGTTCTTTCTTAAACTTCGTGCCGAGTCACTCAAATAAGCAATTAAGTGAGGAAAGACGTAAAAACCCTAGAAATGCGCAACAAATCAATTAATGTCAAAATTGCATAGGAAAAAACTCTAATATTACAGTAGAAAACAACCTCAGATCTGGTGTTGATGTGGCTAACATCGGCGGCGACACCAGGAGTTCCGGCGATATCGTATAAAGCAAGCCTGGATACTAAAGGGTTAAGTTTCATGAGAAGAGATAAAGGCTGGCCGATTCCTCCGGCAGCTCCTAAAACAGCGACTTTCCTCTCAGGGGCGGATTCCGATGAGAATCCACGGCGGAGATTGGAACTGGTGGAGCTCCGGTGAAGGATAGATCTCAACATAGCAGTCCTCATTCTTTTACAATTTTAGAGAAAATTGGATGAAAAAATGGGAGTGGAGGGGGGAGAGTGCAGTACTAGTATTAATTTAATGGGGCATAGAAAAAGCCTGGCAAAAGCTTTGAAGATTGAATTAATTAAAATTTGATTTTCGAGGACTTCGTCACTTGTTTGGGCTTATTATTCCCTCTTCTTAATTTGGGAAATTTACGCCCCATGAACGTTGACCAAGAATAATTACTTTTTCTGTACATCTTTTCTTGTTTCTTTCTTTTCATATACATTTTACCCTTTTTAAATATGTATTTAATATTTTAAATATTATTGATATATATTTAATATTTTAAATATATATTTAATATATTAATATCATTGATATTTAATATATTTAATATTATTTATATTTCTTATTTTAAATATATATATTTAATATTATTGATATTTTAAATATTATTGATATATATTTAATAATTTAAAAATATTAAATATATATATTTAAAATATGAAATATTAATAATATTAAATATATCTTTAATATTTTAAATATATATTTAATATTTTAAATATTATTATGTTGATAGGACTATCATTAAGCCTAAAATCGTGCAACTACCATATTTAATGGTAATCTTTTTTTTTTTTTTTTTACCATTGATTGTTTCCTTTAATTAAGGGAGTTAAATATCATAGTATTAAATATTAATATTAATATTAAAAAATATATTTAATATGTATTAAATTTTTGGATACAAAAAGTTATGAACACCTAAAAGTAATTATTTCTTGATGAGTGGATATATATGTAAAGAGCCCTCTTAATTTTCGTCACTCAATTTTTTTAGGGTTTTTTTAGCTAGCATTTGAACATAGATTCCCAAATATTTTTTGGAAAATACTTTTTAGGTGAAGTTTGATATTAAAATGAAAAAGTGTTTGGACATACTTTTTGAAAACAAATTTTTTGGCTCAAAAGAGCCTTTGAGCTCTTATGAAAATGAAATTTAATGCGTAAATGTTAGTTTTGGCCCAAAAACAGCTTAAGACCAGTTTTTTGGACAAGTTTTGCTCAAAAAACATAAACAAACACTTTTTGGCCTAAAAACTCCCAAAAAATCCCTCCAAAAACTATGTCCAAACGGGAGCTTATATTATATGCCCATGAAATTCAAAGTGTTTACAAATTAAGAATTGTACTACCATGAAATTAAAAGTATTTACTCAACTTATTCATTTATTACTGTATATCTTTGTTATACTTTATGCCATAGGTAGGTATACTGCATAAATAATAGTACACAAGTCTAGATATGGATGTATACAGTATAATGCATAAATAATCATAATCATAATATATTAAAAGAGGGAATACCTAAGTAAAAAGTGAAAGACGTTATTACCCTTTTGCTAAGCACGGTTGATATATTATTTAAGAATAAAAATGTAAATACATATTTATAATAGTATTATATTTGATATAATGAATGTGATGCAGTTAAAAATATTAACTAAAAATAGGAGTAATACAAATAGATAACCTAATTAAGATTGACTCTACATATTACGATATTTGTAGTAGTTCAGTGAATTTATTACACGATTTGCACTTGAACTCTGTACCATTTCATTAAGTTAATCTCTTCGAATTCTAAAAGCATCAACAACTAACTCTTCCAATTCCATAAGTTATCTTCTTACATAATTTTCTTAACCTACACTTTTCAAATTTTGACACAGTAAAAAAAAAATATAAAAGAATCAACATAGCTCCTTTTGAGAGATGGAAAACTACCCACAGTCTTCATTACTGCCACATTTGAAAATTCTTTGTTGCTTGATTATTAACTCTTGTGTGTCTATTCTCTCAATTGATTTTTTTCCCACAATTCTTATATGTGTCATTAAAATATTTGGACTTTGTCAAGCAAGTGATACTTTTAATTAGTTAACTATATTTGTTGTTTTGTGGATTTTAATTTTTCTCTCTTGGAATTTTCAGCTCAAGTTGTGCTGATTATCTAACTCATTTTAAGAAGACAACTCGAGGACAAGAATCTGAACTTATGGTAATATATCATGGTGATATCTTCAAGTAATGTAAGTACACATATATTTACAAATATTTGTTTCTGAAAACGGCCAGTTTTTTAATCAGTAAGTATTTCTCTTTTCATTTTTATCTTGTGAGTTGATTTCTCGGTCTAAATCTCTCACTGCTATATTTTAATTTTTTTTAATCTTAAACTTGCATGTTTCTAATGCTCTTTTCTCACTTAATTGTAGGAGCAATATTTTTACTGTCATTCTCGCTTGAAATTTTATTAATTGTATTGATTTTTATATGGATTTTGCTCTCATGCCTCTAACATATTCATCTATTGAATCGAAATTAACAAGGTCTTCAAGGTGTGCTGCATTCGTCGAAGGACTTCGACTACTAAAGTTACCTCTTCAACCTTCCTTTTTATTTTTTCTCAAGTCTATTCATTCATATTGCATATTTACGCAAGTTTATCCTTCATTTCCTTGCATTTATTTGAGGTTTCTTTGTCAATAATCAAGATTAGCTTCATATGTGGAGATAGATATACTTTTATGAGCAATGTGAATATAAATTTAACACATCATATTATTTTGATCTTAGCTTCTAATCGAATACAAACTCATGTGACAAGATTAGCATAAGACATCTGAGTGCTCATTAATTTTTTTATCATTCATAAACTTTGTACTTATTATGTGGGTACATTCTCAAAAACATTGTACTTATTATATGGGTACACGCGCAACGCGCGTGCCCATAAACTAGTATAATATACAAGTCTAGATGAGTAAAGCATATAAAAACTTATGGGTAGAGGTGGGTAATATTTTGATTTTAATAGGTATTTTCGTAAACCTCCCAATTTTATATTACCCCGATCTATTATAATTTAGTCAATTGAGTTTAAAACTTCACCTACAAACTACTTTCTCCGTCTCATAACATAAAGTTTAATTTTTTTTTAGAAAAAAAGGAAGAGGAAGTAAATGTTACTGTATAAATCTCATATATTTGTTTATCCCTTATTATATGGGTACACGCGCAACGCGCGTGCCCATAAACTAGTATAATATACAAGTCTAGATGAGTAAAACATATAAAAACTTATGGGTAGAGGTGGGTAATATTTTGATTTTAATAGGTATTTTCGTAAACCTCCCAATTTTATATTACCCCGATCTATTATAATTTAGTCAATTGAGTTTAAAACTTCACCTACAAACTACTTTCTCCGTCTCATAACATAAAGTTTAATTTTTTTTTAGAAAAAAAGGAAGAGGAAGTAAATGTTACTGTATAAATCTCATATATTTGTTTATCCCTTATTATATGGGTACACGCGCAACGCGCGTGCCCATAAACTAGTATAATATACAAGTCTAGATGAGTAAAACATATAAAAACTTATGGGTAGAGGTGGGTAATATTTTGATTTTAATAGGTATTTTCGTAAACCTCCCAATTTTATATTACCCCGATCTATTATAATTTAGTCAATTGAGTTTAAAACTTCACCTACAAACTACTTTCTCCGTCTCATAACATAAAGTTTAATTTTTTTTTAGAAAAAAAGGAAGAGGAAGTAAATGTTACTGTATAAATCTCATATATTTGTTTATCCCTTATTATATGGGTACACGCGCAACGCGCGTGCCCATAAACTAGTATAATATACAAGTCTAGATGAGTAAAACATATAAAAACTTATGGGTAGAGGTGGGTAATATTTTGATTTTAATAGGTATTTTCGTAAACCTCCCAATTTTATATTACCCCGATCTATTATAATTTAGTCAATTGAGTTTAAAACTTCACCTACAAACTACTTTCTCCGTCTCATAACATAAAGTTTAATTTTTTTTTTTTTTTTAGACAAAAAGGAAGAGGAAGTAAATGTTACTGTATAAATCTCATATATTTGTTTATCCCTAACCAAATTAATGTTTACATATATCAACATTAATTAACTACTGATGAAGTTCTAGAGTAAGAAGTTCTCTCCCCTCTCTCTAACTTCCCTTCCCCGATCTTCTTTCATCTCTTCAACTTTATTTCTTTCTTTGACCAATACTTAATGACAGACTTTGGAAACTCAAACATTTCCACCGTTTCAGTCCCCGATGATCCATCTCCCAACATCCCACCTAAACCTCCGGATATCCATTCCATGGAAATAGAAAATCCACCTAACTCGTCTTTCAAAGATAAACTTTTGGAATTCGAATCTATCATTCTCAATTCCACTCTTGAAGATACTACAAATCTATCTCAATTAAATCTCCCAACTTCTTCATCCCAGCATGCTACAAATCCTATTATTTTACTATCTGATGAAGAAACCAAACGCCTGTATCAACCATGGAGATATTCAGTCATTATTAAACTATTTGGTATGCGCGTTACACACCAATATCTAAAAACAAAAATCACTACTCTCTGGAAACCTACAGAACTATTTCCTCTCATTGATCTAGGCTCTGAATACTTCATAGTAAAATTCGTAAAGGAGGAAAATATGATTAAAGCGCTTGCTCAGGGACCCTGGTTTATCAATGGTCGCTTTTTATCGGTTACAAAATGGAAACCAAACTTTGTTGCAAGTGCAGAAAAGTTAACATATTCTGCGGTATGGGTGCGTCTTCCTCAATTACCAACGGAGTTCTACGATGGAGCTATCCTTAGACGTATCGGAAACGCGATTGGTAAGCTATTAAAAGTGGATGCATGTACAAGCGCGACTCTCAGAGGCAGATACGCGCGACTCTGTGTGGAAATTCCTCTGGAAGAACCGGTTAAATCATATATTCAAATAGGTCATCATAAACAACATATTGTATATGAAGGTGATGGTATATTATGTACTGGTTGTGGTCGTTTTGGTCATACTATAGATTCTTATCTGTTTAAGTCACCTTCCATTGCTGATCAGAAATCAACGTCTAGGCATTCAACTTCTCAGCATACTAATGATCGTTCAGATGAGGAGCACTGGGAAATAGTTTCTTTCCCTAAGAAGAAGAATTCATCTCGCCCTCGAGCCAATAAACAGGTGCAACACCCTCAAGAACAATCCTCAGGTATTCATGTTAAAATGTTTGACGCAACCTCAGGTAAGTATATTAACACTCAAAGATTTACTTATGTGAAAAAACCTTTGGTTATTCCTAAGAATATTGACAAAAATATGATTAATAATGCTAGATCTGATTCTACTTCTAATTCTCTGAGGGAAGATAATCCTTCTGTTAAGCCTATAAATACATATAATACTTTTAATATATTGATGAATTCTGATCCTGACACAACCAAACTCGGCGACAGTATAATGCCAAAAGAAGCTTTACAACCTTCTCTCACTGTTGCTGCTGATTGGCCTTGTTCTAAGGCTCAAACAAGTGTCATCCACGTGTCTCCTTCTCCTACTTCCAAAGAGCCTGTGCAATCATTAGAAAACGTAGGATTTCACAAAAATATTTTAAAATCAACCGATAGCAACACCTCATTACATGCAAACAATAATAGTCAAGCTATTACCAACTCTCCAAGTAACAAAAAAAAATCTGAACAAGTGGCCTCAAGCGTTTTACAAGTGTCAATGGACATCGACTCCATTGCTCACAATAAATTATGTGAATCTCTCTCGACCAACAGCATGCAAATTCAATCTACCTCTAAAGATTTGCATATTTCTTCTCCAGAAGATCACTCCATTGTCATTCATAATATACGCCAACCTACTACTTCTCATGGCATCCAGCTCCTCAGCAAACTCTCACAGGAAAACGACACTGGTAAACATCAACTCCATTCCAATGAATCAATACCAGTTTCCCTCCTTCCTTCCAACAGTTCCTCCTCATATGGAAAATCAGCCTCTGGTACTGACCACTCTACCTCTCCCCCAGAACCACCAACCCCAATCTTGGGTGGAACTGGGCCTCATGGGTCAGGGAGTGGTCTTCTCTCTAGAATTGAACGGAAGGGAAGCTACCCTAGTGATTCAGGACCCAAACTTTCTAGCTCAGCTAATATCAGAAGGAATGAAGTTGGCCATGGACAATTACACAAACAATGTTTGGATGTGGAATGTCTTGAATCCACTTGCACCAACAATGACTCCAATCATATATCCGGACATGCAAGCTCAGTGGAACCTTCCACAGCACCTCAATCCTTTAATTCAGCCGGAGCAGTTGAATGCGACTCCATTTTTTCCTCCATTGGATCCTTCTCAAAGTCCACTGTTTTATCCATGGATGCCAACCCTGGACCAGCCTGTGCTCCAGGATCTTCAACAACCAATCACTCCTCCTATATACCAGACTCCAGATATCCACCCAATGATTCCAAATCTCAATGTTCCCGCACCAAACTTGGAAAATCCTCTAGAGGAAGAGAATCTGATTCCTCAGGACAAGGGATCATTCACAGAGCTTTCAAGGCTTCGCGAAGCAAAAATCATGTTATTCCCAGAAGACGAAGACAAGAGATATGTGCTGAGATGTCCTTTGGCACTGTACAAATGCTCAATAAACATACGACCAACTCAGAACTAGAATGTGGGCAAGATGGCAGTTGTCCTTTACCCCTCGATCTTCAGGAACGAGCAGTACTCTTTGGAGATGAACATACCAACTCGCCCATCTCAAATGATGAACAAACCCAATAGTTTTTTGGTCTGGAATATTAGAGGGGGCAATAATGATGATTTTCGTAGAAATTTTAAAGAGTTGATTACTTCTCATGACCCTTTCTTAGTCACTCTCTTAGAAACTAAGATGGTTGACCATAAACCTCTCTTGCATGGGACTCCTTATGATGAATATATTGAGCAGCCAGCCCATGGTAGATCCGGTGGAATTGTGATTATGTGGAACAGTGCTAGGGTTGAGCTGTATGATACTCAAATGGAAGATCAAACAATTCATACTGTTGTGAGGGTAAGACCTAATCATACTCCTTGGCTTTTTAGTTCTGTTTATGCTAGCACTTGTCATGCAAATAGAACGAAGTTATGGCATAGCCTCATGCAACTTTATGATCATTACAAGGGTCCTTGGTTTGTTGGGGGTGATTTTAACCAAGTGATAGAATCTGCTGATAAATGGGGTGGCCGTAGGGTTAATAGTAATAGAGCCAATATATTTGCTAGCTGTTTGGATTATTGTCAATTATTAGATTTAGGTTTTAAGGGCAGTAGATATACCTGGACTAATCGTAGGAAAGCTACCAGTAGGCTTATACTAGAACGATTGGACAGGGGGCTCTCTAATGAAGAATGGTTGAACCTATACCCTGATTCTCAAATCACTCATCTCCCTAAAACCCATTCGGACCATAACCCTCTATTAATTACCATTAATCGACCTCCTCCAAATTATAGAGAAAAGCTTTTTAGACTGGAAAGTTTTTGGTGTAATCATCCGGATTTTAGTAACATTGTTCGTTCTTGTTGGACTAATCCTCACCCCATTCATAATATCTCATCTTTCCAGCATAATATTAAAATCTGGAGCTCTGAAACATTTGGGGATATCCATAAGCGTAAGAAAACTCTCCTTGCTCGTCTAAATGGTTTACAAAATTCGATTCATTATCCTACTAGTATGTTCTTGCGAAATTTGGAGGATTCTCTAGTTAAAAAATACAATAATATCCTTATTCAAGAGGAGGAATATTGGAAAATTAGATCCCGAATCCAGTGGATTAATGACGGCGATGCTAATACGCGTTTTTTCCATTTATCAGTGATAAATAGACGTCGCTCTAATAAAATTTCTTTTATCCAGGATCACAATGGTAATTGGATTACCAATCATGATAACTTGGCTGCCTATACCTTAAATTACTTAAAAAATATTTTTTCCACTTCTCACGTTTACACTGATTGGAAAGACATTACTAATAGTTGTGTTAGTTTCCATTCAGTCGACTTGTCTTCGTTAGAGAGACCTCTTCAAGACCATGAAGTTACTTCTGCTCTTTTTGATTTTAAACCATTTAAAGCTCCAGGGCCAGATGGTTTACACCCTTATTTTTTTCAGAATTATTGGCACTTAGTTAAAGACTCAGTCCTCTACTATTGCCAAAATGTTTTCAAAAATTGGACAATTGATAGCTCCATAAACCAAACCTATCTTTGTTTAATTCCAAAATTTAAAAATGCTAACAAGTTGCAGAATTTTAGACCCATAGGACTTTGCAATACTCTTTATAAACTTGTCACAAAAATCATAGTAAACAGGCTTAAACCTTTTCTAAATGACCTTATAGGTCCTTTTCAAAGTGCTTTTTTAGCTGGGCGACGCACTTGCGATAATGCTATCATTATCCAAGAACTTGTCACTCACCTTCGTAAAATCAAAGGTAAAAAGAGTATGATGCTTTTAAAAATCGATCTTGAAAAAGCTTTTGACCGACTTGAATGGTCTTTCATTTATCGCACTCTTATTTATTTTAAATTCCCTCCAAATATTATAACTTTAATTATGAATTGTGTCTCCACTAGTAAAATCTCTATTTTGGTCAATGGATCTCGTACAGAATTTTTCTCCCCTTCAAGAGGAATTCGTCAAGGTGATCCTATGTCCCCATATCTTTTCATACTTTGTATGGAAATGCTCTCAAATTACATTTCTCATCATGTAGACTTAGCTCTTTGGGATCCCATTAAGTTAAGTCCATCAGGCCCGGAGATGTCACATCTTTTCTTTGCGGATGACCTTACCTTAATGGCACATGTTAATAATAAATACGCTCACTCTATTCAACACTGTCTAGAGTTATTTAGTCACCTTTCTGGTCAAAAGATTAACCAGGCTAAATCTAGAATTCTTTTTTCTAAAAATTGCACTTCTAACGCTAAGAATGATATTCTCAATATTTTAAAATTTACCACTACTACCACTTTCGGCAAATATTTAGGATTCCCCATCCTTAATAATCGCCCCCCGTCCTCATGACTTTCAATACATTATAGATAACTGAACTAATCGACTAGCCTCCTGGAAAACAAATTTCCTTTCTTTGGCTGGTCGTACCACTCTTATTAAAGCCACTTTAAACTCGATTCCTTCGCACACCATGCAATATTTTCATTTGCCTAAAAAAAATTCTTAATCACATTGACAGGATCCAAAGAGATTTTCTTTGGGGTTCTGCCGCGTCTAAAAGGAAAATCCATTACCTCAATTGGGATACTATTACCCTTCCTAAGTGTCAAGGAGGGCTTGGTTTCCGTCAAGCTGCTAATAAAAATTTAGCCCAGCTTACTAGTTTGTCTTGGCGCCTTATCACTCAACCCAATACTCTCTGGGCCTCTATCCTTAAAAATAAATATCATCGTAATCCAAATCCTGCATCTCATTCCTTCATCTGGAATAATGTCCTTAAAGGGCAAAAATTTTGTAACCAAGGCCTTGCTTGGCAAATAGGGAATGGTGCATCTATTTCAGTTTGGGAGGATAACTGGATCCCAAACTCCCCTCCCTTGCGAAACCTCTTCGTAGGCCCTCTCACTAATAAGGACATTCAATTGAAAGTAATGCATCTTAGAAAAAATAATATGTGGGATTTAGCCTCCATTCCTATGACCCTTAAAAGTATAATTCAACAAAATATCCTCTCCATTCACTGGCCATCCTCTATCCAAGCTGTGGATACTCCCTTCTGGCAACTCTCCTCTAATGGCTGTTTTTCCCAAGCCTCTACTTATGACATTATTTGTCCTGAATCCTCCTCCTCTACTCTAGATTTCTCTTGGGTTTGGTCTCTTCATATTCCTAATAAAATAAAGTTCTTTATATGGAAATGTGTTCATAATCGTCTTGCATGTAGATCCTATCTTCATCATATTGGTATTGGTAATTCTGGAACTTGCTACCATTGCTTGGGAGCAGAAGAGACTATTACTCATATTTTCCTTTCTTGCCCTATTGCTATCTCATTCTGGTCTTCTATGAATATAAATCTGTCCTATTTTGCTACTCATAATAACTGGTTGCTTAGATTAAAGCAAGGTTCCTTCCCTGTAAATCACTCAAATCTCCAGTGGGAGGATTTCTGGCCATTTGCTCTTTGGCATCTTTGGCTAACTAGAAATCACAACTCTCATCATGCCACTAAGATATACCCGTCTCCTTCTTATGTTCACACGCAATGCTTAGAATACAAATATCTAGCCGCTTCCCCCAGTAGTCAACATGTTACTGTAAAAATACCAATTAAATGGTATCCTCCTTCTCAAGGTTATTATAAATTGAACATAGATGGTTCATTTAATACTAACACACATGTAGGTGGTATTGGTGGTATTTTTCGTGACCATGCAAGTTGCTGGATCAGGGATTTTTATAAGCAATCGATTGGATTGAATCCTGCCCACGTTGAACTTCTTGCTCTTCATGCAGGCCTCCTTTTGGCCTACGAACATAAACTCCAACCTCTGGAAGTAGAGACGGATTGTACTGATTTCCTTCAATTTTTAAGTAATCCTAACTCATTACATGAAAATCTAATTTGTGATTGCAGGTCATTGCTGAGGAAACTGGGGAATCCAGTAGTTCGACATAGTTTTAGGGAAGGAAACAAGATTGCTCATGCTTTAGCAAAGGAAGGCGCCAGTCATGTTGCTTCTCAAGATGTTACCTCTTTTGTTGTTCCTCCTATTTCCTTGTTATCACAGCTTAATAAGGCTAGGAGAGGTTTAGTATTTACAAATAAAAAAGTTTCTAAGTTGGTATGTAATAAGTTAGCCAGGTTAGGGAACTTAAGTGTTGTTAATTCTGAACACTGTAATGTGTCTTTAAGTATCTAATGAAGTGCTATCGTTTCTACCAAAAAAAAAAAAAATCAACTTTAACTAAACCTCTTGACAAAGGTTAATTCTATGTATCATTGTGATCTCAAACAAACAAGTCATATCGTTTGTGGAATTATAATACTTTTAAAACTTGTGGTCTTAAACAATTACATTTATGTGATTATAACAAAAATTCATTCTAATAATAGAAGTGTATACTTATTAAAGCGGAATACTAAAAGAAATTTGTGTCACATAAATTAGAACTGGTGGATTAGTATTTTTTTTCATCTTCCCCAGTTATGTAATGCTCAGGAAGAAACACAGAACACTACTCCCTTCATAAGCACAGTTACTTTGGTTTGCTAGCCTTGCAGAGTTTCATTGCTGGCCGTTAAAACATAACTATTGCATATAGATTGGCATCAGAAATTTGACTAACATTGGTTATAAATAAGCATTAATCCTCACAACCAGATGGTCTTTGACAGTGTCTCCAAAATACTGTATTTATGGTGAGACCATGTCAAGTGAACAAAAGAGATCAAAATGCTCATAGCATTTGAGCAGAGTTATATTTATCCAAAAATTGATTTCAGTAGCCTTAACAAACCTGGAAAGATGGAAGAAAAAATAAGTACATTTTTCCATCATTTATCTCACAAATAAGACTAACGATTAGCTGCTTGCTAACCAGTTTATGGAACCTTTACAAAGAGAGAATTCCCATCAGAAATTATTATCGGACAGTTTGCACAGGAAAGAGGCTCAATTTACAAGAGCTCCCACTCAGATTCACAGATGTTGCATGCGGCCAATTCTGTTGAGTGTAAACAAGGTAAAGGAAGAGAAGGAAACTGAGAGAGCTCAGCGTGCTGGCTGGTTTCTGCATCAACGTCTGCATACAAAACAGCTAATTGCTTGTATTCCTTTATCAATCTCTTCCTAGAAGCAAATGCCTCCTGTAATAGTTCCTGTTGTGTAGCAGATGTAAATTGACATTAATCGAAGTTCAGGATTTAAAGTAGAAGGGAAGCTTACATAGAGAAAGGCTACCTTGTACGACTTATATTTCCTTGGCCTAAAAGAAACGGTATTGTGTAGCTTATTGTCCACAAGGACACAACTTCCCTCAAGCTTTTCCTTGTCAGTTAGATCAATCGTTTCCATGCCAGGAAGATCAACGGAGCAATCATTCATGCATCCTGCAAAAGCAAAAAGTCATTCATTAGGTAAACCTGAGGAAACAATGCACGGTTAATGGTTATGGATGCCTAGATTTTATAAGCAAGCCATCAATCTAAAGAAAGCAGTACATAGCCATCTGATTTGCTGTGAAGCAATAATTTTGTAAACCTTGTGTCAATCCTCACCCTTATATTCCAAAGAAAGAAATAAGTAACTTTATGATAGAGTTGGCCAGATTCTGAAATTGATCTCAGTTGCTACTAGGTGTCCGATGAAATGGTGAAGATATAAAAGAAATGAAGTAAATAGCAATCAACTGGCATGTCTCTCCAAAGAGGCACTATATCATCCAGAAATCTGGTAATATTTGTAAAAGAGCAACCATTTTGTCCTTCCAAATGTTTACACTAGAAATAGCTGATTTCCAGAAACAAAGCAGTGATACAGTTGATACACCATTCTTCAGTTCAAA
The DNA here is from genome assembly GCA_029990575.1 of Petunia axillaris subsp. axillaris. Classification (NCBI taxonomy): domain Eukaryota; kingdom Viridiplantae; phylum Streptophyta; class Magnoliopsida; order Solanales; family Solanaceae; genus Petunia; species Petunia axillaris. The sequence continues at coordinate 13,250,374 of JARKNS010000002.1, read as the reverse complement.
AGGCTGTAGATAGTAGACGAAACATTTGACACAACATCATCCCTTCGCCCTCAAATTTCCTTTTTCCAATTGTATTTTATTTGAGGGAAAGGGAGAACAGCCGGGACTCTTTACTTTTACTTTGATCTCATGCTGACATAGACCAAAAGTTTGTAAATTTACAACTAAACTATGAATTTCCCCTTCCTAAAAAAAGAATGTTATAGCATCTATGCAGTAGACGCACACAATGAACCGCTGCGAAATAAGGAAATCTTGCAGCAGAAATTCAAGTCTCAATCATTTCTCATTATTCTCTTAATTTTTCATACATGCATTGTCATAGTCTAATCGTGATTTGATAGAAACACATGATGTTTCAAAAGATAGAAAGAAAACAAAGTTTGTTGTACCTATTTCAGCAGGACACATAAGAGCCTTCAACTGAGGCCTTGAACACCACTCAAGGTCATTTTCTATTGACCCAGCATTCCCTACCGACTCGTGATAACTGGAGGCATTTACATCTGCAGAAGGAGAAATCTTTTGAAGCAGTGGATACCACAAGAACGAACACGAAGTAGAAAGATAACAAAAAACTGGAAAGTATTTTTTTTTTTTTTTCAACTCCACCAGAGGGTGAAAGAGGAATCCACTTACCACTGAAATCTGTCAATGACGCAGCGCTTGAGAGAGCTGGAATAACAGTTAAAACATTGTTTGCACTCGCTAAAGGAGTAGACAAGGAAGCTGAGAGGCCAGTGGAGATACTAGAATCTGACTCTGCAACCTTAAAGCCTCCGATTGAGGAAGTTGACAGGATTGAAGATTCTGCTAAAAGCGAAGAGTCTAATACTCTGTTGTCCACATCCATGCATTCATTCTCCGGAAGAACTCGAGTTATTACAAGTTCAGATGGTGGGAATGTGCTTGGAGCGTCTTCAAGTGCCCACATCGTACTTGACTTTTCAGAAACACAAGTAACACCATCTACAAAGCAGTTAGACACGGTCATAGACAACCCAACTCCTGCATCATGAAGTGAAGGTGGAGGTGTATCAGATTCAAATGCTGCGGTTTGCGGCAAACTTTTATCTCTGGTGGAACTTGATTCCTTGGGTGTAAGTTGATCGTCACTGGTGATATTGTCTTGCAATATCATATGAGCTATTGAAACACTGGAGATATGCTCAGCAGCATCAGAAAAACAGTTGCCTCCTCTCTCATCCTCCGTGAAGGTCCCAAGTTCTGTATCATGAAGTGAAGTAGGATGTGGAAATTTATTTGTGCTGGAATTTCCCTGACTTTCCTCCATTGGAGATGGTAATGGCTTTGATAAAGCAATATCTCCAAAAGAAAAAAATTGATCAGTGACTGGTCGCACCACCCTAGTGAAGTTCCTTTGCAATACCATCTGACTACTTGGCACAGTAGAAATACAATTAATAGCATCAGGAGAACTATCAAATATTTTTACATTATTAGAGGCCCCGAGTCGTGATTTAGACAAATTATCCACAAAAGAACTTGATTCCTCAGCCAGTGGTTGTTCCTCCCTGACAATATCATCTTTTAGTATAATCTGAGAGCTTGATAAATCGGAAAAACACCTTTCATCATCTGAGAAGCTATAGCACATGGTATCTTTAGAATCATTCTCACAGCAGGATTCAGATGAAATCCTGCCGTCCAAAGAGCTTAATTCCTTATCTACACTTCCGTCCTCCCTTGTTATATTCTCTTCAAAAACCTTGTCTGAGCTCTTATAAGTTGCAGTGGCACTATCATTTCCTACGGTAAAATCAATTGCTGCTTCTTCAGAAGCCACCACGCTGTCAACTTCAGTTAAAGTTGAAGCATTATGGCTCTCAAGGAAATTGTCAGAATCCTGATTAAGGGATTGCTCTTTGACAGGGTCCTGTGTAGTGCCTGTCACTGCACTAGTACAAGTGCCAACAGCGTACTTTTGCTTTCTATTGACAGCTTGTGCTTCTCTTTTAGCAGGATCATCAATCGGGATAAGAAAATCTGGCACCACACCAGAATATAACTTTTTCACGCTTTGACCAACAGTTTGCACCTGATTCTCAACATATTTAACTGTGTCCTAATAATTAAGAATTAAACCAAATTAAAATTAAAACCCAAAATACTCATAATATAGATAAAAGTGTTTTGTCCTTCCCAACAAACAACTAGTAAAATGTAGATTTCCAAGGAAACAAAACAACCAGAAGAAAGCAGATATACCAAAGTACTTGACACATCTGGGAACAGTCAAATGGTCAGAAAAGATCACATCACATACCTTGGTGACAAATCCATCAACCTCCTGGCACATAGCCTCAAACTTGTGGTATATGTTTCCAATCCATTTTTTGCTTCTGAGTTTCTCCATGGTGCTATAAAACAATTGATTATGGCACTAGTTGTTGATCACACTTCACAATTATCTAAACAAGGCAATGTCCTAATCCATCTAGCAGTGTTTCCTGCCAAAGGCAATGGCCTGCATAAACACCAGTGTTAAATGTTTTGCCATATTACTTGGAAGACATGAAACCAGGCACCCAAGAATACCGACGAGAAACCAGCTTAATTCAGCTTCCTCAGAAATCTTTAGAAGGTACAGGTTACAGACATAGTTCAAAAGTTACAATATCCCAGAAATATTTATGGGAAACTATCTTTCATTAACTTTGACCCAAATTTTAAGGGACACTTTTTATCTTGGAGAAGTGCCCGAAACTTTGCAGACATTAATGCAACATAAGACAAATCAATATCAACTACCATGGTATTTGAATACAAGGTAAAGCTACATATTTTCGGATTTATCAATTGAAACCCGCTAATAAGTAACCAAACTATAACACCTTTAGCATATGGTACCACACACTATCAAGGGATTCGTTGATTACAAGTTTAGGGTGTTTGAATAGGAACAAAAAATCAATAAGAACAAGGGCACATAAAATTAAGAGTCAAGGTGGACAGCAGAGCATTTACAATGACCAAGCTCTTAAAACAACAATGAAAAGCAGGTATACCCTAGAATTAGTCGAGGTGCGCGCTAGCTCACCCAGACATCATGGTTATAATTAACAACAATAAAAAGGGAAAAAAAGGCAAAGATTCTATCTTTCTTGAACATGAAGGGAAAATCCATAATCACACTTCAATTACCAACAATCATCAGCTTAGCTATTCTTAATGTACTAAATTACAGTAGAAGTCAACTCAACTCTCTAATAATTCACTAAAACAAGTTTCATAGGGTCTTTTTGACTTCTACATAGACCAACCAACCCGATGCTGCGTGCAGTGGCGTACGCAGAATTTTTGGTTAGTGGCGTCGGAATTTGGCTTAAAAAAATGCTCCAATATAAGTTGTTGCTGCTGCGATTCAAACTCTAGACCCCATAGTTAAATCATATGGGCTTGGACCAGCTCTACTAAGATTGCTTTTGTTTCAACATTGTCATCCTTTTTTTTTATAGGCAAACTTCTACTTTTACTGATTTTATATATGTATATATAGCAACAAATTTCAATTCAGCGGTGTCGGACGACACCGGTACACTAAGGGTATTTCCGCCCCTGGCTGCGTGATCGCGGGATGCTTCGTGCACCAAGCTGCCAGTTTTATCGACCAAGCAACCCCCCCCCCCCAACCCCCCAAAACCAACCCACCCCACATCCTCTATGGCTATAAATATCAAGAAAATTAGTAGATGATCTGTAAAAGCAACAATGGTAAATTTACCTAGACTTTTTCAACATCCTAACTGAAGCAACAATGGTATTTACCACCTGAAATACGTTGAAATACTATGAAACCTCAAAAGGGTTATCACTAAACAAGGAAAACAAACTACTTAAGGTAAAACAACATATTGCTGCAAGAAAAAAAATGAAACTTTACAGAAACCAAAAAAGAAAAGTGAAGTAAAAGAAAGAACTTACAGTAATATATTATGAAGAAAGTGATGAATTGGGAGAAGGGTTTTGGAGTTGTTGAAGAATCTTTCTTTGTGTATATATATAGTATATAGACTTTATATGTTACATGAAAAAAGGTTTCAGAAACTTTTGGTTGTTTTTTGTTGGGTATGGTATAAAAGCTTTTCTCTTTTGTTAATAGGGACTTCACTTTTTGTTTGGTTTTGTTTTGTTTGAATTAGTATTAAATTATCTTCTGGGATCACGCAACAATCAATCCCAAAGTTCAGCTCTTTTTTTCATATATGCAGTTGAATTGTACTTGCGGCAACCTTTTCATGATAGGATTATTCACCTCCCTTATTTTAGTGCAAAATTAACTCGATTTGTGCTAGGAAAATATTTCACTATTTGCACTGGATACAACAACATACTTCCTAATATTTCACCCTATAATAACAGTAATTAAGCACCCACAATTTTAAAATCTTAGGCCCGCCACTGCTTACACTCACTAAAATGGAGAGGCTGTTTCCGATAGACCCTCAACTTATTTGCACCTGAATAATAGTGTTTGATATATTTTAAGTGTAACAATGCAAGAAATATGGCCAACATTATAATTTTAGATACAAAAAAATAGTTGACAAATTAGCCAATATTAGGAAAAATGGTCATTTTGCAAAATGCACACTTGAACATACAAAAGAATGATTAAAAACTCTATCATTCTTATTATTTTGATCATCATTAATATGATCATTTTCCCTCTTTGTTTAGTTACCTATTGTTATTACCAATAAATCACATAAGTTTTAATTTGAAAACAGAAAAGGTTTAAATTCATTTGCAGAAATAATCTTTCTACTTATAATAAGGTAGGACTAAGGAATGCATATACCTTGAAACTATACTAAATATATTGTTGTGGAAAAGGTATAGACCTCTCTTAACATATCAAACTTGTCTCATTGTTGTCAGTCAGCCTTTTGGACTCCAATGCCCACATTGTTGTTTTTGTACTACCTTTTCGCTTAAAACAAAAGGTAATGTGACATGGTTATATCTTATGGTGACTATGGTCTAATTATTGACTTGACACCCATATTTAATCTAATATGTAACTTTACGTGCATCTTTAAAATTATCCAACCTATATAGATTAAGGCATAAGGTTAGATAGTAATTGAGTGATTTCTATTATATTATACTATATGTTATTATTATTTTATGGTTCGTTGTTAGTGTTGGTGTCTTTTTGTCTAGTTTTGAGTTTATGCCATCACTTTCTTCGTCATGATATTTTGCATGTCTTTTTCTTCCTAACATGTTTTCAAAGTATTTGTCTCTAGTTGAGGGTCTACCGGAAACAACCTCTCCACTTTGGTGGTGTGGGTAAGATCTCGCACATCTCACTTTTTCTAGACCCCACTTGTGAAATATCTTTAAAAATGTTGTTGTTTGTTACTAATGCATATGTATGTAGCCAACCCACTCTAAGACCCAAACTTGACATTTCAGGGTGCTGAGTCCTAAAAGTGAGGTAACTAAGCCCATTATAATTTTGAATAGAGCTTAGCTGAAACCCTGAGGGGTAGCTCACTTGGTAAAGGCCTGAGGACAAAGTCCTTTGGGTCGCCAGTTCGAGCCCCCTCAGGGCCACTGGGGGCATTACAAACCGGCCTTGTCTCCGGGGCCCCGTGGAACTAACTGGGTAATCGCATTGAAACAGCGGGACCTGGTGGGTACAGCTAGTCGGGTAACGCTAAGCGATATCCGGAAACCACGGTTAACAAAAAAAAAAAAATAGAGCTTAGCTGAGTTTGATATTTTATGGATACGAGCTCAACTAACTTTGCTACAATTTGATTGAGTATGAGTTGATTCTTTTCTATTGTGTCTGCATACCTACTTAATAAAATAATTTTAAAGATAATTGAATTTAATTTTTACGATCATGATAATACAAACTATCTTAAATAAAAAATCTAGAGATTAAATTAAAAATATGATAAATTTTTTTTTTGACCTAAGAATGAGTGTACTAAAAATAATATTCATGTTAAATTCATTGCTTGCAAAAATATATAAGGATAATGTGAACTAATAGTTCATTCAACATAGAAATGTAGTTGAAAATTGTTACTCCTTATAATACAAACCATAATACGTATAGTTAAGAAGAAGAATAAAATAAAAAAATTTGTATTTTTACTAATAAAATTAAATTCTTAAATTATAAGGTTAATTTTCATTTGTCATCTATGAGTTGGATTAATTTTAGTTAGAATTGAACCATGAACCACCCCTTGTCCTCCTCCTATTAGGGTTTTAGAGTAGCTCTTTGTATCTAACGCCTAAAACCCTTCTCTTTATATCTCTTCTATAAGCCATACTTAAAATCTTACCTATCATTGCAGATAAGGGAGCACCAAAATACAATTTAAGGTAACCCCTCTTCTTTAAATTTATATATTCCTTTAATTATACTAAAAAAGGACCTATCTTTTAAGCTAAAATTCATATTTTTTATTCAAGATTGCCGCCAACTTGAGATGCTAATTCGAAAAATCCGATCTTTGAAAATGATTTCTCAGCTTAACAGGCTATTCATTGTTTCCCCTACTAGTACTGATAAAGGTTGTTCCACTTCTCAGAATAATTATCCATCGTTGAATATCCGATGTTTTCGTAGTAATAATTCCCAAAATAATCCTTCTAAGGTTGAATTAACAACCCCCATTTCAGTCGTTGTTAATAATAAGATATCGAGGGTAACGAAAACTGATGCACAAGCAGCTCTTTTTGATTACCTGCATTGTACTAGAGGATTGACTTATGTTGATGCCGAACATATTAGCAAGAACTCGCCTCATTTTGTTCAATCCCTTCTTACATCCAAGGTTTTTGATAGTAGTAGTAGTGATCAAGATGTAACGAGGGTGTTGACTCGTTTCTTTAGATACAATCCGATTAATGAGTTCGAGCCGTTCTTGGAGAGCTTAGGGTTGAGCCCGACCGAGCTTACGTCTATGGTCCCGCGGAATTTGATTTTTTTGAGTGATGATGATGCCTTGCTAGATAATTATCATGTTCTTTGTGATTATGGCATCCCACGTATTAAGATTGGGAAGATTTATAAGGAAGCGACTGAGATATTCGGATATGACTATGGAGTATTGGCTATGAAATTGAGGGCGTACGAGAATCTTGATTTGAGTAGATCAACCGTTATAAAGTTGGTGACTTGTTCCCCTACTCTTTTGCTCGGTGAGGTGAACAGTGAACTTATTAAGGTTCTTGAGAAGTTGAAAATGATAGGTTTCGAGAATGATTGGATTGGAGATTACTTATCCAACAGGCACTCTTATGATTGGGGTAGAATGCTGAACACATTGCATTTTCTTAATGAAGTAGGATATAGTGATGAAAAGATGGCAAGTTTGTTTAAGACGAACCCTGCATTCTTATTTGAAGGTTCTGGGAAACGGATTTATGTATTAGTTGGGCAGTTATTGAAGTTGGGTATTAGAGTGAATGACATATACTCACTGTTCTGTCAAAATCCTAATATTCTATCTCTCAAATGTGCTAAAAATCTCTGGAAGGCATTATATTTCTTATTGGAGATAGGATTGGAAACCGAAACAATTGCAAATATTGTATCTACACATATACAATTTCTGGGTTCACACTCTCTGAAGGGACCAAAGACTGTCTTGAGGGGCTTCAAGGGCGACAAGTATCGTTTATGCCAGACGATAAAGGAGGATCCTTTGAATTTGTTCAGGTTAGCTTCAAAATCAAAAGTTAGTGTGGATCAAATGACTTCCCAGAACCCAGGAAAGTTATTTGAGAAAACTAGCTTCTTGTTGAGATTAGGTTATTTAGAAAATTCAGATGAGATGGCAAAAGCTTTGAAGCAGTTCCGTGGACGAGGAGACCAGTTACAAGAGAGGTTTGATAGTCTAGTAAAAGCTGGGTTGGACTGCAATGTTGTAATTAATATGATTAAACAGGCTCCCACAGCACTGAATCAGAGCAAGCCCGTGCTTGAGAAGAAACTTAATCTACTGAAAATATATTTAGGCTATCCAGTCGAATCGATTGCTTCATTTCCGTCTTACCTCTGCTATGATGTGGATAGAATTCACCTTCGGTTTTCAATGTATGCATGGCTTAAGCAAAAGGGTGCTGCAAAACCGACATTGTCAGTGAGCACTCTTCTTGCTTGTTCAGATGCTCGCTTTGTAAAATATTTTGTTGACGTACATCCAGAAGGTCCCGCAATGTGGGAAAATTTAAAAAGTTCGCTTCTATCCTGCTAAGATCAATTTTCAATATCAGTTTTCATGAGTTGATATAATCTATAACTGAAGTTACTCTTGAGTTTCTAGTTCTAATTGGGTTGGGCCGCTGCGAAAGTTGCCAGCTTTTCATGCCCCCCTCTTCCCAAGTTTAAGGTGGAGGAGAGGGATTCAGTAGAGGCTCTTATATCTCCATGTTCACGTGGAGAAGCTGGAATGGTGGCAAACAAATGTGGTTTTGGCGCCTCTACACACCTTTCTTGTTCCATGTCTGCTGCAACCACTTAGTAGGTTGGTTGTATCCCTTTATCTAGATGAACGCTTCTGGTTGCCACCGCTATTGGTAAGAGACATTATTCTTTCTGCATTAGTTAAGAAGAGAACCAAGCAATAATTACCTGTCTTAATGATCTGCTTCAAGAAGCAGATGTTACCAGTCAGATTGAGGATCTCTTTGTATGTGCCAACATACTGGTTGGAGATGTTAGTCGGTGGATTTGATGCGGTTGTCAAAATGGCAGTGAGCAGGGGCTCAGCCCAAATTACTGAAGAATATCTTTCATTTTGCTGGAAAGAACTCGGGATTTAGAATACTAATATTTGAAAATCCAAGATCTGGCCAGAGGCATCTTGCTTCCTCTCTTCTTCATTGTTTTGTTGGTAATGTTGATCCAGAAGGTGTATTTGGCTGCTATTTCTCAAGGACATGGTGATGTCATTCAGGGGTTGATATGGATACCTGGTATGTTTCCTTCTTTTATCACTCTGATGACTGGATGTTACAGTCAAGAGCCTATTTTTTCGGATTTGTTATGTGTCATGATGTAAATATGAGCTATGAAAGTGAATGCTTTTGAAAATTTTGAGGTCTTTAGACTGTTCAGATAAACTTGGTAACTGCGTATGTCTATGGTGATATGATAGGTGTGGTGTGAAGGATTTTTTTTTACAGCACATGCAAGGTAATTCTTGGTATGAAACAGTTTTTGAAGGGCACATACAATGCTGATCAATTTGTTCTTAGTTGGTCGAGGTTTTTCTTTTTATGGCCGTTTAATTTTGCTCCTGTTTGTTTTCTTCATAATGTTTATAATGATGAATTAGATGTAGGGTTTTTTGCAAGTTTAGCTTTCACGGTCATTTGATGCAAAGTAGAAGTTTACGCAATACTCAAGACACTGTATTTTGTATGTCTTTAATTCATTGTAGCTTCATGTGGGATTGTGATTTGCTTCGGTGCAACGAGATTATGCCGGAGATCTTGAAAGTGAATTCACTATTAATGGATCAGTATTGCGGTTTTGCTAGTTTTGGTTTTCATTACTTCTTTTGTTTTGAGTATTCCTATGAGTATATTCAGCAGTGCTAGTCAATGTACCTTTGGATATTTAGTCATTTCTTTTAGCTTCCCTATTTGGATATACTCTGCTTTAAGAGTGTTACTGGAATAATATTTGACGTGTGTGTAGAATCCTAAACTAGATAAAAGATTACCCAGTGCACAGGATTTGCAGTAGATTCCTTTGTATATCTTTTCCATCACAAATTCACAATTATAGGAAGCTATTACAGGAGGCTGAGCTACGTGACCGAATTTCAAACAGGGAAACATTTTCTTTTGGAATTATTTGTTTGCCATTAAACCATTGATATGTCTCAAATATTGAGCAATATAAAACGTAAATCTTGAAAGCTAATTTAATGCCATGTAGATACCCCTTTTAGGAGAAATTATGCAAGAATGCATGTGTATACTTAACAGTTGCTTAAGTGCAGATTCAAGACTAACTTATTAACCTTTTTATCCAAGCAGTTGTTAAAAACTAAATTAATCTATGAAATCTCTTAATTCATTGATCTTCACCTGCATAATTTTGCTGATGTCGCAGTTGTTTTATACCTTGCAGGATCAGATGTGTGCTCTTGATATGATCACTAAAGATCCAGAGTTAGCAAGTGTAAAGATAATCCAATCAGCATTGGCTGATGTGGAGATAAGGGGTGTCGCTGGAAGTGCTTGAAGTACAAATGTCTCCTGGACTTGCCTTTACGAGTTTGGGATAACTTATTTCCATGTTGGGTTATCAGTTTTCAAAGCATTTCCGCACCAACAATCCAGTTCCATTCAAAAGAGAGATACCTTCTTAATGGGCTCCCATGTTATGAAATTTTTTCATTTAACTTGTCTTGTATACTTGTTATAACTGTTCATAACCCTGGGGATGTTGGTGGTTTGGCTCCGTTTTCTGCTGTTTTGGTTATGTGTCAACATTGTCACATGGTTGTGTATAGCAACAGGAAGTGACACATATAAATTGTGGTGGATGTAGCATCCTGGTTGAACGTGATTGCAATTAATAACATGTATGATGTACCAAATACTTCAAAAATCTGATCTAAAGAAATCCCCATAAAAGTTTTATCGCTACTGTAGTGTGGGTGATAAAATGGTCATTGTGTTCATGAAGGTCCCCAGGAAAACTACGCTGGTATGCTGCAAGAATGACTTCCATGTTTTAAGTTGTTGCTTTTGATTTTTCTCATCTTGCTGAAGTAAGTTATCGATCTGTATCTCTCGTGCAGTGAGATGTGCTAGTGTGGGACAGTGCATAATATTTATGCCAAGAGTTGATTTAAGGGCCATGGAGACGTTTAAATCGAGTCTATCAAGAGGATGGTTGCTCTCGGCGAAGCCTGATTTATTAGGCAAGGAGGCTCACTTGCAGCCCCACTCCTTTCCTTTTCCTGATATCGTTAAACAGGCTACATGTGATGTAAATTGGAAGAACTTGCTGCTAAGAGTTATTAAGCAGATTTTTCATAAAGACACTAAAAACTGTTATCATGAAAAGAAAAAAAAATGCCATTAACTAAAACTTGAGCCTTGATTCTAGATCTGTTCATATTCCAAACTAGTACATTTAGTTGAATAAACCTACTTCATTCATATGATCTAGCAGCAAAATATGAGAGGAAAACGCAAAAACTACAGCAATTAGAAGAAATAGTCTGGCTTGTAACGTGCTGATGGAACTAATTGAGGCAAAGAAGATGAATCATCAAAACCGGAATGGCTTATGGCTTGGAAAATCTGATGACCAAAGTCTGTAATCTGCATGTCCCAACTTGGAACAAAACCCATAATTCATGTGATTGCAACCTATAAATGTTGGTGATAAGCCCCCATGAATGTTACCACCATTAGAAACTAAGCCACAGTCGCAGTTCTGTGGGTACATGTGCTTGTTGCCCTGACATGGGGCATACTGAATACCAACTGGTGATACTTCTGGTCTGGAGCCACCACGACCTAAAATGGATCCAGGTCCATTGTTGCAGTTTATATTGAATGAAGCTGAGTTGGGACTAACGGGCGCTTTCTTCTTAGTCCTCCTGATGGCCATTTCACATGTCAAATGGTGCCCATCTACAAACTTGCTAGGTTCAGAAATTGCTGTTTTGGCCCCTTCCAGTGTTTTGTACACAATAAGTGCATAGCCTCTTGATTTTCCTGTTTTTAGATCAAAACCAAATGGACCCTTTTCTATTTCACCATATGATGAGAAGTAGTCCAATAATTTACCTGGAAACATGTCATGTGGCACATTAGCCACATAAACTTTACGCAAAGAATCATCCTCTCTGACTCTTGCAGTAGAAACTTCTGTGACTGTCATCTTTCCATTGATCCTCTTATAAGGCTCTTCAGTGCCATTAGAGCACTTTTTACATTCTTGAAGGTAACAAAGCCATATTGTTTGCTAACACCAGATTTCTCTCTAGCAACAATAGCTTCTTCAATCTCGCCATAAACAGAGAAAACTTGTAGCAGATTTTCAGATGTAGTGTGACATCCAAGACTTCCAACAAAGAGCTTGCGATTATTAGGACCCTTTTCACAGGATTTATTTTTTGCCCCAGAAAAAACATTTTCTATGACATCAGGGAGAAAAACAGTGATCCCTTCAGCAATCTTGTAAAGTTGGTCATGGGAAAGAGGCTTATTCATATTCTGTAGGCTTCTTTCCTGTTCCTTTTTCTTGTTCAAACGAACATTTAGCCATAATTCTATTGCATTTAAGAAATGCAAACATCTAACAAAAAGTGTTCTTAACATATCTTTGAGTTTTGAAGTAAAAGTAAATCCAAGATTTTGATTCATTTTCAAGTTGAGTTTTTTCAAAAGGGAGTAAACAAATGAAGGAGGACAGATAGTTGCTCCCTATTTTGTTGTTGCTTCACCAAGGTTTAAAAAGAAAGGAAGCAAAAGGCAAAGTGGAGGACATTAAATGCCAATAGCAGGGATCTTTCACATGTTAATGAAATCTTCTGTTACTGAGAATATCAGAACTACTCTGCATACCTGCAAGAACCAAATTTGATTAACAAAAATTGAAAACACAAGCAGGGCCTAGGCAGCCAACATTGCAGCATTAAGTTATATACTAGAAAAGCAAATGAATTGCTTATAATAGAAAAGCAAGTCAATATTTATCTGTTTATAGGATTGCTACTGGCTCAGCTATGCATATTCGAATCCTAAAAAGATTATCCTGTTTAACATTTCGAGGAGCTTAACTTTGATCAAGCAATAGTTAATATAAATGTCTCTATAGTTTATATTGCTTTTGCATTTTATCACATGGTTATGATGTTCATATTCGAGTAACTCCATATTTAGAGTTTACCCTTATACATAACGAGGTACTAACAGTTTGTACGTAGTAGTTTTGACTATCAAAGTAAATGTAGTTTATTATGTTGAATTGTAGATTCTAATGATTGAAATGTAGTTGAATAGTTCATCAGAAACTATTACATTTTAGAATATCAATATGGGAAATGGTGCAGAAAGAAACCATGCCAAATGAGATATTATGCAAAAATCGAAGAAGAAAGATTTGGCATCTAAAAGTTCTAAGACGAGAGCAACGTTTTGGTACTAAGGATTCTACATTTTCATTCTTTCAAAGGAGTAGTAAAGAGGTCATAATTCAAATTTCAATTTTTTATCAGGTTCTACTTACCATTGATATATTTGATCCTTGTTACTATCTTTTGTCAACAAAAGTAGAAAAAATTAGTATGTTTAAGAAGAAATCTCGTTCCTTCTAATTATCTTGTGTCATTTCATGATCTTTTAGGTCTTCATAACTTAACATAGAGAGTATAGAGGAAAAGTTTGCCATACTCAACTTTTCTTGACAAGCTACCTGGAAAAAAATATCATACTTTTGCCTTAAAATAGACAACAAAAAGTTTGGAGTTTACAAGAGACAAAGCACACATATGATATGAGCCTCAGATTTGTTTACTCTTTCCCACTGATATTTTATCAAGGTCTACCTACTGAAAATAATAATTAAACCCTATAAGCTCCAAAGTATGCCTTTTTGCCCTATGCCTACAAATGCAAATAAATAGTATCTGTGATTACTTGTTTCTTCCAAATTCAACACAAGTACACCATCTTTTTTTATTTATTCTTTACATAGAGGGCTGGCTGGGTTGGGCACGTTACTGCTTTCTTGGAACAGGCCATGAGAGTTGGTTTTGATTTTAATGTTTTGTCACTGTTCATGAATTTGCTAATTGCTAAGTGGCAAAATATTTATTTAAGTCCTACATGCATTAATACTCTGCAAAAACAAATTTAATAACCTGGATACGCCTTTGTATGCCTTCTTAAATGAATGGTATCACTTGAATTAATTAATCCTGATACACATAGCATAACATGATTGCCTCTGCAATAAAATTTACTACTAATTAGTTATTTATGATGTTAAAATTCTAGACCATTGTGTATATGGAATAAAGTGTATACCAAAAATATCTTGCAAATTCCATGTGTTCACTTTTACATATAAAAAGAAACAAAAGAGAAAACAAGGTCATAATTAGAATGGAAACAAGTAGAAACAATAAGCTGGCAGGTAGAGAAGAAAGAAGACTAATTATGCAACCAAGAAGACTGCATGGTCAACAATATTGTTTACCTGCAAGACTAATCACAAGGAAGTAACCTCAGTTTTCTCCTTTTCTGCTGCAAACACATTGCTAAGTTTACAAGCTTCAATTCACCAAAATCTTCCATACTATTGATAACCAACAACAACAAGTTTTTGACAACAATAAGTTTTTGGCAAAGCCAAGAAGTCCAAGGTATCTCCTTTTTAACACTTGATTTTCCTCCCATACAAAATATTACACAAGAGGACTGTGGTTGGTGTGTTAGCTCATCTCCTCTTGTCTTCTTCTTACTGCTCTCATGATTAACCAAACTTTCCTTTCCCTCTCTAAACTTTGATTATCTACCCTCTTTTCATCTCATTCTACTATGGAACTTCCTGTCACGGCACCGGATTCCGGTAGCCGGAAGAGAGTTTTGTATACTATAGAAACAAGAAATCTGTCCTATGCATTACCTAGTTTATATGATGAATTCAGTTGGATATTTTGCTGCAACACTCCTAAGAGATCCCAGAAGTTCATCATAAAAGATGTAAATTGTGAAGCAAGGCCAGGAGAGATCACAGCTATTGCTGGTCCTAGTGGGGCTGGAAAAACAACACTGCTTGAAATTCTTGCAGGGAAAATATCACCAACAAAGGTCACTGGCCAGGTACTAGTTAATGGTCATCCTGTGAATGCCAAATGTTATCGCAGATTATCGGGGTATGTCACACAAGAAGATGCCTTGTTTCCTCTGCTCACAGTTGAAGAAACATTCATGTATAGTGCTCTTCTGAGGCTACCAGGCGGGAGAAAAGAGGCTGCAGATAGAGTCGGAGTGCTGATTAAGGAGCTTGGCTTGGAACATGTTGCAGGTTCCAGAGTTGGGGGAGGATCAAACGGGGGAATTTCAGGTGGCGAAAGGCGTAGGGTATCAATTGGAGTTGAATTAGTACATGATCCTGCTGTTATTCTCATTGATGAACCAACTTCTGGGCTGGATTCAGCATCAGCACTTCATGTCATATCACTCCTTCAACTGATGGTGGCTAATCAAGGTAAGACAATTGTCTTGACTATCCACCAACCTGGTTTTCGGATTCTTGAACTGTTTGATCGACTTGTTTTGCTCTCAAACGGATGTGTTCTTCACAATGGTTCATTGAAATATCTCGAAGAGAGGATCAAGTTTTCCGGTCTCCAGATTCCACCCCACATCAATGTGCTTGAATTTGCTATTGATGTTACAGGCAGCTTAGTGATTCAAACTTCAGAAACTCCCAATATCCATTTCTATCTCAAGGATCATGGTGAAAAGAAGGAAATCCCATGCAAAGATGATGAGGGAACTATAATTTCAAAGCACAATGACATTGTAGAGAAGTGTCCTTCCTACTCAAATTCTCATATTGAGGAGATTTTAATACTTGGTGGAAGATTTTGCAAGAACATATTCAGAACCAAGCAACTTTTTGCAACCAGAATAATACAAGCATTAGTAGCTGGCTTTATTATGGGTTCAATATTCATTAATGTTGATGACAATCTAGGGCAGGTTGCTTTACAAACCAGACTAGGATTCTTCGCGTTCAGTCTAACGTTCTTGCTCTCCTCCATGACAGAAGGCCTCCCCATTTTCTTACAAGAGAGAAGGATCTTTATGAGGGAAACTTCAAGAGGAGCATACAGAGTATCCTCTTATGTTGTGGCAAACACCTTTGTCTTCCTTCCGTTCCTCTTAATGGTTGGCCTTCTCTACAGTGTCCCAGTTTACTGGCTCGTTGGTCTGAGGCGAAACATGGATGGGTTCCTCTACTTTGCCATGGTGGTTTGGATGGTTGTCTTAATGTCAAATTCTTTTACAGCATGTTTCAGTGCACTTGTGCCAAACTTCATCATGGGGACATCTATTATTGCTGGCTTGATGGGGTCTTTCTTCCTGTTCTCAGGCTATTTCATCTCAAAAGAGAAGATACCTAATTACTGGATCTTCATGCACTACTTAAGTCTGTTTAAGTACCCATTTGAGTGCTTCTTGATAAATGAGTATGGAGGCAAAGGAGGGAAAAGATGCTTAGAAAGTGAAAGAGGAGAATGCAAATTGTTTGCAAATGGCTTCTTGAGACAGCAAGACCTCATAGAATCACAGAAATGGAGTAACTTAGCTGTGATGTTGTCTTTCATCTTGGGTTACAGAGTTCTCTGCTATCTAATCTTATGGTATAGATGTTACAGAACCAGAAGTTAGGCTTTTCATTCTTTTGTTCTTTCCGCGTTTCTTTTTTCTTATTCTGATGATTAAATTGATCGGGCAAGTAGATGTAATTACACTGAAGAATGTGGATTAGACACATTGAGATGAATATCGTTTTTCATGTTCAGAGTCCATATGCAATAAAAGCTTTCCAACCCATGTTATACATATTAAGCACAAGATCTTATGGTAAACTTGGTCCAGGAGCAAACCTACAACATCAGGAGACTCGTTTCTGTCATTCACTATCCACAGGGAGAGTAGTGCATACAGCTAGTGACTATGTGAGAACTATGGCAAGTAAATCATTGAAGTGCAAAGAGAAATTATTTAAGCCATTTGCAGTGAACTATGCACCAATACCGTAAATTTCCATGGACACTTCATGCTTACAATTCATTACATTTCCAAGGAAAATTTGTCCTCCGTGGTACAACGATGACATAACTTGAATAGCAAGAAAAAGGGAACAGTCTCAATGAAGTATAGACGACCTAATCTAATTATACAAATATCGTATCATATTTACAGCTTTAGAATGTCAATGAAGTGAAAAAGAAACTCCTAACTCCACAAGCTACAAAGCAAAATCCCACCAAGAAATAAACTCAACAAATAGAAGGATGACAGACAAGGACATGCATTACCATGCTGTGATTAGCTCAGCTACTTCGGTCATCTATTGATGTGAAAGTCATAGTTCCATGCGTCATTGTTGTTTTCATGGGTGCAAAGGAATCAACTAGTTTCCCTGAACCAGCAGATAGCGAGTCCGATGAGGAATTCTTATGACTCCTGAGACTCATTAGCTCCGATAACATGCCTGGTTCAGATATCTCTTCATCATCCACTTCCCTCTCACCAGTCAGCAATTTCACCGCATCGGACATGGATGGCCGGCTCTTGGGCATGACTTGGGTGCATAAGAGAGATACCTTCAAGAATCTGCAAGCCTCGTCAACATTGAAGTCGTCTCCCATTGATGTATCTACCAATTCAATAAGCTCCCCTTTCTTGTACATTTTCCATGCCTGCATATCAGTTTATTGTATGAATACAGCTCTCCATACATCTGAATTTCTATTTGAGTTGGGGATGTCAATATGTCACTGTCGCCAGTTGGATCAAATGTTTGCTCCATCAAATATCAAAGATGTTGGGTTCTTTTTTTTTGGGGTAAGTGATTATGATGAAAACAGTATATGAACAATGGATAGACGGGCTTCGGACTATATAAGCTGCTTCAACCAAGTTTCCTCGTCATAACAACATTAGGGTAAAAGGATATTCACGGAAGGTACCCAAATAAGAGTTCCATAATCATGCAAAGTGAAAGTGCCAGGACGATACTTGTTTAAAGAAATGACCAAACAAAATAGAAAAAGCACAGATGTTATAGAAAAGTTAGGTCCAACCCATGCTGATCTGCCATCATTTTCTATCAGCAACTGAGAATCCAGTGATAAAGATCCATCATACTTAATAATGTATAGAAACGATTCTCTGTTCTTAGATATGTACGATTCTGCACGCAGTCAGATCTAATAGTAACAGGATAATGTTAAAAGGAACTCCATACCCGTTCAAGAAGATATTGTTCTTCAATAGGTAACCGCTTGTTTGTGTTGCATCTTCCAGTAACAATTTCCAAAAGGAGAATGCCATAACTGTATACATCTGCTTTCCGTGTCAACTGCCCTCTGATGGCATACTCGGGGGCCAAATAACCTCTACATACAAAAAAGTATGTTAGAATTTATACGCAATGATAAACAAGTAAATAATGACATGCTGACTCTAGTTTTAGCTGAATGTAAAATGAGACCATCAATAACCTTCACACGTTTTTTTCACAACATTGCTAGATCAGGATCCAGGAAGTAGATTATATAGAGGTGTAGGTGTAACACATAGATCTGAACTAAAGAAGTATACTTAAGTGGAGAAGGGTAGAGGGCGGGCCCATTATCCACCGATTATCAAGCTGAGCGCCAATAGACCTCGAGGATATCTCACTTATCATAAGAACGAACTCTATCCTGATAAAACTCAAGAGGAATACTTTGCACTCTCCCATCAAGCTCAAGCTGGACACACCACCCACTCCAGGCATTGCACATTCCTACAGTAACTTACCATATAGAGTTCAACCAGAGCTACATAATTTGAATGATAATAAATGTATTCCTAGAAGCAAAACTATCCCTGATTGAACACAAACACCTTAAACGCCTCGGTGATACTCCTGGAAAACACCTTAAATGCAACCGAAACTCATTGCTTTGCTTCAGAGAACATTATAAAGGACAAGATAAGGATAGACCTTATCCAAAAGAAAGATAAGGATAGAAAGACTGTGAGCAACATGCTTGACCTCTCCAAGATCAAGACTAGAATTAGGAAATGTAGAAAGAAGCATTGTCAAGGAACTTTAAGTGCAAACTAGAAAAATGTGCCTCTGGTAATTAAGACTAGGGAAATAATAATCCTAGACATGGAAGCTTTCAGACAGAAAGTTAAAATGGGAGTACTATGGATAGGAAAGAATGGTACTGACAAGTGCGAACAACAAAGTTATGAAACCACCACTCTCATGGTTTTTCTAAACACGTCTGGGAGAACCATATACGCAGACAAAAGGATTGATAAGGAAGGAAGTACGAGTTAACCTCAAACTAATCTTCCAGAGACTGAATTAGGTAATGTCCATCTGGTGTTGGTTTCTAAATATCACACTTTTTAACCACTTTATGCCCAAAGGTATTGCACTAAAGGATACAAAACCACATTAATTAGTTTGATTCCAGTCTAGCCAAACCAAACCCTCCTTCCACCTTAAACCGTCAAATTAGATTCAACTAATTGAGTCTCTCTATACATTGTTCATGCTCATCAATAAAATGTCACATCACAACAGTTGACCTTGTCTGTCACACCCGAGAGATCCTGAATCAAATCTAAAAGACTGGTATCAGGGGGAACGATAGTTTGATTTAAAACAAAACAATATGTCTAGTGAGAAAATGTAAGCTCGCCATAAAGAACTACAACTACTAGTAGTCATCATCTCGTTCTTCGGGTATTTTAACCTCAAAATATTATAGATTGTTTCTGAATGGCTAACTGATTCTAATTCTTAAATTCAACCTAGGATTTACCGAATGCATTTTGTCTAAGAAAATATAAAAAGCATAAGAATCTGTAAACTTACAGAGTTCCTGCGACACGAGTGCTAACATGAGTCATGTCAGCTGGAATAAGCTTAGCAAGACCAAAATCTGAAATCTTTGGGGTCAGGTCTCTATCAAGAAGGACGTTACTTGCTTTAATATCTCTATGAACTATATAAGGCTGGACTTCTTCATGGAGGAATGCAAGTCCTTGTGCAACACCAAGGCATATTTTAGTTCGTGTCTTCCAGCTAAACTGGAGGCTACTATGGGCACCACCTGTGAGTAAAGCAAACTTTAGTATCCATGCCACCCGCAAACGAAAGAAAAGGAAAAGGAAAACGAAAAAGTTAAAAGATAAAAATGACAATGGACTTCAACTCACCAAGCAGAGTTTGAGCAAGGCTATTATGTTCCAAGTAGCCATACACCAATATTCTATGATCCCCTTCCGCACAACAGCCGTACAACTTCACCAGGTTTTCATGTTCTATACTTGAGATCACCTTTATTTCTGTCATAAACTCCCTTACACCTTGTTTCGATTCAACAGAAAGTACCTTAATAGCAGCCAAACTTCCATCTCTTAGCCTCCCCTAGCAACAGAAGATAAAGTTGGCTTATAATGGAATGGAACTGCAAAATTGAAAATCTTTTTGTTAAGGATAAAATACCTTGTAGACAGAACCAAACCCTCCTTTCCCTATTCTGTTAGCAGGGTGAAAATCTTCAGTTGCAGCCTGCAATTCTTTGTAGCTGTACACCCTCGCATTCTCAATAGTAGAAATTTCTGAAAGAATTCTAAATCTAGTGAGGAATCTTAACATTTCTTGAATGGAATCAACATACTAAAATCATTACCGAGATAATGTATGGAAAAGGCAACACGTATCCATGCTAAAGATTAACAAAGAATCTTAATTGTAGCAACTTGCTCACGTGCAATATAGTGCTATACAAGGACAAGTTCGAGTTGAGTAGTAAGTTGAAATTTACCTTCATCGATTTCTACTTGATGGCATCGCGGGGGAGATGCTTTTCTTCTTAAACAAAGACCAAAACAAGTCATTTACACCAGTTCTTTTGTTTCAGTGGAAACAAGGGTCACAGAAAAAAGAGCTCAGCTGCCAGAACCTGAGACATAACAAAACATCTGAACACTTCATTTTAAAGATATGGTAAATAAAGGTCGAAATTTTACAATCTTGCAATAAATTCTATCTACCAAACATGACTAGGAAATAAAATGTTCACTTCATGTATTAAAACCCCTATGAAGAAGACTTTCAAACAATACATTCCAAAACTACACACACTACAAGTCTACAACAACTTAACCGGTGATATCCCACAAGTGGAGTCCAGGGAGGGTGAGGCATAAGAGAGGGAAGTAAATAACAGAACTTATAACAATTAAAGCTCAAACAATCCAAAGATAAAACAAAATTAAAGCAGAAAAGTAAAAATTATGGTCAAATTCATACAGATTATATGCAACACTATGAAATGGATTACAATTTCCAAAAATAGAAATTACCCTTTTATAACAAATATCAAGAATGAATTAAAAGCAGCTCAGCAGATCAATAACTTGAGAAAGAACAGATTTTTGAAGAGATTTCAACTGAAACCTTCAGCCACTTTTTTTTTTTTTAATATGAACATACATATTCCAAACCAACTAATAACTACTCCCTAAGGTTCATGTGTCTTTATTAGTCAATTTGAAAAAGAACGACTAACCATTTAACTTTAAAATGATTTATAAGCACACAAATATTTATGGCTAATATTAAGACCACAAATCTCAAAGTTTTCATTTTTTTCTTAAATTTCGTGTCGGTTCAACCTTTGTCACATAAAATTTAGATCCATCCCTGAAAAAAATAACACTAACAAGATTGACCAATCAAAAAAGGCACAAAATTTTTTCAAGTTAAAGTAAAAACAGCTAATGCAGCTAATTAAAAGTAGTAAAAGTACAAGGAAAGTGAATTTACTTGTTGAAGCAAAAGGCAATAGAAAGGAATGGAGAAATGAAGAGTAGAGAGAGAGATAAAGTATTTTTCTTTGACTTTGAAAGAGATGGGTTTTTGGTTTAGACCATTGAAGAGTTTATTAGTTGCAGGCCATTGTTAATTTAGCACGTCATTAGCAGCCTCTTTTAGAAATATCATAGTATACTATCTCATGATTTCATCTTTTGCAATTTTATAGTACGTGTTAAATGTGGACACGACAGTAGTAAACATTTTTAGATTGACGTTGTTAAAAGTCAAATGTTTCTTTTTCTGGGAAGGTGACCTTTTAACTAATTAATTTTACTAGTAACTCCCTTGGTTTGAATTTTATAACCCATAGAGAATATTATCTTACGTTGGATTTTACCTATTTACAAATTATACAGTAAAAGAAGGTATTGCAAATTACATAATTGATGGTTCAAGATAGAGATATTTCTGCATAAATCTCACCCTCCTTAGTTCTTACTTATATTATAAATATCAACAAGGGCGGAGCTATCAAGGGGTTCAATTGAACCTCCTTGGTTGAAAATTTAAACTGTATATAAAATAAAATAAAATTTGATACTTTTAGTATATATATAAGCTATTGAACCCTTAAAATTATGAAAAGATCTAGTAAAATGTCTAAGGGGTTCAAAAATAGCTTTAGGTCACATAATCAAAGCTTAGATGTGATATTTTGAAACTCTTTGTATAAAATCTTGGGTTCGCCCCTGAATATCAATAGATATACTATGGTTATTGATGATTCAAAATATATATTTACATTTAAGAAAGCGTCCAAAAGAAAAGAAAAAATATTTGATTCTTTAATAACTAATAGTATCATCATCTAAAAAACGACAAGGACAAGCGGACAATTTGGCAAACTCTTTCGATGAGATGTCCTCACATTCCTTTGAACTTTTTTAAAGTTATTATCACCTAAGCTTCTTCCTTTTTCAGCTAATCCCTTCAACAAATAGTTTACTCATATTTCAGCACTTGGGAACCATACGTCGGCCATCTATATTTTTCACATATAATAATAGTATACTAATAATAGTAATAAAAAACAAAGGAACAGATAAGGTAGGCTGCAGCTAGCAAACTTTGTACCTACTCTTTCTAAATTAGGCAAGAGAAAACAATAATATGTGTTAATACAGTTACTAAAACAATTATAAATCTCTCATAGAGAACAGTAATAAAATTACTACGTACTAAAATCTATTTTATTCAGGTTACACCAGAAAGATAACAAAACACAAATACTGACATATCCCCTTTAATGACCTGGTTCAAGAATCGAGATTAAGAAAAATAATTACTAAATTACTACTACTCCATTGAGTACTGATGTTTAAAGAATTTGTTACTTCCTAAACAAGTTTCATTTATCTCAATCTGAAGTTGTCCGCTAGAATCACACTATTGCCACATTCCTTCAGGCATACCTTATGCTTATTATCATTTTAAGCTCTTGCAAGTTGCAACATACTTTACTCGGACAACACACTCTGAATATGGAAAACATATAGATGATTGAGCCCTAAGATTCAGCATCACATGTCCTTTGGGGGGCTTCCAAGCGGTGGAGTCCCTTATGGCTTCAATTTATGTCGTTTAAGGCTCATTAAATGAAAAGTGTTTCATATCCAAATTTATTCAGTTGTCAATGTTCAAACTCGATATTTGTGGTTGTCAGTGGAAAATCCCTACATACACCCCAAAAATATTGGTGGTCCGGTCATCAGCATGATTGAACAAACCTTCACGGCCCAAGTCGTTCGTGCTACAGTATTTATTTCCAATTGACTCTTGACTTTCAAGTTCAATTCCCACATACAATACAAGTATCTGAATTGGTCTTTGCTTTAATAGTCTGGCAGTACGATAAAAGACAAACATGATGTGAAAATGTTAACTAGGTTGAACATGATATATGGTACAATAAAAGTTAAAATTGCAGGAAGTCAACTCGATCAAGCTGGATGAATTCTAAGGCTAGCTCGTGTAAGTTAACAATTCTTCTAATAGCAGCTATCAGCATATGAACACCAACTTGCTTAGCAGCAGTGCAAGTTTAGTCACTGATTTTGTCTCAAATGATGTATATCTAATTGAGTTCCTATTTACAATATACATATACTAAGACCTAAGTTACATCCATTGCCATAAGGTACTTCACACTACCGATCGAATTCTATGTTCGCCTCTCCAGCTAGCCATGCAAGTTGCTCATGATATGAACTTCAACTTATTCTGCATATATGCGCATCAGACCTTTCTCAACCACAACATAGTTTCATTAATATATGATACACCAATAATATCTGGCAATGGACACAATGATTCATGAGCGGTTCATTTTGGTAAAAAATGAGAATCTAAAGTGTGGATGTAGAGTCACCAGATATATTACTGCTACTTACCTATTGTAGGAGCCACAAATCGGGAAAACTTTTGTTGTCCTCTTAGGGTCGGCATTAATGATATCAAGTTGGGTAGGTCTGGAAACTACAAAGAAAATTCATTAACTAGCACAACTTTTGGAATTCTTGAAGAGACTTTAATAATCCAAAGATTCTTTTCAACTTAAAAGATGGTAGGATTGTAGGAAAAGCAACTCAATTCTGTGATGTCGATAAACAAATCGTACCTCTTTTGTCTAACATGAATTAGAAACAACTGAAAAACATTGACGAAGTGTTTTGCTCGTTACAAACGTCTATTTGAGTATTTACTATCGTTGAAGAATTCAACAATGTTCCCTTCACATTATTGTTATCATTCAAAACATCGTTGCACAATGTACCTTTCAACAAAACATCACAAAATATATGGTTTGTCCTTTCAAAAAGAAAAACAAATTGCGACCCAAACAGACAATGCCTTCTCTGTTGTTTCCCATTCTTTTCATATTGGAGGTTTTTCAAGTAAAGACAAGGCGACAGCACCGGAAAGGCTCTAATAAGGGCAAATTGGGATCTGAATATGACTGCCGGAACTTGGGAAGAATTGTTTATTTTTATGTAATCTCTTTGACTGTAAGAGGTAAAAGAAGTGATGATACTATTGGGAGGGAAGACTTCAGTATAAAGCCATGGCCCTGCATCAGAAATGAGCAAGTATGCGACAGAATAATTCGTCCACATTGGCATATAACCACTTATTTCATATATTTCAGCGCACACTGATGGCAAGTTTATTACACGTTTACATCTATGGCTTTCAGACGTTACGTAGTCCTAGAAGACACCTGCAAAAAAAGCTCTACTTAGAAGACCATCTGCTTTGCTAGGTCTAATGCTTCCTTGTGCCCAATAAACTTCTCTGCGATGGCCAGTGCAAACTCCATGGTAGTTCCTGGTCCTCTGCTAGTAACGAGGTTGCCATCAACGACTACTCTGTTTTCTGCTTCGCTTGGATCTGACAGTTTGTCGCACAAAGCTGGAAAGGCAGTAGCCTTTTTACCCTGGACAGCAAGAAGTGTCAACTACCAGAACTAAATAAATAAATCAGAAATAGGGTACTCAATGTATAAATCGTGTATTGCAAGCATGCTATTTGCAAGACTTAAACCAACAAGGTTTGTACATATAATGCACAAGGCTAAGGCTCATCTAGACCTTTTAAGTCATGGCTATAGCCAAGTAACGTACAAATTGTAGTACATGAGGTAATATTCACTTCCTTTAGAATGGTAATTGAACTCTAAAAATCCAAGTGCGTGAGAATGTTTTCTTACCTTGAGCAACCCGTGTTGCTCTAGGACTAGAGCCGGAGATGCACACATTGCTCCATATGGTTTGCTTGATTCTCTTTGCTTCTTCAGCAGATCAACCAACTTTTCTGAGTTGGCATACGCTTGGGCACCACCAAGACCACCCTGTGTATTTGTAGCTTACAATAAGACAATAACTTCAAGGAACTTTAGAAGCAGCATTTCAGAAGATTGCACTCACCGGTAGGACAATAAGATCGTATGACTGTTTAGCAGCTTCATCAAGGAGCATATCCGCTACTATTTTGACTTTTCTGGAAGCAACAATCTCCAATGTATCTTCCAATGATGCCACTACTACTTGCGCATTTGCTCGCCGAAGTACATCGATAATAGTAGCAGCTTCAAGTTCCTCAGTACCATTCGCAATAGGTACTAGAATCTGTCAAAGAAGGAAGTCTGAATATACTTGGAACTACTACAAACTTGAATATTAACATGGTGGTGGTTCAGCTAGGAGTGTCAACGGTTCAGTTCGGCCAGTTCTTATGAGTAATTTATACCATAGCAATTTTTCGGCTACTCATTACGCATTACCAGAATAGACTTTTCAAAACCGTCCCAATCATCTTGGTTTTCCTTTAGTATCGGTACGGTTCTGTTAATTTTCGGTAGTTTTTCTAAAAAAATTTGTAAGAGCCGCCCTATTATTAGAATGTATCTTTTCTTATGTAAAATATTTATAAGATTTAAGAAAACACATAAAGTATGAATAAAGACAATATATGAATAAAGGTCTCCAATGAATAAAGATAATACTATCCACAAACGGGATACTGCTATTACTTCCAAAGGTAAAAGGACTTTTACTAATGAGAGTTTACCTAACAATTTTGTTAAACATTCAATTTGGAGATGCGTATAACCACGGATGCCAATAGAATACCTCACATCTACTTCGATCATGTATATCATGATTCCCGCTGTTTCGCCAAGATACTTATCAGCTCGACAATGCATGTATAGCCATACACATAACAGTAGACTTAATATATGCAAAATCCAAGCAGATCACTTGGCCAGATATTAAGCACATAGTGATTGTAGAGAAGGAAACTGACACACACCCTGAACAGAAACAGTTCTCAGCCAAAATCTTACCTGTGGCTTACTCGTGAATGTCCAATTGACCGAATTAAGCTCAGCAAATGTAAACTCTTCACTGTGATTTGGGCGCATCACCTGAATATGAACAATTCCAAAATTCATAAATAAATGGAACTGAGCAGACCCAAGAGACCAGGACTGCAACACGACAACAACATCTAGAGGTCTCCGATACCAAAGTCAAAATGATTAAGGAAAGCATTGAATTAGAAGAAAGGGGGCGCAATACTACAGTAGTGAAAAGAAAGGGGGCGCTGAATAAACAATAGATTCAATACCAAAATAAGCCTAAGCACTGATTTCGACAATTATAAACGTAAAAATAAAAACAACTATCACGATAAGATGATTCAGTCTCCAAAATAATATAGTTTCTAAGAAGAAAGCATATCCAGCCTGCAGCCAATTATGCACCAGTGAAGACCTGCAATTCCTCCAGCTACTTGTACACATCACTATGAGATAGATTATTCAGAAACATACCCTTTTTTGCAGCATAGTAGGATAAATTTTAACTTCTACTTAGTTTATCTCCTCTGAACTAGAATCACACATAGAAGTGAAAGGTATCCATTGATTTTTTTTTTTTTTTTTAGGACAAGGGAACCCGCTACCCTTTGTACTAGCATACATGTTAACATGAGACTTGGATGCAAATCCAGTGTCCTGAGTATCTCAAATTTTAGATCTACATTGTGCCCTCCATCCTGCCTAGACATTGCTTCCACTTTTATGATAAATAGAAGGGATGTGAACGAAAATATACCAATGGGCCAGATACTTCATTAGCCTTCTCTTTTCCATACAACTCCTCAACCAATGCAACAGCATACTCGATGGCTGTTCCTGGTCCACGACTAGTCACAACTTTCGCATCCTTTTGGACTCTCGACTCAACAGCAGTAGCATACGATGATAGTTCTTCCATATATGACGGATAACACGTTGCCTATCAATGAACGATGGAAAAAAAGGAATCATTACTTTCAAACTTCAAAAGAAAAAACAACCTTGAAGTTTTTTTTAAAAAAAAGTGAATGAACTCTAACTTTCAGCCCCTTCAAAAGCCCCCATGATCCAAGTGCTACTGCAGGAGCAGCGCATATTGCAGCATAATACCGTCCATTTTCAGCATGCGTTTTCACAATGCTTTCCAAAGTTTTGCAATTCCGTAGGTTGGTTGCACCAGGAATCCCTCCCTGCAGAATGGCAGAAACTGCTAACCTTAAAAGCAAAAAATCATAACTAAAGTAAAAGGTTATCTTCGTGTGTCCTTGAATGAGACTTGAACAGAATCATGAAATGTTGAAATATCATGTCGTATTGCTTCTGGAAAAAGGACAGGACAAGTAAGAACATAGCCTTCTTGCAAAATTCATCATTTCCAGCTATTAACCAATATAACGATACAGGGTTTACTTCCTTTCACATACAAAAAGTAAAAGGTCCGAAATTTTGATCCCGGAACTAAACACGTCACTTGTACTTGCCGTGTCTCTTTTAAACTCATAGAAACTAAACAAAGATAGTGTAAAATGCATATTCGTTAACTCGTTAATTGAATTAAGACTTCTCATTGACCCACACAAATATGAACATGATAATATAATCATCAATAACAACACCCAAGGGTGTCTCAGGATCAAATCCCAGCAAAAGCAAAAAACATTAGGTAATTTCTTCTCATCTGCCTACCTAAGCCTCGGTGAGCAGAGTTGCTTGGTACCTGCAGGTAGGAGGTAGCAGGCACCCGTCCTCTCAAATAATTAATTAGGGCTTCAACTATGAAGCAAGATGGAACTTGTTAGAGTGGGTTAGAGTCTCACAGTAATTGGAGAACAGGATGGTTGTTTGCTTATATAGACTTAGGCAATCCTTCCCGTTGAGCTAGTTCTAGGCCCAGATACATGTATTTGAAAATACCCTTAAATAACAAGAATGATTGTATTGGCGTACTAAAACTCAATCACATAATAACAAGCATAAGCTTATACAGCATCTGAAGTAAATTATCTAGTATATATACTTTGAATCTTTAGCCCGATATCAGATAAAAGAATTACACCTAACAGATAAGTAATACAAGCTGAAAATGTAAATGTCAACTAATTATGATATAAGTTATACGAGAATCTATGTATTCTATTGCGAGTTTAAACAAAAAATATACCGGAAGTGAAATAAGGTCAAATTGAGTATGGGCACAATCAGAAATTAAAGCATCAGCAACGATCTTAATTCCGGGTACTCCTTCAACTTGTAGCTCCTTTTCAACAGAGGCCACAGTTACCTCCGCACCTGCTCTTCGTAATATATCTATTGGCGCTATTGCCTCAATTGGCTCAGTTCCATTCGCAATCGGAATCAATACCTGTAACAAATAAAAAACAATTAAGTACGTCACAACAATTTAATAAAACGAGAATAAATAATTTTAGTCTTTAATGATTTGATAATATGCACCTTTTTAGTAGCAGAAGCCATGACTGAAAATGAAGTTGTTAAGGAGAATTGTTTGTAGTTGCGAGGAGTGGAAAGAGTGAAAAATGAGTGAGTTTGGGGTTTTATTATAAAAGAAGAATTGAGGGGAGTGAGGTGGCGTAATAGTGGTGTTGCCATTTTGTAAAAGTGTGAAGGAGTTTTCTAGAGACAATGCTGTTGGGCTGAAAAGGCTCGAGCCATAGGATAAAGATGACTAACTTTTAAGTTGAGTTGGTCCTAGATAAATTGCTCGATAGGTCCAATTGATGGTTACGTTCATTTGTGTCTTTTGTGGATATTGTGATCTTTACTTTTGATATTAGTAGTAATAGTAGTACTAAATTCTTCTTACTTAATATTTCGATATTCACTACTTATTATTGATCGACTAGTTCAATTTTGTAGGACGTTCGAATTTCATATATTCTTTGCTTTGGCAGTGTTGTAAAATTATGGAATTTGTCTTTGAGCTCATTATTTGGTGGACCAAGATATGCTATTGATTAAAAAAAAGATAATGATAAATAAAGTCCTAAATTACCATTCATTTTTAAGCTGTGTAGGCTCATTTTTTATATTTTAGTATTGTTGCTATTTGTATTTTTCTTCTTTCTTCTTTCTAATTAATTTCTTTTCTCATTTAGATCTCTATATTTTTATTCTTCAAATGCATAAACTAGTTGAGACCCATAATCTTAAGATAATAATAATACAATGAATAATTTAATAAAAATATAGTAATTCGAGTTCTAAATCACAACTAAATTTAATCAATAACGATAGACCTAATTAAAAGGAACCCATGACATGAAGTCGTGGACAATGACATGAAGTCGTGGACAATATTTATTTTAAGTGTATTTTAATATTTTTAATATTCAATATTTTCAATTGGATTTATTATTATTGAGTAAATTTCGTTCTATTTTAGGTTTACTATTTTTTTTATAAAATCTCGTTGTTAGTTTAGGAATATAAATTTTCAACTAATATAATAGTAATACTTTTTGGTTATGAAAAAAAAACAACAACAAGAAACAACAAGAATTACTTTTAAGATATAAATGTAAAAATACCACATGGATGCTCTGTTCTGGCATAATTTATTTTTCTCGCACACTTTATGGAGAGTAATATCACTCTTCATGGGGGTTTTGGATTTTAAAAAAAAAAAAGGAGATAAATTAGGGTGTATTGTGACCACTTCATAATTTAAGTAGAAAACATAAGAATGAGTGATAATTAAGAAGATATTTCTTGCAATTATCTCTGAAATAAATTCTTTTACATTTATTATGAATGTAAATAACCCCTTGGAGGGCTTAAATGGAATATTGGCAATGACCCCATTAGAAAATACTTTTTTTTTTTTTTTGTCAAACATAGAGATATTTCATTAGAAGAACTTAGAACATAGTTACATAGTTACATAGATATAGTAGTAGCATCTAATACTGATAGGTTTCCAAGCTTTGCTAGATACGAACACACCGTAGTAGATACTTTTTTCCTAGATACTATACCCCGCTTATCATTTCTAAGAAACTTAACCACAAATCGAGGGGGTGATACAAAAGATACTAGATTTTGGATTGAACTAGTGAGAGCTCCTTGCTGCGCTAATGCATGTGCCACTTTGTTGCCATCACGGTAGCTATGCCGAACTGTTGGAGTCCCCAGTGTCATCAGCAAGAACCTGCATTCCAAGAGTAAATGAGCATAAAGTGGTTTGGGTGTATTAAGCAATTCTATGATTTCAGTGGAATCAGTTTCCACTTTAAGGGGAGTGAGACAATTGTCCTTTGCCAGAAGGAGACCTTGCTTGAGAGCAAGAAGTTCCATGTATGTATGATTAAAACCTGCAGAGAATTGAGAAAAACCAAGGACCCAATCCCCAGAGTCATTTCTAAAAACTCCACCTATGCCACCAGTATTACAATCCCTAAAGGATCCATCTATGTTAAGTTTATAAAAACCCATAGGTGGACTGTGCCATTTTACGAAAACTGTAGTAATATTTTGAGAGCCAGTGAAGGAACTAGTTAGATATTGTAATTCCAAACAGCGGTTATAAACAACAGATACAGAAGGGTAGACTTGGTAGAGTGATGAACATTATGGTTTCGGGTGAGCCATAAGTGCCAAATACTAATAGGCCAGAAAAGATCCCATGAAAGGTGAGGATGCAAAGTTGGGTAGTCTGCATTTTTAAGATGAAAAAGCCAGTGGTCATTAGTATTAGCAATGTAGTGAGAGTTAATTCCTATAGATTCCCAAAAGGATATAGCTAACGGACAGGTAAAAAGGATATGTGTAATAGATTCAGAAGCATTATTACAGATTTGGAAAATAGAGTCCGAGGTAATGCCAATGCTAAACAGATAATTCTTGCAGGGTAGACGGCTAAGAGAGCATTGCCATAAGAAGAATTTAATTTTATTTAGAGTATGAAGTCTCCAAATCCAACTAAAATTCATAGAAGGAGTGACAGAGGGCCGGATTATATTATATGCAGATGCACTGGAAAAGAAGCCATTAGAGGTTAAGGCCCAGTAGGGGATATCATAAGACTTAATTAAACTAGGAACAACTGTAGCACAAATTTTAGTGCAAATAAACTCTGGGAGAGGATAACTTATCTTAGCCAAATCCCAATTATTGGAATCAAAGATATCACTTACACGAAGATTGAGGTCTGCCTGTTGCAAAGGCCCTTGTAATAAAGTATTAAGAGGAGGGGTATTGGGAATCCATCTATCAGTCCAAAGTTTGATCGATCGTCCATCACCTAGAGACCAAGTAAGACATTGACCACAGATTTGTTGGCCTTTAAGAACATTTTTCCATATAAAGGAAAAACCATTAGAGCAAGTCTTAGATCCATATTTTCTAGAAAGAATAGAAGCCCATAGAGACGTAGGATTTGTTCGAAAACGCCAAGAGAGGCCAGTGAGCATAGCTAAATTCTTATCTTTGGCCCTTTTAAGGCCTGGCCCACCAGAAGCTTTGGGTTGAGTAAGAATATCCCAACTAATGTAGTGAAGCTTTCTCTGAGTATCAGTAGAACCCCATAAAAAGTCGCGCTGAATTTTGTCTATCATATTAAGAGTGTGGCGGGGTAAACTAAAATATTGCATTGTATGGGTGGGGATTGCATTCAAAGTAGCATGAACAAGAGTAGCTCGACCAGCCATAGAAAGGAAATTTGATTTCCAAGAAGCCATACGAGAGCGCATATTATCAATAATGTATTGAAAGTCTTTGGGGAGGGGTTTTTGATTCAAAATTGGAAAACCTAAATATTTACCAAAATTCGAGGTAGGGATTAAGTCTAAAATAGCCAAAGTTTCCTCCTGAAGCACAGGTGGACAGTTGGAGGAAAACATAATTTTAGATTTAGATTTATTGATATTATGCCCAGATAACTGGCAGAATAAATCGAGGCAGTGTTTAATGGATTTCGTAGTTTTACTATTAATAGTACCCATTAAAGTAAGATCATCGGCAAAGAATAAATGGGATAGATCTGGGCTACTAGGACAGATTTTTATAGGATCCCATAATGCAAGATCAACATGGTGATTTATATAGTTTGAGAGTAATTCCATAGACAAGATAAAAAGATATGGGGACATAGGATCGCCTTGACGAATGCCTCTAGAAAGAGAAAAATAAGAGGTGTGGTAACCATTAACTAAAACTGAGATTTGGGCTAGTAGTTATACAATTCATGATAAGCCTGATAATATTAGGAGGAAATTTAAAATAGAGCAAAGTGCGATAAATAAAGGACCATTCTATTCGATCAAAGGCTTTTTCGAGGTCTATTTTGAGCAACATCTTACACTTAGAACCCTTGATTTTACGAATATGGTTTACTAATTCTTGGATAATGATGGCATTATCGCAAGTACGGCGGCCCGTCAAAAAAGCACTTTGGCAAGGACCTATGAGATCATGCAAAAAAGGCTTCATTCTATTGACAATAATCTTAGTGATAATCTTATAAATGGTATTGCAAAGGCCGATGGGACGAAAATTTTGAAGATTGTTAGCATTAGGAAATTTGGGAATCAAACAAAGATAGGTTTTATTAATGTCAGCATCAATTGCCCATTTGCTAAAGACTTTGTGACAATAATTTAGAATTGTATCACCTACCAATGGCCAAAATTTTTGAAAGAAAAATGGATGTAAACCATCAGGCCCAGGTGCTTTAGTTGGTTTAAAAGAGTAAACTGCAGTGAGAACTTTCTGGTCCATAAGAGGTCTATCTAGTATAGAAAGATCAATAGAATGAAAACTAGTAGGGCTGGAGCAAGTGTCCTTCCAATTAGAGGAATTATGAGAAGTGGTAAAAATGCTGACAAAGTAGTCAAAAGTGTGGTGAACTAATTCAGAATGGTTATCAATCCAGTTCCCATGAGAATCTTTAAAGTAGGAAATTTTGTTCATGCGCCTTCTATTAATAACAGACATATGGAAAAATTTTGTATTCGCGTCCCCTTCATTAATCCAATTTACACGAGCACGTAACTTCCAATATTCTTCCTCCTGCCTAAGGATATTATTATACTCTTCTACCAAGGAAATCTCTAGATGTTGGAGAAAAGGGCTGGTAGTATAGCGTTTAGACTGCTGAATACCAGATATTCTAGCAAGGATAGTCTTTTTTTGCCTCTTAATGTCACCAAAATGAATTTGACTCCAATCTTTTAAACGAGTATGAAATTGAGGGATGGATAACAAGAGATCATTGGAGGACCAACAATTATTAACAACATCAGGAAAAGAAGGGTGAGAACACCAAAACGATTCTAGCCGAAAAGGTTTCTCGTTTGGGATTTGGACAGGCTTACTAAGAGTAATGAGGATAGGGTTATGATCTGAATGGGTCTTAGGAAGGTGAGTAATAACAGTGTCAGGATATAAATTAATCCAATGATCTTTGGCAAAACCCCGATCCAGACGTTCTAAAATAAGACCTTTATTGAATTTTCTACGATTAGACCATGTATATTTGCTACCCTTAAATCCTAGGTCTTGCATCCCACAATAATTTAAACAAGCTTCAAACCTAGAGGCTCTATTGAAATTCACAGATCTACCACCCCACTTATCATTAGAGTCTAAAATTTCATTGAAATCTCCCCCAATAAACCATGGACCAGAGTATCTATCATGCAAGGATTCTAGATTTTTCCAAAGATTAAAGCGATCAGCAACCTTAGTACTAGCATAGATAGAACTAAAAAGCCAATGATGGTGGTTAGGTCTTACCCTAACTACAACACGCAGCTCCTGAGAAGTAATAACCGGGTCATAAAGGTGAACCCTAGCAGTGTTCCACATCACTACAATTCCCCCAGAAAGACCTTGCGCTGGCTGCTCCAAATATTCACTAAAAGGAAGGCCATCAAGGAGAGAACGATGGTAAGTCATTTTAGTCTCCACAAGAGTAACAACAAAAGGGTTATGGGTATCAACCAGATCCTTAAGGTTGCGACGAAATTCTACACTATTACCACCCCTAATATTCCAAACAATGAAACTATTGGTCCTGTTCATCATGTTGTTCACTGGTATTTCCTTCTCCTATGCAAACTCTTGGTTCAGAGATATCGATGGATACAGAACCACTGCTACCTTGCCTACA
Source organism: Petunia axillaris subsp. axillaris (assembly GCA_029990575.1). Classification (NCBI taxonomy): domain Eukaryota; kingdom Viridiplantae; phylum Streptophyta; class Magnoliopsida; order Solanales; family Solanaceae; genus Petunia; species Petunia axillaris. The sequence continues at coordinate 13,215,730 of JARKNS010000002.1, read as the reverse complement.
GCTGGGTTTACTGTTGGTCTTATGTCTATGGAGCACTTGTAGAGTGCTAGGGGACATGCCAGGATGAATTTTTTGTCCTCCAACTCCGGAAATAGCATGATTTTGGCTTCTCGTAGATTTGAAAGCTCGGTGAACGAGCCCTGTGGCATCACTGGATCTGTCCTTACTAGATTTTCCCCTTCTCGTACGGGAACATTGAGAGGATTGGGAATCACTGTTGGGGTAGGCTCCTGGAATGTTGGTGGAGTCACAACAGATGGTTGCATGTTCATGAGAGGAGTCTGATCTAGTGGAGTCCAAGGGTAAAGGAGCGGCGTTAAATTCTGATCCATAGGAGGAAAGAAGGGAGTTGAATTTAGTTGTCCCGGCTGGATCAATGGATTGAAGTGATGAGGAAGGTCCCACTGAGCTTGCATGTCGTGAAAGAGAGGTGGGGCCATTGATGGAGCTAGGGGACTCAGAATATTCCACATCCACACATGATTTTGGTAGTTCTCCATTGCCAACTTCATCCCTTCCGTGATTAATTGAGCTAAAAAATTCGGGTCCTGTATTACAATGGTGGCTTCGTGACCTTGCATCTCCACAGAGAACAGAGCTGCATGACCCATCAGACCGAGCTCTATCTATGACTGAGCTTGGTGGGAGTTCGGTAAAGGTTGGGTGGTTAGTATGACAGGCTGGTTCTGGAGGTGGGGAGGAAGGTTTGGAAAGAGAGAGTGAGAGCTGCTTGCCATCGGATTGGATGAGATTTGTATTAGCTTTGTCTTTCTCTTTTGGTGAGAGATGGCTGGACTGGCCATGCTCTGAATTTAAAGACTGTTTAAGTAAATGAGAGTGAGAGTGAGAAGTTGGCGAAAGATTTGCAAGATCAGTTATGTAGGAAGTTATTTGCATGTTATCAACAGAGATTGGCTGCATAGATTTATTAAGATTGGAAGGGTCTATTTCCATAGACACTTGACGCGTAAGAGCTGCCATTTGTTCATTTTGTTTGTTTGTTGTAACAAGTTTTGGGCAAATTCTGTTAGAATGCAGTGCATGAACTGTCTTATTCTCAGAATTGGAAGGATTAGTGTGAGTCTCAACGAATGATTGAGAGACAGCTACTTGAGAATTGTGGATGAAGGATACGTCACCGACACGTGGCTCCTCGGGAGAAATAGAAACAGTGGGCATAGTAGTCGAGGATGGAAAGTGGTTTTTTGGCTCTTCACTGTCATCGATAGTGTCAGAGGCATTAGTTAAGTTAGATAATGTAGAAAACTGATTGAAAGAAACAAAATCCTTTTTATCTGGATTTTTAATAATGGTATCTATTCGAGGAAGTTTTATATTAGTAGGAGATTTCCTGTTATTAACAATAGCACTAGAAGGAGTGGTGACACCATTTTTATCTAAATTATTTTTAGTACTAGGAAACACATTACTCCCAGAAGCTTTAATATTACTTTTACTAACATAAGTAAAATTTTTTGTACTAAGATATTTACCTGATGAAGCATCAAATAATTTAACGTTTATACCTGGACCAGTAGAGGGCAAAGGTGTTGCTCCCAAACGCACACGCAAGTATACGCGGTCGCCAAGTAATAAAGTGACAAAGTCGAGTATCGTTCCCACGAGGACTATGCAGACTAGTGCTTAATAAACAATTCCTGAACAAACTATCCAGGGGTCTTTTTCCAATGGTTGTAAGAGTTTTTATACTAAAATGCAGTAATTAAAGTGCTGGAATGTAATCAAGCAATGGGGCAAAACTTTGGTTGTTAACAATATCAAGGGAGCGATCCAGGGTTAGAATTACGAACAATCCATGTCACGCCCTAAAAATTAATTTTATTTGTTATTAACTGCGCGGGTGCGAGTTTATTTATTTAAAGGCTCGTGACTGGTGTTCAAAAAAGGTACAAATTTATTTAGAGAACTCGGAGTCGCCACTTGACATAGTTTAAGGTGTGCCAAGTCACCAGAAGGTACCTTGGAACACCTTTGACTCGTCTAATGGTCTGCGTTTAGAGATTCGGGTAAGGTTCTCATTTGACTCTCGGGAAGGTATTAGGCACCCTCGAGTCCTGTGCCGAGCACAGTTGCTTTATTGTCGCAGTTTTAATTTATTAAATATGGTTGTTATATTTTATCGTGCATTTAAAGTTACGCTTTGATTGTTCGAAACCGAAATCGCGTCAAGTAACCCACAAGGTATACTTGAAAAAAAAAATTATATATTTCTTTTACCTTTTGCCTAATAAGTAGATCACAAATCATACTTATCTATTTGCCTAATCGTATAAAAATAAATCTCAGTTTAAAAAAAAGCTTAACAGGACCGGAAGCCAAATGATTCTATAAAAATTGGTGGCTATGTATCAAAGTAATGACTGTTTATTCACGACTTAATTTGGTAGACTGTTTTAATTTTTTGTAAAGAAAGAATGTGGACCGGTTCATTTTGCGAAAATGAGCCGTCTAGAAGTTGTCTTGCAAGATTGTACATTTTTTATACTTTATCGAAATTTTTAAACTGTCGTGCGTAATACTTTTTTTTGAAGATAAATCTTAAACTTGTTAAGTAGCCAACTTTATCAAAAGATTGGCATATATAAGCAAAGTCACCTTCACAAAAGAGTGACACATGCTAATATCAACTCAATTACAATTTTAGGTACTCTTGCGCACATGGTTCTTTTCAGCATTTGGTTTCACCTTCCAACCTATTTTTTTAGAATTCATGGTTTGCATAGTTGTATCAATTTATTGAAATAGCCAGATTTGCCTATTTGAATTAACACTGCACTTATATCCTATTTCTTTGCCTAACCATTTCAGATTTAAAAAAATTTCAGAATTTGCAAATATGACCAGTTTACAGAAATAGCCCTATATTACAGAAATGGCCAGAATTCAACATTTGTGGTTTTAATGGTTAAATCTTAAATTTGCCTAACCTTTACATGCTGTCCGGATTTTCATACATAGCTAAAATAATAGATGAATTAAATTGCACAAATAAACACTAAATATTTCCTAGCTTTTCATAAATAGCTAGTTTTAAACTAGAATAAACTCATAACAAAAGGCATACAATAAAAGGTTTTAGACATTTTTTACTTCATTTTTTTCATAGCCAAAATGATAAAATATACAAGGTAAATTGTGTTTACCTTGTGTAGAAAAACTTCCAAGCTAGTGAAGCAAATGAAATAGCAAGAACCCAACCAAAGCGAGCAAACTAGTACCCCAAATCAGCCACTACAACAGCCCCTTTTATACCTCTATTCAAACTTTAAACCTTAAGATTTATGCCCCAAAAGACCTTAGATGTAAAGGCTTTTGGTTCTAAATCTAACTCTTAAACTCACTAATTTTTTCAAGTGTTTTTTGCTCACTCTTTTTTGCTAAATTTTCAGCTTGTTGTTGTGTGTAATAAGGGCATTAAATGGCCCTATTTATGGCTGAAATTGAGAGCCAAAAGGTGGGGTGTGGACTTGTACAAAAGTACAAGCCCACACCCTACACTTGAGTGCTTTTAGTCCCATTTTTTCAAGCAAAAGTACAGCAGCTATAGCTACTGTTACAGCCACCTAAAACTGTCCTAAAGGCTGAAAAACTACAAGTAGGGTCCTTTAAGAGGACCCCCAATACTCATTACATAAACTAGAAAGTCCAAGACCAACTAGAGCAACTAAATCAACCCTCAAACTAACTAAAAACTGAACCAAAGGTGAACCAAATTCTAACTAAGCTAGCACAAGTTCATTTGGACTTTATAAAGTCCAACTATCAATCTAATTCAAACCAACACAACAAACTAAGCTACAAATCCAAACAAAGTCCCAAACCTTAATTTATAGACTAAACAAACACAAACTCAATTCAAAACAAGGACAAATGAACTAAACTAGTATTTTTAAGCCCCCCTGGATAATTCAAATAACTCAAACCACCATGTTTTCAAGTTCACTTTCTTCACAGGAATTCACATACATAAACATACAATTCATGCTTAAATGTAGTGTCCAAGAAACTCATTAAACCTTCAAGCTATCGTGAATTCATCTATGTCAACACTAGGTATCAAACTAGTCATGGTTCAATAACATTTCAAGTTTAACAAAAAAAACCTGATATTCAGTCGAAACAAAACAAAAATCGTACAATAAACTTTTTCAAGACACAAGCTAACATTGAGCGACATGAAGTGGGAATACACTAAATTGATACTAAAACCTGATTTTCAATATTTTCAATCAAATATCCCAACAATACTAACTTAACATCTCACATTGATCTAAACTATACTAACATAAGACAGCAAACAGTGCTCATAATTCTTGCTTCAAAAAACTGAAACCGAAAACAACATCACCAAACCTGCTTCGTCGCAGCAAAGCCAACATGAATCGCCATCAAGAACGCTGTCATCGCAGCTACAAAAACAGCCTCCACCCCTGTCCATCGTTGCCTCGCCCTCGGATCAGTGTAATCAGTGGCCAGCACTACACCGTCCTCCTCACTGCCTAATCAATGCTAAAACAGTTCCTCCAACGGCATCACCACACCACTGCCTCACTCGCCAACTCCATCACTGCCTCGCTCATTTCATCAAAACAATCATCATTCACGAATCGATGCCAGCTTCAGTATCACAGCCCCATAGTCTCAGTGCCACTGCCTCAACATCAAAGAAAACAACACCATCACAGCCTCGGCTTCAAAAATCAGAACAGCCCCTATTCGTTTTCATCAAGTCTCCGTTCCAAACATCACCACCACTGCCTCCGTTACAAAAATCAGAACAGCCCCCCCCTCCCCTCACGGCATCAAACACATCACCTCCAGCCAATGACATCAGAAACAAGAACAAAAAAAAAGAAAAAATAAGAAGAAGAAACAGAAATAAAGAAAACAGAGGGAACGGAAAAAAAAAAAAAAAACGAAAGGGAAACGGGAAAGGGAAACGGGCAGAAGGAGAGGGGTTTTTGGGAGATGGGGTACAAGGGGTGAAAGGGGAAGGTAAGAGGAAGAGGAGAAAACCAAAACATACCGGAAAAAATGGAGGTCGCCGGAGTTGAAGTTTGACCGGAACTTTGACTTCCGATCTACGCCAAACCGTTGAGATTTTGTAAAAACTAAGTTGAGAAATGGAATGGGGGGGTCGAGATCTTTTAAACGGTATATTTTTTGTATTTTTCCGGCCACCGGAGGTGGTGGCCGGCGGCGGCCGAGCGGCGGGGCCACGGCGGACCAACGGCGGAGCGATTTCCGGCAAGGAGAGTGAAAATTTCAACATATTGGCCCTAATTTCTGATTTTTGTGTAAAAAATGAGGAAAATGTTATGTTTTGACTTATATAGTTAGTGAGTATGGGCTTGGGTTATACATATGGGCTGCCGGGCTTGTATTTTGGGCTGTATATTTTTGCAAAAATGACTATTAAAAGAGTCTATACTAACAAAACATACACAATTGATTATAATGTAAACCACATAAATTCACGATACTATCACAATTAAAACGTAGAATCACAATTAAACAGATAACAAGTAATTTTTTGGTATTTTCATATTTTCTGTCCTAATTAAAGACAAATTTAGCTAAAAATAAACACTAGACGTACGGAAAAATTTGACGACACGTCCTAAAAATCTAATACGACTATTCTAAACAATTTTCTTATCTAATGCCAAAATTAGGTGATTACAGCTGCCCCTCTTTGTTCGGGAACACGAAGAGTTTTCGGACAAAGAAGTAATCGACAACTAATTTTGGCTTTTCGGTTCTAGCCGAGAGCATGCTTTTCAACACGGTGACCGTACCTTGAATTTCGGTTCTAACCGAGAACAAAGTTACCTACATATCCCCGGACTAAGGAATCAGGTCAGTGTAGTTCCTTACGTGCGGTAGCTGGGACTACCGCATTCAAACAGACACTAGACGCAACTAGACTCACTAAGACAACCCTAGGCACTCTAGACTACTTAAGACAAACTAGAGACTCTTCTAGACACACTTGGGGCTGATACTAGACACTCTAAACTACTAAGAGGCTGTCGCTGCTGATTACTGGTCGCTTGCTGGTGGTCATTGCTTTTACAAAGAAAAATGGAATTACAACATTGAAAGATGTGAAAGTTAACAATTCCTAGACTATATCTTCATGCTTCCTTGAGGTAAATCTCGGCTTGAAAGACAGCTCCATCGCCCGTTGTATGGGCAAGCATCATCTGAAACTTGAAATGGTCGCATCTGTTTCAACCAGGTCGTGACTCGAAGCTGGGGATGGTCGCTATCTTCGAGCAGGACTAACTTGAAAAGGGAGTGGTTGCTATCTTTGAGCGCAAATGACTTGAACTACATGTGAGTGCTATCTTCTAGCAAAACTGACTTGAAAGGAAAATGATCGCTATCTTTTAGCAGATCTTGACATAGAAAGGAAATGACACTATCTCTGAGCGAGACTGACTCGAAAAAGGAAATGATCGCTATCTTTTAACGATCTTGATATGGAAAAGAAACGATGCTATCTTTGAGCGAAACTGACTCGAAAAGGAAATGATCGCTATCTTTTAGCAGATCTTGGCATGGAAAGGAAATGACGCTATCTTTGAGCGAAACTGACTCGAAAAGGAAATGATCGCTATCTTTTAGCAGATCTTGACATGGAAAGGAAATGACGCTATCTTTGAGCAAACTGACTCGAAAAGGAAATGATCGCTATCTTTTAGCAGATCTTGACATTGAAAAGAAATGACGCTATCTTTGAGCGAAACTGACTCGAAAAGGAAATGATCGCTATCTTTTAGCAGATCTTTACATTGAAAGGAAATGACGCTATCTTTGAGCGAAACTGACTCGAAAAGGGAAATGAGTTCCGTCTGACATCTAGCGCAACTATCCCAGTTCAAGTGGTCCTAACTCTTCTTAGCAACATAGCAAATGTCACACTTACTTTCTGCATCGTGGATACACCCTGTTTCGGATCTTGCAAATAAGCTTAGTGACTCTTGTTCTATTTCTTCACAGTACTGTGGGATGAACAACGCCTAAAGCTTCTCCCAAACGTATCCACTCTTCATGATACAATTTTGGTATGTCGTCCCTCCGGCCTGATGTCGGTGCTGGGCTCCAATTATCAATGTTGATCATGACTTGCTGAGAACTTTTCCATTGTCGAGGGTGTGCCCTGCTTGCTGGAATTAAACCTGAATCCTGTAAGACAGAGTTTTGCAATTTTCTTTTGTTGCTCATGTGAGGTTAGCGCCGAAAAGGCGAGGAATTAATGGTGAGGCAAGATGTACAAATGGGATAAAAAAAAGTTTAAGGGCGAAAGTCGTTTGGACAGAGAACGTCTTTCTGAAAAGGGAAACTTATCTGGCAATAAACTGGCGGCCTTGATGATCATGACATGTATCTTGGATGACCTCGTCCGACCAGTACCACTTGTTTGTTGAGAGTTGATCCACGGAAGATATCAAACCATAACCAAGTTGAGGTGACCCTCAAATCGACTAGTAGCGCCCTTTCGGGTTTTCACCAACTAGCCTCTCTCTTTAATCTTTTTCCTCACTGTTTGTCTTGCGGCGCCTTCTCAGGTTTTCACCGACAAGACTTCTTTCTTTTCTCTTTTTTTTTCAATCTTTTTTTTTCTTTTTTTTTTTCAATTCAATTTACAACACAAAAATCTCTTGGAACATGTGAATAGATGGTACAAAAATGATAGAAGTTTGTTTTTATTTTATTTTATTTATGAAATAAAATAAAAACAAACTTCTGCCCCAGTTTAGCATGAAAAAGGGAATCTAAATTTCCTTTGATGTTGGCCGCAAACTTGGAAGCAAGTTTTGCGTCAATTAAAGAAAACAGGGAAAGAGGAATTTTCTCTTATTGCGACCGCACCGAAATGGTTGCCTACGTATCCTTTTAAGAGGAATCAGGTCAGACGTAGCTCTAGGCAAATGCCCAGGTTTCTTTTTGATGCTTTTCAGTTTCATTTCATGTTGATACAATTACATTGATTCCAGCCGAGAATATGTCTCGAAAGTACAATATTCAAAATGCTAATAAGGGATACAATTTGGGATAGCAAAAGAGAACAAAAGCCTTGCATTCATCCCGAGTTGAAAGCCATCTTGGAGTCAAATGTAGTACCTCTTGACCGCGTCTGCATTGACGGGTATTTCAGTTGTCCTGCCTTCTGGATCTGTAAGGTACAAGGCGCCATTTGGCAATACTTTCTTTACCAGGTATGGCCCTTGCCAATTTGGAGCGAATTTCCCTCTAGCTTCTTCCTGATGAGGAAAGATTCTTTTTAAGACTAATTGCCCTTCTTTCAAGTCGCGCAGGCGCACTTTCTTGTTGTAGGCTCGGGCCATTCTTTGCTGATACAATTGACCATGACAAACTGCATTGAGCCTCTTTTCATCAATGAATGACAACTGTTCCAATCGGTTTTTGACCCATTCTGTGTCCTCAATTTCTGCTTCCACAATGATTCTGAGAGATGGTATTTCAACTTCAGCGGGTATGACTGCTTCGGTTCCGTATACCAATGAATACGGGGTTGCACCTATGGAAGTGCGCACAGTTGTGCGGTAACCAAGCAAAGCAAAAGACAACTTCTCATGCCAATCACGAGATCCTTGTATCATTTTCCTAAGGATCTTCTTGATATTCTTATTGGCTGCTTCAACCGCACCATTTGCCTTTGGTCGGTAAGGTGTGGAATTTCGGTGCATGATCTTGAATCTTTCACACACGTCATTCATTAAATGACTGTTCAGATTTGCCGCATTATCAGTGATGATGGTACTTGGGATACCGAAGCGACAAATAATGTTAGAATGAACGAAATCCACCACAGCTTTCTTGGTCACGGATTTGAGAGTCACGGCCTCAACCCATTTGGTGAAATAATCTATTGCAACCAAAATGAATCTGTGCCCATTCGATGCTCTTGGTTCAATAGGCCCGATAACATCCATTCCCCATGCTGTAAAAGGCCACGGGGCTGACATTGTGTGCAACTCTAAAGGAGGTGAATGTATCAAATCACCGTGTACTTGGCATTGATGACACTTTCGCACAAAAGTAATGCAGTCATGTTCCATGGTAAGCCAGAAGTATCCCGCTCTGAGTACTTTCTTAGCTAGCACGTACCCGCTCATGTGGGGTCCACAGATCCCGGAATGCATGTCATTGAGAATTTTCGTGGCTTCAGTTGCATCCACGCATCTTAACAGTCCCAAATCAGGTGTCCTTTTGTACACCACCCCTCCACTCAGAAAGAAACCACTTGCCAGTCGTCGAAGCGTTCTCTTTTGATTATTTTCTGCCATTGGAGGATATGTCCCATCTTGAAGGAAATTCTTGACATCAAAGTACCACGGTTGACCGTCAATTTCTTCTTCAATCACATTGCAGTATGCATGTTGGCTTTGGACCTGAATCTCTAACGGATCAATATGGGCTTTATCAGGATGGACAAGCATTGAGGCTAATGTAGCCAATGCGTCAGCCAGCTCATTATGTATTCTGAGAACATGTCTAAACTTTAGAACATCAAACTTTTGGCGAAGGTCGTCCATACACTGCTTGTACATAATCAACTTAAGATCTCGAGTCCCCCATTCACCCTTCATTTGGCGTATTAAAAGATCTGAATCTCCGATCACCAGCAATTCTTTGATGTCCATGTCTAGAGCCATACGCAAACCCATTATGCAAGCTTCATACTCAGATGTGTTATTAGTGCAACTGAAGCGGAGTTGGGCAGCTGCCGGGTAATAATGTCCCGTGGGAGAGATGAGGACTGCTCCAATGCCATGACCTTTTGAGTTAGAAGCACCGTCAAAGTACATTTTCCACACGTGCTCTTCTTCATCGATCAACTCTTCAAGCACATCTACCTCCTCATCAGGGAAGTAAGTCTTCAATGGCTCGTAATCATCATCAACCGGATTCTCAGCCAAATGATCAGCTAAGGCTTGAGCTTTCATTGCAGTTCTGGTGACGTAAACTATGTCAAATTCTGTGAGCAGGATCTGCCATTTTGCAAGCTTGCCAGTTGGCATTGGCTTTTGAAATATGTACTTCAATGGATCCATCCGGGAAATCAGATAAGTGGTATAGGACAAAAGATAATGTTTCAACTTTTGTGCAACCCAAGTTAGGGCACAACACGTCCTTTCCAACAAAGTGTATCTGGCCTCACAATCTGTGAACTTCTTGCTCAGATAATAAATGGCCTGTTCTTTCTTTCCCGAGGCATCATGTTGCCCCAATACACAACCAAAGGAGTTTTCATTGACTGACAAGTACAAAAACAATGGTCGGCCAGGCTCAGGCGGAACCAAAACAGGAGGATTTGACAGGTATTGCTTGATCTTGTCAAAGGCTTCTTGGCACTCCTCGGTCCATGCAATCGATGCATTCTTTTTCAACAACTTGAGGATCGGCTCACATATTGTGGTAAGTTGAGCAACGAACCTACTGATGTAATTCAACCTGCCTAGAAAGCTTTTAACGTCCTTCTTGGTTCGAGGCGGAGGTAATTCTTGTATTGCTTTGATCTTTGCGGGATCCAGTTCAATACCTCGCCTACTAACAATGAAACCCAACAGTTTTCCAGCAGGCACACCAAATGCACACTTGGCTGGATTCAGCTTCAGATTGTACCTACGGAGCCTTTCAAAAAACTTTCTGAGATCTCTCACGTGGTCTTCAGCAGTTCTAGACTTGATGATCACATCATCCACGTACACTTCTATTTCTTTATGCATCATATCATGGAAAATGGCAGTCATAGCCCTCACGTAGGTTGCCCCAGCATTTTTCAAGCCAAACGGCATCACTCTATAGCAATAAGTTCCCCAAGGCGTAGTGAATGCCGTTTTGTATGCATCACCTTCATCCATCTGGATTTGGTGGTATCCGACATAGCAGTCAACAAAGGATTGTATCTCATGTTTGGCACAATTATCTACGAGGGTGTGAATATTAGGCAATGGAAAATTATCTTTGGGGCTTGCCTTGTTCAAATCTCGATAGTCGACACATATCCTTGTTTTTCCATCCTTCTTAGGAACCGGAACAACATTTGCAACCCAAGTAGTGTACTGAACCGATTGAATCACTTTTGCATCCAGCTGTTTCATTATTTCATCATGGATTTTCTTGATCATATCAGTTTTGAACTTCCGTTGCATCTGTCTCACTGGAGGGAAACCAGGTTGAATTGGCAATTCATGGACTATCAATTCAGAACTCAAACCCGGCATCTCATCGTATGACCATGCAAAAACATCTCGATATTCAAAGAGCACTTTCCGAATATCGTTCTTCACTTCAGGTAGGGCGTACATGCTTATCTTGGTTTCCCTCACATCATCAGGGCTCCCAAGATTAACATCCTCTGTATCAGCCAAATTGGGTTTAGGCTTGCCCTCATGGCGTTCAACTTCTAGGCCTATTTCAAAATCTGCCTGTTCCCCGTCATATTCGATCTCATTAACAGATTCCTCAATGTTTTCTTCGTCACTTTCAACCTCAACTATGGTTATGGGGCCAAAATCGGATTGCGGTCCCTGGATGGACGATAAGTTCCTTGAACATGTCATGATATCAGGACCAGCAGATATATCACTACAGATAAACAAAAATAGAATAAAATTAGGAATATGAACAGAGATTGAAGTAAAGCTTGGCTCTTGGCCTTTCATTAATGAAAAAGGGTTTGAATTACAAAAGGAAAGACGAGCAAAATAATACACTTGGCATACAACCCTTAGAATATCCAAGTGTATTCAAAAGAAAACTGTAAAACAACAGTCTACCAAGACCCCTTCCTGATGGGGAAGGGAGTTGCATTCCAGTTAGTCAGGTGCACGTCCGGGCCAATGTACTGAATTGAAGCATTACTGGAGCCTTCACCCGGCTGTACCATGCAGATTTCAAAAATGCCACCTAGATCAAATGGTGCCTCCTGATTGTCTTCCACTGTGTTGACATTTGTAGCGACAACCTTTGGTTTCATCACATAACCCACAAAAGACTGAGCGAGACACGGAATTGGCTTTGGGAGAGACCAAACTTCCGACTTCTTTTTCTTTGCTTGCTTGCGATCAGCTGCTTTTGGCTTGAACCCTAGTCCCCACGTGCCTTGCACACCATTTGGATAAACTGGATTTACCCTGCCTTGTAGTGATGCTCCCAAACCCTTTCCAAATTGGAAACCATGCTTTAATATTTCGGACGCCATCATGATAGACGTCTCTGACACTCTTGGGATGGGTATAGGTTTCCCTTCTGTTACTTTTTCTACATACACCACATCGGAGGTTTGATACATGATGGTCGGGCGTGTAGTGACGGCTTCAAGGGCTGGCACGTCCAGGCTATTGTTAAACTGTGAGTCATCCTCTCCATAAACCACGACAGCTTGATTATCCCAGGTAAACTTGACCACCTGATGAACTGTGGATGGTACTGCACAAGCCATGTGAATCCATGGTCGGCCCAGTAACAGATTGTACGATGCATCCGTCTCCATGACTTGAAACTCAATGCTGAAGGTAGCGGGCCCAATGGTTAACTCAAGATTGATGATGCCCAATGATTCTCGAACTCCACCATCAAAAGCACGAACAGCAGAGGAACTTGCCCTGATTTTGCTCATATCCACCCTTAGACTCTTCAATGTAGACAGAGGGCAAATGTTCAATCCCGCGCCACCATCTATTAGAACACGTGTGACATAGGAGTCTTCACACTTGACTGAGACGTGAAGCGCTCGATTATGACCGGTTCCTTCTGCTGGCAGCTCCTCATCGGTGAACATCACACGATTAGTCTCAAATACTCTGCCAGCAAGTGCTTCCAGATTAGCCACAGTAGTTTGTTCAGGAATGTAGGCCTCATTCAATATCTTCAACAGTGCATTGCGATGTGCTTCAGAGTTCATAAGCAGAGACAAAAGTGATATCTGAGCTGGAGTCTTTCTCAGTTGCTCGACGATAGAATAGTCTGTCGATCTCATTTTCTTCAAAAATTCTTCAGCTTCTTTCTCAGACACCGGCTCTTTGATGGGTCCTTGGTCTTCTCGACCTGGCTTTGCCTTTCTCAATTCTTCCGGGGTGAAACATCTCCCGGACCGAGTTAGACCATTTACATCTGCAGCAACCTCCATGATTTCTTTCCCGTTGTAAGACACAATTGTTTTGTTGTAGTTCCAAGGAACGGCCTTTGTACTTTTGACAGGGAGTTGCGCTGCTTGAGTGATGATAACCGGTTCACACTTCTTTGCCTTAACCTCGAAGACTGGAGCTTTCTGGCATGATGCCCCTTGCACAATAAATACTGGTGCACTGTCATGAACCTTTTCCTGCTTTGCAGCCGGAATTGTGAAACTTGGCTCAACAGCAGTATCTTGCTTTGCTTTGTTGACAACAGACGCACTAGACTTTTCCCTGATTACAACAATAAATGGCTCAGGGCCTTTGATGTCTGGGGAGGGACCAACTGCCACAATCTGCTTGGCGGCTTTCCCTTTCATGTCCTCTTCTATGCATACCATCCCTACCATGTGTACGTTGTTTTGAACATCATGAGCTGGTAAGGGATTTTGATTTACATTTTGTGTTTCATCCCCCACGACTTTTATCTGGTTGTTGTCTATCATTGCCTGGATTGCCCTTTTGAGTTCCCAGCAGGATTCTGTGTCATGTCCAGGTGCTCCAGAATGAAACGCACAATGGCGTGAATGATCAACTCTTCCATTGGGGTTCACCTTCCCCGGGATTGGCTTCAACAGATTGGCTTGTTGCAACTTTTCAAACAAATTAGTGTAAGTTTCCCCCAGTGGTGTGAACTGCCTTTTCTCTTGTTGCATGTTTCTCTGTTGCATGTTTGGACGAAAGCCCTGCGGACCTCGTGGTCGGTAAGGAATCTCCTGGCGAGCCTGGAATTGAGTATGTGCCTGTTGATTGTTATATTGGACTGGAGCAGGGGGTGGACGCCATTGTGGACCAGATAGAGGCTGAGCATAAGATGCTGCATTTACAGGGAAAGAGAACTGCGGCATGGCAAATTGTTGGTCGTGAGTTGGATAGAATTGTTGTGGCGGGGGTGCCTGAATATACCCTTGACGGTCGTTGTATCTCCCATCATTTCTTCTCGGTCCAGGACCAACCATTGCCACCTCGTCTTTTTTCTCTTTCTTCTTCCCATAAGTACCTGACCCTGATTGCAACGCTTGGGTCGTGGCTCTCAAAGCTATTTGGCTAACAATCTTGCCAGCTTTGATTCCTCTCTCAATCATCTCCCCAATTTTTACTGCTTCACTAAATTGCTTCCCAAGGGCAGAGGCCATCGCCTGATAGTATGTTTCGTCAAGTACTTCGACGAATTCTTCAACCATTTTATCGTCTGGGATCAAAGGGCTCACACGCGCCGCCTGTTCGCGCCACCTATAGGCATACTCTCTGAAGCTTTCGCCTGGTTTCTTTGTGATCGTCTTCAAAGAAGAACGATCAGGAGCAGCCTCCATTTTGTAGCCATAATGATTCAGGAAAGCGCTGGCCATGTCGTCAAAGGTGACCCACTTGGAAACATCTTGTTGCACAAACCATTCTGTGGCCGGTCCTCCCAAACTGTCCGCAAAGTACGCCATCAATAATTCGTCCTTCTCGATACCCCTCATTTTGTTAAGGTATATCTTCACATGGATCCTCGGATCACTTTGCCCAGTGTATGGATCAAATTTGGGCACAACAAAGCCTTCAGGCAATGGCACATGAGGGAATAAGCACATGTCTTTGTATGAAATACTGGTTTTACCCCCTTGCCCTTGTATGTTTTTCACAGTTTGCTCCAGGCTTTTCAATTTCCGAGCAAAGTCAGCCTCTTCTGTTTTCCCCAATCTTTCGACATCAGCATGTGATTCTGGGTGGTGTCCATGATCATACGACTCAGTGGGGCGGAGTACATTACCTCGGGTTTGGTCGAATTGTTGATCACGAGCCCTCAATTGTGGGTCACTGTTTGACCTTTGCAAAGTGTGTCCTGCAGGAACAGTGAATACTGTGGCAGGAACTTGGGCTTGGCCATGTTGTCCATGTTGTGGGAACTGTGCCCCAGGTTGTACAGTAGAGGGTCCAGCTACGTTGTCAGTTTCTGGATGTGGACCGAACCCTGGAGGATAACGGGGGTCTTCTGCCATTGTAGATTGCCCTTGCCCTGGTGGCTGAGCATTCGCCGTGAAACCAGCAGCACCTGGCGGAGCAGGAGGTGCCTGAACTGCCGACAAGTTACGGACCAGTTGCATCATCATTTCTTTCATGGCCGTGAAATCCTCGGCCATCTTAGCCTGTTGTTCAGCCAAGCGAACCAGCTCAGTGTTCTCAGTTTCTTCGGCCATCGTTGCTGGAGTGTCTTCTTGAAGAGGTGCTTCAACTACTTCTGGAACAGGCAGTGGTCCCTTGATTCTGGTGGAATAGGAATGTGGGGCCAGCACGGCAGTTGCTCAAGCTCTAAACAAATCAAAACACGTTAGTGCAACAAGATAGCATGGAATATGAATTTGCTCGTCGGCCTGAACAATGCCTAAGGTCGTTATGCGTCATCCCAAATCGGTTTAGATTAGATCCCCAAGTGTATTATTTGATCTCTTTTCTCTTCTTTCTTTTTTTTTTTTTCTTTCTTTTCTTTTCCTTTCTTTTCTTTCTTTTTCTTCTTTTTTTTTTTTTTTTTTTTTTTTTTTCAAGTGAGGCTAGAGGATGAAATGAATTGACACATAAAAATAAGCAAAATATTTTCATTACTTCAAAGGAAAGAGTACATACGGTGCTTCCGGAGCACGACCAAAAGGAACGTACAAATGACTTAAAAAGGTGAAAATAAATTACAACATGCCAAATTTAAAAACGACATAAAGTACAACAATGCCAGGATGTAAAATAAATGACAAAAAGCAATAATCTGCATCATCTTGGCCTGATGTATCTACTAGGGTGACTGGGGCACAAAGTCAGCTGGCTCCTCTGGGTCGAACTCAAATGGCTCCACGGGATCTGCTGGCGGGCCTTCTGCAAAAGTACGACGCAATCCATTCAAATCTGCCGCAACTCTAGTGACAAAGGGAAGCACATGTGGGAGTATGTCCTCTGCGGGAAGCCTCCTATACTCATCGATGGACCGTGCCACATATGTAGCGGAGTCATAAACTTGCCGATAAGCTACACTGATGGTCCGTCCTGCAGCCTGTATGTCTCGAAGTCGGTCCTGTGCTAGCCCTCTGAGCTGCTCACCCTGCTCTAATGCCCTGTCAAGTCGAGCTCGAGAATCTATGGCATCCTGGCGATGATACTCTTCCCTTTTCCTGCTTTCCAACAAAGCTGCCCTGTCGGCATCCCGCTCTGTCAATGCCTGTGAGTGCATGACACGGAGTCGTCTGACTGTGTCTAGGTGCTGATGCGCGAAACCCTCACTCTCTGCCTGAGCAGCTCTGGCGGCATCCCGCTCTGTCAATGCCTGTGAGTGCATGACACGGAGTCGTCTGACTGTGTCTAGGTGCTGATGCGCGAAACCCTCACTCTCTGACTGAGCAGCTCTGGCGGCATCCCTCTCTGCAATTAAGCTTTGTATGGTATCACGGCATTCATTCCTAATCTCGTGCCTAGCAAGCTGGACCTGCATATCCAGCCTGGCCTCAGTGTCAACCATGCCTGCTCTCGACCTCGCGGGCATCTCTTTGGGTATGGGCTGATGGTAATACCAGAACTTATACTCCCGAACGACCTCCCCCTTAAGTCCATCCTGAACCTGTGTGCTTTCTGCGAGGTGCCTCCTAGTATCCCACAGGCGCAGGATCTCACCTCTAAGAGTAGCTGGGTTGAGAGGATAGTCTGAGGCATATGCACTCATGTCCTCAACTATAGGGATCTCCTGCTTTCGACCCAACTGCCTAAGTACACGCAGAGGAACATAAGGCTGGGATGCTGTCAAACCCATCAGAACGAGAAAAGGACGATCCACGCATCTGTGTACAACCTCCCTCTTAGGAAACCAGCTACACTGCCACAAAATCTTGTCCGGCGTGAGAGAGTTCAAGAAAGACCTCCAATCCGGCTCACTTCCTGGGAATTTATACCTCTCGATGTGTTCGAGATGGTGTTCAAGATAATCGATGTCACAACACCTAAGAATATCACGGGGTGGGCAAGGGCGTACATGCTCCAAGAACCAGACCTGTAATAGAAGGTTACACCCCTCGAAGAAACTGCTCTCTCCCTTGTGGCATCGAGTCAAAGCATGAAACATACTACCCAGAATCGTCGGGATGATAGTGGCATCTGGTGCTCCACCATACAAAGCTGCCATGGTCCAGCTGACCTTAATGGATATCGCTCTATCCGGTAGTGGGAAAACCAACAACCCTAGCAAAGCGAACACAAAGACCTTAGGACAGAGGAGTACCCAATCTTCATATTTCAGCTTATCGTGGAACTCAAATCCATACTTCTTGAAACCATTATCGGCCCCAAAACGATCATAAAGGTAATCAAATGAAATCCAGCCGTGACGAACACTAGCAATTGAGAGGTCCGTTCGTAGCTTGATATTATTGAAAAAATCACGCTCATTAACCTTCCTTGGAGCAATCATATTCTTTTTCTCAAAATCCAGCTTAAGAAGCCCAGCTATTTCCTCGAGGGTCGGCGTCATCTCAAACCCCTTAAAGCAGAAGGTATTTTGGTTTGGGTTCCAAAACCCAACTAGTGCACTGACCAAGTCTCGCCGCGGGACAATAGTTTTAGTCACAAGGTCAGTCAGAAAACCAATCTTCTCCTGGACTATATCTTTCTGCATTTCACTCATTGTATCCCACCAAGACTTTAGAGATCTATCCGATTTGGGTGGGCCATCAGTCATCATAATAGAGGGTGGAATGGCATCAGCAGGGTATTTTCTTTTGACTGTCCTAGAAGATGATGCAGCCATTGTTCCTAATAAAAAAAAATGTGTCAAATGTTTGAAAGCCTGAGAACAACTTAAAACAACTGACCGACAGAGCAAAACAGATGCCTAAACTGCTAATTCGAAACTCCAATTTTCAAAAAAACTTTTGTCATTGTAATGACGTAAAGTTGACCCTAAGAGAATCGAAAAATTTTGCCATCATAACGGCATCAGGACTGACTCCAGGAAATTACCAACATTGGTATTTAGATGTAATTTATAAAAGAAAAAATTCGACGTTACAACGACGCCACATTGACATCAAAACAAAATTTCATTTCCAGTGATGAGCACTACAGTACTTTTGCAAAAATTTGCCGGCATAACGACGTGAAAAAACTGGATCTCAAAAACTCCCAACATCGGTATACGAGCCTTTTTCCTAAAAATTCGCCATTATGACGGCGTGAAAACTGACACAAAAATTTTTGACTTTCTGACTACTAAGTATGTACATATATTTTTTTTTGTAAAATTTTCGTCATTATAACGACACAAACTGACATATATAAAAGACGGCAAACACTGACGTTTTTTTACAAAAATTTTCCATTACAGCAGTATGACTCAATTTTATAAAAATAGCAAAACATTTATATTTAAAACATAAAATTCAACCTCTTCCTCACTTTTCCTTTCATTTTTCTTTTTTTCTTTTTTTTCTCTTTTTTTTTTCTTTTGAAATCCGTCTCTCCCCAACTTGGTCAGCATAACAACCTTTCCTAATCGCATGCAACACATAGAATGCTTTTTTAGACAAGTCTTTCCCGGGAAGTGGGTCCCGTTCAGACAAAAGGTAGTCAACCTAGACAAGTGCAATACCGGTGTATCGCACCTCATTAAGTCGGATATGATGCAGATAATTGGGCCTAAAGGTTTAACTCTAGGTGACACAACTGACTCAGTGTCTAGACTGGCTGAAAACCCGGTGGACAAACCGGGCGGAAAGCGCATCAGGGCCATCCGGAGACAGTGTGTCCGGCCTAAAACCCCGTCACGCCTTCCTCCTAAATCATGGGTAATTTAGTAAGAAAGTCCCAGATGCCACAAGCAATCTGGTAAGTGTACGTGTGTGTGTGTTTCAGAGACTCAGAGGGTTGCGGAGGAAGACAGTTTATATATACAGTTCAACAATATCAAAGCAGTAACATTCAACTTTTTCAGGTGATAACGGCAATAAAATAACAACCAAATATTTAATAAATTAAAACATGCGACAATCTATCAAAGCCGGAGATTCTAGTTTTCACTAATTTCCCCAGTGAAGTCGCCAAGCTGTCACGCCCTAAAAATTAATTTTATTTGTTATTAACTGCGCGGGTGCGAGTTTATTTATTTAAAGGCTCGTGACTGGTGTTCAAAAAAGGTACAAATTTATTTAGAGAACTCGGAGTCGCCACTTGACATAGTTTAAGGTGTGCCAAGTCACCAGAAGGTACCTTGGAACACCTTTGACTCGTCTAATGGTCTGCGTTTAGAGATTCGGGTAAGGTTCTCATTTGACTCTCGGGAAGGTATTAGGCACCCTCGAGTCCTGTGCCGAGCACAGTTGCTTTATTGTCGCAGTTTTAATTTATTAAATATGGTTGTTATATTTTATCGTGCATTTAAAGTTACGCTTTGATTGTTCGAAACCGAAATCGCGTCAAGTAACCCACAAGGTATACTTGAAAAAAAAAAAATTATATATTTCTTTTACCTTTTGCCTAATAAGTAGATCACAAATCATACTTATCTATTTGCCTAATCGTATAAAAATAAATCTCAGTTTAAAAAAAAGCTTAACAGGACCGGAAGCCAAATGATTCTATAAAAATTGGTGGCTATGTATCAAAGTAATGACTGTTTATTCACGACTTAATTTGGTAGACTGTTTTATTTTTTGTAAAGAAAGAATGTGGACCGGTACATTTTGCGAAAATGAGCCGTCTAGAAGTTGTCTTGCAAGATTGTACATTTTTTATACTTTATCGAAATTTTTAAACTGTCGTGCGTAATACTTTTTTTTGAAGATAAATCTTAAACTTGTTAAGTAGCCAACTTTATCAAAAGATTGGCATATATAAGCAAAGTCACCTTCACAAAAGAGTGACACATGCTAATATCAACTCAATTACAATTTTAGGTACTCTTGCGCACATGGTTCTTTTCAGCATTTGGTTTCACCTTCCAACCTATTTTTTTAGAATTCATGGTTTGCATAGTTGTATCAATTTATTGAAATAGCCAGATTTGCCTATTTGAATTAACACTGCACTTATATCCTATTTCTTTGCCTAACCATTTCAGATTTAAAAAAAATTTCAGAATTTGCAAATATGACCAGTTTACAGAAATAGCCCTATATTACAGAAATGGCCAGAATTCAATATTTGTGGTTTTAATGGTTAAATCTTAAATTTGCCTAACCTTTACATGCTGTCCGGATTTTCATACATAGCTAAAATAATAGATGAATTAAATTGCACAAATAAACACTAAATATTTCCTAGCTTTTCATAAATAGCTAGTTTTAAACTAGAATAAACTCATAACAAAAGGCATACAATAAAAGGTTTTAGACATTTTTTACTTCATTTTTTTCATAGCCAAAATGATAAAATATACAAGGTAAATTGTGTTTACCTTGTGTAGAAAAACTTCCAAGCTAGTGAAGCAAATGAAATAGCAAGAACCCAACCAAAGCGAGCAAACTAGTACCCCAAATCAACCACTACAACAGCCCCTTTTATACCTCTATTCAAACTTTAAACCTTAAGATTTATGCCCCAAAAGACCTTAGATGTAAAGGCTTTTGGTTCTAAATCTAACTCTTAAACTCACTAATTTTTTCAAGTGTTTTTTGCTCACTCTTTTTTGCTAAATTTTCAGCTTGTTGTTGTGTGTAATAAGGGCATTAAATGGCCCTATTTATGGCTGAAATTGAGAGCCAAAAGGTGGGGTGTGGACTTGTACAAAAGTACAAGCCCACACCCTACACTTGAGTGCTTTTAGTCCCATTTTTTCAAGCAAAAGTACAGCAGCTATAGCTACTGTTACAGCCACCTAAAACTGTCCTAAAGGCTGAAAAACTACAAGTAGGGTCCTTTAAGAGGACCCCCAATACTCATTACATAAACTAGAAAGTCCAAGACCAACTAGAGCAACTAAATCAACCCTCAAACTAACTAAAAACTGAACCAAAGGTGAACCAAATTCTAACTAAGCTAGCACAAGTTCATTTGGACTTTATAAAGTCCAACTATCAATCTAATTCAAACCAACACAACAAACTAAGCTACAAATCCAAACAAAGTCCCAAACCTTAATTTATAGACTAAACAAACACAAACTCAATTCAAAACAAGGACAAATGAACTAAACTAGTATTTTTAAGCCCCCCTGGATAATTCAAATAACTCAAACCACCATGTTTTCAAGTTCACTTTCTTCACAGGAATTCACATACATAAACATACAATTCATGCTTAAATGTAGTGTCCAAGAAACTCATTAAACCTTCAAGCTATCGTGAATTCATCTATGTCAACACTAGGTATCAAACTAGTCATGGTTCAATAACATTTCAAGTTTAACAAAAAAAACCTGATATTCAGTCGAAACAAAACAAAAATCGTACAATAAACTTTTTCAAGACACAAGCTAACATTGAGCGACATGAAGTGGGAATACACTAAATTGATACTAAAACCTGATTTTCAATATTTTCAATCAAATATCCCAACAATACTAACTTAACATCTAACATTGATCTAAACTATACTAACATAAGACAGCAAACAGTGCTCATAATTCTTGCTTCAAAAAACTGAAACCGAAAACAACATCACCAAACCTGCTTCGTCGCAGCAAAGCCAACATGAATCGCCATCAAGAACGCTGTCATCGCAGCTACAAAAACAGCCTCCACCCCTGTCCATCGTTGCCTCGCCCTCGGATCAGTGTAATCAGTGGCCAGCACTACACCGTCCTCCTCACTGCCTAATCAATGCTAAAACAGTTCCTCCAACGGCATCACCACACCACTGCCTCACTCGCCAACTCCATCACTGCCTCGCTCATTTCATCAAAACAATCATCATTCACGAATCGATGCCAGCTTCAGTATCACAGCCCCATAGTCTCAGTGCCACTGCCTCAACATCAAAGAAAACAACACCATCACAGCCTCGGCTTCAAAAATCAGAACAGCCCCTATTCGTTTTCATCAAGTCTCCGTTCCAAACATCACCACCACTGCCTCCGTTACAAAAATCAGAACAGCCCCCCCCCTCCCCTCACGGCATCAAACACATCACCTCCAGCCAATGACATCAGAAACAAGAACAAAAAAAAAGAAAAAATAAGAAGAAGAAACAGAAATAAAGAAAACAGAGGGAACGGAAAAAAAAAAAAAAAACGAAAGGGAAACGGGAAAGGGAAACGGGCAGAAGGAGAGGGGTTTTTGGGAGATGGGGTACAAGGGGTGAAAGGGGAAGGTAAGAGGAAGAGGAGAAAACCAAAACATACCGGAAAAAATGGAGGTCGCCGGAGTTGAAGTTTGACCGGAACTTTGACTTCCGATCTACGCCAAACCGTTGAGATTTTGTAAAAACTAAGTTGAGAAATGGAATGGGGGGGTCGAGATCTTTTAAACGGTATATTTTTTGTATTTTTCCGGCCACCGGAGGTGGTGGCCGGCGGCGGCCGAGCGGCGGGGCCACGGCGGACCAACGGCGGAGCGATTTCCGGCAAGGAGAGTGAAAATTTCAACATATTGGCCCTAATTTCTGATTTTTGTGTAAAAAATGAGGAAAATGTTATGTTTTGACTTATATAGTTAGTGAGTATGGGCTTGGGTTATACATATGGGCTGCCGGGCTTGTATTTTGGGCTGTATATTTTTGCAAAAATGACTATTAAAAGAGTCTATACTAACAAAACATACACAATTGATTATAATGTAAACCACATAAATTCACGATACTATCACAATTAAAACGTAGAATCACAATTAAACAGATAACAAGTAATTTTTTGGTATTTTCATATTTTCTGTCCTAATTAAAGACAAATTTAGCTAAAAATAAACACTAGACGTACGGAAAAATTTGACGACACGTCCTAAAAATCTAATACGACTATTCTAAACAATTTTCTTATCTAATGCCAAAATTAGGTGATTACAATCCAGTTGATGTATTCAATTGATTTCACTTCTTAAATCCCGGGTTACTAACTGACAGGTTAATTGTAATTATGAAAACCTTTCAGTTCTTCACAATCTATGCAAGCTACTCTAATCCCTGTATGTCTACGGGTTAAATCACATGCACGCATTAACGATCCTGTAATTAGTTAAACTAGGCAAGCAAGTATATGTCTATCCTACCCGCGAATTGATTCCCCGATGCCCGGGTTCACAAACTAGTTCTATTCTTCCTTATTACGTAATTAGATTCTCTCTTTCGAGTTCAACCCAAAAACCATAGATGATGTATAACTATCGAGCTCTAACAATTATACAAGTTAAATCAAGGAAGAATAAGTAACCCGTTATGGGATTCAATCAATGGAAATCAATCTTCAACAATCAACTTTCATGTAAATTCTAACCCCAGAACGTTAGGAAATTAGCCACACATATTCATAATCACAAGGCAAAGATTTGGTGTAATAATGAAGTAATTGATGTAATAGATGAAAGATTTGGGAATAACCCTTGTTCAATGAAGTGTGTAGCTCTCAATATTGCTCCAAAGTCAAGAACCCCTTACAAAAACTAAGTAATAAACTATTTATATTGTTTCCAAACCCTTGTACATAAGTTAAACCCAAAACTAGAAGGAATAGGAAGTAAAATCGCGCATAAGGGGCGCTATAACGGGCGCCCCGCGCCCCGAAAAGCGTGCAACCAACCAGAACACACCCCCAGGCTTCGTGCCTTTGGCCTGCGGCGCGCCTGGCAACGCGCAGCCTTCCTTGCGCTATGGCTGGCGCGGCGCGGAGGCTGCAGCGCCAGGCCAAAATTTGCTCTTTTCGCTCCAAAACTCGGCTTGTGTCGTGCCTTTGTGTGCTCGATCCAATCTTCAATCATCATCCAATCAATTCATGCTCAATCAAGCTTCGAAACGCTCCAAATGTATCGCGTAACGACCTACACACGAACAACACAACATCAGCGTAAAACCATACTCACAAGCCACCAAACAAGTGCAAAACAAGCTCAAATGTGCGGAAATATTAAGGAAAAGTAGGCATAAAATGCCGAACATCAAAAGGAGACATCACTTTTTGTTTCTGTGAAGACAGATTCTGTTTCTTCCTTTTAGGGAAAGAAACGGTCTCCCACTTATTAGCTGATAGATTTTTATCAGTCAACTCTGTTGATGCAGTCTTGGCATCGTCTGGATTCCTGTTTACTGAGGATGATGGTTGAGATGAACACTGGTTGAGACTGTGACCCAAGCACCCACAGACTGTGCAAAGAACACCATCTCCTTCATAAATGATATGCTGTCTATGAGCACCAATGTGGATAGTTGTTTTTACTGGAACCTCCAAAGGGACTTCGACACATAAACGGGCATAACGTCCACGAAGTGTAGAGCTAGTACATGCATCGACTTTAAGAAGTCTGCCAACAGAGTTACCAATTTTCTGTAGGAGTTCATGATCGTAAAACTCCGTTGGTAAATGGGGTAACCGGATCCAAATTGCCGAGTAAGTTTGTTTCTCCGTATTAGCTACAAAATTAGGCTTCCATTTTTTGACAGAGAGAAAATAGCCATTGATAAACCATGGTCCATGTTGTAGTGCTTTTACCATATTTTCTTCTTTGGAGAATTTGATAGTATAATAATCAAAGCCAAGATCTATCAAAGGAAAATTTTCAGTTGGTTTCCATAGAGCCATGATTTTCGATTTCAGATAGTCATGGGCCAAACGTTTGCCGAATAACTTCACTATGACTGAGTATTTCCATGGTTGGTATATACGTTGTTTGTCTGCATCTGTTAGATCAATAATAGTTTGTGCATTGGATGCAGAGGGAGTGTCATGTAAGTGTGAATAGTCTTCAACGGGAAGAGTAGAAGAACTAAGAGCTTCGTAGTTTAGTAATTTATCTTTGAACGATGGGTCTGGAGAAATAATACTCACGTTGGGAAGAGGATCCGGTGGCTTAGGTGGTATTTGGGAAAAGGAAACATCTGGGGAAGATGAAACAACGGGAGAAGTCATTGGAAGACTAGGCGTAAGAATGTTAATAAAGATGAAAGAGAAAAACGCTGGGGAGGGGTTCTAGAGAGAGGGGAGAGCATCTCTCACTAACATCCTAAATGTGTGATTATTCATTAGAAAATACTTAAATACAATAGGGTAGCGGAAAAATAGGGTAGACTATTGTAATGTGAACTCTTGATCCTCTTCCATCCCTTCTCTGGCTTCTTCCTTTCTATCTATCTGTCTCTGTTCCTTTCCATCTTCTTACATTCTTCTATCTTCCCCCTCCTTTTATCTCTTAATTTCCTATTGCTACTACCACTTTTCATGGTGCTAGCTGTCCAATGTAATTGTTATTTCGAGTATTCAATCAAAATTTCATTTTATGTTAATAAGTGTTTGGAGTAGTACACATAACAACATTAGTAGATAAAGAGATAAAAAGAAGGAAAATCGGTAAGATATTAAGAGTCGAATCCCCAATTATATATGTGAGTGATTCTTAACAATATCACTAAATGATGCATCATCGTGGTATGAGCTTAAAATTTTGTTTTCATGAATATAAAAAAATAATAGAGTACATTTTTTCAATGACACTCGATAGAAATTTATCGAGCACGTTATAATCACTCATTTAATATAAACAAATATATTGATATGTATAATAATCATCATGTCACTCCAAGTACCAATCATAAATATGTTTAGCCAAACTTTTAAAGGGATTAATATATATATATTTTTTGAAATATATGCTTGTTGGTTCATATTTATTTTATGGTCCAGTAGCAAACAAATTCAAATTAATACATAAACTGATTTGATTTGTGGAGATATGATTAATTAAGTATTCTTGAACCCTCGGCTACCCATTAATCCTTGAACTATAATTAACTTGTATTTCTATGCACTTAACTTAAGCACTATGTAGTCCATTTAATGAAAGTCTAAAATTGAATAGGTTACATGCAAGCTTATTTAATGCATTCATAATTTTTCTCACTAATGAGTACTTATTAGATTTTAATTAGTCTAACTCATTTAAATCTTGTACAGATTCTTGATATCACTAAAAAGATCACTTTAAATTTACGTGTGCATAATAGTATTATAGTACTATTTTATTTATTACCATCTCGCCGCAATCCACCTCTAGCACTATTCACATTTACAATTTCACATCATTACCGACCATCTCTACCCGCATCCTTTTTCCTACAAATCACCACCTTTAACTACTACTACCAACCACCTTCCACTATAGATCACCACTACCATTAGCTAATCCTGAATATTTTTTTCACCACCCTCCACTGTACAACTATCATCGCTACCACCACCACTAACCAACTTGATTCAACGTTAATTATCATCACCAACCACCTCTATCTTTACCTTCCACCACACATACATCGCATGCACGCCCATTTCCTAACAATCACCAACTATCATTACACTAGATCGCCTGCCTACTACATCAACCACGGTCATAATCAAACATTACATTACAAGTGCCACAATTGATAACTTTTATAGCGTGGTTCATCAAAATAAAACATATACTACACCATCCAGATTAATACATTATATATCTTGTGAATATGAAATTTTGTTAATTAATTTAGTTATTTCCATATTTATGAGTCAAAATAAAAAATAAATTAACATAATCATTTTTAGTGATATAATATTCAGACTTATAAATGTTAGTCAATGTGCCTAACATTTATCCATCCAAGAAGAAGAAAGATTACTCATGCAAACACACAATTAAACAATTCGATATGCGGAGGTAAAAACGCCGAAGCCAAGCGGTAAATATGTTTTTTTAAAAAACATCATTAGGCAGTGTAAAAATACTAGTACTAGAAAGAGACAAAATGTAGTAGTGGCTAAGTGGGTTCACAGTATATAACGTCACAAACGCACATGGCGGAAGAGAGAAAGTGTGAATGCAGCTAGCTGTTAATGGTGCTGCCTCTATCTCTGCACCATTCGGTCTTTCCAAAGCTATGTAAACATACATGACTTTTGTGTGACAAAATAATTTTATGAAAACTCTTAAGTTAAATTTTGTTTTTACCTTTTTAACCACCTTATCTTCAGATCTTCGAGTTACAAAAACCCTAATATGCTTCCCTCAAATGCACTTCCAAGGTCAGTATTTTTTTATTTATAATTTCTCCTTGAATGAACGGTGCCACGCGGCGGCGGATTTGATGTTTTTATTATATTTCTTTAGATTCGCCGTTTTGGATCCGGAAATGTTATGAATTTATGTAGCGATTTGCTTGAATTTGATGAATTATAGGTGAATTTATTACTTGTTTGTTTCCTTTTAGGTCATTTCCGTAATTTATTTCCGTATCTGGTTAGCTTATAGTCACTCTTTGTGTATATGTTGTTAGATTTTTTATTTTTAATGCGTTTGTTAGATTTTAGTTATAATTCCACGTGTTTTTGTGTTTACGTGGTTGTTAGTAAAGGCGAGGTTCGGATTACAGATATCTGTGTACATTTATGATGAAAATGCATCAAATTAGGAAATGTAGGATTTGAATATTCAAATTAGCCGTGTTTCTGAGTTCGCTGTAGCCTAAAACTTTATGAGAAAAAGGAAATAAAGTACTTGTAGTTTAGAAAGCTTACTGTCTGCTTGAATTCCCTGTAAGGCTGTAACCAATATCGGTTTAATGCGTGTTTTTTGTTAGATTTTAGATATAATTCCACGCGTTTTTATGTTTATAAGGTCGTATGTAAAGGTGAGGATCAGATTACAGATATCTGCGTACATTTATGATGAAAATGCATCGAATTAGGAAATGTGGGCGTTGAATAACCAAATTAATCGCTTTCCTAAATTCACTATAGCCTAAAACTTTACAAGAAAAAGGAAATAAAATACTTGTAGTCTAAAAAGCTTTCTGGTTGCTTGAATTCCCTGTAATCAATATCGGTTTTTGACGTAAAAGCCAGTGCAGATTACGAGTTTCCTTAACCCGAGCTCAGGTGCTCCTTGCTCTTGCTATGTTTTCTTTACTTGTTACCACAGATGGCCACCTCTCGTAGGAACAAGCCTGTTACACAAAATGTATTTTTTTTGTCAAGAAGTAACACTTCTTAGATGGCATCCTTTATTTGGTCGTGATTAAGCCTTGCTTCCATAACAAGTAAGGCTTGCACTTCCTTTGTTATCTATGATATTTTTTGAAGAATCAGACGGAAATACCAAATTCCATGGTACTATTTGCTCCATACTGATTACACCAACCCCCTCCATCTGGAAATTTTCGTGTCATGTCTTAGGACGTGGGGATTGGTATGATCATTTAACATTGATGTTGCAGGCTGCACACATTTGCTATAGTGGCTAAATAAGTTTCTAGAGCTAAGTGTGAAAAGGAAGTGTTTGAGTTTTCAGAATTACATTATTGTTCTGTGGGTAGAGAACGGCTTATTGCCACATTTGTCATGTTGAGTTATTGCATCGCTTCCAATTCTTAAGAGTTTCCATTCTGTGCAGAAGCATACAAGTGATACTGTTTGTCCAGACTACAGATCATTCTGACAATGATGTTTATTTTGTATTGAGGCTTGGTGCGGGTCTTTGATTATCTTTTGATGGTTAGAATTTGGCAAGAGGATAGGCCGAAGAACTTCAGGACTATGAGTAATAACTCAGCAAAGATGTTATTCAACAAAGACATTGAAGGTCTGCATGATGATGGATTCGATGGGTCAGCGGATGAGCATCAAATTTTTGCAGATGTATTCTTTGGAAATGAGAGCGGTAACAAAAGGTGTCTTATTACCGCGGTAATTAATTTTGACGGCGACCTTACTAGCCAGACAGACGAGGCTGAACATTTGTGTGCGGAAAATTCTGCATTAACACTGCATGATTCTCATGGTATAAAGGAGGAACCTAGAGAAGAACCTTGTGAAAAAGAGTTGACCAATAGTCATGTGGAAAAGGAATCTAACCCATTAACTTGTTTGGATAGAGTACCTGCAGATATATCTCAACAACCCTCTTTTGGTGCATCTCACAGTGTGATATGTCATATTGTTGAATCTTGTAACGAAGGAGTTAAATCAAGTGCTTATTTGCAGAAGCGTCGTGCTGTCGTGGACAAAAGTCATGTGCTTGGTGAAATGGATTCATCACAATTAAGGCTGTCAAATATAGAAGGAAATGACTGGAAGGATGTAGTTGGTAAAGCAATTGCATCACCTGCTTCTCAGGAGAGCTATGCAACCAAGTTTTTGGTTGGCAGTGCTGCAAAGCAGTCAGGGATTCGTCGACTGCCCAAGCCAAAGTGGAGGGACCATTGCTTTGTGGAACTGGATGAAGCTGAACTAGAAACAATTAAGGTTTCCCCAAATGACCCTCGCCCTCTTCTCCGATACCACGTCCATCGTTTGCTTAGAGCAGCAGGGTGGGTAGTTGGAAGGCGTAAAAGAAATAATAAATTTCATGGCATTGGTGAGTATGTTTTCAAGTCGCCTGAAGGAAGACCAATCCGTGAATTCTGGAGAGCCTGGACCTTATGTGGGCAGAGTTTGTTTACTTATGCAGATGGTATTTTGCCAGAAAATGATTGTAGATTGTGGTCTGATATGACTCAATTTCGGGATGACCTATCTGGCACGGTGATGGAGATTGAGGATAAACTGGATATCTTGGAAACTGCTTCTGGATTGGCGCGGGTGTGGTGTCTTCTTGATCCCTTTACAAATGTTGTGTTCATAGACAAGACACTACGCTTTCTTA
Organism: Petunia axillaris subsp. axillaris; assembly: GCA_029990575.1. Lineage (NCBI taxonomy): Eukaryota > Viridiplantae > Streptophyta > Magnoliopsida > Solanales > Solanaceae > Petunia > Petunia axillaris. Next base: position 13,185,735 of record JARKNS010000002.1, on the reverse strand, counting down.
AAGAAGGAAAACCAGTTAAAGCTAAGAAGTCTTTGGTCACCACTCCCGTGAAGAAAGGTAAATTAAAGAATGTAGACACTGCAGGAAACCAGTTTGCTGAGAGGACTTTGAAGAACCAGCCTTCCAGCTCTTCTTTAGTCTCAGATAGTGCACTGACAAGTCTTCAGGGAGATAAATGGATCCACGAGGAGTGTGGTGATGGAAGTTCCCTCAACTTAATAGAGTCACAAATAGGAGAAGACAAATATCTGAATGGTGTATCGTATTATTATCCTAATGAAACGTCCATGTGCTTAACAGATACTGTCAGTGTGGGTGCTAATAAGCACAGGAATCTCTTGGAAAATGGTAAAGATATTCTGGATTTAGCTCCGTTACCGGTTTGTGGGTCTGAAAGCACCAGTGAGCATGTTGGATCTTGTTTGTATGAAGTTCCTATCAGTACAGGAAATGCACTTACCTCGTTCGGCAGATCTGATGCTGTTTTTCCTCAGCAAGATAGCAACAAAAGCTTCTCAAGCTGTGATGTAAAGGGTTCTGGTTATGTTGATGATTTGTATTTAGGAAATGATGGAAAAGATCCCATTTTGGTGGGAGCCATGTTCAAGGAGCCCATGGGGTTTGATTCAGATTATAGAAACGATGATATGATGGACATCGATTATCTAGCAAGAAATACCAATGGTTTACCTCATGCAGCAAGTTCAGTCTTGAAAAGGAAGGCCCCGAAAAAATCAAAAAAGTTATCAGAAATGGAATTTACTAACGGGTACCAAGATGACAAGTTTGGTCCATTTTATAATAAGAGTGGATTGCATGAAGTCACTGGATCTAGCTTACAAATAGATTCAAGACCTAAGGGATATTTAGTAGACTACCTGGGGAGAGCTAGAGGTCATCAAGGGCTGTCCTACCGTTGTTCGGAGTCTCAGGACAATACTGAACAGAGCAAGTTCAAGAAGTTCAGGAAAACATTGGCTAGTGCTAAGCATATGAGTCAGTTTAACGTGAACATGCAAGGAAAATTTGGAATTAAATCAATTACGAGAAAGCACAAAGTTCAGTCAAAGAAACGTAAAACATGTCTTAGTGACGACGATCTCTTAATTTCAGCTGTAATAAAAAACAAGACATGCAGATCTGGCAACAAAAGGTCCTCCGGTAAAACCAAACCTCTGAGGAAAAGGAAGAGCCAGAAAAGTGGTTGCAAGTTGCTTTTACGTAGCCTCAATAAGGGTGGAAAGCACTTCGTTGAAGAAAAATGGCCTACCTTTGCCTCAAGGACAGTGTTATCCTGGTTAATTCATTCTGGGGTTGTTTCCCCAAACGAAGTGATCCAGTACCGGAACCTGAAGGATGATTCTGTGGTAAAATCTGGCTTAGTTACCAGGTATGGAATTTTGTGCAGATGCTGCGACAAGGTGCTATCCATTTCTGAATTCAAAAGTCATGCTGGTTTTAAGCTCAATCGGCCCTGTTTGAATCTTTTCATGGAGTCTGGTAAGCCATTTGCCTTATGTCAGCTTGAGGCTTGGTCATATGAATACAAGGCGCGGAGGACTGTTTCTCATAATGCCAACTGTGAGGAAAGGGACCAAAATGATGACAGTTGCGGTCGCTGTGGTGATGGTGGCGAGTTGATATGTTGTGATAATTGTCCAGCTACCTTTCATCAAACTTGTTTGTTCACACAGGTTTGTCTTTGATCCTTATAACTTGGTCTAGTATTTCGAGTCAGTTTGATATTTTCATATTGCCTTGAATGCATTCTTTTCTTTATCAACATTTGGGTTCATCCCGTTTGTAAATTGTTAAAAAATAAGAGGGTTGTCCTTACGCGTTATGCATGTGTTTCTTATATGGTTTTAGCTGACATTATATTATGAAAGTATTTTCTCCTAGAGATGAACTGTAATGTCTTAAACAGTTTCTGATCTGTTCTAGTCTTTAAACAATTCTAATGTGTTTTATCATCAGAGTGCTGATTCAATAAGCATCAACTTTCAGCTATTCCATATGTAGACTACACGTTCCTTAGACACCCTCAGTGACTTACATAGAGTGGTGGTTAAGTTTGGTTATGAAGAAGACAATGATTGACCTCCCAAAGTTGCCGTTGATATGTTGAAGACACGCCTTTGCCATGAATCATTTGATACTCAGTGCTCATGAATGTGCTGATTACTGGATTATTATGTGTTTCCACCATATGGCATATGTTAGTATCTTTCTATATTTGGTAACATCTCTTTTTAAAATGGGAGTCTGAAATACATGTCCTTTTTTGGGTGTGGCTTAGTGTTCAATGAAGTGGGTTACGAACCATGAGGTCCTAGGAATGGAAAACGGTGCGAGGCGGTGCAGGTTATGTTTAAACCCGCCCCGCATAGCATTTGCACCCGTGCAGACCCGCACCTGCACAAACCCGCGTCCACCACCCCGCCCTGCACCAGCATTAGTTTTCTTTTTCCTTTTCATTTCACTAGTTTAAAAAATTCGTACTTTATGGAAATAGATTATAAAGATGTACAAAAAGCACCTATGGAACTCAATATTTATGAAATTGCAGCAAAATACCAATCAAACAAAACATAATTTGTGGGTGTTAATTACTACTATACAATACTCTCATACTAAGGTAGCATAGAGGATGAAAGACTCGATTTGAGCCAATATTGATGCATATTTTTTTTATACACTTGAAATGAAAGAAAAGAACACCAAACACTAAGAAAACGAGAGAATGCATCAAAAATTAATGACAATATAACTGGCCGAAATCCAATAATAGGAAAGGATGTCAAGTAAAATTACAATCTGAAAGAGAGCTTAGGTGCACTTAGTTTTTCTTCCTCAAAAATTTTTAAAATATACACGACATTGAGAGCTTCACGGATTTTAAGTTTGCTCATGGTATTCATGAAGTTGAGAGCTTCACAAATTCTAGGTTAGTTCTTTAGGGGTTTAAGTTGGTTCTTTTTTTTTCTCCCCAAACCCGCACCCTCCCCGCGACCTGCAAAAAATTATTTTAAGAAAATTCAACCTGTCCCGCCCCGCACCCCTGAAGACCCGCTCCCGCGCAAACCCGCATAGCTTCAAACCTGCCCCGCACCCGCCATACACGGCTTGCCATCCCTACATGAGGTCTCAGGTTCAAATCTCAGAGGAGGCAAAAACACTAGGTGATTTCTTCCCGTATGTCCACGCCTTGGTAGGTAGAGTATAATTGATATTACTAATTTCAAGGTGGAATATTTTAGTGGCATTAGTATTAAACTGTTTTTCTTTTTAGTGGTAGAAATAATATGAACTACTACCAGGAAAAAAAAGAAAGAAATGACATGCTGCTTGCACTTGTTAGTTTGGGCAGATTGATGCGATTCAGTCTTTTTAAGTTTCTTTTGATTTTCTGGATTTAAGAAGTTCTCATCCTGCTTGCCTGTTTCATATGGAGAACTGAAGAGGATGGAAGTGTGTGTTCTTTCGTCAGCCTTCCCTTATTTACTTAATTTATCAATGTCTCATTTAGTTGACATTTGTTACCATGTTTGCAATCCAATGCAATTATCTTTGACCAGCTGTAGTACTTCTATTATTATTTCTAATTTTGAAGGTGTTTTTAAGTTTTCACGTGTTTTAATTACTTTCAATTAGAATCAATTTTTAGTGTTACGTGTAAACACCTTTTGACCTTTATCAAATTCAAAAGTCACATTTTAAACTAACAAACACATATTCTATCATAAATCATTAAGGTGGCCAACATAAAATCGATCGTTGAAGTAATCAAAATCAGTCTTAAAAACCATACTGAACTTACCTTAAATTTTGTGTTTAATAGTACTTCATAATGTAGTTTCTATATCGATTGTATTTTTCCTTTATATGAAAACCCCGTCAATATAAGCTTTGCAAGGCATAACCGGTCCCAAGTTCGGATTAAAAGGAAAGGTTGTGGTAGTTTAATGGAATGTAAAAGTAGTATAATTATGGTGAATACTCTAATACTAAGGGCCTGAGTTCAGTGCAATAGAACAAGATACATATAGTCGACCCTAACTAATTTGCTATTGATGCCTAGTTGATTGATTCCTTTTCTAACAGATTAATTTGTTAAAGCAGTCTGAACTTTCATCAATTTGGCTCTCATGATTAGAACCTGACATCAGAATGGAAGGATGTGTATAATATGAAATTCACTGTTATTTCTCGGAATGTAATAGCACAGTTTAGACTATTATCTCTGCCTGCATGGCGTATAGTGTGTGAATACTTGGCCTCTTAGCCGCTGTACTCGAACATGCATTAATATTCCGTCCTCTTGAATACTCGTGGTGGCATGATTGAACTTGAACACTTCCTAGAAATTATCATCAAACATTGGTTTATAGTTTAATCTTCACATTAGATGATCTTATGTGGAAGTTGATTCCGAATTATACTGAAATATGCTTTAGCTTCCTTGATGTTTCATCGAGTGGTTTCCCACACTCGGTGCTATTTTCCTTACTATTTTCATGACACACAGTCACTTTTCTCTATGTTATAGTTGGCTCGAAATAAGGTTCCAAATGTATCTTTGACCATAAGGTTCCAAATGTATCTTCGACAATCGACATATATGATATTGTTTTTCTTAATAAAGGGGATTTTATTCCTTTATTTGTCATATTTGTGTCACATTGTCCAAGTAGATCCTCACTACACTTCCCTTTGCTCGTTCTCTTTCCTTCTTTATCTTTTTTCCCTCTTCCTTCTGCCTGAAAAAAAATACTGAACTTCCAGAATTGCGCTACTGAGTGTATATTCCCCCGCAATCTAAAGTATTATTTACCTATAAAATTAAATGAGAACTCTCATTTATGAGCAATTAGAAAGTATCGGTGAGATGATTACCTTATCTCATGAAAAAAAGAAGAAGAAACAATCTATGAGATGCAATGGAGTTGACAGGACTTTTGAAATTTCTGTTTACTTTTTGGAAGTTTGAGGAGAAGAATGTTGACGGTGAAATATGCTAGTTATATGACAACATTGTCTAAGGTGAAAAGTACCAAGTCTCTGCTAGAGCATAAAGCACATTTTAGGTGCATGTTTTAGTGAAAAGAGTTGCTTATGCAAGAAATGTAATTATAAGAACCAAAATAAAAAGAATTGAGAAACATGGACCAAGCTAAAAGTGCAGTTGAGTGGAATATGCAAAGTAAAACCAATGCTAAATAAGTATGAAATCATATTTTAAATTTACTGATTGAAATAAATGGGGCAAAAGCTGCATTAGCTTTGAGCAACCCAAATGCCCTAGCCAAATAATTGTTTTACTATGCAGTTCTAAGTTTGTAATTATAAATTAGAGCCTAGTATTGTAGTTTCGGTAACTTATTTTTAGTTTTCTTCTTCATTATATGTTTTACTTTGTTATTGATTTTTACCATTCTCGCGCAATGCTTTTTCCGTACAAGCCTGTGGTATGTTCATGTATGTTGTTGTCGTTTCTCTGTCTGCACAAGGCATGAGTGTACAGTACTTCTAAAATATTGTATCCATTCATATGGTCTAGTTTGCCTTTAATTTTGTTAAGTAGTCATGTGAAGTTAGAGTACTTTGTTTATAATGGACAAGAGATGTAAATTCTAGTAGATTAACTTATCATTTCTTGTTTCAGGAACTTCCTGAAGGGAGTTGGTATTGTCCACAGTGCACTTGCCGGAAATGTGGGGACGTGGTTAAATATAGTGAAACATTGAGATCACCTGATGCGTTAAAATGTTCACAGTGTGAACATAAATGTGCGTTATCTTATGCACTCGACTTTTGGTCTTTCTGGCTTCTATTCTTTTCCATCGTAGGCCTGCAATGCTTTGATATTGGTATTGGAGTGTGTTCCCTTGTTACAGGAATGCACAGTTTCAGATACTACTTAGACTTTGTGTTTGGCATACTTCACAAGCCTCAATCAAAAAATTGTCTTCTTTTGCATTTAGTTCGGTTATTTCGGCGTGAAAAGTAATTTTTTATTCCCAGAATTTTCCTAGTTTTCCTGTTACTAAATCCTTTGGCTTTGGTGATTCGTGAACAGATCATGAGGCATGCAGTAAAGTAAGAGTTACAGAAAGTGGAGAGGCCTCTGATACGTGGTTCTGCAGTGAAAGCTGTCAGGAGGTGAGTTTACATCTTGGCTTTACATCTGTTATGAAAAAAAAGCTTTCTCAATGATGTAGGTCCCAAATAGGGGTGACACGGTTATGTGCGAATTCGGGTGGGTAAAAAATGGAGTACAAAAATAAATGGGTCATGAATCAACCAACTCACAGTTTACTTGGACTAAGATGTGTTGGGTTAGGATGGGCCATAACAACCCAACTTACGGATTCTCCTCGTAATTCTTTCTTTAAAGAACTAAAGAAGTTGAAAGTCAAGCTTATGTTTGGGAGTATGTTGGAAGTGTGTGACCATCTCATCTAAATGCTTAAGCTTTTAGTGAGAGCACACATTTATTTATTTAACGACGAAGGGTCAAGTATACCCGTGAACTATGTGATATTGCTCAAGTATACCCCTCGTTTAAAAAGTGTCCCATTTGTATCCTTGCCATTATGGCGCACGTATGCCCTTTTCGAGTCATTTTAACTAAATGCCCTCTTGAGCGTGAGAGAACTAGAGAAAGATTTCAACTTTGTCCATAAAGTAATTCTCTTTCCAATTATAAAATATCTCATCACTCACAAAGGAAAGAATGGGTTCTCATTTGAGGTCCGTCAAATTCCAATACACATTTTGTTTTCCCCATCTAATTACACATATAAAATATTAAGTATATTTTTTATTTTGTTAAACTCATGCTTCTTATGAGTGTTACGTGGCATGAATTGCAAAAAAGACATTATTCAATGTTTTCTTTTTTTTTCCTGGCCAAAAATTCATCTGCATTTTTGAAATTTGAATCTGTTGCATTTTCATCATATTACATACGCTTTGCCTTTTTGTGGTTCCAATAACTCCTGGAATAGTACTTCGTATGTCTCTTCCTTAGTTTCTGCTAAATTTGGAAAGTTTCTTCATATTGTGATTCATACTTTGGCTCTTTATTGAGGTCATAACTAACTCTGTCAACTTCTTCCCATTTCTCTCTCGTTTGTGTTTAAAAATCGTTCAGTCAGTTACCAACATTGCAACCACCTTTTGGATTGAAACTAATTGTTTACTAGAGCCCAGTGGATCTTTCATCGACTAACTGCCAATATGAAGAAACGTTGAAGTATCTTCTTTCCTTAGATTTATTACGTTAATAATTCGTTTAATGGCTTTGGTTGTGCTCTTCAACGAGAATGGTATATCATGCCATTGGGTTCATGTACTCTGTAATTCGATGACCTCATTTTGTGCATCCACATGGGTTAATGTTGGCATCTTCTCGTTCCTCAAAAAAAAAAAAAAAAAAAAAATTGTTGGCAACTTCATGAGTTAATTTAGGCTGCCTTTTTCCAGAGGGGTTATTTTCGGCATAGCCAAAATCAGCCCTCCACTAAATATATTTTGCTCAACCCGTTAAATTATGGGCGAGTGATGGACTTTTGGGTCATTTTGTCACCCCTAGTCCCCGTTGCCAAGTATTACGTCATTCATACACTTTTGTCTCTTTGAAGGTTTTAGTGTGGAGTTTTGAAATGCTCTTCTATGGTTAGCAGTTCCTTTTGCTGGCATTGTGAGCTGGCAGGTGAACAATGACATTACTGTTATGTCGCAAATGTATCGTCTGGCTCAGTCTGTATAGAAGTAACAGCTAAACTAAGTCAGGCTTCTTACACCATGTATAGTAATATTAAAAAGATGTGTTTTATTCCATTGCCAGAGTACCATTCTTTTATTTTGTAAGAGCGTGATTTATCAGAAAATAACTTCTCTCTGTTAAGTCTTCACTTCTTTGATGGTCTCCGTGAGGCTGAAATACTCGATCATATTCATTTTCTTGAAGGTCTCCTAGTGTCTAAAAGCTTTTTAGTATGCATTAACAAAATGCTTTGAATGCGTTCCCGCATTGGAGTCATTAGGGATGACGTCATAGTTGAGTGTATAATTCAATCTGTTGACCAAAGATTTTGAGTAATGAGAAAATATGACGAACCTTCTGTGAACTTTTTTCCTAATAAAAAGGAAAATCACTGTAACTATAGTTGCTCTACAGTTCTTTTAAGTAATCAGTCCCCTATGTGGTGATGTTTTAGATAACACACAATTTAGGAATGGTGAGTTCTGCTGAAATAAAACTAACATCATTGCAAGTTTGATTATGAGTTTTTGGTGGTCTTTCAAAAAATTCAAGTTATGTTCTTTGCAGGTTTATGAAGGCCTTAGCTCTCGCATTGGCCTCACTAATATTCTGACTGATGGCTTTTCATGGACTCTTCTGAGGTGCATTCATGGTGACCACAGAGTTCATTCTGCTCAGCGGTTTGTTGCTTTGAGGGCAGAATGCAACTCAAAGTTAGCAGTTGCCCTTACGATTATGGAGGAGTGCTTTCTTCCCATGGTGGATCCAAGAACAGGCATAGACATGATACCTCATGTAATATATAACTGGGGGTGAGTTTTTTTGTTTGCCATCAGCTTTTCCTATCCTTGATATGGTGCTATCCCTTCCTTTGTGGGTATATCACTTATTTCTCCATGTTCTTTTAAAACAGTTTGTAATTAGCTATCACTGGTTTTTGCTGAACTCGACCTGGCTCCTTGATAAGTCAAAGGGTTAGATAACAGGTTCAACAATAAAAATATGGTTAGTCTATATTATATTGAAATGATAGAAGAACAACTTTATAAGAACAAGTCTATCTGAAACATTATGGTTCTAAGGAGTATATAGAAATATGCAAACAAATAGATGAAGTTTCATCGATTCAATGAGAAAATTCAATATCGTGACTTTGTTCCTGCATTCATTGTGTTTGGCTATGTTCATATCAATATTACAAAATTCTGATACTTGAGTCATTCTCTCTTACTGATCCTTTAAATATTTACAGATCACAATTTGCACGATTAAATTATCACGGCTTCTACACTGTGATCCTGGAGAAAGATGACATATCAGTAGCTGTAGCATCATTACGGTAACGTCTTCAAAATCTCGATTTAAATCGTCTTTTGTCATGCTTACTCTATAAAAACGCCATACCTTTAAGGCAATGTAGATATTCTCAGATAATATGCATCTTTCTTGGATTTGCTGTAGTCGCTTTTACCTTCGATTCCCAGCATGTTATCTTTTGTTCATTATAAAAAGAAAAAAGGAAAAAAGGGACACATTTGGAGTTGAGACTTTTAAGAGGAAAAAAAGATACAATTGGAGTTGAAACTTTCTCCAAGTACTTCAATATGACAGCTTCAGCTCGTGATTACATATTCAGGTTCCATTTTGACCCGATCTTTTGGTTTGTATACTATTTTAATATTTTTCACGACCTTTCTATTCAAGATGCATCAAGATTTTCTTGTCTTGTGAGTATTAGATATGTTTGCGCTCAAGGGTGTGACCTCATGGTTCATGGGATTTGAACCATCAGGTCTCAAGTTCAATCGCAGTAGAGACAATAAAACACAACCCCTTTCTTCCCATCTATCCAAGCCTTGGTCGGTCAAGTTACCTAGTACTTGTTGTTGGTGGGAGTGGAAGGTATTTAGTGGAATTAGTCGAGGTGGGCGCAAGCTGGCCCGGACACCACCATTGTTTTTTTTTTTTAAAAAAAAAAGAAGAAGTATTAGAAGTGTTCTCTCCTATCGGCTGCTTAACGCGAGGGGTTAGATAGTGGTTCAATACAGTGTTGTGAAAAGCTCCCGCTTCATCGCTTTAGGCGATGAATCGAAGCGAAGCGATGGTGTAGTGCTTCAAGGGAGTGAAGCAACGCGAAGTTAATGAAGCGACCTCTTCATGGGGAGAAGCGAGAAGCGACAATGAAGCGAAGTGATCGCTTTGTCTCTGTTTCCAAAAAAAAAAAAAGTGACTTATTGACTTCATCTGTCCATCAGCTTCATCGCTGCCTAGGGGTCGTCTTCTTTCTTCCTTCTTTGTTGCTAGGTTTTCTTACTGTCTTTTGTTTCTCCCAGTAGCTTATAATCCTTTTTTTTCTCTTCTTTCTGTCTCCTTCTAATCTTTTGATTTATTATTGAAAAATCAAATTATATTAATGACTTCTCTTTCTTTGCCCTAATAACAATCATTTAAATGGCTTCATTGATAATTTTGAAAGATTGGTTTATAAATACTTATTGTTGTTTAATTAGTTATTTTATTGATTTTTTTCAAAAAAAAAAACTACGCTTCACTTCAAAGAAGCGAGCGCTTTGCTTCTCATTTAAAGCGGTGGGGCCCTTGTCGCTTTTTTCGCTTCTCGCTCTCAAAAACACTGGTTCAATATCATATGCCTATAGGCATGTTGCCCATGCCTTTGGGTGGTTTCTATTGGTTGTTGCTTGGTAGATAATTAGGTATTTAGGTCCTCTTGGAATTTCTTAGAAAAAAATGAGCTGCTCCTTTTCATCTGAAGGTCTCCCTGCTGGTGCATTCAGGTCTATTAGTGAAGGTGTTGAGAAGAAAGATATTCAAGCAATGTTGACTATAAATTTCTAAACTATCACTGTCCAATTCCTACATTTGCTATGTGGGGATGCCACAAGGAGTTATAATTTATTTAGACTTTGTTCCTTGACTGTCACTAGCAAGCCATGTCTTCCCTGCTTGCTGTTTGATAAAACTGAGTCACTAAAATCAGGACGAATCTTTCTCTGAATCTGAATTTTGGTTCTTATGCAGGATCCATGGGGTGACAGTTGCTGAGATGCCTCTTATTGCAACATGCAGTAAATACCGTCGTCAGGGAATGTGCAGCCGCCTGATGAATTCTATACAGGAGGTAATTGACCGAGAAGCAATGTTTTGAACACTGGGGTCCGATGCAGAGTGTTTAAGTTAGCACTCCCCAAGAATTAGGGTGTAAATTTATAAATATTAAAAAGCATACAAATCAATAAAAAATGCATTGAAGTAAGGAGAATTTGATAAGTTGAATTATTTGACGTAAATTCTTACATGCTAACATACATGTGGTAGTAGAGAAGTGTATAAGGTATCATGAGTCACGGGTTAACATCATAGCTACTCATATATAGAAGGAAAAATTATCATAATTTATTAACAAGAAAAATTGGTTTTGAAACTTCCAACAAATAAATAAGTCTTAGAAGCATCTTTTGGTACAATAACTTCAAAATTTTCCCCTTCAAAGTTCACTTCTATCAATATTAAGTTTCTAATTTGGGGGCAAGTTTCTGATAAATTAGATGACTCTTTTAGTCTTTCTCTAGTAGAATTTTTTTACAATATGTAATATAACTCAAGCTTTTTCTGCATCTGACAAATTAATAAATGAAAAACAACTCATAATACTTTAATTCATCTTAAAGGGAATAATTTGGGGGTTGTTATTTGTTACTTGTTAGCACTTAAGTGTTCAGTAACAATTCTTATAACCATAAACACGAGAAGAATGATATTTTTATCAAACCAAATAGAGTAGAAAAAACTGTTTAAGAGAAATTGAGAACTGAAAAATGAAGAGCTAGAACAAGTTAAAATATAGAGACAGAGTATTTGATAAAGGTGTCTGATGGTATTCTCAATTGGATGGTATTTAGGATTGAGTTTTGTTTAGAATCTTCTGATTTCTGATCAATGAAGAGGTTTTTGGAGGAGTCATCTGTTAGATAGAAATAGGGTTAAAGGGCTAATTGCGGACAATTTGAACAAAACTGCTGGTCAAATTTGTCTATTGGGCATTAGCCCCCAGGGCTTGGATCTAGTGGTAAGAGTTTAGCATGTGACTGTGGGTTAGGCACACTCATGTGTTCGGACCTGCCCAGACAACAGCCTGAAATTTAAGTGGAGAAGGGTAGAGAAGCGGGCATTATCCGTTGAGTTTCAACTGCGCCAATGGCACTCGGGGATTTCTCGGTTATCAAAATAATTGTGTTGGGCCACAAGTGCGTCAAAATAATTGTGTTGGGCAGTGGACAAGTTGGAGGCGCACGGCCAGGCACTTAGGTCGTAAGTCTCGTGAGATAAGCGTCTTCCACATCCCCCAAAAGCATCTTTGGAGTGCCTTGTCCTGGAGCGAAGTTCTGGGCGAGCTCGAACTTGCCTCTTGTAACATTGCTGGAAAGTACACTGTTCCAAGTTGATAGTTGTGTCAGAGTTCTGGCTTATTTTTTCTTTTCTATTTTAAGTTTCTTCTGAACTCAGTAGTTCCTAGTATAGCCGGGTCTGAGATCTAGGTAATCTTTTAGTCTGGTAAGTCTGGTCCCTAAAAAGACATTTGATCTTAACATGGTACGGTAGTGGAGGGGGGTAACTCAATTGAAGCTACCTACTTTGTGTGGTTATGGATCTGGTCTAGTGTGCTTGCGATGCGTATCATATTTATTTCACGATGAGGCAAGGTATTGGCATGTACACTTACTAGTTTCCGTTATGCTTCTAGATGCTGAAGTCTTTCAAGGTTGAGAAACTTGTAATATCAGCTATCCCAGGTTTGGTGGAAACATGGACTACTGGCTTTGGCTTTGAACCCTTGGAAGAGTGCGAGAAACAAAGTCTAAGTCATATCAACCTCATGGTGTTCCCAGGAAGTGTATGGTTGAAGAAGTCTTTGTTTCAAGCTGCTGAGCCGGAGCAACTTAGTGGTGAGTGTTTAGTGTTTGGCGTTCTTCAACTTTTTTTGAAATTATCAAACCCAAAAAAAAAAAAAAAAAAAAATCCTATTTTGTAACACGACAAATTGGTGAGATGCTAAAAACAGGAACTAATCTGTTTCACCTTTGAAAGCAGTTCATCCGGGCGAAATAGTACCCTGCCACGAAAATGGCAGCACAATTATTGAGCCAATGCAACCTTGTGCGCAATCTCAAGATGCCAATATAGGAGCTGATGTCATACACCCACCTCAGTCTGAGATTTCACGATTCAGTGAAGATCAAGGTGGTAATAATCTTAATGGTCAATTATCCACGACTTCCCACGAGGAATCAGCTATGTGGTTTGTGGACAACAAGACTTGTGATACAGAAGCTCATCAGCCTGGGCGAAGTTGCGAAGGAAATACCTCTAACCAATATTCAGAGCCAGAAGCTGAAATCAGGCAGCCCGACTCTAATAATTTGCAGTTAGAGGAAGTCCAAGTTGTTGATACTCTGAATGGTGAGTGCTCAAAACTCTCCGAGGAATTACCTATTATGACATTTAGCTGCCAGGGGGATGTAGGTTGTAGAGTAGAAACTTTGCAAATAAATGAGGAAAGACAATTTTGTTTAGATGAAGTGTCACAGAGAATTAATGTATTGCAAGGGAATGAGAAATGACATTGATTAATTTTTAGTTCTTGTGCGTACATGAAAGGAAAATGCAAATGAGGGAACATATGAGAAAAAAAAAATATCAAAGAACTACAGTTTTGTGGGTAATGAGAAGGTTCACCAATTAATAATAAGCTCTATGAAGCTTAACTTCCCCCATCTGAAAATTTGGAAGGATGCAACTTGTGTTAATGTCATACTTGAGGGGTTAAAAAGCTGTTCTATATGATTCCCCCGTCTGGGCTTGTTTTCCAGTATGATGATGACCAACCTAAGACGGCATACCATGTTCTCTAAATCAATCTGATGTACTGTAAATCATCAGATTGATGTATTATCACGGAGATTAAGATTGCACCTGGTATCCTTTAATCTAATTGGTCATAGGATAGATTAAACTAAACAGTCTAATATGAGCGAAGTATCAAATTCCGCAGTTGAAAAGTCCAGGAATCAGACAGTAGTCTAAGGTTTACATTTTTTACTCTACCTACATCACTAAAAGGCACGGCTTTCATTCCACCAAACATTAGTTATCTTTTTTCTGACTGTTCACTAACCACTAGCCTATTGGCAGCATAATTACAACTTTACCTTGCACCAAAAGTGTATGGTCCTCATTTCACCAGAGTCTTCCATCTATTCCCTACTTATTCACTAGTCTACTATCGTTCATTACAAAAATAGTTATTAAGGCGCACAAGGACAAATAATGTTACATAAAACTTTGTTTCAAGATAATTTTAATGAATGTGATTACTTGAATCCTTAACAAGCACTTGAATTCAAGTCGTAATAATGAATAAGTTCCTGAGTGGAGGCTTCCCTGTAACGGCTCCTATGTGAATTAGTAATCGAAATCAGTGCTTGGATACCACTTAATACAAAGAGAAGATTAGGAAATTAAAGAAAATGAATTTACTAAATCCAAGAAAAAATAGAGAAAGAGAAAGAAAGAGCACCTAACGGTGGCCATTGCCACTAACAGAACCGTTAGGCTTTTGCCTTTTTCTAATTAATAATATTTGTTTAAAAATATTTTTTTATATTAATTGCATAATACAAAATAAATCATAGTCATTTAATTTTAAGGTGGACACATGGTATTGGGACATTGATTAAGGATGACATTGAACAATAATGGACAAAAAACTAATGAAGGGGATCCGGACCCTGTTTTAGCTAGCGTTTGTTCATAGTTTTTGGGGGTATTTTTTTGGAGATTTTTTTAATCTAGTTTTTGGGATTTTTTTGGAAATCCCCTCACAAAGTTCAAATTTTATTCAAAATAAAATGTATGTCCAAACAAAATTTCAATTTCCCAAATTCCAAATCCCAAATCCTGTCAAACGGGAGCTTAATTGCCAAAATGAGAGCTCCCAACACTAATTTGAAACGTAAATCTTACTCTTGTTCCCTCTTCTCCCCCAAAAAACCCACTCCATCTCCTTGTAAACATCTTCAGCTCCTTCGACAACTTTCAATCTTTGTAAATTGTATGTACCATCAATGTGCTTAATAATTCACACATCACTTACTTAAAAGAACATACAAAGCTCAAATTTTCCAAATAATTAAAAGAAAAGAACTTTTCCTTTTCAATGCCTTCATCTCCAAAATCATTTAATGCATGGCCATCATCTACCTCAATCTACTCCCGTAGATCAACGGTCCTGATCCTTTGTTCACTTATTGGACTAGCTGGATTTGTTTTCGGTTTCATTGCAATTTCAAGGCAGGGTTTAGGGTACAATTGTAAATATGCTGTGCCCCGATCCGTTTCTGTTGTTTGGGATAAAACTGATAGTAAATCAAGTGGAATAGATAATGGGGTTTTAGATGATGGGCAAAAAAGGCATAAAGTTATGGGCTTTGTTGGGATCCAAACCGGGTTCGGATCCACTGGTCGTCGTCGCTCGTTAAGGAACACTTGGTTTCCCTCTGATCATCAAGGCCTTCAAAAGTATTGCCTCTATCTATAGATAGTCATGAATGTAATTTGTTTTTTATAAAACCTCGTGGAATCAATGCAGACTTAGCTAAATATAAGATACAGTTGAAATGACTTAACAAATAAGTGTGAGATTTAAAGAACGTCTCGTTTAGTTAAAACACATTTTTTTTTGTTTGTATTATATTGTTGGTTTGATTAATGGTTGTGAGATTACCTTCATCTACATTGTTATCAGAATGACTATCTAGATCAAATAACTTCGTGCGTGCTGTATTCTTTTTTTTTACTTTATGAGTATGACTGCCGTCGTAAGCACCATAGTAGTATCTGCTTGTGTCATGAAATTTGAGTGGAAGAATTCATGGGGGATAACCCGATGTGTATGGCATGCGTTTACATATTGTATCTTAATTTGGCATGTTGAAATTGAATTATTCTTAGAATAATTTATCACGCTCTTCTTGAATAAAATTGGAAGTTTCGGAAAGGTGAGATATTTCTGCTCCTTTTGCAAAAAGATGTTCCCTTTTTCAATAAGCACTTGGAGCTCTCACAAATGAATTCAATGCAATTCCCTTAGTCATGTGTGTATATGCAGATGTATTACCTGGTCTCTATGCATTTTATGCTACTATACTTTTGCTAAGCCGAGTGAAATGAAATTGCAGGTTAGAAGAAGCCACTGGCTTGGCTTTTAGATTTGTAATTGGTAGAACAAATGATAAATCCAAAATGGCAGAGCTTAGGAAAGAGGTCGCAGAATATGATGATTTTTTACTGTTAGACATTGAAGAAGAGTACAGTAAGCTCCCATACAAAACGTTAGTTCTGGCTGCTCTCGTATTATTCAAAGTTCTCCCTTTTTTCGTCATCTATACTTACTCAGGTTGGTTGTACAGCATAGCTTTTTTCAAAGCTGCCTATGCGCTTTATGATTCCGAGTTTTATGTTAAAGCTGATGACGACATATATTTGAGGCCAGGTAACTAGAACTTTGAAGCTTTTCCATTCTTACTTTTTTCTCCCCTCGAGGTTCATGTTATGCATTTATCATGTTCTACAGTTTTTGATGTACTTGAGTTGCTTTTAATTTTCCATTACAGATCGCCTTTCACTGCTCTTGGCCAAAGAGCGGTCTCACCCACAAACATACCTTGGGTGCATGAAAAAGGGTCCTGTATTCACTGACCCCAAGCTCAAATGGTGAGTTCTAATAAGTTGCCTTCATGCTGAGATATTCCCAAATTAACATTGTTATCTAGTTTATTTGCTCTTTAAATGTGGAAACCTAGTCTCTGCGTTCCAAGTTGAATGCCTCAGTATCATTTGGAAAATTATAGAAGAGTTTGACTATGTTTTGAAGGGAAGCCTTGGAGCAACTGGTAAAGTTGCATAGGTCAGAGGTTCAAGCCGTGGAAACAGCCACTGATGCTTGCATTAGGTTAGGCTGCGTACATTACACCCCTTTGGGGTGCGCCCCTTCCCCGGACCCTGCGTGAACTGCCCAGAATGCCCATACAG
Organism: Petunia axillaris subsp. axillaris; assembly: GCA_029990575.1. Classification (NCBI taxonomy): domain Eukaryota; kingdom Viridiplantae; phylum Streptophyta; class Magnoliopsida; order Solanales; family Solanaceae; genus Petunia; species Petunia axillaris. The sequence goes on along the minus strand of JARKNS010000002.1, from coordinate 13,168,856 downwards.
ACTAAGATCTTATTCACATAGCGAAGAAAGGCCGAGTGGATGGGGGCGAATGCTTTGTGCACGGGGCTGCTCTTTAGTTTGACTATGTTTTGCTTAATACTAGTAGTTAAAGATTTGAATTATGTGGTCTTTCAAGCTACTATGCAAACTCACTTTACTTAAAGTTACAACTTATAAGGAAAAAAAGAAGAAGAAGAAGAAGAAGAAGAAGAAGAAGAAGAAGATACTGGTCAGTGTTAGCTTAAAGTTAACAACTTATAAGGAGGAAGAAGATACTGGTCAATGTTAGATATGTTCAAACCATCTCAGATGACCTTATCTCATTTTATTTTCCATATCTACTACTTTGCATATCTCAGATGTGATCATAGTCAATACGCCTATTGTCAAACTTTGTCCGAGTGTGCATCCATCTTTAACATCATTTCAACAATACTTTTCTTGTGGAAATGTTAGCTATTAGAGGCTCGTCATCATCCATAAAATTTATTCTATCACTTGTTGAAAAAAAATAAAGAACAGAGATATACCTTTATTCATGACTACAGACTAGTAAAGAATATATCTTGTTAATGTCATTGTTGTCTGAAACCAATGCAGGTATGAACCACTTGGATATATGCTTGGAAAGGAGTATTTTCTCCATGCTTATGGTCCTATTTATGCTCTTTCTGCTGATGTAGTTACGAGTTTGGTTGCCCTCAGGAACAACAGGCAAGTTGGTGTTTGTACATAATTTTCTGTCACTGATCTAATCTGAAGTGCAGACTGTCACCCCATAAAAGTTACTCTAAAAAGAAAACCCAATGGTCGGTCCTCTTCACAGCTGTTGGGTGTTTTGCATCAGGATCCTATTGGTCTGCTAGGTCGGCGCAGGAGGACCCTTTTTCCCCTCATAACATAAGACCCACACATCATAAAACTAACAAACATGAAAGAACAGCTGCTAACTCTTTATGTAAATGCTGCTTGTGTTTTCTCCTACTTTTTTTTGTTGTGATTGTGGTTTCAATGTCCTGTACTAGCTGTGTTCTATTGGGGGAAGCTTGCAATGCAGGTAGCATGGAAGTAACTGCAGTTAGAACCCTATCCGATGCGGAGGAATGATTGCTGATGTAACTTATGCAGTAGCTTGTTTCTATCAAGCTAAGGGTTGTTTTCGAAAGCAAGCACTGATTCTCTATCGGAAAAAATGGGGCATTAATTTCTTTGGATATAATGATATGATTTTGGTGTAAATTTGGCATAATCACAGAAGCATGCTATCTGTTTCAAGAACAAGTTGCATTGAGTTTTGTTCAAATTGAAGGTTTTCCAATCGCATAATTTTCCTACACATACATATTAGTCTCTAATTAGACTGAAAAGATTCCTCAATACTGGGGACCAGATGTAAATGTAATGAATAACTGTGTCTTATGTCCTGCTAGTACATACTCAAAGAAAAGTTCTTAATCTCAAACAGGTTGTATTGCCCGTGTGGATCTTTGCTCATTATGTTTCATTCTATTAGCTAATTCCACATTGATTTGGAGTTACTGTTGATTGTTTGAGATAACTGCCTCCGTGTGATTTTGGGTGTACCTCATTCCCTTTTTATTTAATGAGGTAAATAAGTGTATTCATGGTGCAAAATTCTCTCCTTTATAAGTAGTAGCAAAAGCTAGAGAAAAAGTAAAAACATCCAATCTTCTATACATATAGGACATCCCGTCCCCTTTTATCTCATTCAATCACCAGTCTCATTTATGGACCCATACATGCAGGATATGGCCATGTGAATGTCTCTTGTTTATACTAAACTTGTGCTTCTTCCACCTTCAGTGAGACGTGATCATTTTCAATCTTTTCCAATCTTGTATAACAGTACATACATCTTATTATTTGCATTTCTACAGTATTCATTATGTGAAAGGTTGGTTCTTACTTAGAGACACAACATTCTCTCACATAACATAACTGGTCTCACAACCTATTTTATAGAACTTTCCTCTCATTTATGTTAGGTCTCTTTTAATCGCGTAAGACTCGCGCGGCACTTCTACATTTCAGTTATTTTACTTTAGTTCTGTACTTCATCTATCATGAAACTCTGTTGAAAGACTGACAAAAGAGAGGTCTTTCTTTATGCAACCGTTGCCCTCTTTGCGAGGAAGATGAAGAAAATGTTAACCATCTTTTTCTCCACTGTAAATTGTCCCAAGAAATCTGGAACTTTATCCTTAACCTTACGGGTGTGAATTGGTGTATGCCACGCTCTACTGGGGAATTGTTGCTGGCTTGGAGAAGGGAAGGGATGACAAAATCTTCACTTGGAATATGGTACTCTATCCCAGCAGCTGTTTGGTGGGTTCTTTGGAAAGAAAGAAATGCTAGGATTTTGAGAACAAAAATGATAACCTTGTAAAGCTTAAACACAATTGTATAATTTTGCTTAGCTATTGGTCCAACATGTACTCGGCAAACTTGTTAGAAGCTGAAGTCATGGTAGATTTTCTTAGTCATATTCACAATTTGTGAGCGCAACTTCTTTTGGATGTACCTCTAACTGGCATTCTCTTTTTGTTAGTTTTACATCAATAAAATTATTTATTTTACCGATCAAAAAAAAAAAAAAAAAAAAAAAAAAGAAAGACTGACCATAGATGTTAAATTTGTCTGCATCAATCAAATCTTCAACTTGGAAATCTTAATTGGTGTGTGAACAATGCATTATGAAGCATATGCTTTTCATTATAAAGCCGGATACATATTACACATCACATTGGTTTTGGGTGCCTGCTTCTGTATTTTCATTCAACCTTTCTGTCTTAACTATTCCCAGTCAAAAGCATAATAGCTCATGAGCTATCTCCTCTTGCTGTGAAATTTGCAGTTTCCGAATGTTTAGCAATGAGGATGTTACTATTGGTTCCTGGATGCTTGCAATGAATGTCAATCATGAGGATAATCGACAACTATGTGAACCAGAGTGTACCTCTTCATCCATTGCTGTGTGGGATATTCCCAAGTGTTCAGGTCTGTCCTTTCAATCTTTCGAAAATCAGTGCTTCACTTATGTTCCCCTGTATTTGTGTTGTGGACGAATAGCAAATGAACTTTTTACTTTGATGCATATCGGACCATGAATTTGATCGTGCAGCATTGGGACAAATGTCAATTAAACCTTTCGTTTTATGCATGTCTTGTCATGAATTTGAATGAAAACTGCTAGTTTTCAGCTTTTCCTTCACATAATACATACTTTGGTAAAAGAATATCAGATCCATGCTATTATCCGTTGAGACATTTTGTTGATAATTTTAATCACAATTTTATTACATGCTAGTGTTCCGAGGCTGTGGAACCTGTTGGTTATCTGTTTCTTGTGTAAATATTAATGTCAGTTCAGCTGCACTTTATGACGTTTGTGAGAGCCCCAATATTCTTTTTCCCAGCATATCCTTTCACACCTATAAGAGATGCTTGCCCTTTTATCTGAGCAACTAAATCACCACTGCACCAGCTCTTGATGTCTTTAAAAGTTGTCTCATCTTGCAGTAATGTAATTGTTCTTGCTGACTAGCTGATACCATTCTTGTATCGACTTTATCCTCTAGGGCTGTGTAACCCAGAGAAGAAAATGTTGGAACTTCATGCAAAAGACATCTGCTCAAAGAGTCCTACACTGCCATCAGATGAGGATGATTAGAGCTCATTGGCATCAATCACAGTAGGCTGTCAGATTGTTTACAGAATCATTCCCTTAGGTTAATGGGAATGTGTCTGCTGGATCATCTAAGCTAACATCACGTCCATTCCGTACCTGAGAACAGTAGTCGAGAAAGATATATATTTTTCGTTCTTGCTGCTTTGAGAGGGAGTCTTGATAGCCAATAGGAGATTTTCTGCCGTATGGGAGTAGTTTGTAGGAGCAAGAGATTAAGCATGGAGGCCTCAGTCATTTTTCCTTGTCCCTATGTACAAAATATTTGTTTCTGAGTACATTACATAGTTGTTACTTTGAGGTCCTAGAACACAGTTCAATGCTCGGAGGTGGAAAATATAGTACTATTACAATCTATAAACAATTCATGGTCTTTTATTAGGATTGTAATGTAAATTAGGATATGTTCTTTTTAGTAAACTTAAATAGTGGAAAGATATATTCTTTTGTTACACATTTGCAGGTACTTGGTACACAACCTACCTTATCTAAGTTGTTGGCACTAAAAAGAAAGCAGGGATAAGTGCACGAAAGGCCACTTTTGCCACTGGTCTTTGGGCACAGGCCACTAATACCAAAACATTTAGTTTGTGGTCATTTTTGCTTAAAGAGATAGAACTTCAGTCCAGAGGCCGGATTGAAGTTCAGTCCTTAAAGATTGAACTTCAATCCAGGGCCATATGGACTGAAGTTCAGTCCAGTCCTTAAGATGGAACTTCAGACTGAACTTCAGTCTAGAACCAAATGGACTGAAGATCAATCCTTAAAGATTGAACTTCAATCCAGGGCCATATGGACTGAAGTTCAGTCCAGTCCTTAAGATGGAACTTCAGTCTAGAACCAAATGGACTGAAGATCAATCCTTAAAGATGGAACTTCAGTCCATGGCCATACCATGCCATGGACTGAAGTTCCGTCCTTAAAGATGGAATTTCAGTCTCAGTCAATTATCAGAACTTAAGTTAATATTTATTTAGTAAAGGCCCAAAAGTGGCCTCTACTGTAAGACCAAAAAAATAGTGGCCTCAAACCAAATACCAGTTTTAAAAGTGGGCTAAGTGCACGAAAGGCCACTTTTGCCACTGGTCTTTGGGCACAGGCCACTAATACCAAAACATTTAGTTTGTGGCCACTTTTGCTTAAAGAGATTGAACTTCAGTCCAGAGGCCGGATTGAAGTTCAGTCCTTAAAGATTGAACTTCAATCCACGGCCATGGACTGAAGTTCAGTCCAGTCCTTAAGATGGAACTTCAGTCCATGGCCATATGGACTGAAAGTTCAGTCCTTAAGAGATGGAACTTCAGTCCAGGGGCCGTATGGACTGAACTTCAGTCAACTATCAGAACTTAAGTCAACATTTATTTAGTAAAGACCCAAAAGTGGCCTCTAGTGTAAGACCAAAGAAAATAGTGGCCTCAAACTAAATACCAGTGTTAAAAGTGACTGCTGGGCGAAATTTTTACATTAAAAGTGGCTGCTGGGCAAAATTTTTACCTTACAAGGCGAGAACTAGAAGCCGCTTTGGGCTGAGCGCTATTTATGGTACAACTTTAAAACAAGGGCCTTAAAACAATTTAACTTCCAGCCACTTTATCAAATAGTCCATTTTCCTTGGTCCCTCGGGACCCAAGTTCAACAACTTCACTTGAAGTTGGAATTAACTTCAGACAAAAAGAGCTGAAGTTGAGCCAACATTAGCCTCAACTTCAGTCACAAGAGCCTGAACTTAAGTGTATACTGTTGCTGAGTTTTTTTAAAAGTAGCTATGCCTTAAATGGCACTGTGCAAATATGGTGCCCCGCACTGCTTTGAGGGGTTCCTCATACCAATGGGGAAAGTGCACGAAAGGCCACTTTTGCCACTGGTCTTTGGGCAAAGGCCATTAATACCAAAATATTTAGTTTGTGGTCACTTTTGCTTAAAGAGATAGAACTTCAGTCCAGAGGCCGGATTGAAGTTCAGTCCTTAAAGATTGAACTTCAATCCAGGGCCATATGGACTGAATTCAGTCCAGTCCTTAAGATGGAACTTCAGCCCAGGGCCATATGGACTGAAGTTCAGTCCATGGCCATATGGACTGAAGTTCAGTCCTTAAAGATGGAACTTCTGTCCAGGGGCCGTATGGACTGAACTTCAGTCAATTATCAGAACTTAAATCAATATTTATTTAGTAAAGGCCCAAAAGTGGTCTCTAGTGTAAGACCAAAGAAAATAGTGGCCTCAAATCAAATACCAGTGTTAAAAGTGGCTGCTGGACGAAATTTTTACCATACCAATAGATCAACCAAATTGGACCTCTATGGTTTGTTGGGCCAACTTTGGTTGGTGGTTCAGCCCATCAGAAATCGAAAGACTCGGTTCGGACTTGGTAGTACCTGTTTCTTTTGACAAACTAGCAAACTATTACAGGCCATAAGCTTCTAGTTATTTGGTACGCTGCGGACATTCAGGCTCCCTTATATTCAAGTTATTTTCAAATGCCTTCATTTAAGGATGTTTTCGATGAATTATTTTCTTAATATCTGGCCATTGAATTTGTCATTTTTTGTTTAAACCTACATTAGATGGATATCCTATAAGTAGAGACACAAATGATGGATTTGAGGTATGGTTTTGTAATTAAATTTATTGTATATACTGTAGTAGTCAAGGTTTAATTTGGAATCATCTCAAAAGTTAGAAATGAATGCATCTAAATGGGGCCTTGGCTATTAGAAGAAAAATCAGTGTAGCCCAAATTGACTTATAAGGAAACTTGCCCGAAATTGAAATGCTTCTTTATTTATATTTTTGAAGTTTTCCTCTTTAGGGTGGGGAAGGTGGACCTACTTAAATTAAGGAGCAGCTAGAGTGTAGATCCTCCTTTATGATTGTAGAGTATCCTAAGTCAATATTCACGAGACTGCAGTCAAGAATATTTATGGTAGCCCATTTGTCAAATATCACATGATAAATTCTATTTCTTGGACTATATTACTTTAAAGCTCCATTTTATTTCTCACCGTTGTCTGGTACTATTTTAGAATGCTATTATTCTGAATTCGTATTTGAAAATCTCACTTTAAAGGCAATGTGTGCTTAATAAAAAGCAAGATCTCAATGTTCAAATCGAACTGTTGAGCAAAAATGAAGGGCACCTATCGACCACCAAAATCTTTGGTGGTCTTTAAAGCTCCATGTTTTATAGTGCTAACTGGTACTTTAGGTTCTTGGCATATAAAGTAACTTTTTTATATGTATGACTTGTGTTTTCTATAAAATGTTAGTGATAAATCATATTTTATTAATATCATGTTAATCTTATTTTTATTACTAATGATAGTAAATTAATTTAATTTGGTATAAATTATGATTGTAAGTAAACCATATTAGGATAAAAGTGAGGTTAAATCTAATCTATAGCCTGCTAAGCTTAGTAGCACATTCTGACATACCATTTGTGTCCTTTGATGTACAAGCAATTATTAGTACACTTTATAAAATCCTTTTTCTAAATCTTAAAGGTGGATGTATGACCCAACCAAAGATTTAACTCAAAATCCAACAAAAGGTCATGCCAGAGGCATCTTTCCTGAACAACAAAGATTCAGATATACTATTATATAAGTGGAAAATAAGAAACAAATACTTAGATGGAATAGAGTGGCCAATGGCCAGTGAGGAATACTAACTAGAAAAGTACTTGACGACAAAAAATTTCACAACCCAAATATGAGGAGAACTCCATTTTCTTGAATAACTTAAATTACTCTGAATTCTGATGATGCCCATACCCTCTCCCTCCCCCCCCCCCCCCCCCACCCTAGTTTTCATTTTAAGATATTTTTCTGAAATTAAAAGAATCCAATGAACACCAAGAATGGACAATTGGGATGGTTACCACTTACCACCATGGTTTTATGGTTCATCCTGTGGTTTTGCCATTACACTAATAAAACTGACACAGAACAGAAGAATATTAGTATAGGCTAGCTTCTAGATATCCTAGTTATGTGGAGCTATTACTTAAAAATTCATTTATATGGTGGATTAATATTACTTTGGAGTTAGGAGTATCAGCTTTTGTAGGTCAATATATGATATTATTCACAAATACTAGTTAGCTTCCAAATAATCCAAATTTTCATAAATTATTAGGCTCCTTTCATATTTATATGACTTCCACGGCCTGTGCCTTTTTTTGACGATCGAGCATTAGTTACCTAAAGAGAGACAAAAAATATTTTAACAGAAGCAAATTCTATTTTCTTAAGTAATACTTTCTCCATTCCATTTCAAAGACACTAATTTTTTGTTAGCTTAAAAAAGAATAAAACATATACTCCCTCCGTCCCAATTTATGTGGCACCATTTGAACGGACACGAAGTTTAAGAAAATAGAGGTTGACCTTGTTAAGTATCAATTTTACCCTTGAAAAAGTAAGAGAGAGAAGATTTGAGTAATAAAAATGTTGTTGGTAGGTTTAAAGCCCAACAAGGGTAAAATAGAGATGATGCATTAAATAGTTGTCAAATAAGGAAATGTGTCACTTATTTTGGGACAAACAAAAAAAGAAATTGTGCCACATAAATTGGGACGGAGGGAGTATATATATATATATATATAACATCCCTGTGCATTAATGAAATGTCATAACATATCTAAATCGTAAATTTTAAAAGTGTTTATTTATTTCTTAAATATTTTCTTATCAACTTCAAAATATATAGTATCAATAATCTATTCTAAGTTTTATATTTATTATTCTACTCTGTTTTAGATGGAAGGAATTAATTCTATAAAACAGTTGCATGGACACATGCAAAGGGGCCTATTCAAAACCTAAGAATAACTATATTTTACTATTAATCAAACAAGTTTGTACTCTGCATTTTGTTTTGGTATAGAATTTGAAGAGGAGATAGCCAATCAAGTAGTTTCCTCAGAGGAAATTACGTCTGAAAACTGATGATGATTGTGTCTGGAGTTTTTTCTCCTTAGAACTTTGTGGACCGTACCTCCTAATTACACTTTCTCTTCCCTTTACTATATTTCGAGGATGTTATTTAAAGACATCCTAAATTTGAGCAGAGTACCCTTTTGTCTCTTTGGCCCTTCATTCACGTGCCATTTCAGTTTCTTAGAAAACAGTGAGAAAAAAAGAAGCCAAGTACAGTTTAATTTCTTTTGTTATAATATGGTGAAAGACTCGTCAAACATGGCATTACTAGATTCTTGTTGTATTGAGTATGGGACTTATGCCGATAAGAGTAGCAGAAACTATCAGAAGTTTTACATATCCGTTTCATCTGTTTATGTGTACAAATGGTGGAGAAGATCAGAGTGCTAACTTTGATGCAGCGATAACGCTATACCAATATTTTTAAAATTAGGCAACTTATACAAGTAAATTCTTACCATATGCATAAATGGGTAACTAGTGAAAATGAATTTTCTTACCATATACATTAATAAGTCCCATTTTTAAATTTGTTCTTTCGTATTTTTTGACGATCTGTATGTCAACATTATGTTCTTTCTTATTGCATATACGGTCTTGCTCGCACCTATACTTGTGGAGTTCAGCCACACACCTCCAAGTCTGAGCTCCGATCTTGTGTATAGTCGATTAGCTTCGTGACTTTTTAGCTTCTAGAAACTAGTACATTATTAATAACACAATAAATTTAGACTAGTAAAGAAAGAGGCATGTAATTCGAGAGAAATTAAAGAGGAGGATAAGGATAGGTCTGAGAGAGAAAGGGAAAGTTTAATATAGGCATATATATAAGCTTGGACAGACACAAGCTTCTTGGAATAGGATATATGAGTCCCATTCTCTACATATATGCAGGTTCCAGAAAAAGAAAAAAAAAATGTATGTTCTCTTCTTCTGTTTTTCCATTGGACATATGGGTTATCACGTGCCATTGCAGCACTGTTCAGGTTCACCATCATATCGAGTCTTATCCAACTACTAATATTTACCAGCGATGGAGTCATGTATCCTAGAGGAATCAAGTTATGCGATAGACTTATGTAGTTGTAGCAGTAGTAATAATATTAGTAGTATATCTTTTCTACCAAAAACAATCTAATAGTGTCAAAATTCATAGTTATCTAAAGTACAGAAAGTCATGAGCATTTTTTAAGTGTAGGTACATAATAGAAACATAAAACAATGGACAAACACGAAAACGCAAACACACGTTCGTTTAAGGACAAAAATAATGACTACAAATCCAACGAAAATTCGTCACCCTTTCCATCTCCGGACTTCATCAAAATTCAAACTTCAAACTGATAAGGGATTGGCCATTAATATTAAGAGATTCATCAGTAATATTAAAATGATATGTTAATCTTCCTCTCTCCCACACATTCATATGAGGGTGGAACATGGTAGGTTGTAGGTTCTGCTAGATCTGAGGCTTCCTCATGATTATTGGCTCTGCAATAAAAGCTCCAATTTTTTTTTTTTTTATAATCCTTCAAAAACTTATTAATCTGATTAATTAATTTAAATGCACACCAGTACAATTTTAAAGATTAAGTGTTTCCTATTAATCATATATTTTTTTATAACTTAAATTTAAAATATTTAATTAAAAATGGAGGAACGACCCAAACTTCCACTCGCTAATAGGTGCATGAAATATCCCTGAACCCAATACATTCTTTCGTTTACTTCTCAGTTCCCCTTTCCACTCAATCACATGGCACCTCAGATTTTGGAACTATCAAATATCTAAATCTTTTTACTGTAAATAATAATGCTACTCCTCCTTCCCTACTACTCTATTTTCTTTTTTAATTTAATACTACTAGTATATACCTTTCCCCTAGTCTTTATAAATTCTCATAGATTGTTAATCAACCTAGCTATTAGGACCTGTTGTAGGACTTAATCTGTGGGCGAAGGATAATTAAGGCTTCAACAAAGCTGATTAGAGATTTTAAAATTCTTGGACCAATAGTTTGCGAGAATATTTTAGGTGATTTAAAGATACATCTACACATATATATAGGTGCAGTTTGGAATATCGGGCTACTGGATTTTGCAAGTCTCTCCACTCCACTATTCTACTCCCTACTCTTAGTTCGTTTTTTCAAAAAAAATATTCATATACCTCTTTTTTCTTCGTTCATTGTAGTATTTTATTTTCAGGACAAAAACTGTTAATCAACTTATTATTTACCATGCTAAGCTTTTCGCTAGGACTATTACGTGGCAAATGATGATATAGTTAATACTTCAAGAGAGTTGATTAGGGAATGTAATAAGAGTTGATTACAAATATGATCATTCAATTTGTGATAATTGACTACGTACCAAAGTGATTTTTCTTTATATTATCTCGTATAAATTACTTTACTTTGCCTATTTAACACATATGACATCCTAATCGAAAGTTGTATATGTGGGCATATTTAATGATATGGCAGGTACAAGTTTAGGAAAATATTAAAAATACTTTTAAAAAATTGAAGCACCTTGGACCAATTTAAGACGTAACTGACCCACCCCACATCCAATCCCAGATATGACTGTGCTTCGTCTTCATGTTTGGGGCTTTAAAAGCAATTGTGCCTTAAAACCAAATTTAATTAATTAAAGTCCTGCTATATGAATTTGTATTCAATTCCTTCTGTTGGGATCCTTATATTATGAGGATTCATAATAATCGATTTGTTGTTATTTTGGTTATCGATATATTATTGGTTAGTGGTTACAATCGTCCTCCAAGAAATTGTCCAAATTATAAGCGCGCGAGTTTGTAATTTTAGACAACCTATGAATTTACATGCTTCTTATATACACTAAATGACATGCAATTTCTATTTTGTCTCTCTTTTCCTTTTAAATTTATTTACTTTAATTCGCTTGAGCATTTAGCATGGTCCATTTTAAGCATACCCCCTCCCCCCAGACCTGACGCAGCTTGTGTAGTTAAATGGATGATGGACAGACTGAGGGTTTGGAATCAGATCCAGTGCTGCATATTTCCAGATAACCAATAATTTAAATAAATGATCAATTATCAGTACACACACTCAACAAAAGAAAATTCTGTGACGTGGAAAGTGCAAAACATTTAATCCACAGGCTGTAATATTCAAACTTTATTTGCAGAAAAATCTCCATTTCTTGCCTTTATCATATTTAAGTATACAAAAATGTCGTGACCTTACACCTTTTAATAATTAGTTCATGTCAACACTTTATGCTGTGTTTTTGGTCGATGTTTCATGGAACATTAGTATTATTCGATGGTGAGTCAGAAAATGTAGGTAAAGAATGTTTCAATGCTTATTTCGTAAAGTAAAAATATTCGAATATCAGAAGGGTGATAGTGCAACATGATCAACCAGAGGGTACGTATATGTATTTTAAATTTCATGCATCTTTGAGAAAATGAATCATCAGCCAAGGCTGGAGCTTGATGATGAAAAAGAAATTAGATCAGCTAGTTAACTGATCGCTGTTTTAGGTTGCAAGTTATAATTCAATTTACTTAATCATTTAGGCACCAGCAAATTTAAAAATTTTATTAAAGGTGTTCTAATTTATATATATGTATATAATTAAAGTGTGTTCAATGTCCGGGATGGCTATCTCAGATTCAATTAAAGTGTATTTAACTTACCAACATGTGCACACCACTGATGCAGCTAATTAAACTTTTCATATTTCTCAGTGTCAAATTTCATTATAATGACAACAAGCATCTATATTTTATACGGTTATAGCCAATAAGTTGTTTTATTTTTATATAATATATTTCACTTTGTTGGGTTCGAACTCACACTTTGATGAGATTTGTATACAAGAGTATTTGATCAATAAGGCCTCTATCTTAAGAATTCTTTTAGGATTATTAAGTGCATCTATACAGTGAACCTTCCCAGAAGATATACTTTTGAAGTGATTCTCTAGGTTAAACTGCAATTTTTCCAAAAGGTGTCTACCAACAGAACAATACTGATCGATAAACATTTTATTATATATATCGTCTACCTATTATTTTAGTCTATTGCCGTCATTTCTTACAACTTACAAGGCAATGCTTTTAGGGGTCATTTGATTCAAGGAGTTGTCGTCAAATGTAAGTACTCCGAACTCGTATAGTAGTTAACATATCTGAAATAGATTCTCTTTAATCATATCGTGAAGTTTCAAGTGGATGTCAATTAATGTAAGTTACATATATGCAACAATCAAACAGTGAAGAAAACTAGTACTGTATATCTTATTAATTCTCCCAGTTAACATAAGGAAGTTAGCTAATGGATTTACATTGAGTAGGCCCTTTCGAACAAGTAAACAATAACTCAAGTACATATATTTGGTTCAACTTAGCTTTCTTCCCAACCAAACACTCAGTAGTACTATTTATTATGGTTGACCTAGCTAGTTCATAACTTTTCATCTAATGTGTAAAACATCAAGTAGATAGAAAAGGTAACATATTAACCATTAGTCATCAGTTGGAAAAAAAATCAAATATATATTAATAAGTGTAGGACTGCTCAATTTACAACATTATACTGTATAAGTGAATAAGTAAATATATATATGCATGTGTGCATATATTTATAGTTAGTTTTCTAGACGGCAGATTAGATTCATAAGTTTAATTTGATCCTACAAAATTTGTATCAGCTAGTATATACTACTTGTTTAATTCACTTAATCCATCCATAAGAATTTGCATCACTACCCTAGCTAGTTATCGTAATGATATTCGTTTATAGTAGCTAGATAAATCATTTCGAGGACAGAATATGGTCCTAAGATATTCAAAAGTTAAAAAGAAAAATAGAGAAATTTAAAGCCTACGTGGGAACTGCTCATAAGAAAGGATGACAATAACAAGAATCGCTCAAGTATTTGTAAGAAGACTTTTCTTTTTCCCAGTATATATGCCATTTCATGTGATAGGAGTACTGCCACACACGGACTAATTAGAAAAAAGTTACTTTTTCACATCAATCATTTCAATAGAGGAACCATTAGATATTTAATTACTGCAGTTAAAAATTCACAACTTCGTTCCTTTCTATATAAATCCTATTATGCTTCTTCTTTCAGCTACGGATAGGAAGTACCCTTCATCTTTGTAAATTAATATATCATCATGCATATTAAATTAAAGCTTAGAAGATATTATCAATTGCTAAATGAAATAATTGCACATTCAACATTTGTTCGATTGCTTACGCACTTAATACCGTTATTACTTAGATATATTTGTCGGTCTATATTTACAGAACGATTTAGTTATGACGTAATTTCTAAATACACAAATTTCTAGTATTTTTAAAAGTCACAAGTTTTAGAGTTTTTTTTTTTTTACTTTTTAAACTTCATGTAGTAAATTGGGATTGAAGGACTAGTAGTTAATAATTGTAATTTTCTTATACGATTTCAAACTTCTCAACCTATATATGAAAATATAAATATATTTGATATATAATAAAGATAACTTATAGTACTACATGACCGACCTGACCATTGCTTTTTTATTTTCATACTTCCATACGCGAAAAGTCAATTCCACTTCATTACTATTGTTTCACTCGAGTAAAATTTATAATCAAACTTTATGGTGTTCATGCACCGACAGTACTTGTGTCTTTATATTTCCTAGCTTACTATATTCCAAATGATGGATTGTCTTTTGGCCTTCGAGCCGTTACGCTAGTGACTAGTGATTTAAGAGTTGGTTTGGTTGGTGGATTGGGTTAGTAATTTCGGAATTAAATTTGGGAATACATCAATTTCATGTTTGGTTGGTGAGATTAGTTAAAATGAGACAATTTTTATACTATATTCATGATATTATCCTATTCAATATAGGAGGTAGAATTATTAACCCCAAAATTATAATATCGAAATTATTATAATCAAAAATATATCGAATATCCTTTTTTTTTAGTCCCGCAAACTAAACGACTTAAGTTTTTTTATCTTTTTTAACACATGACGTTGCCCCTTTACGTGACGGCCCCTGAATTAGGGGACACAACAGAGTTTAAATTGATGAAAAAACAAAAGATATTCTATATGTCATTCTTAAGTTAACCAAGAGTCATTTATAGCCTGTTTGGGATTGCTGCCAAAAACTGCTTATTTTGAGAAGTACTTTAGACATAAGTACTTTTAAATAAGTACTTTTGGATAATAAGCAATTTCTGTTTGGACAACTCATTGGAGAAGTACTTTTGATAAATAATTTGTGTTTGGTTAATCGTTACGAAAAGTAGTTTTCAGTATCAAATTACGAAAAGGACATCCAAGTTCATTTTACATTTGGATTAATAAAAATAAAAAAAATAATTTTGAATATTTATCATAAAAGACTTTAATTAGAAAATTTATTTAATTAAATATAAAACATAACGTAAAAAATATAAATTTAAGCTATTAAACAACATAAAATATAGTTAAATCAAAGTGATGACGGAATTAGAAATTTCTAGTAATCACTTGCTTTTAAAAGATGATTTAAAGATTAGGACATCCTATAAACGGTTGATAGTAATACCTAGAAATAAAAATTAGTCCTAGAGGAAGAAGATTTGTAAAAGTACGTAGTAGAAAAAAATAGGAAAAAGAAGAATATAATTGTATTTTGAGAGTCTCTATGGTTAATTTATAAGGAATAATATGGTAAATTTGAATTCTTGGTGAGGATATTTCTGTCTTGAAAAAATTAATAAATTGCTTCTGCTTCTGCTTCTTGGAAGAAGCACATATTTGTAGCTTCTCCCCAACAGCAGAAAAACTGCTTCTGCTTCTACCTAAAAGTACTTTTTTTTTAGTTGCCAAACACCTCAAAATTCTAAAAAAAAAATACTTTTGTTGAAAAAGAAGCACTTTTGGCTTTGGAGAAGCAATGCCAAACAGGCTATTACTCTCACTAGATTTTTTTAGCCAAATGTGATAATGATATATAATAATGCTATTAAAAGACAACAACATATAAATTGCTTGTATATTAAGCCACGATTTGACTTTCATATCTAAAAGTCGAACTAATCCAAGATCAGCACATTGGGAATTCGAATAACTAAGGAAGGTAGCTTAGGTATAATCGTGTAGGTTTCAAATTCCCCCATTTGGTTTATTTTATGCTTTAGCAATTGTTTTAAAGAAAATTATGCCAGAACACAATATAAATAGCTAAATTAAATTTTTTTTGATATTTTTAAATAAATTATAATATATAATAATACTTTAAACTTTATTATCATACATATACCATTTTTCGTTTCCTTCTCTCTCTAACACAAAATCCTAATTTTTTTCCTCTCTTATTCTCTCCCCTACTCCACTCTCCCATCCGACGGCCTGAATCTTCTTTGGCGTCCACCAAAGAAAACATGGAGTCTATTGTTGTTGTTGCTCTTCTTCCCTGTTTCGATCTCGCTACGGTTGTTGTTGCTATAGTGCAGTGACGCTGCTAGTCTGTAATGGCGCTGCTCCGATCTGGTGCTTTTTCGGCGCTGCAGCTGCTTCATCTTGTTCCCTTTTTTTTTTCTTTTTGTAAGTGTATCTTTGTATATGTGTTGTGTATAATTTTATATTTATATTGTATATAAATACAAATATTTTTGTATGTTTTGTATAAATGATTATCTTCATTTTGTATATATATATATATGCGTTGTGTATATGTATATGCTGTTGTGTCCTTGTGTATATGTATGTCTAGAGTAGAATAATTATGTGTATTCTTTTTTTGTACTTTGTACGTTCTGTATATATTTTATATATTTGCTTATATGTAGTTTCAAAATATTATTTTTTTTTTTAAAAAAAATCAATATATATATGTTTGTATGTTTCATTTTGTAGATCCAAACATCTTAAAAAACTCCGGTGGCGGCTGTCCGGCGGTGGTGAGTGGTGGCAGCAGTAGTATGGGGCAGCGATGGTAGGAGAAGTTAGGAAGAATGAGATAAAACCTTAATTAGTATATATTTGTTGAAACCTGTATCTTTATGATAATAAAAGTGTTGTTATCTTTTGTAAATTGCATAATATTTAGTATTTTATGTAATTTTCACATTGGGGTTATCTATTTATGTACATCACACTTGTTTTAATTAATAGAGTCAATTCTGGTTAAGGATCTTTGAAGGTGTCAACGATTTCGATTTGCCGATTATTTTAAAATTTAGTGCCATAAAAATTATGGGTTATTCATTTGTACATAATCATAATTTGTATATCAAGATCATTCTAATCATATAGTTTCTGATCCTCTATATTCATATGGTTTGGTTAATTCATAATATATTTTTAAAAACATCATCTTAAGCTATCCTAAAGAGAAAATATTATTTTCGGTGTAAAAGACAATAACATTAGAAACGCATTATCTCTTTTATTAAAAAAATTATTGTTCTAGCGACCAAATTAAAAATATTAATCAAAAGCGGATGTGACAACCGCTTTTTTTAACTTGCTTGGCATACAAGAGGCAACATTCGTTTCCCGCCTATTTATCTGTCAACAATTCGAAAAGTGGGGGGACTATCTATGTTGACATAATTTTGATACGGACACGTGTCATACAGATAGATTGCCACGCACAAAGTATACATGGCTCCATAACATAGCAGACATCAACGAATCAAATGACAGAGAGCTAGTACACGCACAAATAAGCCTATGTTGAATCGTGTCCATATGACACCATCCTAGAGCAAGCCCCGTTAATTATTTGGGTTAATTGGATTGGACCTTTCGGATTCATAACTACCCACCTTGAGCATTAAGTGCGCTCCCAAATCGTGTGCTCCCCACGATTAAACGTGGGGAACATGGGTCATTAAAGGTGGGATCCTCACTCAGCAATCCTATACTATAAATATTCCTTAGATTTCATTTGTAGACAGAGGCAGCCCGGCGAATTTTTTGGCCTAAGCCAAATTTTATCGAGGGACCTTAAAGTTTTATTTAAAAAATAATATATATATATATATATATATATATATATATATATATATATATATATATATATATATATATATATATATATATATATATATATATATATATGAAGTGTACTTTAGTAACTTTTTGAGATTCATAGTGTTATTAATAAATTTTTTATAATTAATTTCTTTTAATAGTCTTTCTCAGTTGATATTATAGTCAATTTATTTAATCTCTCTTGAGACGTTGTTGATATTAAATTCTTAGATAAGATTTGATAAATTTATGTAACTTCCCACATATTTTACTCTTTCACTTCAGATGACGTATTTTTTAACTTATATACTACCTCAGTCATATTATAAGTGTCCATTTTAAATTCTTTTTTTCAAAGCCAGTTGTTTTAGGATAGGAAGCAACCTCTCCCCTCCCCTGTGGGACATCCATCAAGAAAAGTGTCCTATTTTATTTTTAGTTTGTTCCAAAATGACCTATTTTAAACTTGGAAACAAACTTAACAAATTTACCACTGTGCCCTTAACGAAACTATTTATATCCACACAAATATCAATGACTTAGTTTAGACCACAAGTTTCAACAGACTTCATTTCTTTATTAATTATTTATCGTGTCATGTAACAAATTCACATAAATTGAAACGATTGGAGTATATATTTTACCATATTGTGCTGATTTACTAATCTCGAATACCAAACTTAAGTACAACCATTCATTTCTTATATCTTTAATTGCATGGGCAAGATTAGAAAAAAATAATTAAATTTGTATTGATTTTCTAAAGTGACTTATTCTGACAAAAATATTATTGATGTAAGTATAACCTATTATATGCAACAAAAAATGGAGCCCCCACAAATATGAAGCCTAAAGTAGTGGCTTTATCTGCTTTAGGGGAGGGTCAGCGTTGTTTGTAAGGACATTGGAAAACATATGTCAAAACTCTGTCAAATTGTAATCTTGTACTCTAGTCAAAAACATTGTCATTGTGTTCTTGTTCTAATTGATCTACCTATTTTGGACTCACTAACCGTGATTTTTATATAGTTGATTGCTTGTAATTCAATTACAAATTCAATTGTAACCTAATTAAATCTCCATTATGAAAATGAAGACGAACAAATTGATGGTTCTATGATGACCGTCGAAATACCCAAATAAGAAACTTCTTAGACACTGCTAAAAATCGAGCCCATAACATTGTCAAGTGGGCTTTGGTTAACGGATAAGGACATAGCTCCACGATAGTAAAAGTCCAGCTGTATGCCAGCTTAGGGCCATGTGGCCCAAAAGCAGCATGGCGAACACATGGCCACCTTTTCGCCAAGTCACCACTCCTATGCATCTGTTTGTAAAGTTATTGAACATGTGGCGACCTTTTTTTCACTCCGACGTGTCAAGCAAGAACGTCATAAATTATGATTGATTCGTTATAATTTATGTGAATATAATTTAATTTATACAAAAAATAATTTAAATTTATGATCTTAAACAACTCACGTTATTTGTATAATCATAAGACGGTTATAATTTGTAATCTTAAATATTCTATTTATGCCGCTAATTGATTATAAATATTTTTTCTTAAGAAAAAAATAGAAGTTTAAGCAGAATTGAGTCTAACAAAGACAACAACATACCAATATTATTCTAAAGTAGGTAGAGTTGAGTCTAAATTATAAAAATATTTATTCTTTTCAAAAAATAGATTAACAAAAGTACACATGACTTAAAACAAGAAGTTTCTTTCTTAAATTTTATATATAGGTTCACATAATTAAACCAGAGAGAGAAGGAGTAATATTAGGGAAATTAGAGATTGGGGTGATCACAATTAACGGCGTCATACTTTCGCGTCATCTGCTTAGCTGGATGCCACTGTAAGCACCCAAATTACCTGAATGGGCCAGCTGGCAAAATGCACTCACCCACAGCACATGGCCAGCAATTTTACAATACTAACCACAATTAAGGGGGTGCACCGAAAATCAGAAATTGAAACCGACTCAAGTCGAAAGAAATAACTGATATTTTATAGGTTTGGTTTGGATTTAGTTTTTAATTTCTAAAATCGACAAAAAATGATTTGATTTTGGTTTTAAGCAAAAAATAATCAAAATAACCGAACCAAACTGATTAGGTAAATAGTTACTTAAAAAATATAACTACACATATAATTAATCGTATTTTTATAAAAAAAAATTTATGAATTCACACCACATGTTAATCTTTTGCACTCTTGAATTCTAGTCTAATTCCTCACCTTTATAGTTTTTACCTTTGTATTCAAGTTTATGTTATAGTCTTTATTTTGATAATTCAAATAATCTATTGCATGTTAAAAGTGTCTTGTCTTGTAGTCCTTCATTGTTGGTTAATTCAATATCAACAAGATATATTGGCAAATGATATTTCTTCAATTTTTCAAACACAAAAAAACTGTTGTAAGAAATTTGATTAAGTTACAATTATACGATATTTGCATGAAACTACATATGTAAGTTGATTATATATATAGTTTCTTTCCTAAAGAGTACTTGGTTAGGGGGTAAAACCTTATCCACACCCGGTGTTACACCCAACATAGTTAAGTTAATCATTGAAGACAAACTAAGGTCTACTTAGAATTATATTTATAATTAATAAAAATTAAAAGTGGAACTAAAATACTAGTAACACAACTTGGTTAGGGTGTGTCATTGGTAGAATATAGCCGCTAAAATATGTGCTTGATGCTTGGCAGTGTATATCAAATTTTTAGAGAAAAAAAAACGACAAAAAATCGAAATAGTCGACATTAGTTAAAAAAGTGGAAACTCGACTTAATTAGTTTGGTTGTGGTTTAAGTATTTGAAAAATTGAATTAGTTGGTTTGTTAATTTTTTTTTAGAGAAATACCGACTCAAATCGACCCATGAATACCCATACTAACAATGTATTAATTGGGTTTCGCATAAATGTCAAGTAAGACCCTTGTATTAATTGATAAATTACCTGGACGAAGTGATTTTACCAAATATATAATATATAGATACAAGACATATATCTTTAACGTCTTATGGTGTTTATGCTACGGTACGATACAATTTTAACAATTTCAATTTTATGATTTTTATTTTGCATTGAAATATATTTTTGATACGTTATAGTACATCTTTATTTCAAGAGTACAAATTTTACAAATCTTCCTTATATTCTTATACTCTTGTCTATCCAAATTAAAACAGTAAGTCAACATGAACGAAAGATTGATATAGTTTTGGGACGATTATGTCATGAGTTGATGGAGGAAAACATAGAATTGAAAAGAGTATTTTTTGAACAAATAAGAATCGTGCATCATAGTAAAACATTGCAACTACTAAACTTCAACTCCAAGTTTAACGAAAAGAGTTACTTTTTCTTGAAGCATTTTCTTTTCCTTTTTCTCTTTGTTAACACTTACACAAAGGAAAATCCATAATAAGATAAAGATGTGCACTTTAAGGGAATATCTCACATTTAAGGAAAGAATGATCGAGGCTCGAGGATAGCAGAAAGATTTAGTAAAAGAGCTGTCATCTCTTGCCTTCTTTAACTTATTTTGATTTTTTAAAACTTCCCTTTATAGGTTCAAATGATGTATTTTACTAGCAACTCTAATGGAACATAATTGTGGTCATAAAACTTGGCTCAGTACTGAACGAAAGTTGGTCAAAAGTATAATATGAAAGCGAGATGGAACAAAGAAATGCTCGAAATACAATAATTTCTTCTTCAGACAAAATTAAAAAGTGTTTAATCAAGTTCTAACACGTACTTATGAGAATGATATATATATAAACCTAACGGGAAAGTTTCAATCTGTTGAGCCAAACGTATAAATATATATATGATGGATCCAAATAAACATGGGACTTGTTATGTTTCTTTTTCTACATTTGGCAACTCCAGCGCGAATCCAATATTTAAAAATTATGTGTTCAAGATCAAGTTTACCAAAATTCATTTGATCAATTATGTGTTTGAGATATATTATTCCTACTAATTTTTATAATGTTTAGTTCATATAAATTGTCTGAACCAAAATTACATACTTGATTTAGATGTAAACCCTAAGCAGTATGCTAATACTACCCCTGCCTACGCCTATGTGTGTGTGTTATTTTTGTTCAATTCTTTTGGGAATATCGTTAAAACAGAAACTGCAAAAGAATTACGAAGAAAAGAAGGACACGCCTTGAAGAAGCACATAATTTTGGAGTAACTATTAGGATGTATAGAAGATCAATAAAAACTAAATTATTCTTTCCAATTTGGAATTAACGTTCATCATTCTGTGGTGAAATGATGAAATGAAATACCATAAGATTATATGTAATGAACTACATTATCCACCGATTTGTAATTGGAGCAATAATCTAAGAGCGATATGTGTGGGCACTGGGCATTATGTAAGAAAACTGTTCCACATGTGTTACTCAGTGTTTCAATATTTTACGCAGTGGTAATTTGAGATGATACTAAATTTATCAAAAGAAAAAAATGCTTTAAAATAGGATGATTATTAAAATAAGAAAATCAATAATTGAACTAAAAAGTTTCTAGTTTAAATTAAAAAGTTTGATAGTATGTCGCAATTCGAATTCCATATTGCATTTTACATAATAAAAGAATAAAGTAGTCCAATGCTATTAGTATCATTTGTTTACTATTGGAGGCAACACGTACTTGTGACCGAACAG
Source organism: Petunia axillaris subsp. axillaris (assembly GCA_029990575.1). Lineage (NCBI taxonomy): Eukaryota > Viridiplantae > Streptophyta > Magnoliopsida > Solanales > Solanaceae > Petunia > Petunia axillaris. Next base: position 13,146,480 of record JARKNS010000002.1, on the reverse strand, counting down.
CGTTTTGAAACGCATGCATGGTTTTACTAGAAGCCGTATGACGATGATTGGGTCTTATCACGCCACGTGCTAATCAAAGGATCCGAAATTTTGTCAAAATATTTTCGTGTATCAAGGGCATTAGTGAGGGTAATAATAAAATATACACGTCAACTAAAAGAGCATTTTTGGAAGGGTTTGGTTAAAATCCACCTGCATATTTATACGAAATCAATAAAATCAATCTTAGAATATAAAAGTTACATTAAAAATGAAATTGCTTAAATATATATACCGTTTAATCATAATTAAGTGATTAATACATTTATAATATATATATATTTTATTAATTGATTCCGTATAATACCCATTGTGTGTGATGACTTCCTTAGACTCCCATGTGAAAGTGAAAATAAGAAAAGGAACAAAACTATGAAAGAAATGATAATTGGAGAATGATACCATACTATTTTTTTTTTATTTTCCGTCCGGTATTTGATACTTACATTGGAGTCTGATCAATCCGGATTCGCGTTGGAGGTTACACATTGGAGGATAAAGCGCTCCCTACCAAAGGCGACTTCATTCACAGGGCTCAAAACCAATATCTCTGGTTAAGGATGGAAGAGTACCTTCCACTCTACCACAACCCTTCGTGGTGATACCATACCATCCTAACTAGTATATTGGGTGGAAAAATCACTTGCTTAATTACGTGGCACCTCAGATGTAGGCTTCGAGATATGCTTATGTCGAGATATGCGATGTGATCAAGAAATAAGAGACTTGATTCTCGAGGAGACATTGCCTCGGGGAAATATATCCCACTGCCTCGAGGCGGTTACATATCACCTGAGGATTAACGTTGAAACGATAACCCAATAACTCAAGCATTTAATGGAGGGATCATGGGCAAGCTATGATCAGAAAGTGGAGAGTGGCTAATGACTGCCGAATTAATACTTTAGTTACCATTGTATTCGACAGGCTATAAATAACATTGTATTCCTCTTGTAAGTCCGATCCTGAAAGATATGCAAAAAGCTTCACTCTTTCGTTATTGCTCATTTTTCATTTTCGTTGTTTACCTTCTCGATCCAATTAGCAACTTTGATGTTGTAAACCGTATTACAAATTTAATTTATTGACCTAATCTGATTTAGGCCAATACAACTAGCTTATTGATAGATTAATTTGTATACAAATTATTATAAACAATGTATTTTAGTTTATTGCAGAAAATACTCGCCTGAACATTTACTTATAATTTTATTTAACGTGAAATGATAGTTTATGATAATTCAATTTCTCTTACACTTTGTGTGTAAAACAGGGGCGGAGCCACTAGGTGGCAAGGGGGTTTTTGAACCCCCTTCGCCAGAAATTTGTGCGTATCTGCATGTTCAAAGTTTACCAAACAACGTTGATATACTGGTCTTGAATCCCCTTTAGACACGAATGAACTCTGGCACAATTAGCAAGGGGGTTCAAGATTAGGTGGGAGGTCCTTTGTTCGAATCCAAGTGATAACACAATTATTTTTTTTCCATTTTTTTAAAGAGAGTCATACAGTACTTTTCAGCTTTCACCAATAACTTCCAGCGTGTGCTTCTATATATTCATTTCTTTCCAAATCTTGTTATCTTTCCCCATTTTTCTCCTTTCTTTATTTTTTCCTTTTAATTAATTACTACAATTAGTAAAGTTATAATATATATTTATATGTATTAGTAATATACAAATTCAATCACCTATTTAGTTCATATTTAGTTTATAATATAGTTTTACCCGAACAAGCTAATTTTTTTTAGCTATATTTTTTCACACATTTAGTTCATATTTATTATTTTATAATATAGTTTTGCCTTTTTCTTCCTTTAAATGTGTTGCACATTGGTTGTAAGTGAGTTATGATAAAAGATATTGTTAGTTTAATATTAAATAATCTCTTTACAAAATTTATGCACCGCCTTATTAGAAAATTTTACTGTTCATCTCTTCGATGCGGAACCCTTTCCTGAAATATTATGGCTCCGCCCATGGTGTAAAAAGTAGATACTTTATTAATTACTGTGAAGGAGAAATGTATAACATGTGGGTCAAAGTTAATTAAACTCAAAGTCTTTGTTTCTCTTTATAATATAAATTAACGGACTCTTTGTAGTATTCCGTAGCATATAATCCAGTTTTTTGTTCTTTATTTTTACACATCTTTTCTTTTCAAAATAATATGGATTATGGACCCTACATACAATATAATAGGTTAAAGTTAAAGTTGTTTTTTCAACACATATGTTTTGAACATTAAGTATGAGTGGTTAAAGAATAAGGCCACTTAAGCTTCAGCTTTAGGCCACAAGAGTCAAAGGCTCCCAAAATTCTACTAATAATACTTATATTTATTTATATTGGTAAAAGTTCTTTTAAGTGAACAAAATGTTAGTCAGTTGTTTCAATACACTACATTAGTTTTATTTGTCAAAAATTTTATTCATAGATATGACTCTATGAGTTTAATTTAGAGTTCTGAAGTATTTGACAAAGTTTACTTTTGAAAACTTGAATTGCTGTTTTTTTAAAAAGAACGAAAAAAATTAAAAACTTTGAAAAGAATTAGAAAATTAAACTTTCAATTAATATTATATGAATGTAATTAAAAAATTATGGAATTTAATTACGTTTTGGCTTTAGGTAGGCATGGGCATCGAGCGAGCGAGCTGAGTCCGAGCCGAGCCTAACCGAGCTTACTATGCTATAGAGCCGAGCAGAACCGAACTTTATATCATACGGAGCCGAGCCCGAGCCCGAGCCGAGCTCAACCGAGCTTTGCTAGAGTTTGACCGAGCTTGAATCGAGCTTGAGTCGACTTTATTATTTTGTGTTCTTATACTTAGTAATATAGAAAATAATATTTTAAAATTTTTTCTTTTGATCATAATCATAAATAAGGATAGAAGTACTAGTTTATCAATTGTTAATTATTGCATCAAAATATTAAATATAATGTAAAATTCTAACTTTTTAGTAATCAAGTTAACCGAGTTGATCCGAGCTTTGACCGAGCTTATCCGAGCCGAGCCAAATTTTCAACGAGCCCGATCCGAGCCAAGCCTCTTTTTAAAATGAGCCGAATTGAGCCAAGCTAAAAGGCATTCGAGCCGAGCCGAGCCGAGCCGAGCTCCGAGCCGCCTCAGCTCTATCCCAGACCTGCCTCCGATCTAACTGAGTCACCCTTAACATTAAGGTATCATGTCGAGTGATGGAAACGGTTGTGTAATGATTTGAGTTTTGTTCTTTGAAAATGAAAGTTGTGACTAATATCACCCTTTTATTTTCTTCAAGAAAAAGAAATTGAAAGGGAAACAACCGTACTTATTTGATCTAAATAATTCTGTGTTGTTAAGTTAATGTTGTAACCTCCTCTTACATTTGTCATGTATATATCCCATTTGATGCGCAAAATGTAGTAATATATTTTCGGATGATAGTTATACTTAAACATAGTGTAATACCTGGACTAGCAATTTATCATTGATAACCAACATGAAAAGTTATATATACACGCTGACAATTTTTTTATTTTTAATATATTTTGATTTCTATCAAAAGCTTATAAGTCCCAAGACGAGATTTCCAAAACCAAAAATAAACTTGGAATAAGTATTGGAGTAAACTAGAAACTCGATTTTCAACATTTATCTTGAAACTTTCCCCAACTTTTACTTTTATAAAATCCCCAAGTTAGAGCTGTAAAATGACGTTCATTTAGGTATTCAAAAGGCAACAAAATCTCTATGTAAAATTAGAGATATTCATCATATATTTGCATAGTAATTACAGATCGTAAATCATTATAAAATTAGACATAATTTTATATAATTTTTTTTATAACCAACCTATTATAATATGTTAAGCTACGTACATTGTTGATATAATTTTTTTTATACTAAATTCTTTTGAATAATTATGTCTTACGACTAAAGGCAAGGCTAGGAATTTCCTTTACTGGGTTAGTGTAGAAAAGGTGCTTCCGTGGGGATTTGAGTATTGTTATCTTGTAAGTATTTTACAAAGTCCAAAAAGTTTAGTAGAAGGAATGGAGGAAGGAATGTGAAAGAAATTAGATATACTTCCTAATGGAGTTAAATCAACAAACACTTTTCCCTTAAACATCCCCTCTCTTTTTTCATACAAATATAATGGTAGAGATCATAATGGAATTTAAGACATTTAAAGAGTCAAGACAAGGGGAGAGCCGTTTTCTTTTAATATCTCCTACACTACTTTGTATGATGGTGATGATAAATATATTTTTCAACCCATTGGGGTTGCGTAAACGGCTAATTGATGCAACCTCTTTGAGAGATTACAATAATTTTGTCTAAGTTTACTAATTATTCCTACATTTTCGTTGAAACATGTCTAGATTTTCGAGTGCTTGGTTTAGTAATTAGTACGTAGTGTCATAACAAACACTAGACCATTTAGCTTTGTCCAAGTATTGAGTTTATGTTAATTTTATTGGAAAGTTTATCTGTATTTAATAGACTGAGAAGTCCTTTATAAGAAAAACGTTGAAGTTGAAGGTAAAGCCTAACTGAAAAAAGAAACATATTTAAGTGAATGATGTTATCTTGTGCCCACAGTAGTGCATACTATAGTCACAGAAGGACCATTTCAACATCTCTAATTCTCTACTTGATTTACCAATCTTCACCTCATTGTAGGTACAATATTTTATTGCTTTCATTACCATAGGTTTGAATTTGATATCCATCATACGGCAAAGGGAAAATGTTAGGATAAATATAATAATATGTGTAAGACCTTTTTTTTATTGCTTAAATTTTGTGTTTATTCAAATTTTACTACAAAGCGTGTACTATTTATATGATGACCAATTCAACATTAGTATTTAGGAGACGAACAGTTTTCTATTTGACCAATTCTTGACTACGTACATTATACTACCTTTTAGTTAAAAAGTTATAGTTTCTAATTGTTATTGAAAAAAAAAAAACTTAAGGATCAAACCGCTGTTTGATTTCTCACTAGCTAACATCAGAAAGCATGCACTTATACACGTGTTCTGAAGAATATCATTTTCTTCTTGGACATAATAAAATTAATACTAGTACTCATTGATGCTCTCAGCAGTAATTTTGTACAATTTGTGATTTGTTACTTTAGACATCGTATAAGCATATAAAACAATTTAAATTTCTAGTGTGTGCTGAAGAAAATACAAATAATAATGTATGAGACATGATGAGATGAATGAGATTCTTTAGTTTTATTAGACCATAAACATGATGTGGAATCTAAGTTAATTTGACGAGTACTTGAGTATTGAATACTAAATTATTTATTTTTTTCTTTCATTCGATGTCTGATACAATTTTCGGACTCTACCAAATCCAGATTCATATTAGAAAATTCAATCTTAGAAGTAAAATGTCTTTTACTAAATACAAAATCATTCACAAGCTCGAGGAATATTTACCATCCCACCAATTCTAAAAGTGGAGAGAAGTTGAAGGGGTAGGAATATGAGAAGAAGCTAGTAGTAGTAGTAGTAAATAATTGAAGCAAGTAAAAGAGGGGTCAAGGAAGAGTAAATGTGGGAGATTGAAAGATAGAAATTATTTATAGACTTACATATTACTCCCCCAACAAATTTTTCTTATTAATTAAACCCCAAAATAAAAAAAAATAAAAAATTGTCTTTCTTTCTCTCTGTAAAACCCCATATTAATTCATTAGCTTCTTCCTTTCCTTTTATATATCACAAGAGATCCCTCATTTTTCTCTCTTTCTTTTACATGCTAACTACTATTTCTCATTACATTGTGTTAAAGTCTCAGTTCATTATAAACTGAGACATATTTTGAACACATATTCCAAAAAATAGTTCATATTCTTGCAAAAAAAAAAAATGTCGGATTCTGGAAAACCCATTTCATTAGATGAGCTAAGAACTTGCATTGAAGAAGATGATAACAAGCCCGATTTTAAAGAACTGGATCTCGGGTCACCCGTTTCTACTTTACGGGTTCGACCCGGTTCAGGCTTCACCACTTCAAGTAGCAGCTCTAGTGATTCTTCCGGATCGGGTCGGCACAGTGGATCTTCTTTTCTGGGTCCGACGAAAAAATCTGATTCCAGTAGTCACTCCGGCGAACTCTCCGCTGAAAGTTCTCCGGCGCGTGGCGGTCACGCGCGGCCGTGTTCTAGCAGCGTTGTGAATTCGCCGCCGTCGCACGCGCTGCCCACCGGAAATATCTGCCCGTCGGGCAAGGTATTGAAAACGGGCATGATGGTTAATAAGTCAACAAAGACTGATGTTTTAGGGTCGGGTCGAACGGGTTACTATGGACACGGGAGCATAATGCGGGGCGGGTCGGGTCAAAAACAACCCACTGTGGCTGCTGACGTCAGTAGTAGTACGGTGAAATCAGAGGAGTTGAAAAGATTAGGAAATGAGAGTTATAAAAAGGGACATTTTTTAGAAGCTTTAAGATTTTATGATAAAGCTATAGCTATTTCACCGGGCAATGCTGCTACCCATTGTAACCGGGCCGCGGCGTTGATGGGTTTAAACCGGTTATCGGAGGCGGTGAAGGAATGTGAAGAAGCTATTAAGTTGGATCCTTCGTATGTAAGGGCACATCATCGATTAGGATCTTTGTTACTTAGGTAATTGATATTTAAGTTTTAATCTATATTGGTTATTAGTACAAATCTTGGCAATGTGTGATGCAAAGTTATGTTCTTTATAATCTTTATGCTTGTTTTGGTGGTTGTTTATTCAAATCTTGGCATTGTGTGATATAAAGTTTTAATCTTTTACAATCTTTGCGCTTGTTTTGGTTGTTGGTTATTACAAAACTTGGCAATGTGTGATGTACAGTTTCAATCTTTACAATCTTTATGCTTGTTTTGGTTATTGGTTATTGCTAATCTTGGCAATGTGTGAATGATTTAGAGGTTTTGTTCTATAAAATGTGGAGAATTTATGAAATGTGATGATCTTTTTTATCTTCATTGTGTTGCAAAGGGATTGAACTTTGTGTTTGCCAGATCTGATCTGAAATGGTTTGGCTTGTTTTGGATTGTTCTGGCCATGTTCCCTGTTACTTATTCCTTATGTTTGCTCACTTTTTCAATTTCACTGTTTGCTTATTCCTTATGTTTGCCCATTTTTTCATAGGAGAGTTCATCTTTTTCTCAAGGGTGTCCTTCCTTCCATTTCTTTTAGTGGTTTTTTTCTAACTCACCTACTAATTTTTCCTGGTTCTTTGCCGGTCAGAGCACCATCTTGTTGTTCAATTGCTATTGTAATTGGCAGCATCATCCTAGTTCAAGTTTATGCCTTTTTATGTCTCTTGATCGCTGTTGTTCGATAAGTGTTGGCAGACATTGTGTTTTATTCGTTTTAGTTTCCATTGGGTTGAAAGTTATTCTTTTCTTTTCCTTTCGCTGACCACTCCCTCAGTTAGATGTTGGTAGCTTTTGCACTAGCAATGCTATCATCAAACATCTAATTTCCTTTGTGAATTCTCTGTTACACCCTTGCTTCAGCATCCTGCCATGTCCTTATCTGAATTAGGTTCTTGGATTTCACTTTGCTTATTTTGCATTGTGATGTAAGCAATCTAATTCTTGTTAAGGCTTGCAGTTTGGGACAGGTAGAGAAAGCCAGAATTCACATTTGTTTCGGAGGGCATCAGCCCGATCAAGTTGAGTTGCAGAAGCTGCAAGCAGTGGAAAAGCATATTGGCAAGTGCACTGATGCACGTAGAGTTGGTGATTGGAGGAGCGTACTAAAAGAAGTCAATGCAGCCGTTCATTATGGAGTGGATGCATCTCCTCAGGTAAAGCAATACTAGTGGTTCAACTCATAGTAAAAGAAAACGGTGCATGAGAAGTTAAATGCTGATACTGAATTACTGAAATTGAATGCACAGCTATTTGCATGTAGAGCGGAAGCTCTTTTGAAGCTACATCGGGTAGAGGATGCAGAAAAGAGCCTATCAATCTCTCGGAAGCCTGAACCCTCTATTGCATCATCCCAGTCAAAAGTTTTTGGAATGGTTTCAGAGGCGTACTTGTTCTTTGTTCAAGCTCAGATCGATCTGGCTATGGGAAGGTGAGTTCAGAATGATTTGCTAAGCTTGTAAATGCTGCGGAGTATGAGAAATTGGAACATGAATACTTGCAGGTTTGACAATGCACTCAGTGCAGTGGAGAGAGCAGGACAACTTGACCCTCGAAATACTGAGATACCAGTTTTACTCAACAATGTGAGGTTGGTGGGACGAGCTCGTGCTCGTGGCAATGAGCTATTTAAATCTGAAAGGTATACTGAAGCATGTGCGGCTTATGGGGAAGGTCTCAGGCGTGATTCTTCAAATTCAGTTCTCTACTGCAATAGAGCGGCTTGCTGGTATAAACTTGGGCAGTGGGAAAAATCTGTGGACGATTGCAATCAAGCTCTCAGTTTTCAGCCAAATTACGCTAAAGCCCTTCTTCGGAGGGCTGCTTCAAACACGAAGGTAACAGGCCATATAAAATCTGTGTTATTATATGTTTACCTAGAAGAATATTTTATATATTATCACTTGCTTGTCCCTGCTGTTTGACTAAAAGAAATTAATTTTTCATTGTAAAATAAATATAGCTGGAAAGATGGGCTGAAGCTGTTAGAGATTATGAGGTTTTGAGGAAAGAACTTCCATATGACAATGAGGTTGCTGAATCTTTATTCCATGCCCAAGTTGCATTAAAGAAATCACGCGGAGAAGACGTTCACAATATGAAATTTGGTGGGGAGGTGGAATTAGTTTCTGGTCTTGAGCAGTTTCGAGCTGCAATTTCATCACCTTGTAGGTTTTCCTGCATCCATTGCTTTTACCATCCGTGAATCATTTTCTGCAATTCAGCAATTATAATTGGAAAAATTTGCAGGTGCATCTGTTGTCCATTTTAAATCAGCATCCAACCTGCAATGCAAGCAGATATCCCCTTTCTTAGACACCTTATGCACCAAGTATCCTTCCATAAGTTTTCTCAAGGTAAACAAATAGCAATATCTTGTCTTGGTAGGCGCTATAAACCTATTATGACCTTGACATGCGCTAATCTGAAGCATTGTCTTATTATTTCATATGCACAACATAGATATGAAGAAAACTTATATTCATTTCCCCTTCTCTGTTGAAGGTGGATGTGGAGGAGAGCCCTGCAATTGCTACTGAAGAGAATGTTAGAGTTGTACCTACATTTAAGATTTACAAAAAGGGAAGCCGCGTGAAGGAGATGATTTGCCCAAGTCAAGAGGTGCTAGAATCGTCGGTGAGGCACTACAGTATATAACTGCATGATTAAAATGTACTCCTGCTTCTTCGCCTATTGTCCTTTGTGTTCTCTTGTCATTCCAATCATCCGGAATGCTTGCCATTACCTGTGACAAAACTGAACTACTACATTATAATCTCATTAGGAGCCCAATTCAGCCAAATGCCAGCAGCCTTCAAAGGGATTAGTTTAGTTTTCTTATTTTCCCTTGTTATTTATTCATTCATTCCTCATTGCTGTCTCGGTTCCAACTCCTTCACATCTCCATGAGTCTCTACCATTTTTCCTTTCCAAATCACTTTTCTTTTAAAAAATTTAGGCTGCCCTTTTCCTAGTATAAACTTCAATTGTGAGGAGAAATAGTGAACCATGTAAAATTGATTTTATGGCCATTTTAGCTGAACATTTAGAGAGAAGAGAAGTGGCTGGCTGGCTTTAGATGAGGATCTAAACATGTATATATATGATCATATATACAAAACCATTGGAGGCCAAGGAAGAGAAATTGGATGTCTGGTGGGTACTTATTGGGTTAGTGAAAGGATGAATATGATGATGTAATTGATACTGATGTTTCTTTTCTCAACCATTCTATCAATAAAATTTCTCATTTTTTACGTTTTTGTTGCTTGATGTAATTTGTGCGCAAGTTGGTCGGACTCTACCCTATTAATCCATGCATGATGTAATTTGTGCGCAAGTTGGTCGGACTCTACCCTATTAATCCATGCATGATCTGTAATTTGTGTGCAAGTTGGTCGGACACTACAGTTATACTAACAAATCTTGATCACTATAGGCCCTAATGATAAGGGGATAGGGGTAACCTAGTCATTGCATTCAAAGACTTTAAATTTCCAGCTTGTCATAAGTACACAAATTTTAATTGTTGGTCGGTTATTATAACTGGGTGGGTTTGGTGAAGAGGGTAGTGTCAGGTTTTGATAGAATTAATTACTCTCTTAGGGTTGTTGCTGTCCCTCTCTTTTATTTGTCTCTCCTTTAAATTCCTCTTACCCTTTTTCTTTTGGGACAGTTACAAAAATACCCACAAAATTTAAAATAATTACAGTCACTACCCACTACTTTCAAATATTACCGGACCCACCTACTAAATTATTTACCCATTCTACCCATCCAGACTTGTATACCATAGTTTATGCAGTATACCATAAAAATATATACCTATAAGGCATAACAAAGGTATACAGTAATAAATATCCCTCCAGACTTACCATAATTTATGCAGTATACTTTAAAGGTATACACCTATAAAGCATAACAATTGTATTAACTAAATTGCATTATTTACCAATCCAATCAGCCAAAGAATTAACTAAATTGCATTATTTTATTTACCGAATCAATTGATTGGAGTGGTTCCTTGATTATTAAGCTGACATATTCTTTTCATTGATCATTGCCATTAAGAATAAAAATATTATTTTTTTATTTGTATATTTCATATAAACTTCAATTTTCTTAATAAAAAAAATTTAGTATACAAAGCTATATATTAATTATTTCAATATTTATTATTAATTTTTTGAAAAAAAAAAGTCAATGGATAAATGGATGAGAGTTAGAATTTTATGGTTATAACTTTAGTAATGTGGTAAATATTCTTTTCATGGTTTCAAGTTTTTCTTTTATAAAAGATTTTCAAGTTTTCATTGAAGATCTAATAATTTAGAGGTTTCAATTAAACACATATATGTCAATAAGTTATTCGACAACTAAAACTAATATAGTATATTGAAATAAATGACGCACATTTGTAGAACCTTTACCTATACAACCCCCATAAAAAAGTTTTTCGGATCAATTTGCATACCTTGACTATTCGAACAAGTACCTGCTATTTCTTACTAGTATGTTTCTGTTGGTATTTGAATCTTTATCGATCTCCTATAATTTTTACTCACCGTAAGTTGGGGGTTGGACTCAATTTATTCCCGTTTGAGTTGTCATCAAGTTGGTGTGTGGCTTTTTGGGCGTAGCTATGAGACAAGCTTCTATAGGGTTTTATTTATTATCTTCATTGTAAAAAAGTCACATGTAGGCATTTAAAGTTGCTAACTTCCAAACAGTCCCCACTACTCTCATAAATCCTTTGTAGAAAATTGTCCCAATTTTTTGGTGTTGAAGTCGGAGCTAGCAATGCGCCGGCTTGCAGTGAACCAGTTGACTCGCCGACTTGTCAGTTGAAGCTGACTTTTGTCTACTTTTCTATTGACTATCTATGGGCAATAAGAATTTTGAAAGGAAGTTGAACAAATATTCCAATCTTGGACCTTGAAAAATGTATAATTAGTACCTAAGATTATATGAGAAAAACTGAAAAGCTTACGCAAATAGCGGAGCTCTAAGCAGTGAATCCACCAAAGTAGTTTCTTGGATGAGATTAACCCAACCCTTAGTTGGGATCTCAAATTTGAGCGTTCGAAATAACATCAAGCGTTTCTTCCATCAATAGAACGAGTGCATTGTGAATATCAGATGGATAAATCAAAAATAGAATCAGAAGCGTTGAAATATTTCATACTTTGTTTCTTTTAAGTCTTTGCATGACTAATGCAATTTCATTTAATGAAATGAGTTCTGTGGACATTAGAATTTTGCCTAGTTTAGAAAAGATAGACAAAATTTGGCATATGCTCAGATTCTTTCTTTTACTTCTTTTAGAAAGACAGTTCCATATTGTAACAAACTAATCATATAGACATGAGAGAACAAATAAAATTTAGAACCTGAACGTTTTTACAATTTTATATTCTTATTAACCTGACGTTAGTTGGTTCATGAGATGCTAAAATTAAGAATACGGTGGTTGAATAAGATTATTTCAAAAGTAAAGAATAAAAACATATTTTGGGCGGCTGAAAATGACAAATACCTTTCGGCAGAGGAAAATAGAAGACAAAAACGATGTCCCAAGTGAAACGTGATCCTCATAAAAAGTACTAGTATATGAAATGTTAGTTGTATGTATCTGTGCATAATTAAATATTTCGACTGATAAATATTAAACGTATACATATTGTGTCTATATTCTTAAACCAAATTACACTCCACCTTTTATCTCTTAGTCTTTTTAATATTATCTTGCAATTATGAGAGTACAGTACACTCCACTCTCTTAGTTGGAGTCTTGATTCATCTTCTTAGTGAGTCTTGGCTTGAGCTTTACTCATCTCATATATTGAGATTCAAATATTTCTAGACTGAATATTACTGTTAATAATGTATATTTGAGCAATCACATTTATAGAAACATTTGAACGATCATAAACTTAATGTAAAAAATAATTAAACTCGAGTTGAAGCGGGAGCAAGGAACTTACCGAAAGTCTTAATTAGTTGGATCCGTTTCATGCACCAACTAGTATATGATTATTTAACAATGGATAAATACGATGTATGCTGGATTTAAACTCAAAGAACTCATTCAACCTTTAAGATTTTCATTACGGAACCCTTTGCATATTAAAAACTATGGGTTCAGAAATTACAAATGGTATGCTATATTTTCCATAACATGTATTTTGTCCTAAAGTTGCCATTTAGCTATAGGTAGGATGGTATTAATAATTTCGGTATTAAATTTAAACCTTTATTTATCGCAAACTCCATCCGTTTCAAAATGGTTGTCATAGTTTGACTTGGAGCGGAATTTAAGAAATGTGGTAAGACTTTTGGAACTTGTGATCCAAAATAAATCATACATAAATATGTGGCTATAAAGCATTTCATTAAGGGTAAAGTAGTAGTTTCAACTCAAAAATGTTTCCAAATTTAGAATTGTGGCATTCTTTTTTGAACGGACTAATACGGAAACTATGACAACCATTTTGGAACGGAGGAAGTATTTGATTAGTAAGATTAGCTAATCCGGAATAACTTTTTGTATGGGCCTAAAACTGGTTTAGGATCACAAATCGAATTTGGGTAGCAAATAGAAGCAGTACTCAGTATCAAAGTCGAAACAATGTAAATAGCAAGCGTAAATGCAAGAGAATAAAATGATTTCAATATATAATCGTAAGTACAGATTTTGCCAGAGTTTCAGTATGTATTTCTGAATGAATACACGGTAAAAACTAATGTTATTTATAGGCTCAAGGGGCCTTGCCCACGTTCTCCATGACTGATCATGCCTAAACCCACGTTCTGGACATTTATTAGGGGAGTTAGTGGGCTGAAGTAGTGGACTGCTAAGCCGCTTGAACCGAGGTGCTCCACTGAGGCTCAAATGTGTGACCTCGGTGGTATGACCTTGCTGTTCGGCTGAAGTGAGTGTCACCGAAGCTCAGCTTGCGGCTCGCCTTCGGTGGTGACATTGTTGCTCGACTTCGGTAGTTCAATCGCTTACTTCGATCTTTCTCCTTCGAAACATCAGCTCTACTATCTTCGGTTCATCATACCGAAGTGCTATCCGAGCGCATCGATTTTTACCCAATACATTTTTATACCAAAAATATAGTACTGTCGTATCCTATATAGACCCATATAGGAGTGGAGTTATTAATTCTGGGATTGTTATCTGAGGAAAATTATAATGCCGAAATTATGGAATATCCCGGATATTTAATCCGGTCAATTGGATACATAAATTTGGAAAGCTAAGAGGACAAGGAGGGAGAGGGGGTTGGACAACAATAAAGACAATATCGCTACAATACATCAGAAAGCTCCCTAGTTACTAGGGACTACTAGGTTGGCAGTAGAGTATGTACGGAGTACGTAAACAGAAAGAAGGACCAAAGCTTTCGAGGCTGAACAGTTGATGGAATCAGAACTCAGATCATGCGTGCTTCTTTATTGCGTACTCAGAAAAAATGTAACCGTTACTCCTTGATGGTTCATCTTCTTCTAGACTACTGCACCTTTATATACTGACTCCAACGTCACAATTTTTGTTAGTGTGTCGTTTTGAAGAAAAATACTACTATAGTATGCAAAATTGCATTTGTGGAACGAGGAACGCATAATGGCAAAATTTTGTGGTCAAATATTTAATTTTATTTCAAAACTTTTACAAATGACTTTCGAATTTTTTTTAAAAAATAATAATCTTCACGTAAATTTGAGATTGCAACTGATCATAAGTTAGTCTAAGATGAGTTATCTTCTTATAGCCTACTGCTCCTAGAGGCTAGATACTGACTCTAACGTAGTCATAACTCTTATCTTCTCTTTTGCTTGTTTCTGATTTCCATGATAATAATACTAGTAGTACTATAGTAATGGTACAGAAGTACTTCCAGCTGTTATTTTCTTGGCATTTAGCAAAACTAGCTTTTCTCTCTTTTACACCACTTTCTTTACGTGGCCTGTCTTGCACACACTAGTAATGTTTGACTCTAGGATTTGGAAATTTTGAAATTAAACAATCGTGTACCTTCTTTTTTCCGGCTTAATCGTCAAATACTCGAAATCTACTGCCATGCTAGTATAAATTCTCATGGGATAAGCTTACTCAGGAAGTAGGTAATTCTTTCCTACCGTAGGCACAGATCCATGATCTGAAATTTATAGGTTGTGAGTTCTATAAGAATTAAGACAACAAGCTCAAGTATTAGTAATTGTGTTACAAGTTTGATATAACATATACAAAGTTTGAGGCTACTGAGTTATGCCGAATCGCTCATATCTTAAAGTTTCCATGTTCTCTAGATTAGTGACAGAGTAATCTCAATCATCCCAATTTTCATTCCCTATGACTAGGTTTTATAATAGCCATTAGCCAAGATTGAACTAGTTTAAGCAAAAACTAGTTCAAGCTGACGTTGTGCTCTTTCCACCAACTTCTTCCATCATTTCATCAACCACCTTTCGACCAAAATATCCCGTTTGCTTCATTACATATGACAATGTGATTAATCAATTAGGAGCTTAAGATATTGTCTTAATTTGTGTATTTTTTTTACGGTAGTAGAAAAAATATAGTAATGAACGTTGAACATCAATGAAAACATGAAGAAAAAAATCTATGTGAACCCGAGTTCTTGATTATGGAAGTTATATAGAATAATACATTAGTGGATGATATCAAACAATTTGAGACGTCTCAATAAATCGAGTGGAAAGAGCACTTGTCTATTTTCACTTTTTCATACTTTTCTTATAGTTTCATGAGATAGGAATTTAAAATTTTAAATGAATTAAAATTATAAATTTGAAATGATTTAGTGAACTTGCAGCTCATCAAATGTCCTTGACAAGCTTCGTTCCATATAGTGGATGAGGGAGCCTAATGCCCTAATGACATGAGAAAGACAAGTTAGATGATAATTGCACCAGAATTTAACTGCAATTATTGGTTATAGAACAAAGGTGCTCGACCAAATTAGGAAAGCTACCCATATAGGAAAACATACCACTTTACTAATGTACACGCTTCCCATAGGTACATACAATTATCATGTAGAGTACAATACCTTTAGACTTAAAACCCTGTTGCCTAGGACAAAAATGGCACCTAAGCTGTCAGCGGTGAATTTTGACGGGGATGATCTATTAGATTTTCAGAAAAGGCACAGGACTCGCAATCAGTACTCGAATTAATTGTTCTATCAAAATCATTTCATTGCTTTGGGGTACTAACCGTGCACATAATAATAGATTGAAATGTTAGGACAAAAAGGTTGAAGGAAAAAAGTTGGATCTTGAAAGATAAAAGAACACAAAAATGCGCTGAGGTAGAAATCATTCCACTAACCCACCCAACTCCCAACCCTCACAAAGATAAAAACAGGTAAAATTTAGATCCTCATATGCACATTCCCCATCTTGAAACAAATCTATGGAGGTTCATATCAGCTGCAGCAACAATAGTATCCAATTCCAACCACAGATCTGAATCATTAACTACCCTTGCAGTTTTTTTATAAGTTCATTCCTGAACATCAAAAAACCAAAGGGCGTCACATTTCATTATACAATTTCAAGTGGAGGGAACAATTATGGGGTAACTGGAAGAGTTCAGGCATTAACAGCCATCCCAAGTGCCACATTGATAAGCCAGTCAATAGAATACATTTTCATAATATTTGTTATTTTTTTGTTTTTACTTTTTCATCACTATGCTCTTCATGCACCACTAGCATATAGCCGTGTCCACTCCTTAGCTGGATCATTGAAGAAAAAGGAAACTCAAGTCAAGGATTGAAGAAAAACATATAAATTTGTTAATTTCTATTTTTCAGCAGTAAATAGAAAGAACAGAACACAAATTACCTGTTTCAACAGCCTCAGCCTCATTCGTCTTCCAATGCTTTGCGATGTTCTCAGAGAGTGGATCATCCGGATTTGGAGCACTCAGAAGTGCTTGGATGCTGAAACAGGAGTAAAGATTTTTTTTCACTTACAACACCTAAAAAGCTTAGTCTGGTGCTCATTTACGCAGTATTCATCAGTCTTGCATTTTCTAGAGTGTATCCGGAAAAAATTAAAAGCATGATACCACATTTAAATACCTCAAAAGTACAGTACGGATCTGAAGAGCAGGACTCCACTTGTCTTTAAGAATATCGAGACAGATCCTTCCAAGCTTCACAACAATGGCACACATAAGCAAAACATATGTTGAGGCTTATATCCATGTGTAGAAGAGTTGAAAAAGATAACAAACCTTGTCAATATTTGGATGGTAGATTTTGGTGAGGAATCGAACCTGTTAGGATGCAAGTTGATCAATGACTAACAGACGCTATACAAATAACAACTTTACAACAAGTTAAATGCACAAAGAAACATACGTACACAAGCATAGCATATAACATCTGGAACTATTGCGTCTAGAATGTCATGTTTAAGTCGAAATCTACAATCATTTGAAAAGTAAACTTCCAGCTAAGACTAAGCATCACCAGCTATTCAAACCTATCATGAAAAAGCACTAGGAAAAAGTTGCAATACTTTACTCCAGCAGTCTTCCAGATTTAGTATCTTTATGCATCTACAAATAAATGTATTGCCTCTGCTACGACTCCAAGCATTTACAGATAGTAGGCAATCTTAGGTTTAAGGCCTGAGTTACTGTGTACTGCAGGCAAGAAACCAAAGGTCGAGGGAAACTTTTTTTAATAATCTAACTTCCCTTAAGAGAACAACTGTCAGTCTGAATTCCAACTAAGCATAAATCCGAGAAATCTTCACACAGCACTTCATCAAAAAAGAAATTCTCATACAGCATCATGCCTGAATGAATACCTATCCAACGAATTCATATTTATTTAAATATCTAAATAACCAACATAAACTTACAGAAGCATATCCAAACTTAACTAAAAATTTCACTGGCTTTCTTAGTCCTAATCCTTCTCAGCCACCAGGATGAAAAATCTCTCCCAATTAATAAATCGCATTACCTTTGTATTAATTAATGACTGAAATAAAGTTGCACCATAAAATGCACGCGAGTTCCCAAGAGAACTGCGGAGATGCCAATAAATGTAAGGCAAATAATATAGTGTTTGGAAAGTTCACATAAATCATCTCTCTTACATTTAATTGAAAGCAGTGGTACAAACAAATGTGACAAAAAAACAGCCTAATTAAATCTCAACCATGAAGGTTATACTCAACTACTAGATCAGATTAGTCGGAGAATTAAAATATGTCAACCAGAAAAGGCAGTTCAGCAACAAAAAAGAAAAGTTCCAGGAGAACACAAGCTTCCTAATCACTGTAGCAACCAGCTAATATCGCTAATATCCTCAACCGCTGATAACGTGATCAATTACAGACAATCAAATCATTCCCCAGAAAAAAGTCTAATCAGAGTCCTGAACCAAGATAGTTAATAATATAAAACAAATTTATCACTCATATATTGGCTTTAAACGTTGATGAAAGTGTGAAATAATAGGAGGATTGGCAACACATTAGTAGTCACAGTTAAACAATTACTGAAGCCTTTGTTGATCAATATCACTTTTGACTTGGCAAATTGACCCAAACGGATTGGCGCTTCCACTCCTCCTCCAAGGAGCCTTTCTCACGAGAAGAGGTGAAGTTTCATAATGGCACATTTGCATATCACTACTAACTACATTGAAACATGCTTCAAATATTTTGATAATTAGAACTCTATTTTTTCCAGCACTAACATGTATCTTGCCTCACAGTTCTGGTACCACCAATATCCATGTACGTCCCTATGGTGCTTTTAAAACCCCACAGTGCAAATAAATAGAAGCAGATAGGAGGAGAAAGTCACCTATTCAGTGTTCCTAGGAAATCAACTTCAGCATGTACTTACAATGCTCTGTAACATGGTTATTGATCGATCAGACCATGGCTCATAATTTATCAGTTGTCATTAGCTTCATTATCTATGCATCTCACAACAATCTTGAGCCTCTATTAACAAATATCATGATCACATTTACAAGGTGCAAACTGCATAGATATTGACCCCTTTTTCCTTATAAAAAAAGGGTCAAAACTGCATAAACACTTCACTTACTATGGGAGCAGTATATAACAACTATTTACATGGTAAAAAAGGAGTAAAGCTTTAAACCCTGAGAAGTTTCAAGTCCAGAATAGCACATGAAGAAGATAAAATGTTGCTTATATTGGCCAAGATAAAGAGAACGATGTATAACATCCAGAAAAAGGCACGATGCCTAATGTTATTTTCATTACAAATTGAGATATAACATTCCAGGACAGAGAATGGCAACATCAATAAAAGAAAGATGAGGCAACACATAACCAGCAAAGGGAGATTGAAACAAGCACAAACAACATATGCAACAACCGAGTAAATTACAAGACAAATTTTACTGAAGCTTAATATAGGGACAGAAAAATCAATGCATTGTTGACAACTGAGTCGTCGCGCGTACAGTGGCACTTAATGCTTCCAGAAACCAGAAACAGTCGGTAAAAAACAAATATTCCCTCATCTATGCCAAAGCTTCTAAATACCATTTCAAGAACAAAAATGCAGAACATGAACTGAAATTTGTCAACACATCCAATGCCAGAGAAATTGTCAACCAGTTAAATACCTTAGGAGCAGCCATTGGATACTCTTCAGGTAAAAAGAGTTCGAGCTTAAAGACACCTCCTACACAAAAAGGGAAACAGTAGAATTAGCTAAAAGGAGAAACCAAGGGAAGAAACATTGTGATGCAGATATAAGATATAACTCTAGAATGATCACCTACATTACTATCCAACAAAACAATGAAGGAAAATCAGAAGAGCTTGAAGACAAAAAAAACACTAGAAGGTGGTTGATGGGTCTTTTGCAACTGAATACTATCCATTCAACACCTTAAACAAAGCCCCGCTAACTCTCTAGTTTCTACTATGCTACAGAGTAACTCACGAACCAAACAACATTAGACATTCACAACAAACACATGTACAGTGATACTCGTATCACTGGACTCACAACATACTAGACTATAACTATATTAAACCTCCAAATGTAGCCTCAAATGTCACTGCCAGTGCCTATCACTTAGCCAAGTTAGCTTCATATCCTGCAGGATTAGTAGTTTCATGTTCAGTCCATAAAGTACGCAGCTACTGGAAAGGTAGATAAATGCCCAAGATTATAGAGCAAACAGGGATCATTTTGGGCCAATGAAGTCTCAAATGCAAAGCTGGACAGAGAAACTAGCAACAAAAACGGGCCTATCGATGAAAACACATTCAGCACAAAGGAGTCAATTAACACCAAATATAATTCGACAATTAACAAAAACAAGTAAATGCTGCAAACATATTTACTTTCTTACTAAAATCTCATATAATTTTGATTCATTATACCTTCATAAGGAGACTGTGTTGGACCCAGAATCATCACATTAAAATATCTCATATTTTCTTCCGATGGCGACGCACTTATTCCGGGCGCTACATTCAAAAACAGTTAAATCACACATTAAATCCTTCTAAACCTATCATTAACTCAATAATAACTCATTTAATACTTAGAATTAAGCTCAAAATTACATACAGATAAAGGAAAATAAACAAATTAAAAACAAAAATTCGAGAAAATTTTACCAGGTTCACTGAGAAGACGTTGAGTTTCCTGTAAACAATATTGAAAAAAACAATCAGCTAAATTAATCGATCAAAAACCCTAATAAATGAACCGAAAATAGATCGAGTGAAGAATTAAAAGGTACCTTGATAATTCTTCGAGGAAGATTACTATTAGCCATTGAATTTCAAGCTTTTACTTTACGCTAAGGGTTCTTCTTTTTGTTATTTCTATTTCTAGAGAGAGTGGAGATACTTTTTTGAGAATTTGATAATAATATATGTGCTACAAAAGTGATGGTTGAAATTTATAAGGGGCTGTTTTATAGTTTCTACATAATAGTAGTGTCATTACTCAAATGCATCTTATCTAATTTTTTTTTTTTTTGTTTTAACGAATACTGAATTTACTGGTCGATTAATTTAAAATTGTACCGCCTCATTCTTGTTAAAGAAGTAATGCTTTTAATTAAAAAAAATTATTCTTGAACTTAAATTCGAGATATCTTATTAATGAATAAAAGACTCTGATTATTGTCCTCGTAATGCATCTTATCTGATATTCGAGTAAAGATTATTACTACGTCGGTTTCTTTTAATGTTTGAATAAATTTCTGTAGTCTAAAAATATAAAATATATGATAAATCAAACCCTTTTTAATTTAGAATCATTAGTCCTACAATACTGAAAGTCTGTAGTCAATTATTTTTGTTTGACTTTATGAATAGCAATAATGGCATAATAACAATGAATGGGGTACTACTTCGTAGCATGTTGGAGCTCAACTTGTTCTTGTTTTCTTGAATCTTTTTCCAATACTCAAACTTGGCAAAATAAATCCGATATTTGTTTGCTTTGTTTTCTTCTTATATTTGTTGACTTCATTAAGGTCCATTTCACTAGTTTAGAACCATGTGAGCGGAACTTATTTGTTTTCTAGGTGGTATGAAAGAAATTAAGGTTGATAATATTTTGAAAGTACTGATGGAGTTTTGTTAATGTTAAATTATTCATGTTAACTCCATAAGTAATTCTTGGGTGAAAGATGAAGAGGTTAGTGCATTATCATGTTCCGCCAAGTCTGTTTTAGCAACTGATAAGGAAGGTACGAGCTATTTCAAATTCAAGCCAAGAAGGAATTATTTTTTTAGTAACGATGTCAATGGCTAATAGAGCAAAGTTGTATGTACATTTTGCATTTTTGTTTACTGCAATTACTATGGAGTTACCTGATATCAAAATATAGAGTAGGAGTCCTCATTTGATAGACCAATTTGCTCTTTCCGATTGCATAAAAGAATGTGTGTTGCCAATCTTCATCTTGTTCTAGAGGCTGGTCTATGTCCTCCTCCAAATTTTAAATTTTTTGTTAATATACGGGTTGGGGTCAAGGACTAAACCTCACCACAATGGTGGTATTTTGATTTAAACAAAGAAAAAAAAATATCCATCTTACTTTTTTATGTAGTTGGTGTATCAAAGGGTAATCAGTCTCCAAATTTTAGTATAATTATAACATCAGGACTTTAATAGATACAAATAAAATGCAACAGAAATGTACAATAAGTCAAACTTTTTTTTTTAATAATAAATATCATCGAAAATATCCAACTATTTTAGCCAGAAATTTGTTTGAATTTCTAAATAATAATGGCATAAGGATGGATATTGTACCTTTTATGATATTAGAGCTCTTCCGGTCGTTACAATTAAGTGTTCGTGAATGTCTTCCGGTCGTAAAAGTTGAGGTCCCCTTTGCTAGTTAAAAGTCGTGGTGAACGAACTTAATTGTTTTTAGGTGCTTTAGATAACTAGTAATATTCAACTTAACAACATTTTGATTATACATTTTTAATTTTACTAATGTTACATTGCTAACTAAATATTGAAAGCGTAATAAAGAAAGAACTCATTGGCGTCAGTGGTTTATCATGATTACCTTCTCTATATTTATTGAGTTCAAGGATTCAAATGATGAAGTACCTCAGGTACATAATTTTTTGAAAATCAATTAAAATTGGAGCTTAAAGAGTATCTCGCTAAGCTAATAAGTTGGTCAAAGCAGCTTAACCCCTTTTTGACTTGTTACGCGTTTGGTAAGCACCATATCATTTTATAAGTTAATTCCGAAAAGAAAAACTCTAATGTTTGATAGTGTTAAATTCTTAATAATATATATAATGCAGGGTACGAGTATTTGAAACATAAATAATCCAAGTGGTAAATTGGTTTGCGTATCATAAAGAGAATTTGTAAGGGCCTAAATCGTCTTTAGGACACAAATCGAATTTGGATTGCGGATATAAGCAGATCAATGTATTAAAGCCGTAATGGATGTAAAAACAGACGAGAATATAAGTAAAAGGCAAGCAATATGCGTAAATAAATGGTATTTTAATATATGGGTGAATGTACAATTTGGCAGAGCTTTTCCAAGTATTTGTGTGTCCATTACAACATAAAAATGAGGCTATTTATTGGAGAAATGAGCTCTGGCCATGTTTTGCACAGTCAGCCACCTTCAGGCCCACGTTCAGCATGTTTGATGGTGGAGTTAGGGGGCTGAAGTAGTGGGCGGTTGCATTGCTGAAACCGGGGCATCCAACCGAGGTATAAGTATGTGACCTCGGTGATGCAATCTAGCTGCTCGGCTGAGGTGAAACCGGGGTATTCAACCGAGGTATAAGTATGTGACCTCGGTGCAATCTTGCTGCTCGGCCGAGGTGAAACCGGGGCGTTCAACTGAGGTATAAGCATGTGACCTCGGTGATGCAATGTTGCTGCTCGGCCGAGGTGAAACCGGGGCGTTCAACCGAGGTATAAGCATGTGACCTCGGTGATCCAATCTTCCTGCTCGGCTGAGGTGAAACCGGGGGTGCTCAACCGAGGCATAAGTATGTGACCTCGGTACAATCTTGCTGCTCGGCCGAGGTGAAACTGGGGCGTTCAACCGAGGTATAAGCATGTGACCTCGGTGATGCAATCTTGCTACTCGGTCAAGGTGAAACCGAGGCGTTCAACCGAGGTATAAGCATGTGACCTCGGTGATGCAATCTTGCTACTCGGCCGAGGTGAAACCGGGGCGTTCGACCGAGGTATAAGCATGTGACCTCGGTGATGCAATCTTGCTGCTCGGCCGAGGTGAAACCGGGGCGTTCGACCGAGGTATAAGCATGTGACCTCGGTGATGCAATCTTGCTGCTCGGCCGAGGTGAAACCGGGGCGTTCGACCGAGATATAAGCATGTGACCTCGGTGATGCAATCTTGCTGCTCGGCCGAGGTGAAACCGGGGCGTTCGACCGAGGTATAAGTATGTGACCTCGGTGATGCAATCTTGCTGCTCGGCCGAGGTGAAACCGGGGCGTTCGACCGAGGTATAAGCATGTGACCTCGGTGATGCAATCTTGCCGCTCGGCCGAGGTGAAACCGGGGCGTTCAACCGAGGTATAAGCATGTGACCTCGGTGATGCAATCTTGCCGCTCGGCTGAGGTGAAACCGGGGCGTTCGACCGAGGTATAAGTATGTGACCTCGGTGCAATCTTGCTGCGTGACCGAGGTGAAACCGGGGCGATCAACCGAGGTATAACTTGAGATTCATCTTCGGAGATGGATTTCGATGACTGACTTCGGCGACTCCCATCTTCAATCTTCGAGATAGCAGTTCGATCGACCTCGGTTTACTTTACCGGAGTGCTATCCGAGCACGTCCATTTTTACCCAATACAGATAGTCCCCCCACTCCTCGGATGAGTGTCAGGGTCACTGAGGAGTGGAATGAATTTACGCAGGAAGACGACGTGGCTCAACCTTATTCGAGAATTTCAAAACATTGCAAGTCTTTTCGAATTACTGTTGCGCGTTGTGTGTGACTGTTCATTGGCCACCGAACGGCCACCGAAGAGGAAGAGAGGGACCTTGTACCGAGGAGGCAGTTGCTCCTGCTTCCGAGGCGGTGGCGAAAAAGTGCCGATGCCTTGTTAATGAGTCCTGTGAAAGGACGCCCGAGGTTGCTTCCGAGGCGGTAGCGGGAAAGCGCCGAGGTGAAACCCGCTTTCGGGGCGAAAATGAGGGCGCTTCGAGGAGAAAGCCGCTCGAAGCGCAAAGCCGCTTCGGGGCGAAAATTGCCTTGAGACAAAAACGAGGGCACTTCGAGGCGAAAGCCGCTTCGGGGCAAAAATTGCCTTGAGGAAAAAACGAGGGAGCTTCGAGGCGAAAATTGCCTTGAGGCAAAAATGAGGGCGCTTCGAGGCGAAAGCCGCTTCGGGGCAAAAATTGCCTTGAGGAAAAAACGAGGGCGCTTCGAGGCGACTTCGGGGCGAAAATTGCCTTGAGGCAAAAATGAGGGCGCCTTGAGGCGAAAGCCGCTTCGGGGCGAAAATTGCCTTGAGGCAAAAATGAGGGCGCTTCGGGGCGAAAATTGCCTTGAGGCAAAAATGAAGGCGCTTCTAGGCGAAAGCCGCTTCGGGGCGAAAATTGTCTTGAGACAAAAATGAGGGCGCTTTGAGGCGAAAGCCGCTTCAGGGTGAAAATTGCCTTGAGACAAAAACGAGGGCGCTTCGAGGCGAAAGCCGCTTTGGGGCAAAAATTGCCTTGTGGAAAAAATGAGGGCGCTTCGAGGCGAAAGCCGCTTTGGGGCAAAATTTGCCTTGGAGCAAGTTAAGGCAAGGAAGATCGTCCTCGAGGAGGAGATCGTTAAGGTATGGGGGAATGCCGCCGAAGCTCAAAATATTGTGGATGAGCTTTCATCGAGCGAGGGCTCGGATGATAGTGAATCCGAGGATGATGAGGATGGCGAAGGGAGCGCCGAAGAGAATGATGAAGACGCCGAAGAGAGGAACCCCTGGGGGAGCAGTCCCCGGTTGTCGAATAAATAGACTTCGGTGGGAGAGGTTTAAAGCTGACCTCGGTAGGGTTCCCATCTCAAGTGCTAATCTACTCCATTGGTATCAGTCCCCGGTTGTCGGATAGATAGACTTCGGTGGGAGAGGTTTAAAGCTGACCTCGGTAGGGTTCCCATCTCAAGTGCTAATCTACTCCCCGGGTATCAGTCCCCGGTTGTTGAATAGATAGACTTCGGTGGGAGAGGTTTAAAGCTGACCTCGGTAGGGTTCCCATCTCAAGTGCTAATCTACTCCCTGGGTATCAGTCCCCAGTTGTTGAATAGATAGACTTCGGTGCTTTAACCCTGGCGGTCCTCTTTACAATGTTGACCAAATCTGAGGTGGATATGTTGAAGTTGTAATCGGGGATCCGAGGTAACTCTTTGTCCCTTGAGACAAGAGCTGGGCCCGAAGTGCTCCTTTGGTTGATGTTGGAGTACACCTTTCCACCGAGGCATTGGCTTACGTGTTGGTTACCATGCCTTCGGATGTGGCCTCGGTGAGAAGTCCCCCTGTTGTCACGCCCGTAGGAATGAAGATCGGGGTGCTTCCCTTCGGAACCATGGGTGGAGTTTCATTTGTTGTTTGGTTGTCTCTTGTTTCTAGCCGAGCACGAAACTCAGAGTTGATAATTAACTGTGCGACCTGCTGTGCTTGCATGGCCTTCAAAGTAGTAATAACAAATGCTTGGAAAACATCATTCGACCCCGAGGAGGAGGGGATCGCTACTGGTGGCACAATCGGTGCGTCGGAGTTGAGGTTCGGTTGAACGCCAGTTTGTCCGTCCGGAGTGAACTGGGGTGCAACAGAGTTATCATAGCTGCTAGTCATTTTTCGAGTTTATGATGGAATTCGAACAAACAAGATGTGCGACTTTGGAACAAAGCGTTTCTACTTATATCCCCACAGACGGCGCCAATTTGTATGGGCCTAAATCGTCTTTAGGACACAAATCGAATTTGGATTGCGGATATAAGCAGATCAATGTATCAAAGCCGTAATGGATGTAAAAACAGACGAGAATATAAGTAAAAGGCAAGCAATATGCGTAAATAAATGGTATTTTAATATATGGGTGAATGTACAATTTGGCAGAGCTTTTCCAAGTATTTGTGTGTCCATTACAACATAAAAATGAGGCTATTTATTGGAGAAATGAGCTCTGGCCATGTTTTGCACAGTCAGCCACCTTCAGGCCCACGTTCAGCATGTTTGATGGTGGAGTTAGGGGGCTGAAGTAGTGGGCGGTTGCATTGCTGAAACCGGGGCATCCAACCGAGGTATAAGTATGTGACCTCGGTGATGCAATCTAGCTGCTCGGCTGAGGTGAAACCGGGGTATTCAACCGAGGTATAAGTATGTGACCTCGGTGCAATCTTGCTGCTCGGCCGAGGTGAAACCGGGGCGTTCAACTGAGGTATAAGCATGTGACCTCGGTGATGCAATGTTGCTGCTCGGCCGAGGTGAAACCGGGGCGTTCAACCGAGGTATAAGCATGTGACCTCGGTGATCCAATCTTCCTGCTCGGCTGAGGTGAAACCGGGGGTGCTCAACCGAGGCATAAGTATGTGACCTCGGTACAATCTTGCTGCTCGGCCGAGGTGAAACTGGGGCGTTCAACCGAGGTATAAGCATGTGACCTCGGTGATGCAATCTTGCTACTCGGTCAAGGTGAAACCGAGGCGTTCAACCGAGGTATAAGCATGTGACCTCGGTGATGCAATCTTGCTACTCGGCCGAGGTGAAACTGGGGCGTTCGACCGAGGTATAAGCATGTGACCTCGGTGATGCAATCTTGCTGCTCGGCCGAGGTGAAACCGGGGCGTTCGACCGAGGTATAAGCATGTGACCTCGGTGATGCAATCTTGCTGCTCGGCCGAGGTGAAACCGGGGCGTTCGACCGAGGTATAAGCATGTGACCTCGGTGATGCAATCTTGCTGCTCGGCCGAGGTGAAACCGGGGCGTTCGACCGAGGTATAAGTATGTGACCTCGGTGATGCAATCTTGCTGCTCGGCCGAGGTGAAACCGGGGCGTTCAACCGAGGTATAAGCATGTGACCTCGGTGATGCAATCTTGCCGCTCGGCCGAGGTGAAACCGGGGCGTTCAACCGAGGTATAAGCATGTGACCTCGGTGATGCAATCTTGCCGCTCGGCTGAGGTGAAACCGGGGCGTTCGACCGAGGTATAAGTATGTGACCTCGGTGCAATCTTGCTGCGTGACCGAGGTGAAACCGGGGCGATCAACCGAGGTATAACTTGAGATTCATCTTCGGAGATGGATTTCGATGACTGACTTCGGCGACTCCCATCTTCAATCTTCGAGATAGCAGTTCGATCGACCTCGGTTTACTTTACCGGAGTGCTATCCGAGCACGTCCATTTTTACCCAATACAGATAGTCCCCCCACTCCTCGGATGAGTGTCAGGGTCACTGAGGAGTGGAATGAATTTACGCAGGAAGACGACGTGGCTCAACCTTATTCGAGAATTTCAAAACATTGCAAGTCTTTTCGAATTACTGTTGCGCGTTGTGTGTGACTGTTCATTGGCCACCGAACGGCCACCGAAGAGGAAGAGAGGGACCTTGTACCGAGGAGGCAGTTGCTCCTGCTTCCGAGGCGGTGGCGAAAAAGTGCCGATGCCTTGTTAATGAGTCCTGTGAAAGGACGCCCGAGGTTGCTTCCGAGGCGGTAGCGGGAAAGCGCCGAGGTGAAACCCGCTTTCGGGGCGAAAATGAGGGCGCTTCGAGGAGAAAGCCGCTCGAAGCGCAAAGCCGCTTCGGGGCGAAAATTGCCTTGAGGCAAAAACGAGGGCACTTCGAGGCGAAAGCCGCTTCGGGGCAAAAATTGCCTTGAGGAAAAAACGAGGGCGCTTCGAGGCGAAAATTGCCTTGAGGCAAAAATGAGGGCGCTTCGAGGCGAAAGCCGCTTCGGGGCAAAAATTGCCTTGAGGAAAAAACGAGGGCGCTTCGAGGCGACTTCGGGGCGAAAATTGCCTTGAGGCAAAAATGAGGGCGCCTTGAGGCGAAAGCCGCTTCGGGGCGAAAATTGCCTTGAGGCAAAAATGAGGGCGCTTCGGGGCGAAAATTGCCTTGAGGCAAAAATGAAGGCGCTTCGAGGCGAAAGCCGCTTCGGGGCGAAAATTGTCTTGAGACAAAAATGAGGGCGCTTTGAGGCGAAAGCCGCTTCGGGGTGAAAATTGCCTTGAGACAAAAACGAGGGCGCTTCGAGGCGAAAGCCGCTTTGGGGCAAAAATTGCCTTGTGGAAAAAATGAGGGCGCTTCGAGGCGAAAGCCGCTTTGGGGCAAAATTTGCCTTGGAGCAAGTTAAGGCAAGGAAGATCGTCCTCGAGGAGGAGATCGTTAAGGTATGGGGGAATGCCGCCGAAGCTCAAAATATTGTGGATGAGCTTTCATCGAGCGAGGGCTCGGATGATAGTGAATCCGAGGATGATGAGGATGGCGAAGGGAGCGCCGAAGAGAATGATGAAGACGCCGAAGAGAGGAACCCCTGGGGGAGCAGTCCCCGGTTGTCGAATAAATAGACTTCGGTGGGAGAGGTTTAAAGCTGACCTCGGTAGGGTTCCCATCTCAAGTGCTAATCTACTCCATTGGTATCAGTCCCCGGTTGTCGAGGTGAAACCGGGGCGTTCGACCGAGGTATAAGTATGTGATCTCGGTGATGCAATCTTGCTACTCGGCCGAGGTGAAACCGGGGCGTTCGACCGAGGTATAAGTATGTGATCTCGGTGATGCAATCTTGCTACTCGGCCGAGGTGAAACCGGGGCGTTCGACCGAGGTATAAGCATGTGACCTCGGTGATGCAATCTTGCTGCTCGGCCGAGGTGAAACCGGGGCGTTCGACCGAGGTATAAGCATGTGACCTCGGTGATGCAATCTTGCTGCTCGGCCGAGGTGAAACCGGGGCGTTCGACCGAGGTATAAGTATGTGACCTCGGTGATGCAATCTTGCTGCTCGGCCGAGGTGAAACCGGGGCGTTCAACCGAGGTATAAGCATGTGACCTCGGTGATGCAATCTTGCCGCTCGGCCGAGGTGAAACCGGGGCGTTCAACCGAGGTATAAGCATGTGACCTCGGTGATGCAATCTTGCCGCTCGGCTGAGGTGAAACCGGGGCGTTCGACCGAGGTATAAGTATGTGACCTCGGTGATGCAATCTTGCTGCTCGGCCGAGGTGAAACCGGGGAGTTCGACCGAGGCATAAGTATGTGACCTCGGTGCAATCTTGCTGCGTGACCGAGGTGAAACCGGGGCGATCAACCGAGGTATAACTTGAGATTCATCTTCGGAGATGGATTTCGATGACTGACTTCGGCGACTCCCATCTTCAATCTTCGAGATATCAGTTCGATCGACCTCGGTTTACTTTACCGGAGTGCTATCCGAGCACGTCCATTTTTACCCAATACAGAATTGTCATTCCTTACCCCAAAATTTTTATGAAATTGAACCCCAAAGTTTCTCAATCACAGAAATATTTTCTACAACGATTTATGTTACTCCCTTGAACATAATCAATCAGAAGGGCGCATCAAGGGTATGTCTGAATCCTCTTTGGCGGTTTATTATATTGTGCAAATTGGACAAAAGGATTTTTTTTTTTTTTTTTTTTTTGCTATATACAGATGGTTGAATCCCTTACCTTGACATGAACAAATTTCTTAATGTCATCCGGTGCTTTCAATCATCTTTGCCAATCTTTTTCTTAATTAAATTGTATAAGTAAATTTTGAATCTCCTTTGCCAATTTTTCTTAATTAGGTGGTAAAATCGAATCCAAAGTATAACATTTTAGCAATTTTTGAAGCCCACGATACAATTGATGGTTCGCCACTTCATAAGGATATATACAATTGAGCAACAAAGTTATAGAAAACTTCAGTTAAATATGTGGAAAGGCTTAACTTCTCATGACATATTAAGTATTGCCAAAAGAAAAATTAGAAGACACAAAATTATGAACTCCAATTAACAGGAAAGCCATGGAACACAAAACTTTCTAAGATCTACAAGATCTTCTCATTCAGACATACATGGAATTTGTTGGTTCCTATTGGAGTATATATTCAGGAGAAGTAACTACTTATTATTCTTCAAATTTTTTTTTCTTATTGTGAAATGAACGAAAAGGGCAAAAGCTATTCTCTTAAATCTTTTTGAACATATCCATCATTAGAAGATCTAGAGGTTCCATTTCGTCAATAAGCTTTTTGCAGCCAGGAAGAGGTGTGTCCTTTTGGAAGTAAAGTCCGTTAACAAAACGAACAGCATCGTGCATTCCAACATTTTTACTGCAAACAACTCTTCCCTTAACCAACTCATCAACAACCCCCTTGCAATCCTCTCTTGGGCTAGTTATTGCTGTCACTTCGCAAATGTCATTCTCGTGCTCACCATCTACTTTTAGTGTGTATTTGCCAGTTGCATCAGTCTTACCTTCAGTTGAGAATGTTTCGTTATTTGTCTCAATGCCTCTGCATGTTAAGCGGACGGTGGCACCTGCACCAATATAGAAGATTGTTGGTAACTTTCCTTTTTTAAATGTGATTTTCTTTAGGAAAAATAAAAAAAGATGTTTCGGTGAACTAAGCTCCCGTCATGCATGAAATTTGAAAGGGATGGATACACAACCATATTTAAACTATTAATTTAAATCTTCAATCATCATTGTTCAGGATTTAAACTTGATTTGTTCTATTTTATGTTCGTGAATGCATAGTTTAATTATGAGTTCAAAATTTCGTATTAGGTGACATTTTAATGATTTCTAATGCCAATTAAGAACCTATTAAATCTACATTGCATTATGCCCTATCATTCATTTCCCGACTCGTTATATATGCAAAGAACTTTATCTCCTTCAGGAAATAAAAGGAGAGGATGAAATTCATACCTTCAATGGCTTCGCTAAGATCAGTAATAAAACCAAGACGGCATGTGTCACAATAGACTCTGCCAGAAACATCAAAAACTTCGGGCTCGGAGAAGACCAAGTTGGCAAGAGCCAAAACACCGAGGAGGAGAGCAACAGCTTTTGCCATTTTCTTTTTGTTTTGTGTTTTCTTTTTTATTTGTTGATCTCCTTCTCTTGATGTACACAATATTGAAGTATCTAATTTATAGGGGGGAAGGCTTATAAAAATACGATTGAGCGTTATTTCAGACTTTCTTTTATTTTAGTGGATGATGTATTTTCTTTATGAGCTTAATTAGGAGGCGAATGACCAATCATTTACTATTCTGTTTGTAATTATTCTAAATTTCACAACGAAAACAAAACTTTAATATTCACTTTACCTCCGCGTTCATCATTCATCTTTCTCCTTGATAATTTTTACATATAATAACAAATATTAACATAACAGTAAAGAAAATTAATCATTAAATATAATATTTTATTGATTTGAGCACAATGGAAAATGAAAGCCATTCTTGTATTTGAGATAAACTGTACAGACAGTGATTGTTATACATCCTTGCAATGGCCAAATTCAAAAGATAAATATTATCACAAATAGAATACAAGAATAACTTTTTAGATATGCCGAGGTAATGGCGGATCTAGGATTTGAACCTTATGGGTTCTAAATTTTATGATAATGATCTTAAGAGCAAATTAAAAAGTGGAGGTCGATAATTAAGGTAGAGGAATATATAGTAATCGAGTAATTTTCAAAGAAATAAATTATGTAAAACTTAATTTGAAGTCTCATACTAAAAAGTGAAATTAATACTAAAAAGTCTTACCAACTAGTAACTTATATAAAAGAACAACCAAACTCCGTTAATATTAATCGAGACATCACGTGAAAGATAAAGAAAAAAGTCTCATCTTTTGTTTTTTTATTATGATTTTCCTTGTCATTACTAAAACATAAAGGCCTATGCTATTTTTTTTTTCTTTTTTGGGTCCAAACGGTATTACTATTATACATCATGCAATATGTACATGGGGGCCACTCAGAGTGGCTGATACAACAAGGTGGGTATTCTTTTACCGGTATACTCATAATGAGGATTATTAATGTAAATTCGTATGTGGTTAGAAAATAGATTTTTTACATAAAAGTACAAGTTTCAGAGCTTAATTACCAAACATAGTAACATTTTAGTAAAATTACCCTATATGGAGGAAAACACAAGATAATTACAAACATAGCAAAAACATAACAATATTTTCCCATAACATACCAAACCCTTACATTCTTCCGAATCCGGCGCCAAAATGGTGTCTTTTTTTAACAATGCAACAGAAATAGAGTGCTCAAATATAGTGTAACATAAATGGGTATATCGGCACAAATTGTGCTGACTTACATTAAGAAATAGACGGCACAGGTTGTGAAAATGACGGAACAAACATATATCACAAGTCGGCAGAAGTTCTGCCGACTTACTAAGTCGGCAGAACAAATGCCGACTTGCTTTTATGTTATTATTAACAAATCGGCATTTGTTTTGCCGACTTACTAAGTCGGCAAAACTTCCGCCGACTTATGCATTCTGTTTTTTCCGCTCTATAAATAACATCTTTCATTCTCCACTTCATTCTACATTACATTACACATTACTTCATATCTTTCATTCTCCACAACATATCTCTCATTTCTTATAGAGATATCAACAATAAGAAACAAATTTTTTTTTCGTCATGGCCAAAGTAAATGTATCAATTTATTGGGGTGGCGAAGTGTTACATGAAAACAATTCAATCAGATATAGCTTACCTCCTAAAAGTAATTCTAAAGTGCCTACTACTATTTCTTATGATAGGTTTGTTGGTATTTTATTTAAGAAAATGAATATTGATCCAACACGGGAAAATATTTTAATTTTTGGTAGGTATCCACACTCATCTACTAGTCAAGGTGTGCCAATATATTGTGAGTGGAATATATATGACGATGATACATTGATGGAATTTTTAAAGTTACCAGAAGAAATGTCCATACGAGTGCTTGAAATTTATGTCCGTACTGAACCACACGTGATGAATGAAGTTCCTTCTGAGCAACATTGTGTTGATCTTAATGTTCCAAGTGAATTTACTCAATTGCAAGTAAATATGTTGTCAGATAGGCCTTCTAATCAGTTCGGACAACATTCTAGGTACGTGTTTAAAATATTGTTATGAACAAAAATAAATGGTTCATATAATTTTTTAATGGTAAATTATGTTTTAGTCATTTTATTTTCGATGTTACGATAACCTATACATTAAATTATTTATGCAGTTTTTCTCCACTAGAGACTACGTACTCGTATGATGCGTCAAGAGGTTATGAACAAACACGTTATGATGACATATCACAACAGTCCGGTTACTTTGATGGGTAATTGATTGATTTTTTTTATTTTAAAATTGTTATCAATTGGCTAAAATATGAGTGTATTTCTGTTGTAGTAGAATTAAAAATTATGTATCCTTAATCTTGCAGGTGTTATCAACCTGAAATGACTCCTAGTGAAACAATGAGAGGAAACGAAGTTGCTCATATTGATGAGTTGGCTACCCATCATGACTGGTAATATATGCACCTTTCTTGATATATTCAAATATTTTCTATTTTCATTATTTTTAATTATCTTTTATTACTTTAATATTTGTTAGGCTGCATCAACAAGAAGATGATTCATTTTTTACAAATCTCAATAATCGGGTGACAAATAATGATGTTGCTGATGGAGGTAGTGAGGAATCAGAGAGTGACATCCCAAATGATGCCGATAATTCAGATGATGAAATGTCATTTTCGGGAGAAGAAAGTGAAGAGGAGCACCCCCTACATGTGCATGATGAGGGAAATATGAATTATCACACCGACCATATTGCATATCTAGATGACCTACCGGAAAGGGATGATGTGTTTGCTTTAACACGAGAGGATGATCATATCCGCACATCAATGTGGTCAGCAGACAAGCCAGATCTTCAGTCAGGTATGTCATTCTCTACCAAGGAAAAAATGAAAATGGCGGTGAAGATTTGGAGCATTCGTAAGAATAAAGAATTCATTGTTGACGAAGCAAAGGGTGATTATTGGAAAGTTGTTTGTCGACGGTCCCAAGAAGGTTGTAGTTGGATGTTGCGTGCAAGGAAGGTTGAAGGAGGGATGTGGAAGATTGGGAAATATAAGGGCAAGCACACTTGTGATATGGGAGAAATACGTGGAGATCATTTTAACTTGGATACTAAAATAATTGCAAAAGCTTTAAATGGTTTTATCGTAAATAACCCGCAATACAAGGTAAAGGACTGCATCGTTGCTATTAAAACAAGATATGGTAGTGAGCCATCAATAAGGAAGGCGTGGCTTGGTCGTAGGCTTGCCTTCGAGAATGTGTATGGTAATTTTGACAAGTCATTTGCACAACTTCCGAGATACATGGCTGCACTACAACATTTTAATCCTGGGACCGTTGTTGAATGGTGGCACGAGAACACTCCGGCTTCTATTTCATTTAAAGTATTCAAATATGTGTTTTGGGCATTTAAACCATGCATTGATGGATTTAAAAATTGTAGGCCAGTGATTTCAATTGACGGCACACACGTGTACGGAAAATACGATATAAAGTTGTTGATTGCTGTTGCAGTTGATGCGAACACTAATGTGTTTCCACTTGCTTTTGCAATTGTTGCAAATGAGAGCACTGAGACATGGACATGGTTTTTGAAACTTTTGAAGAAGCATGTTGTCAAGGATAGATCAGGTATTTGTTTGATATCAGACCGTCATAAAGGCATTCTTTCTAGTGTGGATGCCTTGCCTGAATGGAATGAGCCTGTAATTGCAACTACCCGCTGACCCCATTGCTGTGAGGTTAAGTTATTGTCAGGCACCTGCATCTCAATTCCCATGTGGTAGAGACGATGCAACCCCCTACCCTATAGATATTAAAAAATCGCATAAGTTAGTTAAATTGAACAACTAAATGCCTACGAAAACACATTAAAATTGTATATCAATGGGTTGTAGCTAATTACCAGTGCCTCGTGCCTTCCTGCAAACGTCTGGTAGCCACGTTTGGTTTGATGAACCGGATTTCCTATCAATGTCCGAGTAATTCTCCGATACCATATCATGTACGGATCATTATCAGCAATAATACCAGCGGCCGGCTTTGCAACCACAACCTGCTCCGCGCGTCTCTCCCATAAAGCAACATTGTCTTCTAAATAGCGCCTGGACACCTCATCCAACTTACTGCGCATATCCCTATTAAAGTGTTTCATGTCATAGCAAACAGCAGATGGGATACCCTGTCGGCAACCAAATTGTCTCAACACACGGCCAGGCAGGTGATGCTCGACTATTTCATCGCAAAGCATAGGTACTTCTGCCATCCACAAGTGTCTCCCACGAGAACACCAAGGAGATAGTCGCTGAATAGTATGCTCGTCATATGGCTGCCAAATGAACTATAATAATAGGGTCATAAACAATACCATTAAATAGAAGTTACTATGAACCTGAACCAATTATATAAAAAAGAAAAATAAAAATAATATAGACATACCATGTCAGACGCCATGCCATCCAGGACGTCCCTATATACTTGAACATCTCCAAGCGCAACATCACGATCAACTCTAGCCTTCCATCTCTCCGCATAAAACTCAAAGAAAGGTTCAATCGATGGATCAAGTGGATTTGGTTTTGGCGGATCATGCGAAATTGGTTGAAATGGTATCAATCGCTCCCAAGCCCATACCTGCATATCGTACAGATTAATGCTACATGTACATTTTATTTTTATCTTATATAAAAGCGTAATTACATTACCTGTAGAAGTGCCGCATATCCACAAAAATCGCTCGATCCACTTACAGCCGACCGACACATCGCCCAATAAATGTAGGCTAAGACGGAAGAACCCCAACTATAAGAACCTATAGCATCTACATCATCCAGAAGTGGTAGCAGATTAAGCCTAATATAACGCCCCGAATTATCAGGGCAGAGTAGACCACCAACAATCCATAACAAGTAAGCCCTAAAATATTGTTGTACAACCTCATCTGGATCATCTTGGGTAACATCCGGTATTTGCCTAATGTATGCCTGAAAAGCCGTAATACTCAGCCTGCTCTTGCCATTGAAGTGTGAGGCCTGTGGTCGAAAGCCAGTCAGACGATACATCTCATCCTGCCACTGTCCAACCGTACGATCTCTACTTAAAGTAAATACCGGAAGCTCATCCACAGGCAAACCGTACATCACCTCCACATCCTGCAGTGATATAGTAACCTCACCACATCGAAGGTGAAATGTGTGTGTCTCTGGCCGCCATCTATCCAACAAAGCAGTAATCAGTGCCCAATCATATTGTATGCGTCCAGCCTTCATTATTCCAATAAATCCTGATGTATTGAAATAATTCATTATACGATCATGAAGAGGCCTTTCAGCGATTAGATGCCAAAAGTTCAAGTCTAACCGCCGTGGACGAATACAATCCTTTAATCCCCGTCCCTCCCATATATCTGTAGATCGATGCGTAGACTGTAGAGACAACACACTAAAGTCCCCGGGTCCAGGATGAATAACATTAGACATTATAAATACGCACCTATAAAAAATATTAAAAGGAAAGAAATATGAATTAGAAAGAAAATCACAAAATAAGATAATATACCGCTTTTATTAAAATAAGAATGATTTCGACTACAAGTTAAAACTGAGAGAATAAACTATTCTAACTAAAAGTTTATACTTTTAATCAAGTTTAAACGCTTACATTGCTAACAAGTTAAAGAAAACTATATGAAAAAATTATGAAAAAATAAAACTAAACTTAGACATAAACAAAATGAAAAGATCGAGGCTAAACAAAATGAAACGATAGTAATTTTGCATTACTTGTTTATTTAACATGTTGTAGTAGATACATAATAATAGTAGTAATAATGTAATCAAGAAAAGAATTGTGTTAGATTAAAGCTAATAATTATGAATGTCAACTTCCATTCATCTCTTCCTTATCTTTAACAATAAGTGGATTCCCAAGCAATCGTGCTTATAAGAGGACTAACCGAAAGTTACCTAGGATACGTTTTCAAGAGAAATACATTGTTATAAAGCGAGAAAGGATCCATATTGCTCAAAACTACTGGATAACTCAATAATTTTAATATCAAAGTACACCAACCACATGAGTTTATTATATCATAGTAGTCTAAACATAAGATATTATGAAAGGCCTAGTAAATCTATCATCATAACTTGGTGATATCCACCAAATCAATGCTAATGGTGAAAATATTTCTAGCTAGTTTGAGGCTAAATATCTAAAATAGAATATTCATTTCATGATCACAGCACAAGGAGAACAACAGAGGAAACAAAAACATGGCTCAGTTTCTTATTTAATGGAAACAAACTTTGAACTTTCAACTAGCCATTAATTTGATGGTTAATCAACTACTAGGAGTGTCCAGTGAATCAGAGGTGAATCAGATGGATGTCAAAAACATTATCACCATCCCTATCCCTTTCTTTATTTCACTCTCACTCACAAAAATCAAACCCCACCTTTTAAACTCAACTTTTTAAATTATAACCAACAAACAATCATTCTCCGATAGATTCAAAAGATAAATAGTTGTGATTAAAAGGGAAAAGTAAAGGATTGACACGAACTAAATTTCTCCTAAACTAAATTCTAGGGTTTAACGATTTAATACAATGAAAAATAAATAGTAGAGGCGCAACATTTACCTGGTGGAGTTGATCGGCAGTGGTGGAGTTGAACCCGACAATGGTGGGGTTGACGATGGTGGTGGGTGAAGTTGGGACGGCTTTGCAGTGGTGAATTTGGGGTTTGCAGTGGTGAATTGGGACGAGTGAATTAAATCTGAATGTGTAAATATAATGTATAAGTCGGCACAATTTGTGCCGATTTAATGCTATCAAATAATGCATAAGTCGGCACAATTTGTGCCGATTTAATGCTATCAAATAATGCATAAGTCGGCACAATTTGTGCCGATTTATTGGTATCAAATAATGTAACAAATCGTCATTATTTCTGCCGACTTACTAAAATATACACCGTTACTCCGTCGAATTTGACCGTCTATTTCTTGTTGTAAGTCGGCGGAAATTGTACCGATATACCCATTTTTGTTGCAATGTATTTGAGCACCCCATTTCTGTTGCATTATCAAATTTTTGACCCATTTTGGCGCCGGATTCCATTCTTCCTTATATTTCCCCCACTATCACTTTTGCTCCTCCCATTTCCCCCTATTTCACTTTTCCTCTCACCATTTCCCCCCAATTTCACTTTTACACCTCTCATTTTCCCTCAATTTTTTTTTTCATCCATCCTCAATGTATCTCGTTGAATCTCACTATTTCTGTACCGTATCAACTATTTTTGCACCGTATCTAACTGTTTCTGCACCGTTTCAACTGTTTCTAACTGTTTCTGCACGGTTTCAACTGTTTCTGCAGCACCGTATCTAACTGTTTCTGCACCGTTTCAACTGTTTCTACAGCACCGTATCTAACTGTTTCTGCACCGTTTCAATTGTTTCTGCAACGCAATATCTAACTGTTTCAACACTGTATCTGCACTATTTTCAAACTGTTTCTGCATCATTTCAGTACTGTATCTGCGCTGTTTCTGCATCGTTTCAGCACTGTATCTGCGTTGTTTCAAATTACTCTATTTATTTTTAATTTATTAAAAATGGCGTGTATATATTTCTATATCATCCTGGTCAATACATCTTAGCAAAAAGAAATACATCCAAAAGATTGTTATAACAGTCGAGGTGTCTGCTTCTTCATGCAAAAAAAAAAAAAAAAGGAACTTAATCATAGTTTACTAATTTTGCACATAAAACAAGGTAGATTATGGGTTAAGAAACTTGCATCTGCATGATAGCTACTACATTGGAGATTTAAGATGAAACATGAGCTAAAAGCTCTTTCGCATTACAGTTATGTTTTTTTTTTTTTTTGTCTTTATTAGTTGAAAATGCTTCTCTGCATTGTTATGTTTGACAGTTAATCGACAATCTTTAATGTACCTTAACTCCATTTCCTTGAACGGGATAATCAGATTTGCTGATTGAAACAATTGTCTTCTCTGAAGATCATTTCCTCGTTCACAACCACGACTTCTGGTCCATGTTTTACTGTCACAAAAAGCAGCAGAATCATCTCCTCAAAAAGCAGCAAAATCACCTCTAAAAACAGAAGAACTAGCTCAAGTGAGTCTTCGACTTAGATCCACTATTTTTTCCATGAACAAATAGCAGCAAAACCTATGAATTATTCACATTTGTACATTTAACGTTATTTTAGTTAATTACAGCTTGGTGGTGTGTTGCCGTGCAAGGCGGGGGAGGGGGTTATGGCCCTGGGGTGGTTGGGGTAATGGTGGTGGGGTGGTGGTGATGGCGTTAGGGTGGGGGTTATGGCGTTGGGGGTGGTGGGGGTAGGTGTGGGGTAATGGGAGAAAGAGATAGTAAGTGAGAATTTTAATTTGGGAAAAATGGGAAATGAAAGTGAAATATGTTATATTAGTGTTAAATGTGCTAGAAAAATAATATTATGCATTGTAATTAGAGAAATATTGCTATTTTTTTGTAATTAAGGGTAAAAATTTGTATATTTGTGTAAAAACCCCTTAAAAATTAGGTTAATTATGTATTACGACCAAGTTATTTTATATATATATATATAGAGGTTATGTCATTAATGGAAGGGAGAGAATTTCACCCAATATTTTCTTCTCTATCGGGTGGTCGTCCTATTGGTACTCTTATGGAGTAAAATCATCGTTTGGCCCTTGCTAACAAATAAAATGACCCCGAACGATATCGTCGACTAGTTGGCCGTCTGATTTACTTATATTTCACACGCCCGAATTTGTCTTATAGTGCTAATGTCTTATCTCAGTTTATACAACAACCCCGGATTGAGCATTGGGATGCAGCTCTCCGTGTGGTACGTTATTTGAAAGGGTGTTTGGGACAAGGTATTATGATGAGTTCAAAATGTGATTTCCGCTTATATGGTTGGTGTGATTCGGAATGGGCGGGATGCCCATTGACTACCAGCCTGTCTCTTACCGGTTAATATATCTCTCTCGGAGACACGCCTATATCTTGGAGGACAAAGAAACAAAATATAGTATCACGCTCGTCCGCTGATTAAAATGGCTAAAAGGGGTGTTGTGGAGTCTTGGCATATCTCATCAGTATCCGGCTAAGTTAAATTGTGATGGTCAAGCAACTTTACACATTGCTCGAAATCCCGTGTTTCATGAACGGACCAAGCACATTGAGGTTGATTGTCATTTTATCCGAGATAAAAAAATCGGGGGCACCATACGACCGGGACATGTTCAAACAGCCACACAATTGGTCGATCTTTATGAAGGCGCTGGGACGCGCACAGTCTGACTATTTTTTGAGCAAGTTGGGCATCCGGAACCCTCATGCTCCAACTTGGGGGAGGGGAGGGGGGGAAGGGTAATGAGGGTTATTAATGTAAATTTGTATGTTGTTAGGAGATTAGGTTGATTATGTATTGGGATAAGCCCATTAAGAATAATTTAGGGTCCAAGTTAGGATTCTATTTTCTTCTTGTATATATATAGAGGTTATGTCATTAACGGAAAGGAGAGAATTTCACCCGATAGTTTCGTCTCTCTTTGTTTAGCTTTTAGCAACTCGGGACAGGAGATTCCTTTATTGCAGAGCGTATGTACTACAATACTATTATAGCAAACTAGCACACTAAACACACTGGAAACACTAGACACAGTATTCGCTCAAACCAAGAAACAACAATTCTAGAAGTCTCAAGTACCGTAATAAACTAGAGTCAAACATAGATTTATTATTTGTGCAGTATAGAATTGAGATTTGTTCATTTCTTATTTTATCTAAGATGAACGGCCAAAATTGTCACCTTAGTATTGAAAAATATCCAATTATATCACGCATTAAAAATATAGCGCGCTAATATGTCATTGCAGTTAGTCTTTACTAAAAAATATCATTATTTCTAACTATCGGCACAAAATTGTCAGTATTTCTGATGAAAACCATTTAATCTAATTTTTAAATTTCGAAAAACACTACAAAAATTTCAAATAATGCCTAATGGGCATTAAATCCTCCTACCCCAACTTAATTTCCGACACCCCATCCCTCCATCACCTCCACTTGCATTTGTTAATATTTTTTTCCCTATTTATCTTGCAATCAAAATAATTCTTAAATAAAAATTAAATTGAAAAAAAAAAGACGACGGACCAGGAACCAAAGGCCATTTCTCACGTTCTTCTCTAATAATACAGACCATACCAATGCCGCTCACTTTGCCTTTTATTTTTTTAACTTTAAATATTTCTTTATACAGACTCATTTGTAATTGTTAAAAAGATCAGACTAGAAAAACTTAGCTCGACGTCGTATGTGAATATATCCAAAATATATTTCTTTTCTTTTTCTACTATTGCATTTCTAGGCTTCACAAATTAATTACTCAAATTTTTTATTTCAATCGAATTTCAGAAGACTTTGGTATATAGATTCCAAATATATTTGAATATGAAAATAATATTTGTGTTAAAAAGTAAAATTAAAAAAAAAAGGTGGGGGTGGGTGGGTACGGATAGGTTGGGTGGGGGTTATAACGGCCAAGTGGCTTTTTTTTTTAGGGAATTTGTAATGTTTTTGGAAAATAAAAAATTAAAATAAATGAGTTCCGTCAGAATTAATGGCAATTTTGAGCCGAAAGTTATACATAATGGGATTTTTAGCCGAAAGTTATAACAATAGCGGCATATTAGCACCATATTTTTAATGCATGGTATAATTGAACATTTTTCAATAGGCCAGTGGCAATTTTAACCCTTCGCCATTTTTTCTAAGTTGATTTTTGGCTTGGGTTGGTTTCTTTGTGTACACCTTACAAGCCCGAAAAATAGATACCTAATAACATTATATATTTTTTAATGAAATGTATGATGACATCAAACCTTAGACCTTATTCACTTAAATTTAACTTCAATATATATACAATTTGAAATCTGAGCTTCCTACCTGTTTTGCACAAAATCTAACCGGACGTCTATTGCCACATGTTCGACGATTTTCCCAATCGGTCTCATCTGGACACTCAGCTGCCGAAGAAGTGCCAACTGACTCCGCTAATTTGGGAAGAAAAGTTATCACGTTTCAACAACCTGATCTGATTGTGAGGAAACATGGGAAGTGGGTGTTTAGCCTTTTTTTTTTTTAATCCCACCCCTCTCCCTCTCTTGGAAACAAATAGTGGTCCTTCCACTTTTCGCTCCTATTGTGACTCGAACCCATAACCTCTTGGTTGTAGGTGGAGGGTGCTTACCATCTAATCAACCCTCACTTGTCGGATTTTTAGCTTAGCTTGGGACTCTAAGCCTATAAATAGATCTTTTCCCCCATTTGTATCCTTTAGATTTTCAATACACTTATAAGATTCTCTTGTAATCGCACTACATTGATAACTCATATTTGCGGCCAGTTATTGCCTTCGCTTATTTTTTTGTTCTTGAGAAGGCAGTTTCAGTTTTATCATTGGAGCACAAGCATCACGACTAATCAATAAGATCTTTTATTGCTTATTTCATTACTGTTTATATTGTCTTCATCACAGTCTTATCATAATGATGGCTCATTGTTCCTTTGTTGTTCTTGTCACCACTTTAGCATATCCTTTATTGCTACTATTATTTCCTCTGTTAATAAAACAGATCATCAACGTAACTTAAATATTGTAGGTTTAAATCAAAGAACGCCTAAATATCCTAATACAAAGACTTGTTTATGCCTTATCAAATAAAAATTTTAATTGTTAAACATAAACACGAGTTTCAAGGAATACACTACCCAAATCATATACTATAATCTTGCCACTATGAAACTCCATATTTTCGAATTTGATTAAATTTGATCAACACCTTCAAAATTTGAATTTTGATTGTACTCAAAATCCTACTATAATATAATAAAGTATATATGAACTTCATCAATGATTTAAACTTAATTCTTATAATGCTGAAAAATTAAGTTAACACTTAAAATCTTATTATCGTTGTAACTTCTTTTGTAATTTGTTATGATAAGTCTAATATATGTGTAGTTTAAAAAAAGTCCAAATATATTGGACTAGTTCATTGGGCTGCAAATGATGACCTCACTCTATTAGTGCACATTCTAATTGTTATTAGTTCATCTCAAAGCTCATGCCTATATCATGTGTCAAGACGTGGCAATTTACGTCAAGCGAATGAAAATCATGCCATGTGTCAAGAAAATGTGATATGTCAAGTCAAATCAAACAGCTAATAGAATTATGCTAAGTATGCTAATCAAATCACAATAAAACTATCTCCCTACAACTATAAATAAAGGATCTCATTAATTCAAGAGTGGGAGATATTTTTAACAAGAAGCAAAAGAGAGCTCGTGGTATGGATCAAGTCTACAAATTCTTTATAAGCTGACAACATTCAAGCAAGTTCAAACAACTTTCAAGTCTTCAAAGTTCATGAAACAAACAAGTTCAAGATTCAAAGTACGTTTGAGCTAAAATTAGTTCGTTAATAGTGAAATACCCAAATTTTCTATTCGTGACAACTATACAAGTGTTTGCGATGAATAGTTCAAATCCAATTGCAGGACACAAATTCAAGAACAAGCCTTCCTACCACTTGAATCAAAGTCAAATCTAAGTTCAAATACAATTAACATACTTATTATGAAGAATTAGAGGAGATCATAGAGATTTCAATCTTATTCCATGTCGAAATCAGATATTCTTTGTGGCAATACTTTTTTTTTTTTTTTGTCCTGATTATATTTTAGGAACACAAATTTATTGTTTACAAACATTTAAAACCTATTTTTAACCACATCTTCAAAAACTTTATTTTCCCTAAGTTTCTACCATATTTATGTCCAACGCTAATAAATGAATGGTCGTAAATGTTAACCACGTCATTTCATATTTCTTTTTTCTTGTAAAAAATGTGAAATTCTATGCGAAGTAGCCTTCTTCTAATCGTTAACTCTAAAGAAGAATTTATCTCCATATGCGTTACAAGATTTATCTATTTCTCAATGTTGAAGTAGCTGAAAAGAGTTTAATTATATTTTGATGATTAACAAACTCTCTAACATTTTGTTTTATCTAAATAACAAATATTGATTGTGCATGGTTAAACTCACTTGCACACAAGTTAATTCACTATGTTGGAGAATGGTGTATGGACCAGGTCTTTGTATTATACCAAGTGCTGAATCCTTACGGGACTTGGAAAAGGTAGCAGATTCCTAGTCAGACTAGGCGAAAGAC
This sequence comes from Petunia axillaris subsp. axillaris, assembly GCA_029990575.1. Classification (NCBI taxonomy): domain Eukaryota; kingdom Viridiplantae; phylum Streptophyta; class Magnoliopsida; order Solanales; family Solanaceae; genus Petunia; species Petunia axillaris. The sequence continues at coordinate 13,101,864 of JARKNS010000002.1, read as the reverse complement.
CTCGTGCGGAGGTAGGTTTTGCTAACCAGTAAAGTTGCGTTCTTTTCAGGTACGGGAGTCGCTTAAAGCTACAATATGATTTCTTCTAGGCCAACTAAATAAACCCTAAAAGCCCTCGACGTAGCTGGAAGAAACTTAATGGAAAATGCATAAAGGATTTGGAGAAGATTTCTAGTGTACTAAAAGAAAAAAATTTGTGTAGGAAGGAAAGTCATAATGAAAGATGGACCTTTTCAAGTCCTTATTAGAAAAGTTTTGATACGCTCATAAATGGCTCTTAAATACTGTATATTCAACAACTTGAAGACTTTATGCACTTATGAACTAATCACAAGGCAAAATTCAAAGCAGCATTGAAGTGCATACATCACAAACATATCAAAGTACGCGGGTCTTGAAATATGTTATTATTTTGTTCTTGTTCTTTGTCTAGTTGATGTAGTAGGTGATTGAGTTGTACCAGTGTTTGCTTATTGTAGAAGCACAAGAAATTGGTGTATTATAATGGGAAACCTTTGTTACTACAATTTATAGTGGTACGTTGCAGGAGAAGTCTTAACTTGGACTGGTCATGCAAGTGCATAGGCTGGACTGCTTAGAGCGGGTTGCTACAAGTGTTGGACTGGATTGTAACGGCAGTGGCTTGGACCAGTCACTATGTTGCAAAGTTTGTGAACCTTTCATTTAGTGAAAAGTTGGAAAATCCCATAGTGGCGAGTCGTGATTTTTTACTCTTTGTGCAAGGAATTTGTAACGTAAAAATACTGCATTCAATTTACATTTTTTTACTTTAAGAATTTTACTTGGACCAATATCGAGGATCTGATTCTTTGTGTTGATCAAACTGTTAGAGTTGCTTCAACAAGCTTAAACGAAAAAATTGGATATTGACACTATTCACCCCTCTAGTGTCATTAGAGATGTTATAATAATATCACTCAATTTAATTATTTGTGTTTACAACATGTATCCATCTTAATGAAAATGATCGCGAATGTATAGTAATAAAGGGACTTTTCATGTCTCAACAACGGGTTCTAATATTTTCCTTGAATATAAGGATGACTGAACTGAGGATAAGGTAGAGGAAAACATGTAACTTTAAGTTATGGAAAGAAGTAAACTTGCATGATGCAATATGAACGTATTGCCAAAACAAAAAGAAATAACAAGATTTGAACTTTGCAGATAACATGGTAATCGAGAAGCATCAAAATCTCAAAGAAGCTGAACCCAAAATTTTTCAAGTCATGGAAAATTTCAACAATCATTTCTATTACTCCATCGACTTAAGGATAGGGGAGCAGCTAGCTAGGTTCATGCAATGCGATTTGACTAATATATGATTTGACTAATATATCCTCCTTATGGATAAATTATACCGTGTAAATTGTACTAGACGGAATTAATTTTACTTTGTGCATATAATTGAATGCATGTCTTTGACATAAGCACTTTCTTATGTCAAGTGCTTTGAATTCTGTTTGTTAAATTTTTTTTAATCTGCAAGGTGTAAGTTCAAAATCATTCGTGTGACATTATATTTGAGCAATTTTTAAGTCCCTTTATTCATGGTTTGCCGCTGCATAACAATACATGCAATTGAACAACAAAGTTAAAGAAAACTTCACTTAAATATGTGAAAAGGCTCAACTTGGTATAACATATTAAGGGTTGCCAGAAGAAAATTGGCACAAAATTAAGAATTCCAACTAACATCAAAGCCTAGAACACAAAATTTTCTAAGAGTCTACAATGATCTTCTCATTCGACATGCATGGAATTTTTTTTTTGTTTCCATTAGAGTTCACTACTTATTATTATTCAACTTTTTTTCTTATTTTTAAATGAACGAAAAGGGCAAAAGCTATTCTCTTAATTTTTCTTAAACATATCCATCATTAGGAGATCTAGAGGTTCCATTTCATCAATAAGCCTTTTGCAGCCAGGAAGAGGTGTGTCCTTTTGGAAGTAAAGTGCGTTAACAAAACGAACAGCATCGTGCATTCCAATATTTTCGGTGCAAACAACTCTTCCCTTAACCAACTCATCAACAACCCCCTTGCAATCCTCTCTTGGGCTAGTTATTGCTGTCACTTCGCAAATGTCATTCTCGTGTTCACCTTCTACTTTTAGTGTGTATTTGCCATTTGCATCAGTCTTACCTTCAGTTGAGAATGTTTCGTTATTTGTCTCAATGCCTCTGCATGTCAAACGGACGGTGGCACCTGCACCAATATTATATTATAGAGGATTGTTGGTAACTTTCTTTTTTAAACGCGATTTTTTTTTTTTTGGAAAAATTAAAAAGGATGTTTCGGTGACTAAGCTTCCGTCGTGTGTAAATCTTGAGAAAGGACCATATAGTTTATTTTTGTGAAAAAAATTATTTCTGCGGTTTAAATCGGTGACTAGAGGTTGATTTAGGATTAAAAATGGATGTAGTATATAGCTTCGTTATGCCAATAACTTCAATCTCCTTAAGGAAATAAAAGGGGAGAGGATGATATTCATACCTTCAATGGGATCGCTAAGATCAGTAATAAAACCAAGACGGCATGTGTCACAATAGACTCTGCCAGAAACATCAAACACTTCGGGCTTGGAGACGACCAAGTTGGCAAGGGCCAAAACACTGAGGAGGAGAACAACAGCTTTTGCCATCTTTTTTTTTTTTTTTCTTTTCTCTTTGTTGTGTTATGTTTTTTTTTTTTTTTTTTTTTGTTGATCTCCTTCTCTTGATGTGTCACGGTTTGGACAAAATATTGAAGTATACAATTTATATGGGGATTTTTTTTTTTTTGTTGATCTCCTTCTCTTGATGTGTCACGGTTTGGACAAAATATTGAAGTATACAATTTATATGGGGAAAAGCTTGATAAACATATGGTTGAGCGTTATTTATGATTTTGTGTTGTTTTAGTTGATGAGGCATTTTCTTCCATGAGCTTAATTAGGAAGCAAATGACCCGTTCTTCGTATATGTAGTAACGTCGCAAAAATAATCAGCAGTTTGTTTTTTTTTTAGTTATTCAATTGCTTAAGTTCTCTCAAAAACCAATCCAATAGTATGGTAAAAGAAATAAGTTTTTTTTTTTTTTTTTTCCGTTTCTTGTTTTGTTTTGTTTATAAGAGGTGTACCAATTCAGACTCTTAAAACCACTATTTAAGAGTTGACCGTTGTTTGCAATATATATGAAATTCACTAACAAGTTAAAATAGAATGAATTAGGCGTACGAATACTATTACTAAACTTATGAACCTAATGTATTAAAATTTTGAACTGGAAAAATTAAACTTAAAGGATATCGTCTCCTAAGTTTTGAAAGAACAGAACTATGATCATTAAAGCAGGACTAGAGAATTAGCCCAAAAAAGGGTGATACAAAAATTAAAAGGGGATACTGACTCTACACGTCCGGTCAAGCTTATAAAAAATGAGGTCACACAAATTCACAATATTTTTTCTACTTAGAATACTACTCCATCCATTGTCCAAAATAAGAAATGTCACAATTTTATATTAAAAATAATTTAACTTTTAATAGTTACGACAGATATTTAAGATAAAGGGAGTAAATAACAAATTAATGACCGACGTGGAATATATATGATTTCTCACTCCTTAATGTCTTGGATTTGAACCCTGAGAATTGAAAGAATTCTGGTCGCAAGCGCTTTCCCAAAAATTTGTCTAACGCGGCGCGAATTCGAATTAATCGGACGAAAGTAGCGAACACCGGATAGAAAATTAAAAAAAAAAAAAAAAAACCAATGTATTTCTCCCGAGGGGAGCGTGTGTAGTGTTCACTTTATGTCTTAAAATAGCAAGTCAACACTAGTCACCATCACTCATAGCGGTTCTCTTCAAAACCTCAATACACCAACTTTCTTGATCTTTAATGGCTTCAAACTTTATTCCTAGACCTTTAATATCTCATCCTACAACTTTCATTCAAGAACCAAAATTTATAATCAATGGGGGGTCCACACTTTCTGGCCATGTCAGCATTAGTGGGTCCAAGAACTCAGCTTTGCCTATTCTTGCAGCAACACTTTGCTGTTCCGGTTCTTCCAAGCTAAAAAATGTACCTTGTTTATCAGATACTAAAACAATGGCTTCAATCTTGGAGTCTTTGGGTGCTCAAGTTATGAGTTTTGATGGTGAAATGGTGGTTAACACTGATGGTCTTCATTCAGTAGAGCCTGATTTGAGTGAAGTTGGTAAACTTAGAGGTGGGTTTTTTGTGTTAGGGCCATTATTGGCTAGATTTGGTGAGGCTATTGTGGGGTTACCTGGTGGTTGTGACATTGGTTCTCGACCTATTGATCTTTATATTCATGGTTTACGTGCTCTTGGTGCTATAGTTGAGTTAAGGTTGGTGCACTTGTTGAATTTCTGTTCTTTTTTTTTTTTTTAAATGTCGTGTACTCTTTTTCCTCGGTGTTTCATGCATAGTTTGAATGGGCACGGAATATAAGAAATAAAGAAAGATACTCCTATGTCATAATATTTGTGTAGTTACAGAACTAGCTGTCTTAAATATGTCATAATATTTGTTTGAATATAACATGTCCTCAAGTTTAGAAATGTATAATTCTTTTTGAAATGGACTAATAAAGAACAGGCAGGGGCAGACCTACCACCTGTGAAGGGTAGCAATTGATACCTTTTTGTCGAAAAATTACACTGTTATATAGGTAAAAAATTATTTTTATTTAAATATATACTAGTTTTGAGTTCCTTAGACATCAAAAAAATTCTCTAGCTTAGTGGTAAAGGGTATCAAACTTATATCTTATGTCCTTAGTTTGAGTCTCATGTACAACAATTATAATTTTTGAGACCCCTTAGCAAACTTTCTGCGTCCGCCATTGGAACAGGCGTAGGGAGATCCAACTAGGAACTGAGATTGGAACTTGTGACAGTACGGATTCAAATTGAAGTGTCCTCCTTGAGGACTGTTGAATTTCTTATATGTGGAGTTCGCTTTTGCCTTTTTGACATGGTATTATGCCCATTGCTTCCAATTTGATTAAGCCATACTGATTAGCATTTGAGTTTCTTGAAAATAAGTAGCGACTAACTTTGTGAGTCCACATAGGGATGGAAAAGTGCAAGCACATGTATCAAATGGTAAATGTTTGACTGGTGCAAGCTTCCGCCTTGCCTACCCTAGTGTCGGAGCAACAGAAACTCTTATGATGGCAGCGTGTATGGCTGAAGGAAAGACTGTAATCTCAAATGCAGCTCAAGTATGAAAACATATTTTCTTTTCAACTTCTACGATAGTTACTAGCAGTGCCTATCCTATAATTTGATGATCTTTGTAATTAAGCCTAAATAAATAGTGTGCTGAAATGCTCCACGCCTTTTCCCCACATGATTGTTTGACTTTGATATGTACGATATAGGAACCAGAGATCATTGACCTAGCTGGCTTCCTAACGAACTGTGGGGCAGTTGTGGAAGGAGCAGGAACAGACACTCTCTGCATCAGTGGAAAGAGAAGGCTATATGGTTCTGAGTATAGCATAATGCCTGACAGGATTGAAGCTGGCACCTATTTGTTGGCTGCTGCAATTACTCGATCGTGTATCTCCATGTCACCTGTCATTCACAAGGATTTATTTTGTTTAGTAGACAAACTTTTAGGTGCTGGTTGCAAAATATTACAGCTCACTGATGACTCTTTGGAGGTATATGAAACGTGCTAATTTCTGGCTTTTCTTTATCATGCTTGAGTTCTTATGATCATTTGGTTCATGAAACTAGCTTTCAGCACCTCGGACAACTGTCAATGATTTGCAAGGGTTCAGCATCAAAACACATCCATTTCCTGGATTTCCGACAGATCTCCAGCCTTTGACTATGGCATTGCTTTCAACTTGCAAGGGCATGAGCATTATTGAAGAATCTGTCTTCGAAAAACGTATGAGCCATGGTATGTTATAATCATGATGCGAAGTTGCTTTCCGAATTGCCTGCATAGGACAACTTGGATGTTTATCCCTCTAGAAGCCTTTTATATTTTTATTTTTTACATATGTGAAAGAATCCCTTTAGAATTTATTCTACTGTCTGGATGATTGAATTGTCATTCTAGTTGATGCGCTAATTGTGGAATGAACCACTGGTGCTGCTAAATAAAATGTAACTGCTAACTGCAAAGCCAGCAGTGCTATTTCTAATTGAATCAGCTATTGGAATCAATGTTGATCTCCTCAAGTAAGCATATTTTATATGCATATTGTGGTCAGAACTCTTTCCAAATGTACTGCAAATTTTACTAAGATTAGTGTGCCCAATGACAAGATTATTTGTCTTACTTTTCTTTGGTCAACGTATACAGACACATATTTGTGTCTTCCTGGTAATTGCCGAAGAATATCTGGTCAGCGTGCATATAGAACTGTTTGCTGTCTTTTCCACAGATTATTTTGTTTAATTCTTTCAACGGTTTCATGATCTTCTTTTGTGCAGTAACAGAGCTTCAGAAACTTGGAGCTAAAATTCGTGTCAGCGGAAGCACAGCATTGGTTGTTGGGAAGGGAAATGCAAGGTAAGTTTCTGGTCATTGCTTGATTTGCTGAAACAAATTTCAGCCAATATTAGGAAACTGATTATATTCTTATGGACCTTTTGCTAGTCCACTCTGTGGTTCTCATGTGATTGCAAACGATCTGCGCGGGGGAATGTCATTGGTTTTGGCGGGTCTGGCTGCTGAAGGAATTACTGAAATCAGCGGAATCTCCCATATCGATAGGGGTTATGAATGCTTGGAGATGAAACTTCAGGGTCTAGGTGCCAACTTCACAAGGATGACTTCCACTGGCAGTTCTAGCTAGAATTCTGGTATCAGCTTCGCTAGTCGGTAGTCTGTCTCTGAATAATGACAAGACTACAAGGTCATAAAGCTCATTTGACCAGTTGTTCACTAACCTACTGATTGTACAGTGTGTTTGACCACATTGATCGATAAGAGGAGGATATTTTTCTTGTTCTTTTTCTTTGAATTTGAGATAATTTTAGGGTAGATGTCATGGGTATCAGTTTTAGTGTGAATGAAGCCTATCAGAGGAAATGCAAAGTAGTTTTCTAATTCTTTCGTGAGTTCCTACAACATGTTTACGCAATTGAGTAGACACCAATAAAGTTGATTATACACCCAAAGCTTTGGTGCTACTTTTTTTTGCTTCCTACTTCTGGTATTAGTCTCTCCTGAACAATATGCGAATGATACAATGGAGCAAATGGTTAGCACCATGTTGTAACCGATGTGATTAAGGAGAGGGGAGAAACATATTGAATAAATTCGAGTCATAGTCAAGTCCTATAAAACATCTTTACTTTTGTCAGTTGATATAGAATGCTCTCCCCTCAACTGCCACTCCCTCCCTAAAATTAACATACCCGTTGAGAAGGAAACAAAGAAAATCCTCTTTGAAGTGATTAAACAACACATGAAAGATACTGGGAAAATTCAAATGCAGATAAAAGTGTTTCTTGTGTCTTTTGATTCTTCTTTTCCAAGGTTATTATACACCTGCTCCCTCCTAAGATTTTAAAGTCAACAAAAATTTTGAAGGGAGATAGTGGAATTGTTGCATTTTATCACTTCTCCTGCAACATCTGCTGGATTGGCCTCTTATCATCTAGGAGCTTTCCTATCTAATGAAGTCATGTCGATCAGTCTCCAAGTTATTGAAAGCCAATTGCTTGAAAATTTTGCCCTGGCAGTGTCATCTGAAGTGAAAGGCAAAAACAATTCAGTGCTTATCTTATTTTGCTTGTTTTTTCGTTTTTATAACTTGTTCAATTACCACCTATCAATAACTTATACTCGGCACAAACCATCCGAACTCAATGAAGTTATACTTTCATGGAGTATTACCATTCCTAACTTGTGAGGGTCCAGCATCTACATTCTACAACTCCATTACCAACTACCCAATAAATGATAACAACTCTGTAAAGCTTTTAAGAATTCCAAGTTTACCAATCTAGCAGGGGATAAAAACGCTCAGTCAGATTGAACCAAGCAAGAGTTAGCAAATGCTGACAGTAAGCAGACTTCGACAATTTGCTTCCAAAATAAAATTTAAACATCCATCTGCGTACAAAATAAAATTTAAACACCCATCTGCGTGATCTACACTCAGAAATAAAATAAAGTACAAAATCTAACTTCCGAATTGATGGAAGATTTGACCCAATTACCAAAATCAACTGACTACAGTGCAGCTAGTATTAGACTACCAAAAAAGTGAACTAGTCAACATTAGCATCTATCACTTCTGTATTAGCTCAGGCGGCATCGTTGCTGGACTACAGGAAATTCAACTTGTACATCTGCAATCACTTCTGTATTCTCCTAAGTAATCTGTACTGGCCAAAGACATTCTTCTGCTGCCAGCGATATGGGATAAAGAATGACCGATACATAGGAGGAGATAGTTCTCTATCCAGATACGGAAGTGCTGCAACAATCTGAAGGCAAAACTCTCACCAAGTCAATAACATACAACATGAAAAAAAAAAAAAAAAAAAAAAAGGAAGAAGAAGGGAGAGCTAACAAGGATGAGTCAGTACCTCCCATTTAGATAAGTCACTTCCTCGGGTAGGATAAGGCCGTTGAAGCTGCAGCTCTATTAGGAAAGTGCATTGTTCAGGATCCGTAAGCTGTATTTACCAACAAAGATGAGTGACATACTGTCATCCAACAGTTGTATATATAACGCACACTAGAACATAAATACAGAATTTCAATTAATGCCAAATGTAAAGATAAATCGACATTGTTGCTGGTTAAGCATAATAGGAAGAGCCTGCTTACATATTGCTCCTCTGATGCCTTGTTCTTATCATTGAAGTAAGATGGTGCTGCGTAGGTCCCACCCAAGCTAGAATTGAATGGAATTGGAAGAAGGCCCCTGAATCCATCATCCAACCATCGAACTTGGCCCACATAATCAGGAATGAAGAACGAAGAAGGGAAGCGATGCCACTCACTTCCAACGCAAAGGATAGAACCTGAATCACATGGGATGGTTTAAAATGTACATGGAGAATGAATACTGAATGTGAGCCTTTCAGAACACGAAAAAGATGCAGCATGGAGCATTCTGATAAATAAAGTGCCAGAAATGTAAGGCATCTATCAAGAACAGAGTATATGACGAAGCACTATAGACTGGTATAAAAAAGGATGTTCAGAAAATTTCACACTCATTTGACAAATGCTCATATTAAGGTCCATCTATCTGAAGACCAGATTAGTGGAGAACCCAGTGATTAAGGGCAAATCAACCTCTCATATCTTGACCTGAACACCTTTTTATTCCTTAAATTAAGTCTGTCTATGTTCAAATCATTAAATCAGGTATTACTTTCATCCCTATGCCTGATAAGCACATCTTTGGCTCCAAAAACCAGATTTGAAAAGAGAAATAATTTCATCTGCTCGGTTATCCATTATTTGCTAACTTACTGGTTAAAATTACTCTCTACAAAAAACTAAAGAAAAATGAGTTCAAGAAGCAATTATAAGGTCATTTTGATCCAACAAGTAAATATCTTAAGGCAGAGCTAATAGAATAGTACAAATTATCCTCTGGAACCACTTAACTCATGCATCAGATTTATACACCATTCATCATAGTCTTAATAAGTTATGAAGATCAAAACCTAACAAGCAGATATTCAACTATTCATCCAATAGGCCGATCCTCACCTGTTCCAGCATCATCATGGTAGTCCAAATGCTTGTAAATCTCAATAGGAGCTGAATAACCATTAATAACAGAAAACGTTCGAGAATGGGAGACACAAAGAATCAAACTCAGAGATACAGGTCTGAGAAACTTTGCAATCTGCACAAGCAAAGAAAGTGATAACTATAGGCACTGTTATTGTAGCCTACCAATTACTCTTTGGACACAGGAAATTACCATGACTAGAACGGATGTATCATTGGGATTATACTTATCCCTGAACAAATCAGGAAAGCTCTCAATCACAGCAGAAGCAGCAACACAGATAAGTGGATATATTGGGTATAGAAATCTGGAAAGGCAGTAAACAATGAATTGACATCAGATTCTCTGCAGTTCATATACAACTTTCAATCTCAGATGCAGTAAAAGACAGCTTCATGTTCTCGGCTACAAAAATGACTATGACCAAGGAGCCATATCATGAACCAATCAGGTTTAGCAATGACACTAGCATCTTACAGGAAAATAAATATTTCATGTCAAAGAACAACGTCAAATTTCAAACTACAATAGATGAGTTCTCCAGACAACCTGAACAGATGCATCAACCCCTCACGGGTAGAATTTCAGTATACCATCACAGAAAAGATATCTGAAGAAGATAAATATAACTTTACTTTTTTCTCAAAGGATTCTGGTAGGGCATGTTGATCCAAAATATCTTTCCAGCTAGCACAGATGTCATAGATGAACTACTGTAAAGGACTTCCCAGGTTAAGCTCAATTAAGAATTTTGACATATTGACTTCAGTTTAACTTTAAGTTACTTATTGCTTATGTTACTTTACCTTATTCAACTCAGGTTACCTTTTCCTATATGTCACATCTCCAGCGGCACAATAAAACTCTTCAAGCAGAATGTAAGATTTAATATCTATATTATCATCACAAAAATAAATTTTCAAGAGGACTAACCTTTCCTCTTTGTGTGGCTGCAAGGACATAAAGGCAATCCAGATATAGATAGGTGAAACAACAACCAACAACTCAGGAGCATACTTCTTCTTAGCAACGGGTATTATTGCTAAGAACAGTAAAGCAAAGACAAAACACAAGTTGAAATTATTAAATCCATTCCTCAAATAAAAAGATGGCCCTTCAGTACCATAGAGATGGCTTTCACCACCCCCTAAAACATTGTACACCAACAAGTTGATAACAGAGGATGTCCACCTCTTGTAGTAGGAGTTGTCAACAAGAACTGAGAGTACCTAGAACAATTTATACAACAAGTCGAGTCATCAGGGAACATGAATGAAGTTCCAACAAGCTTAAAGGGAATGTTGAAATTTCAATTTAGGAAGATGGACTTGCCTATTGGAATTTTAGCAACATGAACATTTAATTGATGATCTTTGTGCATCTTGTATAAAAAGTATGAATAACTCCATATATTGGAAAAACAAAAGTTGGTACTCCCTTTTATATGAGATTCCCCAAATTAATATTTGTGGAAAATGAGAACTTAACATGGCAAGAGATTTAATATTATTGAAACTTACCATAAGGAAGATAGAAGTGATAACACCAGTGAGAAATGAAGATTTGAAGCTTTTAACCAGTGAGTAAATTGTCAGAGGAAGAAAAGCAAGAACTGAAAATGGCCAGCCCAGAATCACTCCAGTGGCAGCAACAGAAACGGCCATGGCAGGCTTATTAAAGAGAAATAGTGCGGAGGACAGAGACATGGCATACATTGAGAATGAACTTGGAAGGAAACCTGAGTCAAAGGCACGTAATAGGCATTAGTACTATAGAATAACAATACAGTGTACATGTGATTGAAGGTTGTGAACAAGACCAAGGGTGAGGCAACTGGGGTGTCAGCAACCAACATTAAGGAGTCAACATATGTAGCTGAGATGGCATATAAGCACAAATCAGCTGAAACTTAAAATTCATTAATCGTTTACCACCAGACAGGGAAAACCTCAAATATAGTTAAATGAAAGAACATACTCGTGCTAGCAAAGAAACAACCACTTGCTAAGCATAGCATCGCAAGTGTATATGATGCGAGACGCTTTCCATACTTCCTTGAAAGGGCTACAACTAGAGCAGCATCGCTGATGACAGACAGAACTGCGAGAAAAATTCTCACAGCATAAAATACTCTCACCTGACATGATGAAAAATGAAGAAATTAGAACGAATAAATGCAACAGTTTAGAATGATTAATGATTAGAAATATCCATGCGAACAAAAGAAGAATTTCACCTTTTCCTCTGCAAACCACCAGGAAGCAGGCCAACCCACTAGTTTGTGTAACAAGATATACAGATATGATCGCAAGGCAAACTGGGAACTGCAAAAGACATGTAACCGAAATTTATAAAGCACTGTCATAACAAAGTGAGCTCAGGGAATTAGAGTAATATCGATCACCCAGTCAACTATGCTTCAGTCCCGAACAAAGTAGAAGTTGGTTAAATGAATCCTTTATAACTAATTCTACCTGTAATGGCCTAAGTCATTCTAATATACTACTTTGCTTATAAGAGATTCACCTTTAAGACAAAATTAAGGGTTCACTAAAACTATAATTTCTCTAAAACATTGGCATCAGAGGCGGATCTGGAATTTGAACATTATGAGCTCGAGTTCGAGATTCTACCACAACTCATTTGATCCACTGGGTTCGAAATCTATTATTTGTACTTATTTAGTGAATCATTTAACACATATACAACGTTCGAGCCAAAGCTAGTGGATTAAGATGAACTCGTAAGTTAACCAATAGATCCGCCACTGACTGGCATTAAGTGTTTGACCAAATTAGAAAGACTCTCGACAAACACCCACTAATGTATGTAAAACAACAAAACTTACACCTTTATCACAAGTAGCTGCTATCTCTATATGGATCATTGCTTCCAATCTCAAAACACATACACCGTTATACAACACTAATATGAACCAAATTACGAAAATGTTAACCAAACTACATTATACTTGCATATTTAGATATCACAAGGAGTTTAATTAAAACTGATAACTAAGCAATAAACATTACTCCCTCTTCTGTTCCAAAAAGAATGACACAATTTCCGTAGTAGTATGTTCTATAAAGAATGGCACATTTCTAAATTTCAAAAACACCCTCTCTACCTCACTCGAGGTAGGGGTAAGGTCTGCTACATTTCAACCTCCCCAGGCCCCACTTGTGGGAACATAGTGAGTATGTTGTTGTTGTTGTTTTATATTTCTAAATTGAAAATCAATATAACCTGAACTTTCCATTTTGTTCATAATCACAAAAATGTCACTACATAATTCAGACCACAAGTTCAAAAAGTAATCATTTTTTTCTTACACGTTGTGCGCCCAGTCAAACTATGCCACATTGAACCAAAATGCAAAGCATGAGGCATGAGCTAGCATAAAATAAAATATTACTCCCAAGTGAAATTGTTTACAAATAAAATAAATGTGTCATTCAGTTTAGACAGACTAAAAAGGAAAGTGTGTCACATAAAATATTCCAAACCTGTACTCCCAAGTTTGGAAACCGGAGTTATAGAGCAAGTAATGAAGAGGCTCCCAATAATTGAACACCTCATCACAATCATGTATTATATTTGAAGTAGCGCTCATATGCCTCAGCATCCCTAGACAAATCAAGGGCAGTAACCAACTTAATCCTTTATCATTTTCACCGTCCCATCTTTCCGGTTTATCAACTTTTGTGTACGGTGATGATGATGATGATGCTGTTGCTGAAGGATCCGACGGTAAAGGCCGTCTCTGCCTCGGCGCCGTAGCCATTACTATTCACTGTAATTTTTCAAAATAAATTTCCCGGTCGGGTTAAGCCGTTCGAGGTGTCCGGTTCAAGGATATGCTTTGCTTCGAGTTTAAGTTAATTTCTGAGTTTATGCCCACTTTATGCAGGATCCTACTTTTTTGGGTAATACGCTCCCATTGTAACAAACGTCCTATACTTTTAATTATGGGACTTTTAGGCTCTATACCCATTAAATTTGAAGTCATATTCATAAAACTAAAACTATTTATCTAATCTATCCATGTATTATTGTATACCTTTGTTATGTCTTATAGAGTGAATGTATAACTATAAAAGTCTGGAGGGCAATTTATTACTGTATACCTTTATTATACATTATATGTGTGTATACTTTTATGGTATACTGCATAAACTATGGTATACAAGTCTGGATGAATAGAGTGAGTAAATATTTTAGTGGGTAGGTCGGATAATATTTGAAAGTAGTGGGTAGTGGTTGTAATTATTTTAGTTTTTATGGTTATTTTTGTAAGTGTCCCTTTAATTATTGGAGATGTAAGAGATTTTCTTTTATAACTAGTTACAATTTTGATATTTTATAAAGAGCCCATTTGTGTAAGCTTAAAAGTGGCTTAAAAGCATATATGTACTTATAAGCTCATTAATGGGTGTTTGATAACTAAAAAAGTAAAGGGCTTATAAGCACTTTTGTACTTAAAATAAGCCAAAAATGAGAAGTTAGGATTTACTAATTTCTAACCAACTTTTTGCTTTTAAACTACTTAAAAATAAGCTCACCCAAACAGGCTCAAAATGACCTTACAAATAACTTCCTATTATATTGTATCGACTGATCTTCCATCTAGTTATATTTCACATACTATGAAAAGGTCGGTCGTTTATGTGCAAATAAGTCTTTTTTTGAGAGATCTCATTTAGTTTAAGTAGTTGGTAAAAAATCATATCAAAGAAGACAGTCGAGTCATTTTTAATACTCCATCCATTTTATGTGATAAAGTTTGAATCAACACGAAGTTTAAAAATCAAAGGAATAATTTTGAGACTTTTGGCTTTGAATACGTCATAAATATATGGTTATAAATCATTTCATTAAGTGTAAAGTATGAATTGTGAAGTTAACTTGCCTTCTTTTTTAAATTGACTAATAAGAAAATGTTGCAATATAAATTGAAATGGGAAGAGTACTTTTGTAGGCATCAAACACGAATTTAGATACTAAAGATGACAGGTTTTTGGCTGTGGAATTCAAAAACAATCTTTATGCCAAAAATAATGTGTTCTAACTTTTAGCATATTGATATACTATGGGTCTTGAAATAACAAAAGAACTTATTAGTTGGCCGTAATCATATACAACAATCTACATGTGCAGCTCCTATTGGTATTAAATATATTCTCAAACTCTTTTGTATCTAATGGTTCAATTACCATTGTTAAGTCATAAATGTGTACATGAAAGATAATGACATTCATTGATTTGGTATAAACACTATGTTAAAGTGAACGAGCATTGAAAATTATTGTCAGAACACATATCACTTAACAGTAAACCATGTAAACTGACACTTGTTATTCTGCACAGGTAAAGCATTTGGAAAATGAAGAAAACTGCTCCTTGCAGTATACACTTATTAAAGAAGCTAGTAAACAAGAGGCAATAATCATTCAGCCTTTAGATGGGTTGCAAAACGAAAGTCGGAAGTTGGAAACAAAATGAACCTCAGCATACATGATCCTGTTGTGTATTTTCCAGTAATAGGATGGGCAATTGCTTCACCACCTCACAACACAAGAGGATCGACGCTTTTCAAGTACAAAAGCTAAAGCATAAAGCATAGTATAGATTTAACCAGTATTCTGCAATCCAGCAGCAATACCCTTCATGGTCAGGATGAGTGTATCTTCCAAGCCAGGGGCGTACTCGCTTCCTGGGTTCAGCTTCACAAGTTCAGCAGCAGGTTTTGATTCCATGTATTCCTTGGTAATGTGAGGCCTCAGTGTAACATTGTAGGTTGGATCACGAATACGCTTTAGTGTGTAAGCTTGGCACACATTTAAGGTAGTGATATAGGAATCACGCAACTTGAGTCGTTGTTTTAAAGAGGGATCTCCCTCCAGAATTTCCTTGTGTCCAGCAATCTATTGAGCAAACAAAAAACAGGCATAAAAACGACAGTTCAAATGCAAGCAAGCATGATAATAAATACTAACAAGTGCCAAATCCAAGAACTTCCATATTATCAGGAAATTTACCTGGAGCAAGAAGCTCTTTGTCTCCTCATAATTGGACCTCAAAAGCTCACCGAAGGACCACAAATCTTTAGAAACAAGAAGCTTGTCGTACAATGCGGCAATGCCTGGGTCTCCCTTGGCAAACACCATCTCAACCAAATCAATGGTGACTCTAAAGAATGGCCATTGGTTGTACATGTCCTGCAGCATATGGAGGTTTTTTATATCCTTGTTAATTGCATACTTAAATGCTGCCCCAAAGCCAAGCCAGACTGGCAGATGAAACCTAGTCTGAGTCCATGCAAAGATCCATGGAATAGCTCTAAGTGATTCTATGCCTCCACTGGGTTTACGCTTTGAGGGACGGCTGCCAATGTTCATTCGCCCATACTCCAGCTCAGGTGTTGCCTGCAATTGTTATCCAAAAGAAAATGAAAGAACAACTTATTGAAATCAAATAACTATTGTTACCCTTTTGGTAACACCTATGCTGAGAAAGAATATAATGCGTTTCCTAGCAGACTGACCAGGCGGAAGTACTCGACGAATCGGGGTTCCTTGAATACTATTGACCTGTACTTCTCAGTGGAAATGACTGCAATTTCATCCAGAAGTGCGCGCCATTCTGGTTTTGGGGAGATAGGTGGATTCATCCCATGTTCTAAGGTGGCAGAAGTGAAACGCTGCAGTGTCCTAAAACACAAGTGTTCCTCCCCAAATGATTGCTCAATAACCTCACCTTGAACTGTTACACGGAGAGATCCATGAATTGTATCAGGTGGCTGAGATAATATAGCAAGATGGCTGGGACCACCTCCTCTTCCAACTGTACCACCTCTACCATGGAACATAGTTAGCTTCACGCCATATTGTTTGGCAACTTTTATAAGCTCCTCTTGAGCCTTATATAGCTGCCATGCTGCTGACAGCCGACCAGCATCCTTGCCAGAGTCTGAGTAGCCAATCATGACTTCTTGCTTCCCATTAATCCGGTTCTTGTACCACTCAATAGAAAAGAGACGTGCAACAGCAGCAGGAGCAGCCTCCAGATCATCCAGCTTCTCAAAGAGTGGAACTACCCGTAAAGGTTGCTTCACATGGCATTCACGCTGTAGAAGCTCAACCGCAAGCACATCAGATGGTGCAGTGGCCATTGATATGATGTATGCCCCAAAGCAGTCTGATGGCAGTTCTGATATGACATGGAGTGTATTCAAAACATCAGCAATTTCTTCAGTTTTTGGGAGATCAGGTCCAAATAGAGGTCGCTTGCCGCTGAGTTCAGACAGAAGCCACTCCTGTCTACGCTCCTCAGACCACTCTCGATATGAACCAATTTCCAAGTGCTGGGTAATGGCATCAAGGACATCAGTGTGACGATCAGACTCTTGTCTTATGTCAAGTCTCACAAGTGAGAGCCCAAAGGTAGAAACTTGTCGTAGAAAATCCAGAAGGCTTCCATCGGCAATGGGTCTATCCCCACAAGCACAAAGAGATCTGTAGCAGAGCTCTAGAGGTTCCAAGAACTACACATAATGTCCGACTACATTAGTAACTTATCGTTCAGGCGAAAGGAATCATTTTATGGAGCAGAAAATGGAGATATATTCTATTCTTGCAGAATACAAAGGTGCATGCAAATGTTAACACAAGAAAAAAGAGATATGACACATTTCACATCTTTCTCTACAGTCGAGTTGTTCAAGAAAGAATAACAATGCTCGCTAATTGTAAATGCTCTGCTTTTACAAAGGGTCGGGGGAAACGAAAATAAAAAGTAAGAAAGATAAACAAATAATAAAGTGTTGCACACCTGCTCAATATTAGTATATGTTGCCTCCTCTGGAATATCAGAGTACCCATTGGATAGCACTTGGCGAGTACGCTCACGTGTATGATACAACTTATCTCTCACATCACCAAGAATTACACGATATGGTTCACTTGGTGGAACTTGTTTCCAGAATTCTAAATCAAAATGAAATTTCGAAGTCAGAAGTTATACAATTGCTATGTTATAGAGAAGTAGAAAGAGATGCAATTCTGAAGACTGACTAAAGCACCAGATGCTGAAAAATTACTTCTTTCTAAATCATGGAGAACAACACCTTTTGCTTCATTGAAATGGAGAACATCCAAAGATTACATAAAGCCAGCATTCAAAGCAGTCCAATTGCGTATATGGAAGCCGAAAGTTACTTTGCTTTTCATTGTCATCCATGAAACAGCTCAAGGGCACTCACGCTTAAACTAAGCTCACTTGAAATGGAGAACTTGCAAAAGGTTCCCTTAAACCAGCACTCGTGGCAGTGGTATAATATTTTATATGGAACCAACAAGTTATTTTCATTAGCATTCATGCTAGTTACCTATGTAGTGTTTTTCGTCTCTCTTTAATGAACTGTGGAGTTCATCTGCTCGAACGCGAAGCTCGTCATTGCAACGCCACATAGACATCTGAAACGACATTCTAGTTAGAATCATGAATAGGGTTGCTCGAAAAGGTGCAACTTTTCAAAATAGACAACCAAGAGGAAAGTCGGAAAAAATATGAGTTATTAATTACCTCAAACATAAGATCATCTATTTGAGAATAGTACAAATTAGCTGCCATCATTCGGGCCAATAAGCAAACATCCCTAGTGACCTCAGGAGTCACTCTTGGATTACCTGCATTTAGTAGCAGACATATCCTGAGTGACTGAGGAAAGAAGTATCTACAAGATCTTCTACCAAAAAAACTATTTAGTAATATATTTAGAAGATATCTTAGCAGAAGAGCTTAGGAAGCTATGCTTCCATCCCTTCAAAATGTATCACGATTCAAATTTCAAAGGTTTCAAATGGTTTCTGTTCTCTAGTTAAAGTGGCTAAAAACATGTTAAAAGGATAGAAAATGTACCATCACGGTCGCCACCCATCCAAGACGAAAACTGAATAAGAGGAGCATTATAAGGAACTCGTTCATTAATCCCAATGTTTTTAAGAGCTGTGTCTACACGGCGCAGAAACTTTGGAACTCCCTTCCAAATTGTTTCATGAAAGTAGCTCATTCCAGCTCTCATTTCATCTTGAGGAGTTGGAGGGGTCCTTCGGATCTCATCAGTGCGGAAAGCAGCTTGAATCTGCACAGACAGCAAGAAGGATGCATTGTGAGAGAACATATCCGTCATATAGAAAATTATAACTAAGAGGATCTCAGAGTTGAGTCCCACATCGGATGTGGATGAGGAAGTTGGTCTCCTTATATGGCGTGGGCAATCCTCCTCCCTTTGAGCTAGCTTTTGGAGTTGAGTTAGGTCCAAGGTCTATTTTCTTTAAACCGATGTTGGGCCCCCATATTATCCACGCACCAGTTGCCAAAGGCCTGGGCATGAGGGGGTGTTGAGTCCTACATCAGATGTGGATGAGGAATTTGGTCTTCTTATATGGCTTGGGCAATCCTCCTCCCTTTGAGCTAGCTTTTGGGGTTGAATTAGGCCCAAGGTCCATTTTCTTTAACAATGTTCAAGTTTGAAGCTCAATGCCATATATATTGTTCATTGAATGTCACTCGTAAAATGTGAAAAGATACTTTTCAGTAGTGCTTCAATTTTCCAACTCTAACAGATTCGTGTAACATAGTATGCCTAGAATTTACTCACTGTTTTCAGGGTAAATTTCAGTCATTCCTTGACATATTCTGCTAGACTCACAGAAGAGTTTCATGAAAATGAAAGGAGTGAAGAAAAAATTGTAGCACCAGTGCACCAGTGGTACATACTTTTAGGCGAGGTGACTTCGATTTGTTCGACAGGCCTATTAATGCTTTGAACATGTATTACTAAAAACTTTAAATAAGTTGTGAGAGTGACTTTGGTTCCACCAATTCTTAGTGTCAGGGATTAACAAGCAACTTTAGTGCATCAAAACTTAGAAAGTACTTGACTCAAAAAGGGCAACAACAACAGCAACATACCCAGTGACTCAAAAAGGGCATAAATAGATAATGAAAATCTGACAGATGAAGACAACGTGATTCGACATTGAACCACCTAAATACTTATTATAGGATGCAGAAATAAAATTTCAGTCGAGGCATATCACATGCAGCCTGTAATAAGTGAGCACTGATATTTACCTCCCTCTGTAGAGCCTCATCAAGCTCCTGTTTATCATCAGGTGTAATGTCTTTAGCATATAATTGAGCCAAGCAATTCCGGATCCTAAACAAAAGAAAAGTCAGCACTAAAGAAGTAAACTAACTAAACAAAGAGGAAAGACAAAGATTTGCATGGATTATGATTAATTACATTAAAGAAATAAATAAACACAAAAGCTTGAACAAGTTAAACGAATCTATAAGTCCTTTCTTAAGGAATGGAGAATCTGTAATGCGAGGCCAGACCTCCCATGCTTCTGAAGCAAAGATCTCCGAATAGATTGAGTAGGATGAGCAGTAAAGACCAAATCAACAGTCTGATTCTTGAGAGCATCAAACACTTCTTCAGGGGACTTCTTCAAGTCTACCACAAGTCTCTTCAGAGTTTCTTCAATATCTGATTCGGTCATCGCATTGTTCTCGTCTAAAAAGTCACGCTTTTTCAATTTTTGTCTCCGAAGATAGGCAATTTGAACCTCCTCAGCCAAGTTGGCCAAGTTAAGCATGTGAGAGATAGATTTAGCAACTACAATGGAATCCCCTGGATCCAAACTTGTCAACACACTGCCAAGCTCCTCTAGCTTCTTCTTATCACGCTTACTTTCATACTCAGCAGATAGCTCATAACACTCTTGTACCTAAATTCACATTCACAAAACTGAATATCAAAAGTTCAATTTTTATTAGTACCACTCAATTAATTTGCCTAGATGAAGTAACAATTAACTCAAGCGACAAATGATCCCCCAATAATTATAAAAATGTGGACTTTTTCTACTCCCTCAATATAGTCGGACTGTATAAAAAGCAAGCATACTTTATGAATCATCCAAAAGAGATAATTGACCACCATAGGTTCTGGTGGGGTGGTAAGTACCCCTCCATCCTTTACCACAAGTCTCACGTTCGAACACTAGAAATGGAGCCACATTCGGTAAGGAGCGCTTTACTCAAAACTGGGACTTCTTGGCGCGAATCTAGCCCTGTCTGGTCCTAAAGTGGGTACCGGACACCAGATGGGAAACCAAAAAACAAAAGAGAGAGTTGACAATCACTATATAAATAAGATCACCAATGTTGAAGCTCATGTTTATGTTCAACTGAGACTATACAGACATAAAAATCAAATCTTTAGCTTCAAACAAACAAAAAAGAACATCAAGACTAAATAAAAACACATATTTTTCGCTCAAACAAATTCAAAATACTAAACTCAAGGTACACTGCAATCAACATGAAAACCAAATAGGGAGTATCATGAAAAGTTGGCTGATCATAGCTAAGGCTAAACACATAGAAATGTTTAATGAATTTGGAAATGCATACAGTTTCTTTGAGATCCTCGCCATGCAAATCTTGAAGAATGTCAAGAAACCGATCCAAAAGCAAAGCATCATATTCAACAAGCTTGTCATCTTCAGAAACTTTTGAAGGAACTAAAAGCCTTAACTGGGCATCAATAGATGCCATTTTCTCCAAATTTCGATTAGCCATATTCTCACCCTGTCCACTTTTTAATTTTTTTAATAAATAGTCAAACTACAAAATCAAGATCCTGCAAAAAAAAAGTGGGACATAACATGAAAATCATCAAATTTGTACAAATCACTAGGACCCCATGAAACAGAAAAAATGAGGGGACCCCACATAAGATTGTGCTATAACAATAGACAAATGAGTTTCAAGTGTGACGAAAACAATGTTAAGTACCTGAATCTTGGTGCATTAGCATACAAACGAAGAAGAAAGAAAGAAAGAAAATTTTCTTTCTAGTAGAATTTTTTAAATTTTTTTATTTTTAATAAAAAGAGATTTGGAGTTGAAGGAGATGTGATCTAAAGTGATGGAACTAGTTCGCTATATATAGACAAAGTGTAACTCTTTAGTTCTTGTTTGTCTTCTGTTACATTTTTCATTTTAATTCAATTGTTTTATTTAGAGATTGTATAATGTTGTGACATGTTATTTGGATTTATGTTATTGGCTGGTTTCACGCCTTAGTTTAAGTGAAGGGTCAAACTGAAATACTCAATGGTACATACGTACTAGCAGTAGCTTCGGTATACTGTCCTAACGTGCTTTAAACAGTACACTAATAAATTATGTGCCGAATATGCTTAAAGATCCTTCATTTCTTTTCCATAGGAGGCCACCTATAACGAAAGCTTATTTGGTAGGGATGGCAGAAGAAAATAAATAAAATTCGTAATTTGTATTTATATTAAATCAATAAATATAAAAAAAATAAGTATTTTATTATACATTTATCAACTTATTTAACTACTAGAATCTAATAACACCTGATTCTAATAAGTATTTAACCATAAGAATATGCTACATGGGATGGTGACTGGTAAGTAAGGAATTTTGGGCACATATCCGGTATCTTTATGGTAAATGACACAATATTTATGCATTTTTAATATAGGTTTTCTTAATTTAATTATAAGTAAGAAGTATTTATTCTCCTCTCCAAGTATATGAGAACCTTAAGAGATCATTGTATTAAATTATAAGCGAACCTTAAGATCAAACATGATTTGATCCAAAAACATTTGCGTTTGGTATGAAAGGCAAATATTTATCGAAAAATTATTTTAAAATTTTTTCATGTTTGGTTGACTTAAAAATTTAAAAAAATATTTTTCGTAACAACTTATTTTTCTTCAATTGGAGGAAAATGTTTTCCCCTGTGAAAGTAGGGAAAATATTTTCAAATGTGATATTTACCCTCATTGTCTCCTTCCACCACCCACCCCCACCTTTTTGTTTAGTCTGACTATTTTCCGAATTCTATATATGAATGAAAGCTACAGCTGTTCTACGATATTTCTTGGAGGATGAAACTTTTTGCCGAGCCTGATTCTCTATGACATGGACGTCAGCTTCATCGGCGAACTTTTCGTTTAGTTACCGATGTAGGGCGATTAGTGCCACCTCCTTGCAGGGTGATGACACCAGTAGCTGTGGAGAACAGATGCATTGGTCATTCTTTCTCTTGTTGCTCAAGATGGTCAATTGCTGCACTCTACCCCTATGGAAAAAACTAACTCACATACGATATTTACATCAAACCAATACATGCATGATATGCATTGTTACTGTTGCGCGGCGCCCTTTTGATGCCTTTGCGCGCGCAATGTCTTTGCACCACAGGCGGATCAGACGAGTGTCAGCCGCTCGGCCGAGTGTCGGCCGTGCGCTGAATGAGTGTCAGTCGTGCGAGCTGTGTGCGGACACGAGTGTCAGTGCCGCACGTTTTGGAGCTATAGTGGGAATCTTGGAATATAGGGTGAGGGCCTTGTTCCTAAGATGCTATAGAGTGTGCATACCAAGTTTGGTGCCGATCGGAGCTTGTTTACCTATGGGCTTGACTTAGCCAAGAAGCAGTGGCATTGTGGTAATTATGCTGATCTTCCGAGGGCTATATCTCTTTCCACGAGTATGGGAATTAGATGAAACTTCATGGAGGTGTGAAGAAAGTCAAGAGGAATCTCTAGGAACAAACGGCACCTCATTTGGAGGTCGGAGTGGAAAGTTAGACCCTTGTACGATTCTCTGGACAAAGGATGTCAAGTGCTGAGACATGGGTTTAATTTTTAAGGACATATATAAGGGGGGCAGACATGGTGACAGCCTACCAGCCCTCCCCGTGCACTTTGTCGGGAAGTCGCACCAAGTGAGCTGCCTTGAGGAAGGACCTCAAGGGCCTGCCTGGACATCTCAGAGGAGTGTTCCAGGTATCCATACGAGTCAGGCGACTCTATGGACGGCGTGTGGCCAGAGGGCCAACGTTGGGCGAACAACGGGCGTCAGAGGCTTGAAGGAAGGAAAGACTAAGCCCCGCGGGCTGTCTTCGGATATGATAAATACCTCTGTGCCGATTGAGCATTGTGATAAATACCTCTGTGCCGATTGGCCTAGACGCGCAGTCGTGGGGCGACGTTGCGCTACTCAGGAGGGAGACATGATGCGAGGGCTACGCTTGCCATTGTCAGGAGACATTGGGAGGTATCTTTGGAGACGCACATGACAAGGGCCAAGTGCTAAAGAGTTGTCCTACTCAGGCGAAGCCAAGCCAAGTGCCAGGGCACAAGGCGCGGGCGAAGCTTGAGGATTGCACTTCGCGCGCAGGAGCGACGCTTAGTGCTAGGCGAGGGACGGGCAGGTCTTAAGCCAACCCCGGATGTGCGCACACTAAAGTTTCCGCATATGAGATGCGCACAAGGGAGAGACCTTCGGGCGGTACAGTTGAAGCTAGGCCTATGAGGCGAGCTTCCTAGAAACCTGGGACAAGGAGCAGGCTGGCTTGTAGTTAGGTGGGACTACGAGCGCCGCACGGGCCAAAGGTGTGTCGCTGTCATTGAGGAAGGTGCGGCCCGTGACAGTTGGTATCAGAGCAGAGGATGCTCAAAATGATGTGGTTGGTACCAAGCGGATTGGCACCCAAAGCAGGAGCTTTGCGCTGGTAATGGGATAGAGCATGGAACGCACTGTCAGGAAATTTTTTTTTGAGCATTGTGATTTTGAGACGCCATCAAAGCACAATTTGTATCTGCATAAGGGCTTGCAGTGCATTGTGAGCTAAGCCATCGAGGAAGGTTGATCCGTGCCAACAAGGAGTCAGTTTCGGTAAAACGCGTGAGGCCATGGTTGATGTCACAGCTTAAGAATGCTGAATTGTCAATGCAATATGGGAACGTCATTGTGGAGATAATATCGAAGCAGGAATGATGTTCAACATGCTATTTGAGACGGCGGACCTGATAGGACTGTTTTTAGAGAGATTCAAATGAGGCATGGTTGGTTAGCAAGGAGCGCCAACGTGCTGTGCTGTTGGGATGATTTTGCAAAGATGGGACAGACGGTTAGCAGGAGCTCAATTGTCTTGATTGCGGGATATCCATCAATTGTAAAGAAACTTTGCTAGCAGCGGGGAAATATTGAAGATGGGAAATTTACGATGCAAAAATATTTTCATTCGAATAGTGGGCTTTCGTTCAGAGAGGGACATGCCGATGAGTCGGGTGGCCAGGAAAAGGGCCATGATTGCCAGGTCGAGCAACCATGTTGTGAACATATACAAGCCGTGGACTATTTATATTGAAGCAGATCGTGGAGATCATGCCATAGATGCGGATGGCGCATCATTTGAATGTCTTTCCAGTGGGATTGACTTGAGCAGCCTGAGGGCATTGGGAATGCGTGGAGCATAAAAGGGATGCTAGAAGTGCGTGAATTAAGGGGCCTTCCTGAGGGAAGACTTAAGCACCGAGGAGCATAGTATTGGGTCCTCCTGAGGAGTGGACATTGTGAAAGCCTAGCCATCTTAAGGGTTGCAATGAATGGAAGGCGAATCCCTCGACAACCATGTCGGTTGAGTAGGCTTGGTGCCTACAACATGGGGCAAGCGCTGCTTGCATGAATGAGTGCTACGCTAGGTAGGAGCCGAGCTAGTACGGGGGTATTGGCATGAATGTCGAACCAACAACCGCTTTGGAGGATTGGGTGAGGCACCTACCATCGCGGGGGAGAGTGATCTCCAAATATGAGCTTTATGCATTGGGTGATGCCAAAGCTAGGGCGGGGCGTGCCAGGAGGCCGCGACAACCGTGAAGAAGGGCTTAAGAGCAAGCGTCCTTACGGGGTGTTTGAGTGTCATAATGAGGTGGAGTCAGCCACCATGTTTGTGACGGAAAGGAGCCAGCCTACCTAGTAGGGAGGCAAAGTCAGAATGGATAGCCAAGCCACTTCGTGTGGGGAGGCAAATGTGGGAAATGTGTTGAACCGGTGGACGGAGGGACACGACAATGGGCCAAGCCGGCGGACGGGGAGGCAACAATGAGGATGGTGAGCCAAACCACTTTGTGTGGGGAGGCAAACGTGGGAATTGTAATGGACTGCGCGGAGCAGATGGACGGAAGGGGCCAAACCATTATGTGGGGAGGCATTGTGTGCTGAATCAAGGTGGGGATAGCGACGCTACGGATTGGATGGGTTTCCAAGTTTGAGAACAAAGAGCTTTGTTCGGGAATGCAGCGAAGCTACCGCTTTGAGAATTGAAGTACTCAGAAGAGTACGTCCCAAGAGCTTGCCAAGTACCAGAGGGTGCGAGGGCATTTGAGGAGCCAAAGTTACCAGGCGTGGAGCGTGGGTTTCTAAGGCCGGATTGGATGTTCAATTGGGGCAGAATTGGGCATGAGCAGCCGCTAGTGTCTTTGTGTGGGCTATTGTCGCTCAGTCGTGATTTGCCTTGGGTATGGGATCAAGCAACAAATTACTGTGACTTGCCTTGAGTATGGGATCAAGTAACAAAGTACTCCGAGTTATGGGATCGGAATTTGATATAGTTCACATAATGACATAAGTGGAAGCTTTCCAGAGGGAAACAGAGGAGAAGGACCATGAGAGTATGGTTGGCAAGGAGCCACATCGAGGGATGCCTATCAAAGTTTAGGAGAGTCTCCTACTTGAGTGGGGGAGAATTTGCCTATATGGAGGCATTGGGCTTAAGGAAAATCCTGAAGGGAACAAATCGTCTAGAGGTGGAGAATAGGGCCGCAAGGCGCGGTTGGACTGCGTGTGCCACACCAGAGGGTGCCTGAAGTACTCACCAAAAGCGAAGGGAGCTAGCCGGATGGATTATGGCCGTATGAGCTATGGTGTGGTTGGAAAGTATGCCAAGACAAAGGAGTTATCTTCAGAGGAAGCAACAGTTAGTCACCACGGAGGTGCAAGTGCGGAGGCACTGTCTAAGTGATCATCGCGGAGATGAAGTGCAGAGGCACGCTTGGGCAAAACTTGGGAGGAGCAGTGATGGGCATGACTCCTATTTTAAGAGGAGGGACTTGAGGAAGTCCAAGGAGCCTTGGAAATGGGAACCGTGATGGATAATCCCGAGGGGGCAAACTCCGAGTTTTCGAGGGCTTAGGCAGTCAGTCATCGAGGACGATGCCTAGATCGAGTGGGGGAGAATATTGCGCGGCACCCTTTTGATGTCTTTGCGCGCGCAATGTCTTTGCACCACAGGCGGATCAGACGAGTGTCAGCCGCTCGGCCGAGTGTCGGCCGTGCGCTGAATGAGTGTCAGTCGTGCGAGCTATGTGCGGGCACGAGTGTCAGTGCCGCACGTTTTGGAGCTATAGTGGGAATCTTGGAATATAGGGTGAGGGCCTTGTTCCTAAGATGCTATAGAGTGTGCATACCAAGTTTGGTGCCGATCGGAGCTTGTTTACCTATGGGCTTGACTTAACCAAGAAGCAGTGGCATTGTGGTAATTATGCTGATCTTCTGAGGGCTATATCTCTTTCCACGAGTATGGGAATTAGATGAAACTTCATGGAGGTGTGAAGAAAGTCAAGAGGAATCTCTAGGAACAAACGGCACCTCATTTGGAGGTCGGAGTGGAAAGTTAGACCCTTGTACGATTCTCTGGACAAAGGATGTCAAGTGCTGAGACATGGGTTTAATTTTTAAGGACATATATAAGGGGGGCAGACATGGTGACAGCCTACCAGCCCTCCCCGTGCACTTTGTCGGGAAGTCGCACCAAGTGAGCTGCCTTGAGGAAGGACCTCAAGGGCCTGCCTGGACATCTCAGAGGAGTGTTCCAGGTATCCATACGAGTCAGGCGACTCTATGGACAGCGTGTGGCCAGAGGGCCAACGTTGGGCGAACAACGGGCGTCAGAGGCTTGAAGGAAGGAAAGACTAAGCCCCGCGGGCTGTCTTCGGATATGATAAAGACCTCTGTGCCGATTGAGTACTCGAGGAGCTATTGAGAGCCTCGTGTATTGACTTGCAAGCATGGCAAGGGATCAACCATGCAAGCAAGGGCTCGTTGGCCTAGACGCGCAGTCGTGGGGCGACGATGCGCTACTCAGGAGGGAGACATGATGCGAGGGCTACGCTTGCCATTGTCAGGAGACATTGGGAGGTATCTTTGGAGACGCACATGACAAGGGCCAAGTGCTAAAGAGTTGTCCTACTCAGGCGAAGCCAAGCCAAGTGCCAGGGCACAAGGCGCGGGCGAAGCTTGAGGATTGCACTTCGCGCGCAGGAGCGACGCTTAGTGCTAGGCGAGGGACGGGCAGGTCCTAAGCCAACCCCGGATGTGCGCACACTAAAGTTTCCGCATATGAGATGCGCACAAGAGAGAGACCTTCGGGCGGCATAGTTGAAGCTAGGCCTATGAGGCGAGCTTCCTAGAAACCTAGGACAAGGAGCAGGCTGGCTTGTAGTTAGGTGGGACTACGAGCGCCGCACGGGCCAAAGGTGTGTCGCTGTCATTGAGGAAGGTGCGGCCCGTGACAGACACATGTTTCTCTCTCTACCGTTAATTAATATATAGTTTTACCTCATTAAATCGCTTACACATGATTATTTAATGTGGTTTGATGTAAAACACCGGTGTGGGTAAGTCTACCTCTACCCTACCTCCTTTCCTACCCCCACTTTCCATCCACCACCTACCCTACTCCTATTCTACCCCTACCCCCCTGCAAACCCCCCTCGCTCCCCCACAAGCGCGGACCCCCTACCTCCTACAATTCTACCCCCACCAACACTCTATTCTAACCATCTTCCTCCATATCAAACACATCTAAGTGTAAATATTTTTGAGAATGGCATTACCACTGTTGCTTGCTTTTCGTCTTTAGTTCCTGTCGTGAAGTCATACATTCGCTATAATCATGTATTACTGCTTACTCCTTTTCTTCTTTATGAGTCGTGATCGATGTTACTCTTTTCACTCTTATAGTCGTTCCATAAATTCTTTTGGTCGCTTTTTCTTGTCAGGTATTCTAGTTTTATTCTATACCATTAAAGTTTGAACTTTCAAATGTAACAATTTTCCAAAATTGCAGGGAGTTGTTTGCTGAAAATATTTTTGTAAAAATGAGAAAAGCATAAGGATCGTGTAAGAATCTTGTTATTATTGTTACTTTCAACAACAGTTATAATTTATGACATCATTTTATTAGAACACTTAAGTTCGTTGAATCGGATTTTTTATGTTATGGTATATCATACTAATATAAAAGAGCCAAATCCAAAAGCAAAATGTAAAAGACCATTTTATCCCTGCAGCAATAAAAGTAAAAATAGTAAATAGAAGTTAATAAAAGATTACATTACATTACACATTACACATTACACAAAAAATTATTACCCATTACACAAAATAAGAAAGATACACGCACACTTCATCACCAATAAATATAGTAAATAGAAGTATCATATCATCATATATCATATCATATTACTATAAAAGTGAGAATCTGTAAATATAGAAGTATCATATCATCATATATCATATCATATTACTATAAAAGTGAGAATCTGTAAATATAAAGTTATATTACTATAATACCCTCGCTAATTATTTAGGTTACTAAAGTACATTAATAATTTTAATCAAAATATAAAATTTAAAATAAATGGTAACCTTCTAAGTTTAAGCAATCTGTTTGTTCTTTATTCAATAGTGCAATCTTTCACATTTTACTAATTACTGTAGCAATTACTATTGCATAACACGTGAGTCATGTTAATGTATCTCCTTTGCCCAAAAAACTCAACAGACACCAATACGTTTGGCTTATTCAAGAGCCATTTTCAGCTATTTTCATTGTAGATCTTCTCAAAGGTCTTTAAGTACCACTAGAATATGAAAAGACTATAATGAATGTCTAATAGTGAAAGAATTCGTTCATTAGCTTGCCTTAGTAGCTATAAAGGCACAATGCAAAGCTCAGTAGAGAAATGGGTAAACAAGAAAAAGAAGACTTCCTCTGCTTTATAGGTGGTTGTCATTTTTTAGAAAATGATTTGTCAAATGTAGTCACCATTCACCAACTACAGAAAGAACTCCTTGGTCAATTTTCTTATAAACGTCGGTATTTCTTAATGAGGACAAGTAATTACAACTTTTCTTTCTTTTGTTAGGTAGATTCATATAGGTTTTATCTGCTTAGAAAATGATTTATTTTATTGTAGGCAACACTACTTTTTTTTTTTGCCTTGAGAATTTACTATGATAAAAAATATATGCAAATTCTTCTGGATTACTTCTCTTACTCATTTTATGTTAGTGGAGTGAGTATTAAATTTCTAGTGAAACCTTTCTCTTCATTGCAAAGTTCTAATTTTTGTTAGATTTATTTGATTAGTGAACACATCATAACTTAAGCATATTCAATTTTTTTCTTCAGTTACGTTGCATGAATTAAATGAATAACTTTCGAAAGAAATTGTTGGTTTCTTTATTTTTTTATCATGATATATTGATATATTTCAACTTTTAGTAGCTAGATATTTATGTTTTAAAGTTTCAGGAAGATGCAATTGTATTCTTCAGTGTAGACTGGTTTTTGTTTTTGGACTGTGTGAAATGATTCTATGTTTTAGTTGAATATAGCACAATCATTTTCTAAATGCAGGAAAAGAATTTATGAGTAAGATTTTCATTCAGCATTATAATTATGTATATACTATAATGAGAATGTATGTGTTTACCATTAAGCATTCACAAGAGATTATGAGTATTAATTTGGTATGCAGTTAATAATTCCATCTTCCAACACAAGAACTTATCATGAAAATGACAAAGCCACGAAGGTTGGGGATGTAAGGAAAAGAAGCCGAAGCCAAATGGTATACTTTTGTTAAGACTTTTGAACGATTTTTGCTTTGTATCTTTTGTAACTTTTTTGCATATTTTAGTAATTCACTTCGGGAGAATCTTTTCAGTTACGCTTTGATAGTTTATTAAGTTCTAAACAACATCAACATTCAATATAGATATGGACTTTGAATTATTTTAATTTTTTTTGTAATTCAATAAGTAACATTTTTCATTGGATAGTTATTTATGTGATTTTTAAAAAGTTTCTACTTACTGATAAGGTAAAGGCTTATCCAAATTTCAAGACGATCTATTACAATAGAAATTTAGTCGTATTTTGGACAAATTAATTTGGCGGCCTTTTGATGCTACAGAAAGAGGGATTAGAGCACTGCCGCAATATAGCACTAAGTAAGTGCACTAGATCAAGTAAAGACTGATAACAAATCAACAAAGCAAAGAACCAAGAGGATTAATAGTGTTGAAGACACCAAATCCTTTTCTTGATAAATTGATCAAATGGGAAGAAGGATTAGTTATTTAAAGTTTCTAGAAAATACTTTGGTTGTGAGCTCTATCAATTTCGAGTGTTCAATATTGTCTCTAAATATGAATCTGTCTTGATTGGTGTAAAAGAAACCTATAGTTGGCACAACTTTTGCAATTTTAGCTGAATTTTAGCCATTAGAATACTTTGGCACAACTGTTGTTGAATTTAATTTGTTCATTTATAACTCACCCGTTGTGTTCCTTTACCTTTTTTCTTACGAAGCACCAACAATTATTTATAGAATATACAATATTAGTTTCCAAATCTGTAACAATGCATTCTATACAATACGAATTAAATAAATTAATACTCCCCCGGGTCCATACTATTTGATTTTGTGACTGTTTTCACACAGACCGAGGAATCCACCTTTTAGCATTAATTAAAGATGTTATTTACTAAATTAACCTTCATCTCTTTCAAAATTTACTCATAGAAAACTGTGAAAGCTTCATGTGTTTAATTTATTAATAAGGGTAACTTTGGAAAGTCAAAAAAAATATCATCTTGGTTTTTGAAAAAATCAAATATTTTGGACATAAGAAAAAATACTAAAAAATTATTTAAAGTGGACCGGAGAGAGTATCGATAACCCATCATCTGAAATATCAAGAATACATCAACATGTTTTTGTAATATCCATCAAGTTCATCTTGCACTTTAAGACTTCGTAGTTTTAGTTGCTCATCACAATACACTTTATTTTTTATTTATACTATTTTGCACTATTTCGTATAGGACACACGTGCAACGCACGTGTCCAAAACTAGTCTTACTATATATGCATATATAACACCTTATTATAGCGGTCAAAATTAATATATTTGAAGAAACAATGTCATTATAAAAGTTATGACTATATCTAAATTTTAAGGCTTAGGCCCCATTTGTTTGCACTTAATGGGGCTCTTAATCTGAATTGGACTTTATTTGTTTTTTTTTTTAAATAAGTACTGAATACCTCTTACTACCCTCTGCCCTAAAAAGATGGATGCAAGTATCTGTATCCCATTCAGCTTTGCTTTTTTGTACCCCACTTTTCTAGGAACTGCTTTTTTTTTTTTTACGGAACTAATTTTCCACCAACTTTTATTTATCTGCAAAGTTCAGAACTCTCTCTCATATATTTTTTCACAAACTTCACTCTCTCTTGGATTATCAAAGGGTGTAATCAAATATCTTCAACCTAAACTGGTAAGATTCTCTTTATAAATACTTCATCTTTTTGTCTACTACATATCTGTTCTTAAAACCTTTTTAACGTTCTTGTATTAGATGAAACAAATGGACCAAGTTGGACAGCTGAAAATTCACAAATGATGAACAACTTACGCGAGCAACTTGCAAATCAACTTATGCAAAGATGAATAAATTTGAAAATTTTATATTTTAGTTATTTGAATTTTTTTTTTCTATTTCTTGAATGTTAGACGTTGGTTCTTCTTTAGGAAAATATTAGATATTGATTTGAATATTTTGTAGTTGCTTATTCATATTTAATTACTATTTTATTTGAATTATATGTTATTTTATTCAAATAAAAAAATTAAATACATTCAGATGTTGAAAAAACAAACAGTCTTAATGATTCAATATTCAGGTCCAGAGACAGCATCTTAATATTTAGATGTGCATTCAGATTCAGGCCTCTTAATCTTAATAAAAACAAATGCCCCTTAGTGTGGTCTGATACAGGGCTCAAGCGAAACAACTCCAACTATCCCTCATCAGCTTTTCTCTCAGTGGTAATATATTTCTTATTTGAGAATAACACAATAATTTTCAGACAACAGGCGTGATCCAACACAGCAGCTGCTCCATTGTCCGATCCAGATGAAGTGTTTCTACGTTTTTAATATTTGGATTCGTATAATTAAGAGATGTAAGACAGGCTTTAACAACTGCTTAATTATAAATTATCTGTGGCAAGAGTCACTCCGTTTGCTACTAATGTAAAGTGTACATTTTGTTATAAACAAATTATATTATGAGCTGCAAAAACAATAGGTCAAAATCATTTTATGTAAATCTTGTGTACACAGTAAATAGTGTAATTAATCAGTGCGTCTCCTTATATTTTTCTGCTTTATCAGGATGGACCATGTTAGGCGGATTTTAAGTTGAGAGTCTACTCGGAGTAATTTTATGTCTTAACTCTGAAGTTAAAGTTGACCCCAAAAAAAAAAAAAAACAAGTGTGATCTATTTACCTGCCATGAAAAGGACATCATGAAAAGGAAGTATAACGAAACTATGCACGTGATTTTTTTTATGCTAGTGAGATTTCATGATGTGGTCTATTAAAATATTATTTTTAATTATATGGCTTTTTACACATAAAATCAGTAGAATTACATAAGAGATATGTGACAATAACACAACAGATATTGTAAAGAATTTTCTTCTATCCAAATTAAAAATGACATAAAAGATTATTTCCTTGGAATTACTTGTGTATAGAGCAGTGCATTGAGAGTTGGTTAATCTACCACTACTATTCTATAAGTGGAAAGCCAAAAGACCAGAATACCTTTTCAGCCAACTATTACTTCAAGAACTTTTCATGCCAAAAAATGTAACTATACATTCATTAAAACTAATAAAAAAAGTTAATAAAGATAACCAAAAGCAAAAAATCGAAACTAACAATTGTAGAAATATAATTGACGCCAAATGAGTGAATTAAACTGTATTTATTTTCTTTTTTATTCATTATTTATTTTAGCTTATTATCTAAAGAAGATATCAAAATATTAGACCAAAGATTGATATATAAATCAAGTAGTTGTTGGTTGATTTCTTTTTTAAATCTTATATATAGCTTATTTTTATTTTTGGTGTTATTACTTTATTTTCGACTTATTGTCTAAAGAAGATATCAAAATCTTAGACCAGACTTTGATAAATAAACGCAATAATGATTAGTTTATTCTCTTTTAAATGTTATGTATAACTTCTTCTTTTTTTGTTAATTTGTAAGGATATATATGACAATAAAAGAATAAAACACTCTCACACGTATTCATTTAATTTATTCAATTTTAAAAAATATTTTTTCTTTGTTAATTCACGGATAAAAGTATTACTATTTTACATAAATAACTAATTATTTTGCGTAGGTGGAGACCATAAAATTGATGATCTTCTAGCCATATTAAGGAAGACATGTGATCGAATTACTATACAACTTTTACAAACTATTATTTTCATCCGGCAACAACATCGTGATTTATTCGCAGTTGTAAAAATGAGGAGACAACAATTTGTATTAAAAGGGATAAAAACTTTAAGACGTGTCACATTTGCAAACATAACAAATGTTGCCCACATTCACTTTTAAATTAAATTATGTGTTATTGAGGTATAAAAGAAAATATATTGATATTAAGTTGAATACTTGATACGTTATAAAATTTGCATGATTAAAATCGTTGAGGGTCTACCGAAAACAACCTCTCCACCTTGGTGAGAGTAAGATCTGCGTACATCTCACCCTCCCCGGACCCCACTTGTGGGGGACTACACTACGTATGTAGTTGTTGTTGTTGCATGACTAAAATAGTTTAAATATTACTTAATTATTAGCTTGACCGAAAAAAATTCGATATATAAGTACTTTGAATTTATATTTTTCCTTTCATTTACGAGCAAACTATACACGCTTACTAAAAAATATTTATAATTTTTATACATATTATTTGGAATACACGTGAATACACGTGTCAGAAAAATAGAAATTTATAAAATGCTATTTTATTTGTTTGAAAAGTATTGATAAGTGATATTTGACCTTTTGAATAATAAAGTACTGATAAGTCAATTGAGTTCTAATTAATCATGCTACTCAACGTATCAGTCGCCCTAAAAGCTTTTAAAAAGTAGGCACATGAACCGTTCACATGAAATGATGCTTGATCAATCATGATAGTTTGTAATGTCACCATATACCTCAACAGTATTCATGCACCAAAAAGAGAACTCAATTTTTTATTTTTTATTTTTAGGGATTTCCACGTAAATAGCCCACAATATTTCATATTAACAAGTCATTTAGCACTAACATAATATAGCCACAATATTTATATTTAAAATTTAATTTATAATTAAAATATCAAATATAATAGATTGATATTTTGTATATATACCTTCTATACACATATATATTTGTCCTATATTTTTTAAATATTTATATCATCAAATTATATTTAATAAATATGCTATGAAAAGAAAGAAATGACAAAATATGGTTACAAAAAGTGGATAATTATTGAAAATGATTATGTGGGGTAAAAATCCCTTATTTTTATCGGAGTGATGATTTGATTTTCCTTGGAAACTGAAATATATTGCACAAAGTTCAGACCCGCATAAACCGGCACCACCACTACACAGTATCTGATACTAGACTTAAAAAATTCAGTCAGATACGAGATAATGTTAAATAATCTTTTGGACTCATTATGTGGCTTATAAAATAGTTAATGGCTAAGATTAATTTAAAATCTTTAACTTATTAAAAGAATAACAAAAACAAAAAATACACTAGCACAAGAAGCCGTTAAAATTCATATTTTTTATCTTAAATTGTAAAATAAAGCAATTTGGCATAACCTTTATTTTATATAAAATACATCTTTTCTAGTTAGCAATATATTAACTTTAAAAAAGAATACACTTTTCGTAATACATTTTTTCGAAATAACTCTTATTGTATAAATGTAATTACATTGAGTACTATTTTTTGATTTGATAATATTTGGTATCAAGTATAGAGAAAAGATGTATTTGTATTTTTATGGTTCATATAATTCCTTTAAAAAAAAAAAACTAAGAGTAAGATCATTCCACGAAAAATCTATTAAGAAGAGTATGAACAATTCTCAAAATGAAATTTGCATCTACATTTTTCTTTATTTTGTAATTTAAAGTAAAAAATGTGAATATTAACAGTTCCTTTAATTAGTTTGTTTCGTCATTTTTAGTTCTTTTGATTAATATAGAGTGTTAAATAACTAATTTTTTTTATGGGTCACGTGGCATGAATTCAAGTGGCTATTGGACATAACTTGACCTAATTTTATTTGAGTGAATCTTTACCCCTAGACTTATTGGTCTCCACTCTCCAGTTCCACTCCAATAAAAATTGAAGGCGTATTCGACGGAGTCGAGTTCAAAATTAGCCCATTTGGTTTATCTGCTTTGAAATTTACATTTGTGTTTATTAAGTTAATTTATGTTACTGAATTTAAATGAACTCATAATATATACTCTACATCCACCCCAAAATGTTTTTTTGTTAATATAGCTTAGATTTGAATTAAAGCAGTGATATTAGCTTATCAACTACTGTACTAAGTAATATATATCTTCTCTTTCTCATGCAATTATTTTCCAAGCTAAGCATTAATTATATCTCTACTGTCCTGCCTTCACATAATCAATTAGGCGAGGATTGTACAACTCGTATATATGAATGAATAGTAAGATAGACCATCCACCTATGTATCCTTTTCGATTTAGATTTTGATATATGCAACATATTTCATTTTTTTTTTATGTATAATTTAATTTTCCTCCTAATGACTGATTGATATGTTTATGATTCTTTTCACGCAAGCTCGAAATGAAGCTCACGATCTACTAACATTATTATTTGGTTATCCCTCTCTAGTATTTTAATTTATACCAGGCCACTGGAATTTGCTTCGTTCGCACGAATTTATCTATTACTAAATTTTTTTGATTCAAGTTAAAATATGTGAGAAAGTGAACAACAATCCGTTATCGTCCAGCGGTTAGGATATCTGGCTTTCACCCAGGAGACCCGGGTTCGATTCCCGGTAACGGAATTTTTTAACTTTTTTCTGAGAGTGGCAAATTCCAATTAAATTAAATTAAATTAAATGAACTCATCACAATAATAAAACCCATGTCGAAGTATATATCTGAGTTTGAACTCTGAACCTGCAGATGAACTGAAAGCTTTGATTTTTTGGAGGAGAACCAGGAGAGCATCTGTTGTCGAGGTTTATGTTTTAGAACTATGATACCAAAAGGTTACCAACAACTGTTCAGCTATAGAAGAGTGACTAAGGAACTTTTCCAAGTTCTAGAAATTCTGCGATTGCAGTGGAAGATGCAATAAGCTTTCTACTAAGATTTTTCATGCAGGAATATTTGTTAAATACTTGTCCTAACTCTTATTATCTTCTTTAAATATTTGGTACGATCGAAGTCTTAGCCCTTAGGTTCCTTATGCGCTTGATCAACTCATATAAGGGAGTGTTATGCCGATCAACTTGTGTACATACAAAAGTGATCTTGCGCATTTATATACAGGTCAAGAAATAAAAAACTTTCAGCATTGTATTGGGCAAAAATCGAACGCAAAGCTAATCCACGTCAGGAGCAACGTGGCAAGCGGGGCTTGAATATCGAAGTCAAAACAAGTGGCGTAAGGCACGTTGTCAACATAGTCAAAGGAATGGATCGGTCGCTTTGAGACCGACCAATTATGAAACAATGTCAAGATTAGGATAAGTTCAGAACATTCCAATCACTTCCGCTAAATTCGGAGGCCGTTGGACAAGATAATGACGATTATCTGATAGTTGGGAAATGTAGTAAAATGGCCTCTTGCTAGGGTTTGGACTCAGCAACTATAAATATAACCCTTTCTCTTCTTGTAAAGTTTACGTTCTTCTGAACAACAACCTCCCTTTCAAGACTATTGCTATACTTACATTCTGCTGCCACTACTCTTATATCAGCACCACTATTATCATGAAACCATCGTTGTTTTACCGCTGTTTAGCTTTGCTTTAGAGGAAAGATTCATCTCTTTCGACGAAGCGCTAATCTTCGACTACGAATACAATAAGCTTTACCTTTATTCATTCGTTTATTTATTGCTTAATCAACTGTTCATTGATCTAACTTATTCACTCGTCCATTACTTGTTCGATTGCTCATTGCTTGCTTTATTTTGTCCATTTGCTATTATTGATTCTATTTATAAATCTCTTAATCGGTATTTAGCTTAAACTTAGTCATCGTTTGGTTGTCATTACTTGCATATCATCTAGTTTAACTGGCAAACTATTAATCGGTCAATCGGATAAGTCGTTATCGTAAACTAAAAATCATAATGCCCAATCATTCATTTCGGTTGAAATCATAGTGTCATCGATAATTTGCACATCTATAATTATCTGCTTTGATTGTTGAGTCAACCTGACCGTTCATTGTGTTCGAATACTTATCTAGTCTTTCCGTTATTCTACCATCGTACTTAACATAGATTTTAGCATTTGTTCATTCATCGGACACTTATCTTTGTTCGAATCTGTTTGCATCTCATTCTCGATTAAGCGCTAATTAAAACGATCAATCTTATAAACGTAAGACTATCAATCAGCCGATCGAATTTCGATATAAAACGGTCGCCTAAGGCTCAACTAAATATAAATTCATTTATAATACCGGAAATCGAATTTTAGGATATATAAACATAAAAAGATGTTTTTTATTCAAAGTTGCAACAGGCAATTCTACAAGTTTTACATGAAAAAACTCTAACAAAACAACACTTACCATTACTGAATTATAGTTTGTGGAAAATAAGTGGAGCACCATACTCCGGCTGAATGGTTACTATGGAGCGAGGAGCATGTGTATAAGATGGAGACAGTTCGAAAGAGAAACGTTGTAGGATCATAGACAAAGCCATCTTTGCTTCTAACATGGCAAAATTTTGCCCAATGCATATTCGGGGACCCCATGCAAATGGAAAAAATGTGACTTGACCCTTTGTTGCACTTGACACTCCTTCTCTAAATCTCTCTGGCTTGAACTTCTTTGCATCTTCACCCCATATCTCTTCATCATGATGCAATAAGATTATTGGCAAAGAGACTAGAATTCCTGCTGGTAAAGATAGTTCTCCTAATACAGTATCTTCATTAGATTGCCGGTTAAGTGTTATTGCTGGGGGATATAGCCTTAAAGTCTCATACAAGATCATTGTTACCTGCAACAACAGCAAATTCATCAATACTTTAAACGTAGATTAAATTCTTTTACCTCCAGCAATAGCCTCTAGTGTTACTAGGATTTTCCCATTGTATCTTAGTCCAGAATCAAAGATATTATCATAGTCCAGTATTTCAAATTCAAGCACTCAAGCAATAGCAAAGCAATCAAAGTACCCATGACATATAAATTTAACCAGCTAATGAGAATACTTACAACTTTGAGATGATTCAATCCATCAAAATCTGGATTTTGATTCCCGAAGACTTGCAAGACTTCTTCTCTGGCCCGATCCTGCCAATCTTGATACCTGCTCAACAACACTAGAGTCCATAGAAGCAAGGCTGACGTAGTTTCTTGGCCAGCAAAATAGAATAACTTGCATTCTTCAATGACTTCCTCAATGCTCATTCCAAAATCCTTGTTTCCATGCTGTTCGATTTCTTTTAAGTTCGATTCCAGCAATATACCAAGTAGGTCCTCATTAATGGTGTCCCCTGCTTTCATTGCCTTCATTCTTTTATCAATAATACCTTTAATAGAGGCCCGAACATCATTTTTTATTTCCTTCATTCTTCTGTTCCTCCTTGTTGGCAAAAATCTTTGAAATAATTTTATGAAAAAGAAAACCAAAACTACATTATTAGATAAGAATGATCAAGGGAATAAATTACCATCCATAAGAGTCAGAATTGATTGCATATCCTAATGAATTATGTAGTTCTGTAATAGGGTACTACACCTACAGTTGGTCCAACTCTTAGGAAGATTAATTTACCTCCAGCCTGGGATATAAACCGAGTGTAAAGCTTCTACAAAATGTTGAGCTTGTTCCGCTTGAAGTTCAAATATCTTTCTACCTTCTTCATAGCTACTCCCAAAAGCTGTCCGAGAGATCACATCACAACTCAATTGCTGAAGGTAAGGCCATACATCTATCTCACGTGAGCCTTCAACTCGAACAATGTCTTCCCATTTGCTCAGCATCTCGTCACTGCTCAAGCAAAAAGATGGAAGCATATGCTGTTCGAGAATGGTGAAATGAAAAGAGGTCAACTTACACTGTTGAAAACACAATCAAGTAGTACACTGATACTGTGTTCTTTCAAAAACAACTTAAATTTTCAAGTGAGATGGTCGACATAACATAAGAGAAGGCAACCGGTCCAGAGTTCAAGCCTCACCATGATATGGTTTACACAAAGCTTGAAAAGAGGGGAAATAGGGAGAGGGGAAGGGCATGAGCAGTGACAAACCTTTAGCTTCTCTAGATGGAAGGCAGGATTGATAATTTTTCTATGTTTGGCCCATTTGTCTTCCTCATGGACGGCTAGTCCTTGTACCAACAAGGAGGCATATGGATTTCCATGAGGCTTTTGATACAGATAGTTTTTGGAAAATACTTCCTTTATTAGCTCAGGGTCCATGATAATCACTTGTGGTCTTGGACCCAACCATACAAAAGATTTTTTTCCTGCAAGCAGATGTTTCAAGATTATTAACTACTTGAACTACAAATTTGGAAATGAACATTTATACGACCAAAAATAATGAATTGGAAAAGAGTCTTCAAAAGGTAAACATAGCAAGGGAAGGAGGGTGATGACAACTCCACAACTCTTAAGTACCTTCCAAGGGAAAGATGCTTTTTGCAATTAGAATAAGGGCAGGTTAATTTGGATCATATTCTTTTTTTTAAATTTTAAATCAGCTTCATTAATCAGTCATTGTTTGACTACTTCACACACGGGAAAATCAATTATTTATTGCTAACAATAAACTGTAACTTCAAAATAACACAATTTGTAATAAACTGCAACTTCAAACACGGAAGGGATGACCATAAATATTTTTTGGCTCTGGAACAGAGGCACAGAACCTTCCCATTCTCTGCACACACTTTAAAAGAAGTACTTTGAGTACACACTGTACATGTTAGCCATAAATTAGAGGCAGTGATTAAGAATTTAAACTTGAAGGTTCGACATTAAAGGTTCTTGGCATTGAACTCATTGTATCTTTAATATTATAGGCTCAGATAGTAATATTTTTGAAATTTAGTAAGTTTGCACATATATATCTATGCTCCGCGTAAAAAATACTGGACTAAGATAAACCCACTACCAAAGAGCTGACATACAATTATACATGGGTTTACCCCCTGACAAAGTGGAGCTCTTTGGTTGGACCATGAAGTTTCCACACAACTATAAGTCTAAGATAAACTACTAAAATTCAAAATCTTGATTAGCTCTTTATCTAAGAGTTGGAAAATTCATGAGAGAAAGAGTAATGACAGAGGTTTTGCGAGAGCCGAGAGACGTACCATATTTCTTGATGATCTCAAGAAAGAAAGACATCATTCTTGGCGCTACATCATCAGACAGGTTCATTGGTTTGGAGAGAGCTTCCATAGCCATTCCACGAAACTCTTTCATGTCCCCATACAAGAGTTTGTAAGAGTTCCCTTTCAGACCTTGTTTCCTCAGCATATTCTCAAACTTCTTTGGTCTGAACCAAACCCAGTTCAATACTCTCCATATACACACTACCAAAGTAAATACTATGGTGGCACAAAATGTTGTTACTATCATTTGAGCTGTTTCCATTTTCACTCACTACTATATGTTTGTTTTGTCCGAGTAAATATAGCTTCTTCACTTTGTTATTTCTATGCTTGCGTTCATATAGGGGTATCATCTACCACGTTGGTGGGGAATAAGAAAATGAAGTTGTCATCAATGACGAGCAAAAATGTAAATATCTGAGGGTTCTTGAAGATTGAGCACGCATAAGGAAACGAACAAAACATTTTTCACCAAGATACAATGAGTGGCTCTGATGTTTCATTTTTATGAAAAATATCTCATTTACTTTTACCGTTTTATCTGGCCTTCTATTTTCCACAAAGGGAATAGTAAAGCATCAACCTAGCAGAATTTAGGAGTTGACTGGGCATAGTTGCCCTCATATTAAAACTAAGACAGAGTTATTGTCATACCAGTTTACATTAATTACAAGTAGTAATTATTGAAACTTTTTTAGCACACTTACATCTAAGAAGATAAGTTGCTCATATCCTTCAAAAATGTCACCATATCCGCGTGGACACTCCAAAAATGCATTTACGTTTGAAGAATCTGGCGCACACTTGGCCACATATATTATTGGAAAGTTGGAACGAGCTAGATAATAAGAAGCAACTTTTATCAACCAAACTATAGTTTGTGGAAAACAAGTGGAACACCATGCTGAGGTTTTGTGGATAATATGGACTGTGGAGCATGTACATAAGATGGAGACAGTTCAAATGAGAACTTCTGTAGGATCATAACCAAAGCCATCTATACTTCTAACATTGCAAAATTTTGAGCTATGCATATTCGAGGACCCCAACCAAATGGAAAATATGTGAGTTTACCCTTTGTTGCACTTGAAATTCCTCCTCTAAATCTCTCTGGGGTGAACTTGTTCGCATCTTCACCCCATACCCCTTTGTATTAGGTGAAAATTGTCGCCTTCGGTCAACACCTCGAGACGGTAGACCGAAGGGAAAACGAGCTGATGCTCCGAAGA
This sequence comes from Petunia axillaris subsp. axillaris, assembly GCA_029990575.1. NCBI lineage: Eukaryota > Viridiplantae > Streptophyta > Magnoliopsida > Solanales > Solanaceae > Petunia > Petunia axillaris. The sequence goes on along the minus strand of JARKNS010000002.1, from coordinate 13,059,164 downwards.
GAAGTAATCGACAAGTTCCAACGGCGCAACCGAAGACAAGTTAGATTTCGGGCTTTGATGACACGTCCTCCTACCCGAACATTAAGGTCAGACAACCGAAGCCTTGAGACAAGGCTTCGGTTACCACCTCGATTCCAGCAGCTTTGCAGCCCACTACTTTGCCCCACTAACTTCTCCATATTGCTGCTCAGATCGTGGGGAATGCACTTGCTGATGGTGGAGAACGTGGGCAAGTCCATTAGGCCTATAAATAGTAGTTCATTTTGCACTATAGGGATCCAGAAATTTGTACTCAAACGCTGCCCAAATTTGTACTCACATCATATATTGAAATACAGTTATATCTTCGCATTTACGTCCTTTTTTGCGTATTATTTCAACTTTGATACGAAGAATTGCTTGTATCCGAATCCAAATTTGATTTGTACACCTAAACTGATTTAGGCCCATACAAATTGGCGCCGTCTGTGGGGATATAAGCAGTAACGCTTTGTTCCAAAGTTCCACATCCGTTCTTTGTCAAAAGTTTGTGATTCAACGTTATGGCTGATAACGATAACAATGGTAACAATAACGACCGGGTTGACGTTCCGCTGAACCAACAACTCATCGCCCCAATGACAACTGAAGAATTTCAGATGTATGTTGTCACCACACTAAGAGCTCTCCAAAGTAAACAGGATGAGCAAGCTAGCATCAATGCCGAATTCCGCGCCTCATTGGAAGTGAGGAATAGCGCTGCCCCAAACAGTGCCCAGCCTTCGGCCCCTGGTGGAGGCATCCCGCCCTTCGTTCCTCCGGGTGCGATAACAGGGGGACCTCACAACGGGGCCGCGTCTGGGGGCTCGGGGAACAACCCAACTGCCACGCCACACTTCGGGACGTTTCCCACCGTGGCGGAAACAACGTCCTCGGTCGACGTTGAAAGAATGAGTAGAGAAATTGAGGCTCGCATTGAGACGCGCGTGGAAAAGCGCCTCGAAGGCTTGCCGGGGATAAATAAGGAGGAAGACGACCTCGACATCGAGCAATACAGGGAGCAGCCTTATAAGCCAGAAGCGGCTCCAGCCCCAACTCCCTCGGGCTTCAAACTCATATTCCTGAAAAAGTATGACGGGACCACCGATCCCAAGGAGCACATAAGAGAGTATATGGCCATGGTAAAGAGCAACGACTTAACAGCTATGCAGCTCGAGTCGATGTTCTTAAAGAAATTTGGTCAGTCGCTAGAGAAGGGGGCACTTCGGTGGTATTTGTGCTTACCGGCGGGGTCAATCTCCTCGTTTAAGGAAATGTCCAGCGCCTTTGTCAAGTCTCACACCGGGGCGCAAAAGATCCTCCAAAGGAAGGAGGACATATGTGAGGTGAAGCAACGGTCCGGTGAACCGCTTAAAGAGTTTCTTGAGCGATTCCACGCCGAACGCATGGAATTGCCTCGGATGGACGATACCTTGGCCATCATTGCATTTGAAAAGGGTATCAATAGTCGCAATTCTGGCGCTGCCGCTGAATTGCGTAAAGAGTTGCAAAAATATCAGGTCCTGACGTGGGAGGATTTGCATAGACGCACTTACTCCAAAATTAGATTGGAGAAAGCGGAGTTCAAGAACCGAGGTTATCATCAACATAACCGAGGTGACTCTTCGAATCGCGTCGAGGCGCCACGAGGTAACTCGAGGGGGAGGTATGAACCTTACACCTCGACGAAGCAGCATGTTAGCCAGAGGTTGGGGAACACCCTCGGTAATTCATACCCAACCTCTCACATAAGCCAAAGGCTCGGGGGGAAGGTTCAACCCAACGTGAACTAAAGAAACCCCTCGAGCTCCGCTTCGGTTCCTAAAAAGGATCTCCCACGGATCCAAGATTATAACTTCAACATATCGACCTCGGAGCTGGTCAATGTTGTCAAGGGGACAGCCGGGGTAAGGATTCCCAAAGATATGAGGACCCCGGCGGACAAGAGAGACCTCAATCTGCATTGTGAGTTCCATGCAGATTATGGCCACAGAACCGAGGATTGCAAAGCTTTGCGCCTCGAGGTTGCCCACCTGCTAAAGAAGAGAGTATTAGTCGACTTCCTCACTGACAAAGGGAAAGACAACTTTTCCAAGAACCGAGGTGATGGACAACCACCTCGAGCTCCACCTCCGGAGAGAGTAGTGAACGTAATAACCGGGGGGTCTGAAGTGAACGGCGTGAACTTCGCCGCAGCCAAAAAATTTGCCAAGCTCTCCATCACTATGGAGAAAAGAACCCGAGTTGGAGGCTCGAGCAAGGATATTGTGTTCGACGACAATGACTGTGATGGGATGATGTTCCCTCATCACGACGCTCTAGTTATCATGTTGAGAATCAACGACTCTGACATCAAAAGAGTCTTGATCGACCCCGGTAGCTCAGTTAACATAATTAGCTACGAGGCTGTTGAGAAGATGTGGTTGAAGGGGGAAGTTGTTCCCAAGTCAAAAGTGTTAGCTGGCTTTAACAACTCCACGGAGAAGATGTTGGGTGAGATCACACTCAAAAACATTCGCCGAGGGGATTACCAAGGAAACACTGTTCCAAGTTATGCCCGAGGATCTAGCTTACAATGTGATCCAGAAGGCCATGGATCCATTCCATGGAAGCTGTCCCCTGCACTCTACATCAAGTGATTAAATTCCCCACACTCGATCGATTAAGGGGGAGCAACGAGTAGCAAGGGAGTGCTATTCGGTTGCGTTAAAGAGTGGAGTCGCCCCGGTTGGGCCAAAACAATAGCAACGACTGGATTCGGGGTCGAGCGGGGAGGATGCCTGAGGAGAAGTCGAAAGGCTTCCAGCTTGTATTCAAGAGCCACGGAAGCAAAAATCCGAGGACTCAACTATTGAAGAGTTGGAGTCTTTCAATCTACTGAAAGATTTCCCCGAAAGGAAAGTGTTTATCGGCTCGGAGTTGGACCCGGGGTCGAAAAAGGCAGTCATAGAAGTTTTAAAGTCCAACCATGATTGTTTTGCCTGGTCACATTCAGACATGACGGGTATCGATCCGGAGATCATGACCCACAAACTGAATGTAGACCCAAAATTTACCCCGGTGAAGCAGAAGAAAAGACCTCAGGCCGGGGTAAAAAAGAAGGCGATCGAGGACGAGACCGCCAAATTGCAAGAAAACGGAAGTGAAATACCCCGAGTGGCTGGCCAATGTTGTGGTTGTACCGAAGAAGAATGGCAAGTGGAGAATGTGCGTAGATTACACTGACCTAAACAAAGCTTGCCCCAAAGACTCATATCCACTACCACAAATTGACAGGTTAATAGACTCCACGGCTGGACATAAACTATTAACTTTCCTGGATGCATACTCGGGGTATAACCAAATTCTCATGGACCCGAAGGATGAAGAGAAGACCTCGTTCATCACAGACCGAGGTACCTTCTGTTACAAAGTGATGCCCTTCGGTTTGAAGAATGTCGGGGTGACATACCAAAGGTTAGTGTGTCGCATGTTTAAAGAGTACATTGGTAAGTCTATGGAAGTCTACATAGACGATATGCTCATCAAATCGATCCGAATGGAGGATAATTTGAATCATCTGAGGGAAGCTTTTGCTGTATTGAGGCAATATGGTATGAAATTGAACCCTGAGAAGTGCGCCTTCGACGTAGGATCAGGCAAGTTCCTGGGTTTTATTGTCTCTGAACGAGGAATCGAAGCCAACCCAGATATAATCAGAGCTATTGAGGAAATCCCCGAAGAGCTAACCGGGGTAAAGGAAGTTCAACTCTTGACTGGCCGAGTCGCTGCCTTGAGTCGTTTCATCTCAAGGTCTTCGGAGCGATGCCACAAGTTCTTCTCTGTTTTGAAAAAGAACAATCACTTCGAGTGGACACCGGAGTGTAAACAAGCGTTGAAAGATTTGAAACAATATTTGGCTAACGCACCGTTGCTTGCCAAGCCAAAGGAAGGAGAGACATTGCTGGTATATTTGGCGGTGTCCGAGGTGTCAGTCAGTGCCTTGCTGGTTCGGGAGGAAGATGGCAAACAGCAGCCCATCTATTATGTGAGCAAGACACTCCTCGATGCTGAGACCAGGTACCCACACTTGGAAAAATTAGCACTTGCTTGAAGTGCACGAAGACGAGTGTGGCAACCACTCGGGAGGAAAGTCCTTAGTGCGCAAGTTGTTAAGAGCTGGGTATTATTGGCCCACAATCAGTGCTGATGTGAAGGCCTTCGTGCAAAAATATGATAAGTGCCAGCGCCACGGACGGATGATCCACCAACAGGCCGAGCCTCTCCATTCGGTGGTATCACCATGGCCCTTCATGAAATGGGGAATAGATGTCGTGGGACCATTGCCCAATAGAAAAGGTGGTATTCGTTTTATCTTAGTATTGACCGATTACTTTACAAAATGGGTGGAAGCGGCGGCTCTCACCGAAGTAAAGCAAAAGCAAGTAATCGACTTCATCAGAAAGAATATCATCTATAGGTTCGGCGCCCCAACAGAAATTGCTTGTGACAACGGTAAACAGTTCATGGATGCAGCCATCACCGATTTCTTCAAGCAATGGGGAATCAAAAGAATTGCCTCGACTCCCTATCACCCAATTGCTAATGGCCAAGCTGAGTCTTCAAACAGGATCATAATTGAAAATTTGAAGAAAAGACTCGACGAGAAGAAAGGTCCCTGGCCCGAGGAGTTGCCCGGGGTATTATGGGCCGTGCGAACAACGGAGAAGAACAGCACCGGTGAGACTCCTTTCTCACTAGCCTATGGCATGGACTCTCTCATCCCCGTAGAAGTGGGCGAACCAAGTCTTCGGTACGCTCACACAGCCGAAGACGCTAACCAAGAGGCAATGCGCATTGAGCTAGACTTGCTCGAAGAGAAGAGGGAATTAGCTTTGGTTCGACTTGTTGCCCAAAAAAGACAGATCGAGGCTTACCTCAAAAGGAAAGCTAAATTTAGAGACTTCAAGGTTGGAGATTATGTGTTGAAAACTGTGAACCAATCAACAAAGGAGGATAACGGGGGAAAGCTTATTGCAAATTGGGAAGGACCCTATAGAGTCAAAGAAATCATTGGAAAAGGCTCTTATCAAATTGAGTCTCTTCAAGGAGAACCCGAACCTCTGAATTGGAACATCTCCAATCTGAAGCGATACTACTTTTAGCCGAGGTAAATATCTTTCAGTTCTTTTTTAATTAAAATAGCCTCGAGCCGAATGACGCTCCCATGGCATTTATAAGAAATGTACTAACTTGCTCCCCGTTCCATCTTTTTGCCTGACCTTTTCAGGAAGCGAACCGAACCATTTCCAGTGCTCGGATCTTCATCAAGATTCAGAACCGAACACTGGGGGGGAGAAAGAAGGGTTGAGAACGAGGTCGACATCGAGCCTCCCAACCGAAGCTTATCTATCCGCCAACTGGGGACTTACACCCGAGGATTAGATTTAGTACATTGTAAATTAGCTCGATAGCGGCGTGATCAATTTGCTTTTATTAAAAGTGTTTTTTCTACCCAAAGTCCGTTTCGACTTGGTTTCATGTAAACAGCCTTTTTCGGGCTCGTGGATATCAATAAAATGACTTTGGTTTCACTCATATAAAATGACTTTGGTTCCATTCATTTTATCTATGTAAACCCTGCACACTGAAGCTGCACAATGCATCGACTCGAGGGCGAGACATCGTCCTAAGTTTGCATCGATCAAATTTAGTTAAGTCTTGCAAGCATATCATTTATTTTCAAAGTGTTCGGTATATATGAAAAGCCAACACGCGAAGCTCACAAAGCAAAGAAACAAATAGTCTTTCATTAAAAGCCCGGTGGCTGAGATTATCTACATCCAAAAATGACCCGAAGATCCAAAACATAAGCATGAAAGCCCGAAGGCTAATATCCAAAAAGGCACGAAGGCCCGAAAACAAAGGAAAAACATCAAAGTATTTGAAAAATACAAAGGCTACGCCCCATCGGCATCTCCACTGCCCTCTTCGGCGCTATCGCCTTCTTCATCATCTGATCCTTTGCTCGAAGGGAGTTCATCCACAATCTTTTGAGCCTCGGCAGCAGCTTCCCTTGCCTTGACAATTTCGTCCTCAAGCACGATCTGCCCGGCCTGAACCTGTTCAAGTGCGCTAAGCCTGGTTTTGACAACGGCCCATGTTTCTTCAAACTTTGCCCTTGTTGCCCTAACCTCGGCTCGCTCATTAAGGTATGCGATTCTGCCTTCGAGCTTGGATACTTTGCCCCGAAGGGCTGGCACTTAATCCACTTGGCTTTGCAGCTCAATGAGTTTGGCGTTATACTCCCCAAGCTTGCTACGATACTTCTCGCCTGCTTCAAGCACTTCGGTCTTGGCTCTGAAAAGTTCGGCCTCAAGGCGGGCGTTTTCAAGGCTCAACCTCGAGCGCTCAGCAGTGAACTCATTTGTCGCAGCATGGACACGAGCTTCGGCAGACTCCACAGCTACGCGAAGATCAGCCCCAGCTTTCGCCGAGGCTTCATTAGCGCGTTCCAGCTCATTGTTCAGAATTATGAATCGAGTCTCTAACTCGGCAACTTGCCCCTTGAGAACCTTCTTCTGGTCGTCCCAAGCGGCAGCAGCTGCTTGAAGTTCTTTAGTTCGGTCGCGCTCAAGGTGAACAGCTTGCAGTGCGAGGACCAAACTCTGCGTTTAAAACACGATATCAGAACCCGCAAAATAGTAAGATCAACCATGTAAAATGCACACTAGAACTTACCCGAAGAGCTGAAGCGGCGGAGATGCCCATCAAACTCATGGGGCTGAGGTTCCGAAGGGCATGTGCTTCGGCAGGGCCAAGTAAGCCATCAAGGGCCATGATATCCTCTTTCGTGGCATCTAGCAAGTTAGCATCGGGATATATCTCCAAAGCTCGAGATGCGATGTTGGTAGGCTTCGGCGAGGCTCGAGAAGCTTTAACCGTGCTTTTGATCAGGCCTTCACCCACTTTAGCCTTGCCTTTTTGCTTTGCAGCTTCTTGGTCAGACTCCTCCACATTTATGACCTCGGTCGTCCCACCAACTTCGAGCTTCGCTTCAGGAATGTATTCGGAGGCTAGATCTGGCCTCTCCTCGGGGACCAAAGGGGGGAGCTCTTCATCGCTGGGTACGTCGACAAGTCCCCGACGCTTTGTGATCAGTGCTTCAGCAGCGGGAGCAGCAGCCTCTTCTACCCGAGGTCCTTTCTCTTTGGCCGCCCGCTTCGAAGTGACCCTTTTTCTTTTAGCACCTGGGGAAGGAAGGGAAGCAACTTGTTTAACATAAGTGTGTGTGGTGGTGAAAACGCAAGAAAATCGACCCAAGAAAACTTCTTCACCTTGTAAGGTCCCCGAGCTAGATAAACCCTTGGTTTTTTCATCAATGAGCCGCTTCGCCAGGGTCGCCATTTGGGCAACGCCCTCGGCGATGTTGAGCACTGTCCTCTCTTTTTTCTTCTTCTCCTTCTTGCCTCTTTCCTCTCCTCCCGCCTCGACGTCCATTTCTGCCTCCTCTTCCTCGTCGGCGTCTCTCATAGCCTTGCTTGGAAGACCTGCATGAATGAATCAAACCAAAAGAGAAATTAAAACCCCAATGGCTCGAAGTAAGTCTAAGAAGCCGAAGTTGTCAGCGACTTACCATACCTTTTACACGCCCATCGGTTCTCTTCCAAACCGGCCAACACCATTCATTGCCGCTCGGGGAGTACCTTCGTTTGCATAACCTCGGTAACCCATTAGAGGAGATTCCTTGGTGGGTTAACTAAAACCTTTTCAGCTGTAAACCGAGGATGAAAGGGTAAGCAATAGTTATGATAATCTAAAACCGAGAGAAGAACGGAAACGGGCACTTACGTTGAGCATTCCATACTTTGGGAAAGCCAGGCTCGGTTGAAAACAGCCTCGTGGGGACGAGCACATATCGATCGTTCCAACCTCGATCCCCATGGTCCTCACTCTTACTCAAAATGGCGTAAGAACCTCGAGGCAGAAGAGCAACTACCCCGGCTTTGTGAAAGTAAGGAAAATAGAGTGAAATTAAGTGTTGAAAAGTGAAAGGCAAACCAGCTTTGTTACTCAGATACTCGAGGGCTTGGACAACCCTCCAAACCCCGGGCCCAAGTTGGGCTAGACAGAGATTATAAGACCTGCAAAATACATCGATGATAGGATGTACTGGCAAGTTGAACCCTATGGTGAAAGGGTAGGTGAAAACCGAAGAATACCCTTCAACATGCGTAGACACTGCCGAGCCAGGCGCGAGGATCCTGATCTCCACCTCGGGCCCCCAACGACAATCAGCCCGAACAGATTCAAGCCTCTCTTCGGTTATGATACTAGGCGTGATATGGACGGTAATATTCCTCTTTTTCCCCCTTTTGGGCATCTGATTGGGCGTGAACCTTTAAATCCTTGTCGTTGTTGAAACTAGAAGGAATCACCAATCGAGGGTCGATCTCGACCTCGAGAGGAATTTTCCTCTTCGATTCCTTTGACGGCCCAGCCTCGGTCTCGCCTCTGGGATCACTTGTCCCACTCACCTCGGCGACGCCTACCGAGCTGCCCACCTCCTTGGCACTGGTGATGTCATCACCTCCAACGTCACCTTCATCCCCCTCGCGATCGTCATCGCCTATGTCATGCCCCGCATGTAGACTCACTTCAGCCCTATCACGGCCAGCCCTTTCCTTCCGCCTCTTGGGAACAGGAGCGGCAGACGTGGCTTCACCGCCACCACTCGCTTCAACCACCTGCAGTGGTGGCACGGAAACTATAGCCTCATCATTCATGGCCATGGCAGCGAAACGCTCTGCCCTTTCACCAGAGTCGCTTGAGCCATGGCCAGAATTAGTAGCGGAGACAGTAGCAGACATGATGATAGTTAAAGAGGAAAAGCGTTGGAGGCTGTGAGATTAAATGCAGAAGGAATTGATGCAATGGCAACTGTAAAGTTTTGTTTCTTCTTCTGATCGAAAATTTCAAGTAAAGAGAAGGAAGGCAAAATGGCGTATTTATAATGATCACACACGTGCAAGTGGAAAAAGTTAATGATGACTGAAACGTTGGAGAAAACAAAAAGACAGCGTGACCGTTCAGAGACCTATCAAGAGCCGCCACGTAATGCGGAACGGCGACCCGATAGATGTGCGATTTTTAAAATTCGTGGATAGGGTTTTGCCACGTCAACTTCCCGCTTAAATTCATTCCACTCCTCGGCGACTTCGACGTCTATCGAGGAGTGGGGGGACTATCTGTATTGGGTGAAAATTATCGCCTTCGGTCAACACCTCGAGACGGTAGACCGCAGGGAAAACCACCTGATGCTCCGAAGAGAAGTAATCGACCTTGTGATTGAGTCACCGAAGTCAGGTTCCAACGGCGCAACCGAAGACAAGTTAGATTTCGGGCTTTGATGACACGCCCTCCTACCCGAACATTAAGGTCAGACAACCGAAGCCTTGAGACAAGACTTCGGTTACCACCTCGGTTCCAGCGGCTTTGCAGCCCACTACTTTGCCCCACTAACTTCTCCATATTGCTGCTCAGATCGTGGGGAATGCACTTGCTGATGGTGGAGAACGTGGGCAAGGCATATAAATAGTAGTTCATTTTGTACTATAGGGATCCAGAAATTTGTACTGAAACGCTGCCCAAATTTGTACTCACATCATATATTGAAATACAGTTATCTCTTCGCATTTACGTCCTTTTTTGCGTATCATTTCAACTTTGATACGAAGAATTACTTGTATCCGAATCCAAATTCGATTTGTACACCTAAACTGATTTAGGCCCATACACCATTCATCATGATGCAATAAGAGCAGAGGTAAAAAGACTAGCACATCTGACTGTATACATAATTCTCCTAATATAGTGTTCTTTTTTACATCGGGCAATTCCCATTAGCCTTAAAGACTCATACAAGATCATTGTCACCTACACCAATAAAAATAAGTCAAGTAAAATCATACTATTATCAATGGCTAGATGTGGCAAATGAGCGGATTGGATCAAACTTGAGCTTGTTAAAACCGATCAGATGCATAAACAGGTTAAGCCAATAAATGCATCCTAACCTATCCCGTTAATACATACTCCGTACTTAATATTTTCCATCTATGCCCATGACTAAGAAATGAACCAATTAATTACAAGTACTTACAATTAACTTTGAGATGATTTAATCAATCAAAATCTGGTTTGTGATCTCCAATGACTTGCAAGTTGCAATACCTCTTCTCTGGCCTGCGCCTGCCAATCTTGATACTTGCTTAACAATACTAAAGTCCATAGAAGCCCAGATGATGTGGTTTCATGAGCAGCATTATAGAATATTTTGCATTCATCAATGACTTCTTCAATGCTCAGTCCAAAATCTTTGCTTCCTTTTTGTTCCATTTCTTTAAGATTAGATTCCAAAAACATACAAAGTAGGTCCTCATTATTTGCTTCTCCGGTTTCCATTGCCTTCACTCTTTTATCAATAATACCTCCACCCTGGGATATAAGTCGAGCGTGTAGATTATACATAACACTGAGATTGTTCCCTTTGAAGTTCAAATATCCTTCTACCTTCTTTGTTACGGGGTTCATTCCAAGAAGTTTAATACTAAAAACTAGTATAAGTTTAACAATTGAATCATTAAGTTTAAACTTTGAATACATCACTGTACTCACTTATCTATCTATTGCCCCTATATTGTTTGCATCAAAAGAAATAAAAAGAGGTGAAAAAGGGGCACCGACAGATACTCTTTCCATTCTAATTTATGTAGCAGCATTTTCTAATTAGTCTGTTTTAAAAAAAATGACAGTATTCTACATTTGTTAACAATTTAACTTCAAAATGAAAAGTGAGATTTGACGATTTTTCTATATTTGATTCATTTGTCTCCCTCTTGGCTTACTAGTCCTGGCAGCATTATTTAGAAGTATGGATTTGGACGAAACTTTGGATACATTTTATATTTGGAGAATACTTCACTTATAAGCTCAGGGTCCATGAGAAGGACCACTGGTTTTGGACCCATCCGTACGGACGATCTTTTCCCTGCATATTGCAGCACCAGATTATATATTTATCCAACCAAAAAAATATGGATTCAAACATAGTGAACACGTCAAATTTTAAGAAATACAAATGCATTGAGCATTAAAAGATGTTATTTAATCGAAGTTGCAACCGGAAATTCTACAAGTTCTACATGAAATTTATTTTAATGAACTCTAACAAGACACCACTTACAAATACCGAATTATAGTTTGCGGAAAATAAATGGGGCACCATACTCAGGTAGAATGGTTGCTATGTACCGATGAGCATGCGTATAAGATGGAGACAGTTCAATAGAGAAGCGTTGTAGGATCATAGACAAAACCAACTTTGCTTCTAACGTGGAAAATTTTTGCCCAATGCATATTCGAGGACCCCATCCAAAAGGAAAAAAAGTGACTTGACCCTTTGTTGCACTTGACACTCCTTCTCTAAATCTCTCTGGCTTGAACTTCTTTGCATCTTCACCCCATATCTCTTCATCATGATGCAATAAGATTACTGGCAAAGAGACTAGAATACCTGCTGGTAAAGATAGTTCTCCTAATATAGTATCTTCATTGGATCGACGGGTAAGAATTATTGCAGGGCGATATAGCCTTAAAGTCTCATACAAGATCATTGTCACCTGCAACAATAGCTAATTCATCAATATTTTAAACATAGTATTATAAAAATGTCATAAAAAATGACCCACTTCGAAACATCTTGCTGTATAAACTATTCTGACGCTGGTCCTTCCAAACTGTCAGCAAAGTATGTCATCAACAATTCGTCCTTTTCAATGCCCCTCATTTTGTTAAGGTAGATATTCACGTGGATCCTGGATCACTTTGTCCAATGTACGGATTAAATTTGGGCACAACAAAACCTTCTCATTTTGTTAAGGTAGATATTCACGTGGATCCTAGATCACTTTGTCCAATGTACGGATTAAATTTGGGCACAACAAAACCTTCAAGCAATGACACATGAGAGAACAAACACATGTCTTTATATGAAATATTGGTTTTACCCCCTTGCCCTTGTATGTTTTTCACCGTATGCTCCAAACTTTTCAAGCAAAATCATTCTCTTCTGTTTTTCCCAACCTCTCGATATCAGCATGTGATTCTGGGTGGTGTCCTTGATCATACGACTCGGTTTGGCGGCACACATTACTCTGAGCTTGGTCAAATTGTTGATCACGGGCTCTTAACTGTGGGTCACTGTTCGATCTTTGAAAAGTGTGTCCTGCAAGAACGGTGAATGCTGTGGTAGGAATTTGGGGTTAGCCAGGTTGCCATGTTGTGGGAATTATGCCCCAGGTTGTACAGTAGAAGGTCCGGCTGCATTGTCAGCTTCCAGATGTGGACCAAGTCCCGGAGGGTGGCATTTGGGGTTAGCCATGCTGTCTATGTTGTGGGAATTGTGCCCCAGGTTTTTACAGTAGAAGTTCCGACTGCATTGTCAGTTTCCGTATGTGGACCAAATTCCGAAGGGTAACAGGGTCTCCTATCACTGTGAATTGCCCTTGCCCTCGTGACTGGGTATTTAATGACCAAAGTTAATGAATTGAAAAGTTTTCAAAAGGTAAACATAGCAGGGGGAGAAGGGTAATATTCTGCTATTAGAAAAAGGCACGTTTTGCTATTAGAATAAAGGCAGGTTAATTTGGATCATATTCTGTTTTTAAATCTTATATCAGCTTCATTAATCAGTCATTGTTTGACTACTTCACACACGGGAAAATCAATTATTTATTGCTAACAATAAACTGTAACTTCAAAACAACACAATTTGTAATAAACTGTAACTTCAAATACGGAAGGGATGACCATAAATATTTTTGGCTCTGGAACAGAGGCACAGAGCCTTCCCATTCTCTACACACACTTTAAAAGTACTTTGAGTACACACTGTACATGTTTAGCCATAAATTAGATGCAGTGATTAAGAATTTAAACTTGAAAGTTCTAACATTCAAGGTTCTTCTCATTGAATTCATTGTATCTTTAATATTATAGGCTCAGATAGTAATATTTTTGAAATTTAGTAAGTTTTTATATATTTATCTATGTTCCGCATAAAAAATACTGGACTAAGATGAACCCACTACCAAAGAGCTGGCATACAATTATACTTGGGTTTACCCCTAACAAAGTGGAGCTCTTTGGTTGAACCATGAAGTTTCCACACAACTATAAGTCTAAGATAAACTACTATAATTCAAAATCTTGATTTGCTCTTTATCTAAGAGTTGGAAAATTAATGAGAAAAAGAGTAATGACATAGGTATTAATAGAATAGACATTTTCTTGGTAGGTAACAGAGCCAATAGTGGACCAATTCGGCCTGAATCCAGATTAGTCAACACAAGTTGGTATCGGATACTAAATGGTAAAACTAATTAAAAGTAGTAATTAATAATTAAAAAAATTACGCCACAAATCATCACGAGTAAATGAAATGAATGAAGGATTTTTGAAACATACTCCATCCGGTCCACTTTATATAATTTTTTAGTATTTTTTCTTAGGTCCAAAATATTTGATTTTTTCAAAAACTAAGATGATATTTCTTTTGACTTTTCAAAGTTATCCTTGTTAATAAATTAAACACATAAAGCTTGTTAATTTAGTAAATGACATCTTTAATTAATACTAAAAGATGGATTCCTTGGTCTGTGTAAAAACAGTCAAAACATCAAATAATATGAACCGGAGGGAGTACCATATTTCTTGATGGTTTCAAGAAAGAAAAGGGCCAATCTGGTGCTATATCATCAGACAAGCTCATAGGCTTGGAGTATGCTTCCTTATTCATTCTAGAAACCTCTTTCATGTCCCCATACAAAACTTTGTACGAGTTTCCTTTTAAACCTTGTCTTTTCAATAACTTTTCCAGCTTCTTTGGTCTGAACCAGGCCCAGTTCACCACCTTCCATACTACTTACTTAGTAAAGTAATTAGTATGGCAGCACAAGTAACAGCTGCTACTTTAATTTGAACTCTCCATAAGAGTAATTATGTCCCAGTACAAATTAATTATATAGATCTATCATGTTTGTTGGCAACACGTTAGCTGTAAAGAAAAGGAGTTAAATTAAATATTCTACAGACCATGACCTAGGGCTTAGAACTATAATCCAGTATAACATGTCCATGGATAGTGTTCATTAATTTCTTCCCCTGCTTATTATTATATAGATCTATCATGTTCGTTGGCAACACGTAACCTGTAAAGAAATGGAGTGGTCCCGCACCTCTCCACTTTGCTTTTTTTCTCTAATTGGAATTTAAATATTCTACACGAGTTAAATAAACAAATTGATAAACCATGACCTAGTGCTTAGAACTATATAAAATAATACAGTATAGAATCCAGCTCCAAAATGGCTTGTTTTTTAAATTTTTGTACAAAAATGGGTTGCCCAACTAAAAAGTTAGTATATCTAAAAAGTTAGTATATCGGCATTACTTCCGCCGACTTACAACAGTTGCTAGACGGCGCAACTGAAGAAACTAACCGAACAAATTTTTACACAAGTCGGCAGTACAAATACCTACTTACCATAGTTTTTTGATGACTCCAGAAAGCTTACTTGCTCGACGAAGGCTTCATGGAGTAGGCTAAGGAGGAGTCCTGCATAGAGGATTCTTGAGCAGGATTTCTGAAAAGAAAGAAAAGCTCTCCAACTATACTTAAAAGAAAGTTGAAAGTTGAGAAAATTAGAGGACAGATACATGATTACGTTGAAATGTAGTAATATATTTCACATATTTTTACCTAACATTACTTTCCATATATGAGCAAAACTGATTGATGTTATAGAACCCCCACATGCGGTCTTAGAACATATTATTATTTGGATGGAACAATTATGCGGTAGACCTAACAAAAAAAAAATTGGATAGGAAAGTATCTTACTAATTTGTGATCAGAATTCTACTTAGGATGATGGCAAAACTAAAGCCGATATCGCAAGTATAGAAAAGCCATGGTAAGTAAAAATTTGTTCCGTTAGTTTCGTCAGCTGCGTCGTCTACCAATTGTTTTAAGTCGGCGGAAGTAATGCCGATATACCCCATTTATTAACTTTTAAGTTGGTCAACCTATTTTTGCACAAAAACTAAAGAAACACATCATTTTGGCGCCGGATTTCAGTATACTATGTCACATGCTCAAGAAGGAAGCAGCCCTTAATGGACGGAGCGTGATTGATTTTAAAAAATAGTCATTGTTTTCTCTCTTAAAAATAATCATTGTTTAATCTCTTCTCTTCTTCTCTCATCAGAATCAAGAGTGAAGAAATTATATTTGGAACACTAAATTTATTTTACATGATCAAAAGATGAGTTTAGTGCTTAAATTGAAAATTTGACTTCAACCATCACACGACTACTTATAGTTCGAAATGATACATGGAAATTCAATCTCAAGGCCAGATGCAACATCCATTAAGTTAAAGTTTGCGCATAAGCAGTGGAGCACCATACTGAGGATGAATAGTCACAACAGCAAATGGAGCATGTGTATAAGATGGAGAGAGCTCAAAGGAGAACTTTTGTAGTATCATAGCTATTGCCATTTTTGCTTCTAACATTGCAAAGTTTTGTCCAATGCAAATTCGAGGTCCACCACCAAATGGAATAAATGAGACTTGTCCTTTTGTTGCCTTTGACACTCCTTCACTAAATCTTTCTGGTTTAAATTCCTTAGCATCCTCACCCCATATTTCTTTATCATAATGCACTAAGACTGTGGGTATAATCAGTATCATTCCAGCAGGGAGATTTAACTCCCCCAATTTGACTTCTTCTTTGTTCATTCTACCAAGTGTTGGTAGTGCCGGGAATAGCCTTAACGTCTCGTACAAGATCATTGTTACCTACAAAAAGAATAAAGCATAAATTGGAAACAGGTTTGGTCAAAATGGATCACGACTCAACTCGCCTAAAAATTGCTTGGTTCATACTAACTTGGGTCAAGGTAGATCAAATAATAGGTCATAATTGAACTCGTCCAACGTAGTCCAACCTCACTTATTCCTTTTTAAGCTTGCTTCGTGAGAAAAGAATTTGAAAGCTAAAATAGTTTTCTAAATTCATTGTTTAAGTTCTCCTAAATGTGCATAATTCCTAATAGCTTACTCATGAAGTATGGAATTGATAAAAAGAAGCTGTGAGAAGTACTTACAATTTTCAGGTGAGCTAATCCTTCTAAATCTGGTTTATTACTTTTCCCAAAGACGTGAAAAACCTCCTCTCTGGCAAGTGCTTGCCACTCTGGATGTAGGCACAACAAAATCATTGTCCATACGAGCAACACTGAAGTTGTCTCTTGGCCAGCAAAATAAAATAATTTGCACTCTTCAATCACTTCTAAAGTAGTCATTCCAAAATCTTTACTTCCATGTTGTTCTATTTCATTCAAATTAGATTCCAATAATATGCCTAACAAATCATCATTACTAGTGATCTCCCCTCCTTTCATTGCCCTCAATCTTTTGTCAATAATATGCATTATCGTTGTTTGAATTGTCTTTTCGATTTCCAACATTCTTTTGTTCCTTCGAGTAGGCAAGAACCTAAAAGAAAATTTAAGTAAATTAGAAGAGTAATTTAGTGTAAAGTTTAACTTAGGTGCACTGACAATGTATAATATTCGATAAAAAAAGATTAAAATATATACCTTGATCCTGGTATATAAACCGAACGTGCTGCTTCAATGATATGCTCAGCTTGTTCTTTCTGAAGTTCAAATACTGCTCTTCCTTCTTCATAGCTACTCCCAAATGCTGTCCGGGAAATGACTTCACTTGTCATTGTTTGAAGATGTGGCCATACATCGAGCTCGAATGATGTTTCTTTTGGAACAAATTCCTCCCATTTGCTTAGCATTTCACTACAACACTGATGAAATGCTGGCAGCATATACTGTAGTAGTATTAAACTATCGAGTCAAAATAGTGTAATCAGGAGGGTTAAACTGCAACTAAACTCAAATACATAAAATCAAATTTTAATATCGCGAATTATGTAAAATTTGGAAGAACTTAAGCTAATAATGTATGGAAAATATATCAGCTTTCAAAAATATTTTTTTGAAATAGCAAAATGAAAAGGTTTGGAGTTTGGTCATGTTGGGTTGATTGAGCTATGACTCATCTTGACCCAACTATGTATCATAAACCGTTTATTTATCGACACGCCCGAGCTCGGCCCAGTCCACACATTTGTCACCTTTTAACATGTATATATATGTTGAGAACTTCATAACGTTTGAGATGTCCATATGCAAGCTTAAGACAAAAGCGCGAGAATTAGTTTAACCTAAATAGATGACTCTTTACACAAATAGCCGGTCATATTCAATGTGTACATTTCATAGTCGGTATATATAGATGATATATGATTATATACATATGACCTAATTTTTGTTTGTACTGTTGGGTGGTGGCTATTTAGGCTAATTTCTCTAAAGAGAAAAATAAGTTACCTTTAACTTCTCAACATGGAAGGCAGGTTTGATGATTTTTCTGTGCTTGGCCCATTTGTCGTCCTCATGGGCAAAAAGACCTTGAGCCAACAACTTGGTGAATGGATTGGGGTGATCTTGCTTGTGATACATATAATTCTTCGCCAAAATCTCCTTTATATGTTCTGGTTGTGAGATGAATACAACTGGATAAGGGCCTAGCCAGATAAAAGAATTTTTACCTGCGAGTAATCAATACTATTGTGTTAGAAAAAGATCTGGCTTTACGATTTCAAGTGAAGTAAAATATATGGATTGAAATGTTACAACGGAATCTCTATATTTTTATTAGGTGTTTGGCCCTAAATACCAATTTTTTTTTGAAATTTTTTTTTTAAAAATAAGTTGACTAATTGTATTTTTAAGTTAAAGTTGTAGTACAAATGCATTAAAAGTTGAAATTTTGTGAGTAGTGATTTTTTTTTTTTTTTAAAAAAAAAAGACTAATAAAAGTGATTATTTGATTTTTGAATTTTAATAATCCACAAAAACTTACAAGTTTTTTATGGCCAAATGCCTTTCGAGATTTCTTTTTTATTATGCATTCTACAACTTGTTAGTATATGAATTAAATATAAACCCTTGGTGAAACTTATGTACATTTGGAAATTTATTTGGACCGATCTGGTGTCTCACTAACATAGAGTATGCCAACTTTTAATAAAGTTATGTGGGAAATAGACAGATTCTATGTCGTTGTCACAGTTTTAACTCCAATAAGAAAAGTTTAACATCTTCCCTTAACAGGATAAGCTCCTAACTAGTTGCACAAGCTAAGTCAGGGAAACTCCTACCAAAAGTCAAGTCTTGTTGCTAGTAGGATCTGGCGATTTTCATGAGCTTTTACCGACGGAGGCTAAAAATTTGAGACTTCAGATCTGATGGGGTTTGAAACTATGACAGCAGCGCCAATAATATCCTATTTCTATATATCTCCCAAGTTTTACATAAAAGAATCTAGAGAAGAAACGTACCATTTTTGTTGATGGCGTCAAGGAAAAAGGGGATGAGCCTTAGGGATATATCATCGGAGAAATTGATAGGCTTAGACTTGGCTTCTATGATGCTATTTGTTAACTTGTTCAGATCTCCATAGAGTAACTTGTAAGGATTTCCCTTGAAACCTCTCTGTCTTAAGCACTTCTCCAAGTTCTTTGGTCTAAACCACGCCCAGTTCAACACTCTCCATGTATAATACACCACTAAAACTGCAACACATAATACTGCTGTTGCTATCATGTTATACATGAACATCACCATGAAAGGCTTCTCTCCTGATCAATACTTTCGCCTATAAATATGAAAAACAAGAGGGAAGATACATATATAAGAGGCTTTCATGTTCTTTGGACTTTTCTATGTTTTGAGTAGTAGCATTGACGACAAAATTAGGTATTTCATTTATTATCCTATTATAATTTGTTTGTTAGGATGACAAGTAATACACGAATAATAAGACAAAAATTAATAATAAATAAATTATTTCTTGTTTCGTGTTTGGTACATTATGTTAAAATTTTAGATGTAAGATATCATTTGAAATATTAAATTATTTTAAATTAAAATGAAATGATTTTATAGTTGTATCATTTGATCCTTGACTTTTATTGGGTTTTAGGGGAAAAAGGAGGATGACTTAGTTCTTTTGATCCTTTCTCCTTGTATAGGTATTAGGTCATAGATGAGTTAATTATTATGCTATGTTGCTCGTGTGATAAAACAATATCCAATTAGTTGTACATGATTAAAAGTACCAACTAAATATTGGCTAATTTAATGTCAAATTTTCAATACCATGATTATTTTAAAACCCTCGTTCCAAACGAATAAGATGTTTAATCATCCAATTGGTCTTGATCGAGTTGAGCTTAAGGATTTTTATAGCAGGAGAGAGGAAGATTATATGGATAACTTGGACATTGGACGAATAGCCACATTTTAGAGCACTGAATGTTCACGTCTAAACATTTAAAGTGTTAGAAGAATAGGTACAAGTACCGTACAACACCTCAAAGTCAAACTTCAGGAAAATTCACGAATTTTATGTCAAATTCTCATGACAAAATACTGCTTGAAGTTAAAAGAATTTCAAGAAATAAATAGTGGAGTTTGTGAACTTTTGAATTATTACATGAAATTCAGGATTTTTTACTTTAAATTTTAGTATTTTGTCATGATACTTTTGAACTTAAATCTAGTAAAATATACTGAACTCAAGCGAATGTGATATTCAACTAAACTTTCAGTGCCGCAGGATTTTTAGTAAGTAGTGTCACTTCGAAATTGACACATTGATAAATTTTAAAGATCCGTATTTAACTTTTCAAATCAATGATTTTATTGTTAGCCTATTATTCCTATTGTATAGTTGTATATTTTTATAATTAATTTTGGCAAGTAGTGATGTCTGGCACATGTGGCTTTAAACCTCTTAAATTTGTTGAAGGTTGCAATTATCAATCCCTACAAACACTTGACATTTTTCATTGAATAAATATTCAAAACGTGTGATTAAAAGTAGATAGAATTCGAGTAGATAGAATTCGAGCTCCCGTAGAACAAACGGGTGCATAACCATTGCACTACTAACACTTCATGTTTCAAGCAGTGTCCCATAAGGTAATTTCGCCCCCGAAAACTTTGCTATTATGGCTACTGGTCGATCAGCGCTCAAAAAGGTTGCTTCCGGCCTAAATTTCACAGAAATATGTGAAACAAGTGAGTCACAAACACAAAAAAATCACTGCGTGCCCTCTATTAGGAGTGGTTTTGTAAATTGTCCGCGCTAAGGAATGTTTTAGCAAAATATCCTTATTTAGCCCGGAGCCAAGACTTCAAGGCAAAATTTTTATAAGTTTGGCAATTGGCTATACCTCAAGGGCAAGTGTTGTTATACCAATACTTCAAGTTATATGACAAGAATGCAGGGAAAGACTGGAAGGAACAAGTCTTGGCAATTGCCAAGACTTACGATGAAGTGCGGCAAGTGTTGCATTTTGCTAGCACTTGAAGGGCATATGTTGGCGAATCGAGCAGGGTCAAAGGCAAGTCTTGCCTTTTGCCAAGACTTACGGCCAAGTGCGATAAATATTGCCTTTTGCCAACACTTGAAGGGATAAGTGTTGAAAAGTGTAGAAGTATAAAGGCAAGTCTTAGCCCCAACCTAAAAATTTGACATGGGTATTTTTATCCAAATTTTTTTTATTAAACTTAATGGGGAATTTTTCCAAAATCTCTATTAATACGGGCGAAAGGAAAATAATTGCTTATGGTGTCATACTTGCAAATCAGCCGGCGCAAACCATAATATGACCCAACATGATAGGGCTTTAAATGGCGGAAAAGGCCCAATATAATAAGGTCCAAACTCAAAACCAAGAAAACGAACCAAAACAAACATTAATAACTTCAAGCTAGCGTTTGGTAATAAATTTGGAAATTTGAGTTGCTAAAGTTGAGTTGAAAAAAAAAAAGAATTTTTGAAATTTGAAATTGTGTTTGAACATATATTTTACTTGAAAAAATATTTGAAGATTAGTGAGTGAAATATACAAAATTTCTCAAAAAATCCCAAAAAATGGTCTTGGTCACTTTTTGATTTTTGGGAGTTTTTGCTCCAAATTTTGGTCAAATGCTATAGACAAATAATTTTTCTCCCAAAAAATCTCTTAAAAAAGGAGCTAAACTTCCCTATCAAAACAAACATTAATAAACTGAATCAAGCCAATAGTTTTACTGTTTTATTTAGGTTTTGCTAAACAGTTTTACAAATTTCAAGCAGACAAATAAAACCGAGCTTTATAGAAAGTATATCAAACTGACATTAGTTAAAAAATTAATTAGAACAGGGTAATCTACACTATAATTGATATTCGATATGCCAAGGCCCTAATTCAATTATGATCCACTCCTCTTATGGTTTTTATGATCCATTCCCTGTTAATTTGCGACCACTCGATTCGTAAAACATTTCAAATGTCTGAGAGCAGTAAGAGAAACAAACCATTTAACAAGCCATCGAAACAGTAGCATCTTAAATAGAAAACATAATAAAATACAATCTTTAATTCCAGAAAAGTAGAAATCATAATAAACCCTGCAACAAAAGAACTACTGCTATAAAAAAGAAGAAGAAAAAAAAAGAGATAGAGAAAATAGTAATCATCTTGGACCAGCTTGTGGACTCAAATCATTTTATCCACTTATTATTGTCCCGGACATGAATTCCTTATTTTTATAGAGCTAATAAAACATTATAATAATATTTCATTTTATTAAATAGAAAACATAATAAAATTCAATCAACTCCAAAAAATAGAAATCATAATAAAATAAAGCTTGCAACATGCTTAAGAACTATAAAAAAAAATACAAACTATATATAGGACTACTAATTATTCACTGGACCAGCTGTAGACCCACTCATTTTATCCCGTAATTATCTTATTCTTATCATAAGTTACGCCCCAACGGAATTCATCCTTCTCGTCTCTTTCATAGAAAGTGTAAGCCTTGAGATTTCCATCAATTTCAAGGCGAAGGTATGTCAAAGTGGTATTGTAATTAGTAAATGCCATAACATGAGAACTTCTCGTTGTTGACTTAGCCAATCTATAGTCCAACTTCAGCCTTTTATTCCCACTGTTCAATTTTACTGATTCCAAACTGCTATTTCCAAGATCAAACCAAGCTAATTCCACATCAAGTTTCGTTTTGTTATAGATACCAAACAATTTTGGTTGCACTACCAAACTGTAAGGCCCATTTGCATTCTTTTTAACCGAGGCCCGGCTCACGAGCTTATTCGGGCCCGATAATCGAAGTGATTGGCCAACCAATAAGGTGTCAGTGGGATAATTGAAACTCTGCCAAATGAATTTTCCCTTTTTGTCATGAAGTACAATGTTACCATTTGGTAACAATTTAAAGCCAGTGACACCTTTATTAGCTGTGTTTGTTTGCCATGCAATACGACCATCAGCATCTGCCAAGACAAGATTTCCATCTGTTCCAAAAGTGAGAGTGGCATTTTCTTTAACAGATAACAGGATTTCCCCTATTAGCTTCCCATACCCAACGCATGAGACTTTCTGAACGTACTGTGCCCATGCGCAAAGCTAGTGTGAAGGCATTAGGTGTTGTGTTGTAAAAACAGAGTTGGAATGGGTTGGAGAATACACTAAGAACTCGGTAATCTGCTTGGTATTCGACGATATAAGGGCCTAATTCGCCTTCATTGACGAATTTGAAGGTGTTTTCAGCTGGAACTTGTGCAATGGAAGAAAATATTTGGGAGAAGAGAAAGAGAGAGAAGAGAAGTGTAGTAGGCAATGATGGAGACATCTTTCTTGTTTTTGCTTGTTTGATATGATCTCCTTTGCTTCCAAGGGCTCGTATTTATAGATGGATGGGCCTGGAAGGATGAATAATTAGTCATATATATTGTCTATCATAAGATTTTTGCATGACTAGATAAGATAAATTATATGATTAATTGTAAATGTATTATATAAACAAGTTGTGACAAATGCAGTCAATTCAAAACTGGTCAGCGTTGAGGTGCTGTCCGTATGGTGTACATTCTGGAGCATAATTATGAGTTTACCTTGGACGTGGAAACCAGTGGATATGTGCCTTAAAAGCCTTTTGTCCATGTGAACTTCCAAGAAGAACTGTTAAGCTGTAGTCATAAATCATAATCAAGGTGGAGCCTGGTACAACATATGGGGAGTATCTATTGATTGTGGTCTAATTCAACATATATACTGTCTCCGTCCTAAATTAGTTGACGCTTTAGCCAAAAAATTAATTGATGCTTTAGAATTTCAAGATATTTTTTTCCAATTCTTTCCAACTATGCCCATATTTAATAAAGGAATATTTTCAAAAAAACTTTAATGGTCTAATATTGAAAATGTGGCCAGCAGGGATAAAATAGTAAAATATATATTCTATTTATTGATTTCTCAATGAGCGTGCGGAAGTTGAAGACCAACTAATTTGGAGCGGAGGGAGTAGAAAACTAAAAATAATTTGAGGGCACATCACGATATATGGTTGAATGCTAAATAACTTATGTTGAAGAAGAGTATTTAGAGATTCATCAAATTGTCTCTGTGTCTGGGATATAATGTGGCTACTAGTAATTCATTTGGTAAGCACTTTATTCAGCGAGATGAAAAACACTACCAAACCTCGAATCAACCAAACATATAAATTCTCTGACGTAGATGGAGATTTGATAATTCATAAGTAGCCCGACGAGCTATTTGCGCCAAGTGTTTTAATTTAATTGAAAGAAGAAGGAAGATGTGGTCGAGTTTAACTTATTTTTTTTTTAAAAATGAAACTTTACAATTTCACTTTCATTTAAATTAGTCCAATAAGGATTGATTAGGAAAAATTATTTGAGATAATATGAATATCCAAATTACAATCACTTACTATTAGTTAAACAATTTCCAATTTGAAGTTTGAACTTTACAAAGATGCCGCGAGTTTTTGCACCGTAACAACAACAATATATCCAGTGAAATTTCCATCAAAATGAGGTATAGAGAGAGTGAGATGTACGCAGACCTTATCTCTGTCAAAATGAAAAGGCTGTTTCCGATAGACCCTCAACTAAATAACGTCAGTGAACATATTTTAGAAAAATAAGATAGACAATATAAAAAATAAAAAAAAAGTACACTACACCATAGAAAAGATATAAAGGGAAAAGCGAGACAATGACCCTTGCATTTTCAATGTTGACCAGACCCACGCCACTTGTATTCGACTTTGGTCTTAGCTGAATAGAGGGGTAAGAAGCGGCTCGATGCAAAAACTAAAGTTGCATTATCATTCTTTGATGGGTTCCTTCCTTGATCTCTCTCTGCACATAGCAATCAAAACATATTTGTTAAACCAGGAATTCCATTTTACGTTCAACTTGTCACTTTGTTTATTGCAAATTAAAAATGCCAATCATGAACGGTCTTTAAGGGACGTATATTATCAATGCACCAATGAATTATCTAGAATGCAAGAAAAGCAAGTTACGCTACTACTTTTCGAGGGTCAGTTTTACTCATTTTATATTGTATGACATACACATATTAGTCTATATTAAAAACCAGAAAATCTTAATGGAGTAATTCGTAGAAACTATACATAACTAATGTTAGAGCATTCTTTTCATTTCTACTGCCATAATAATGTTTCGTCTATTTTATTTTGTGTTATAGCGTTTGACTAGTTTTGGAGTTTTAAATATTAAGTTTTATAAAATATATTAGTGAAGATAGAATATAAAATAACACTGTAGTTAATACATAATAGTGAGCAAATATAATATTAAGGTTAGCCTGTGAATAATTTAATGAATTTAAAGTTTTCAAATTGTTTCTGCGATGTTTCTTTTTTGAAAAAAAAAAAGAACCTAATGGATCGAACTTGAACTCCGGGTGGCTAATTGATCGCCCCGGCGGGGTTGCAGTACTTTTTGCTATGTCAGTACTTTTTATATCTTACAGTAATATTTTATTACAGTAATTTTTTTCAAACATATATTTGAAAATAATTTATGTTTGAAAATAATTTTCTTGAGCAGAGTGTCTATCAAAAATAGCATATCCATCTTATTCAAGGTCGGATAATATCTACGTACGTCTCTCTTTTTGGACCCTATTTGTGAAATATTATCGAGTGTGTGTTATTTGTATAAAATAAGAAATTTGTTATCTGTTAGAGTATATATTTTTGAATCATTCAGAAACAGGGAGGGTGTATTGCATGGATGAGTATATACTATGTCTGAAGACTGATATTTATGCTAACATTTTTGTTGGGCTCCAGCTCACCCTTGAATTGGTCTAAAGGAGACAACAAGAACCAGGGCATGGCCAAATTGATAGTAGTAGAATTTAACAGAGAAAAGCAGCTACTAGAAGCCCAGTCATCGATGACGACTACGCCTCTTTTAAATGCTTAATCTAGATTTTTCATCAACATTAATGCAAGGATATTCCTAATTGAGCATACTTTTCCACTCTCGCTCAATGGTTTGATGATAAGAGTGCGATTGATGTCGTTCTCTCTCTCTTTTTTTTTTTAAAACTAAACCGGCCATAATAATTATTATATTAACATCAAGACTGCTTAGTTTGTAAGTACAAAAGAAGACTTTTCTTTGCCTCAGATGGAAGACGATTCTAATAGCAGTTCATAAATTACAAAAACGGAAGCATTGGAAGCTAAAAATTTTAATGAAATGATTCAAAGTTTCGAACCTACGACTTAAAAGCAAATTGTAACTACATTTACAACTACAATGGAAACTTATCAGTGCAGAGCCCATAGGAAAGCCTGGCTTGTACTGAAGTTACGAACATTGTATTAGTTGGTATGCCTAATATATACTACTAGAATGTAAAGTAGAACTCCAAGCATGGTGAAAAAGAAGCAACATATTATTATTATTGCATTTAATCGGAGCCCTTATTAATACTCCCTCCGTTTCATAAAAAGATTTTCTTATTGGTCTGCTTAAAAAAGGAATGACACAATTTTAAATTTAAAAATTAAAGTAATTTTAAATTTTTCACTTTATATTTTATGAGATGATTTATGGTCATACAAATATCTGTGACTTATTTTAAACCACAAGTTTCAAAAATCATCATGTATAAAATAGCGGAGGGAGTAGTACTAGCCACCCTCCCCCACCCCACTCCCACCCCAAAGAAAGACTTTATAGAAATAGCGGTTATAATTAGCATGTATAAAATATATGCTACTAATTATGCGCATAATATACATGACATACACATCAAATGAACAATAAATGACTACTATATTTTATTTAAGTGGTATAATCATTGTTCATGCAATGTAAAATTTTCAAAAAATAAATCTACGTGTCCATCAATTAATGCTGCAATCAAGTTTTCTCGATGGGAAACAAGATATCTACGGACTTTGGATCTTGTCTAAACTTCTAATGTAGAAGTCTAAACAGTAACATGGCTTTACTAATTGAAGATAGCAATGTTCCACGGGGAAAAAAATTTAGAAAAATAGATTAATTGGTTCAAGGAGTAACATATAAAATTAAAGGTTAAAGTGAGAAGGTTTCACTATCGCTTTAAAAAAATCTAATTTGCTATTTTACGTGAACAGTATATATATGATTCATTTTATATCGGATTAGGAAATAAATAGTAGAGAAAATAAAAGTTCTGAAACTTTGAGTAGTATCTTAGGGTACATAAATACTTTACTACTTTCAGCTAACTTAACTACTTTCAATCTTATTGATTTAATTTTGAAAATGACACTCTTTTAAATACAAGGCCACCAAAGTAGCCACATAGTGTATAACACAAAATGATTTTTAGAAACAAGAATTTGCATCAAAAACACTTGTGGCGATACTGTCACACTTATAATCTCCGTAAGAAATTATTTAATAGCCCGTTCAATTATCATAGAGAACTGCAAACATGCACTAGAGAATTCACTGATAAGTGCGAGACTTTAGTTCACTTATTTCTGATGATCGCCAGATTGAATTTCAAACTCTATCGTTCCACTTTATTTGTCACAATTTTGAGTTGTGTAGCCCAGGAGCCTATTTTCACCTAGTTTAAGCGCCACCCACTTTTGCACAATTGTTGTAATTATAGTCACTCAACTTCCACTTGAAGTTGAGGCCAACAATATGAGATTCATACGCTCATTCATTTTATCCACTAATTATAACTATAAAACATAGTTAGAATTCATTTTATTAAATAGAAAACATAATAAAATACAATCTTCAACTCCAGAAAGGAGAAATCATAATAAAATACAACATGAGAATTATAAAAGAAAAGGAAATAGGAACTATATATATAGGACTACTAATTATCTGCTGGACCAGCTGTAGGCCCACTCATTTTATCCAGTAATTATCTTATTCTTATCATAAGTTACGCCCCAACGGAATTCATCCTTTTCGTCTCTTTCATAGAAAGTGTAGGCCTTGAGATTTCCATCAATTTCAAGGCGAAGGTATGTCAAAGTGGTATTGTAATTAGTAAACGCCATAACATGAGAACTTCTCGTTGTTGACTTAGCCAATCTATAGTCCAATTTCAGCCTTTTATTCCCACTGTTCAATTTTACTGACTCTAAACTGCTATTGCCAAGATCAAACCATGCTAATTCCACAGCAAGTTTGGTTTTATTATAGATACCGAACAGTTTCGGTTGCACTACCAAACTATAAGGCCCGTTTGCATTCTTTTTTATCGAGGCCCGGCTCACGAGCTTGTTCGGGCCCGACAATCGGAGTGATTGGCCTACCAATAAGGTGTCAGTGGGAGAATTGAAACTCTGCCAAATGAATTTTCCCTTTCTGTCATGAAGTACAATGTTACCATTTGGTAACAATTTAAAGCCAGTGACACCTTTATTAGCTGTGTTTGTTTGCCATGCAATACGACCATCAGCATCTGCCAAGACAAGATTTCCATCTGTTCCAAAAGTGAGAGTGGCATTTTCTTTAACAGGATTTCCCCTATTAGCTTCCCATACCCAACGCATGAGACTTTCTGAACGTACTGTGCCCATGCGCAAAGCTAGTGTGAAGGCATTAGGTGTTGTGTTGTAAAAACAGAGTTGGAATGGGTTGCTGAATACATTAAGAACACGGTAATCTGCTTGGTATTCGACAATATAAGGGCCTAATTCCCCTTCATTGACGAATTTGAAGGTATTTTCAGCTGGAACTTGTGCAATGGAAGAAAATATTTGGGAGAAAAGAAAGAGAGAGAAGAGAAGTGTAGTAGACAATGATGGAGACATCTTTATTGTTTTAGCTTGTTTGGTATGATCCTTTGATTCTTAAGGCTCGTATTTATAGATGGATGAGAGATTGATAATTTGTTGTATATAGTATTGTTTATCCAAATCATTAAGATCTTTGAATGATTAAGATATTGATATGCTTATAAATGCATAATAATACAAGTTGTAGGTCAAATTCCAAACTGGTCAGCGTTGAGGTGCTGTCCCTATGGGATACAGGAGCATAATTATGAGTTATACCGTGTACGTTGAAACAAGTGGATATGTGCCTTGAAAGCCTTTTGCCATGTGAACTTGGAAGAACTGCAAAGGGGTAGTCTATTTATTGTGTCAAATTAATTCAACATATATCGAAAACTAGTATAGAAAATTTGAGCGACACATTAGACAATATTTGGTTCAATTCTAAAAAACACTACTAATATTTAAGTTGAAGAAGAGTATTTAGAGATTGATCGATCATCAAGATCAGTTTGTGTGTCTGGATACAAAATGTGGCTTTTAATTCATGCATTTGGTATGCATTTTATGATCAGCCAGATAAAAAAAACAAAATCGACCATCTACTCGACCACATAAATTCTCGATGTTAGAGAGATTTCAGATTACCAAATGTAACCCAATAAGCTATTTTCATCAAGTTGTTTTATTGAAAGAGGAAGGAATACGTGATCATAAATTTTACTTGAAAAAAAATTAAGAATTTATGATTATATTTTTACTTTAAATTTAAAAATGAAATATTAGACAAAATTGTTAAGTAAAGATCGATTTGCAAATAATATTTCAGATAATATGTATATCCAATCACAAAAGAGCCCGTTTGGACATAAATGACACTTTTTCAAATTTAATTTTGAAACCAGTGTTTGTTTATAGAATTTGGCAGCTTTTGGGTAGTTTTTGAAGATAATTTTTTAAGTTTCAAAAAGTGGTTTAAGGGAGTTTTTCAACTTTTCAAGTTTCTACTCACAAAACTTCTAACTTTTTTTCAAATTAAATGTATGTCTCAACATAACTTCAAGTTCCAAAAATAATTTTTAACTTAACTTCAAAAGCTCATTTTTTTAGTTTCGGCCAAATCTATGTCCAAACATTAGCTTAGTTAAACAATCTCCAACTTGAACTTCATGAAGATGCAACAAGTTTCCTTTTTACTCCCTCCGTTCCACAATAGATGACATGTTTCGAATTTCGAGAGTCAAACGAGTTTATCTTTGATCGTAATATTTTCGTATGTCTTTTAAATATTTTGAATTATTAATTATTGTAATTTATAGTACTTTTTATGTACTCCCTCCGTTCCAAAATGGTTGTCACAGTTCGGATTTCGAGAGTCAAACGAGTTCATTTTGACCGTGAATTTAAAAATATAATCTTTAAGTTTTTTGTAACGATGTTTATATATTTAGAAAGTACTCTACTATAAGTCACAATAATTAATAATTCAAAATATTTAAAAGACATATGAAAATATTACGGTCAAAAGTAAACTCGTTTGACTCTCGAAATCCGAATTATGACAACCATTTTGGAACAGAGGGAGTAGTTTTTAAATACATAAATATCGTTTCAAAAAATTTAAAAATTATATGTTCAAATTTACAATCAAAATGAACTCGTTTGACTTTTGAAATCCGAAATATATCAATCTTTTTTTAATAGAGAGAGTAGTGTACTTCACCATAGAAAAGATATGAAGGGAAAGCGAGACAATGACCCTTGCATTTTCAATGTTGACCCACACCACTTGTATTCGACTTTGGTCTTAGCTGAATAAAGAGGTTGAGGCGGCTCGATGCAAAAATTAAAGTTGCATTATCATTCTTTAATGGGTTCCTTCCATGATCTCTCTATGTGCACGTAGCAATCAAATCATATTGCCTTGTTTAAATCAGGAAAGTCGTTTTACGTTAAACTTGTTATAGTAAGTACTTTCTTTATTACAAATTAAAATTTGCCATTCATGACCGGTCTTTATGGGACGTAACATCAAGTCATCAATGACTTATCCAGAATGCAAGAAAAGCAAGTTACGTCTATGACTATCCGAAAAAATTTAGCATATTTTACCTTTCAAGGGTAAGTTTATTGATTTTCGATTTTATAATATACATAAATTAGTCTATATTAAACCATTCCGCACAACATTGAGCATTAGAAATGAAAAAGAATGCTTTAATATAATATTTTCTCTATTTCATTTTGTGTTACAGGTTTGACTAGCTAGTTTCGGAGTTTTAAATATTACTCCCTCCGTCCCAATTTATGTGGCACCATTTCCTTTTTTGTTTGTCCCAAAATAAGTGGCACATTTCCTTATTTGACAATTATTTAATGCATCATCTCTATTTTACCCTTGTTGGGTCCTACATACTTTTAAAACTACAAACAACTTTTTTATTACTCAAATATTCTCTCTCTTACTTTTTCAAGGGTAAAATTGATATTTAACAAGGTCAACCTCTATTTTCTTAAACTCCGTGCCCGGTCAAATGGTGCCACATAAATTGAGACGGAGGGAGTAGTAATTTTTATAAAAATATATTAGTGAAGATAGAATATATAAGATTAAAATAACACGGTAGTTTATAGTACATAGTAGTACTGAGTATATATATATTAAGGTTAATACGTGAATATTTTAATGAGTTTAAGATGTTCAAATCATACAAAGAGGAAAGTGTTGTATATTTTTGAATCATTCAGAAATAGGGAGGGAGGGTGTGTACTGAAAGGATGATCATAAGTATGTCTGAAGACTCATATTTAATTGACTCTTGAATTTTGTCTGGCTCCAGCTCACCCTTGAATTGGTCTAAGGGAGATAACAGGAACCATTGCACGGCCATATTCATAGTAGAACTTATAACAGAGAAAAGCAGCTACTAGAAGCTCAATCATTGATGACGACGTCTCCTGGTCCTTTGCTCTTTCAAATACTTAATTCTTGATTTATTGCTAGAATTAATGCAAGGAAAATTCCCAAATGAGCATAATTCTCCTCTCTCTCGCTCAATGATTTGATGATAAGAGCGCGATTGCAAAGACTTTTCTTTGACCCTGCTCGATTTGCCAACACTTGAACGACGCCGCACTTCGTCGTAAGTCTTGGCAATTGCCCCTTCCAGTCTTCCCTGCGTTCTCACCATATAACTTGAAGACAAAACATCACTTGCCCTTGAAGTATAGCCAATTGTAAAGATTTACAAATTTTTTGCCTTGAAATCTTGATTCCGTACTAAATAAGGACATTTTGCTAAAAATATTTCTTAGCGCGGACAATTTTGAAAAACCTCTCCTTATGGAGAGCATGCGGTGAAATTTTTTGATAATATAGTAGTAATTTTTACACTATATACCAATGAAATTCAAAGTATTTACAAGTTCTACCAATTAAAAATTACACTACCCATGAAATTAAAAGTATTTATCCAACCTATCCATTTATTACTGTATACATTTATTATACCTTATGGTGTATACCTTTAAGGTATACTGGATAAATAATAATATACAAGTCTAGATATGAGTGTGTATCTTTAAAGTATACTGCATAAATAGTAGTATACAAGTCTAGATGGGTAGGACATGTAAATAGTTTATGGCTAGAACTTGTAAATATAAAGCTTATGGATAGATGTGAATAAATATTTTAATTTTGATAGGTATTTTCGTAAACCTCCCATAAAATTTCCTAGCTGGGCCTTCTATGTAATTTTCCAAATTTTCCAAACTTAATTTCCGCCGAGTCACCTCTCATAAGTCACTCTAAAAAAATTGAAATTTCCTAATTTGCGTGAACAGATGATTAATATGATATCAAATAAGGAAAAAGCCAACAGTTCTTTTAGCATATTTGGTACATAAGTACTTAACTACTTTCACTTATCTAATTGATTTAATTTTAAAAATGACAAACATTTAAATACAAGGCCAGAAAAGTAGCCAGCAAGAATATTCATCTAGTAGACACTTTGGCGTTGTAGTCACAATTATAATCTCTGTAAGAATTTTTTTTAGGCCTCAACCATTAGAGAATTGCAGAGACGCACCCAAAAATTCACAGACACATGCGAGGCTTTAGTTCAAATGTTCCTGATGATCGCCAGGACTTGTCAAGGATTCTTTTTTTTACTAAAGTCTAGCGATTGAGACAAAAAATCACAAGAATTTCTTATGAAGGTCAAAAATATAAGAGTTGCACTAGAATGCCCAATAAATTTCCATTACAAAACTATGACACGTTTGTCTTATTGACACCTGTGCAGTGTTAGCAAAAATGGTAAAAATTTCGCCTAGCAGCCATTTTTAACACTGGTATTTAGTTTGAGGCCACTATTTTCTTTGATCTTACACTAGAGGCCATTTTTGGGCCTTTACTAAATAAATATTGACTTAAATTCTGATAATTGACTGAAGTTCAGTCCATACGGCCCCTGGACTGAAGTTCCATCTCTTAAGGACTGAACTTCAGTCTATATGGTCATGGACTGAACTTCAGTCCATAGTATGGCCATGGATTGAAGTTCCATCTTTAAGGATTGAACTTCAGTCCATATGGCTCTGGACTGAAGTTCCATCTTAAGGACTGGACTGAACTTCAGTCCATATGGCCCTGGATTGAAGTTCAATCTTTAAGGACCGAACTTCAATCCGGCCTCTGGACTGAAGTTCTATCTCTTTAAGCAAAAGTGGCCACAAACTAAATATTTTAGTATTAGTGGCCTGTGTCCAAACACCAGTGGCAAAAGTGGCCTTTCGTGCACTTTCCCCGCAAAAATGGTCTCCCCTTATTTAATGAATAGATTTCAGATAAAAATACCCCTGTGAATCTTTCAATAACACTTTTATCCCCACCCTCCCTTTCTCGAATGTACTGTCGAGAGGCAACACTTGTCTTTGACCCTATCTTGCATAGGCAACACTTGCCTTGAATTAATTCCTACATTCTCCTACATAACTTGAAGTGTTTCCTAGACGGCACTTGCTATTGAAAATCTTACCTAGGCAACATTTTTAGCCGTTGAAAAATTCTTGCTTAGGCAATACTTGCTTTTTGATATCTTCCCATGTTCTTTCAAATAACTTGAGGTGTTGTCTATAAATAAAGTGGAGACTATTTTGCTAAAACCAACTTAAACGCGGAACCAGAATTTTGAGGACAACGAGTGAAATTTTTTGCTTTTAGAAGGACAAGGCTGTATAAAGGTAGTTGAAGCCCACATTAAGAACCCAAGTTTTGGGGGCATTTAGTACGGACGCCTATTTTCATCTAGCACCTACTTTTGCACATCATTTTTATCGTAGCCACTCAACTTTGGGCCTCAGACTTTAAGTTGAGGCCAACTTTCGGTCTCAGGGTTTATAGTTCTCTCAAGTTCCAGCCAAAAATTTGAGTAAATATTTCTCGTAGGGGCATGTTTGGCGCGCGCTAATTGATCCGTAGCCAATAAAAATAAATTTGTTGAGAAATAGCCACCTCCGGACAAGACTTTGAAAATGTTAGTTCAAAGTCCCAGTATAAAATACTGGGATCACTTAAATGCCAATCCCAATATAAAATACTGGGACTTTGAACATGTTAGTTCAAAGTCCCAGTATTTTATACTAGGACTTATATATATATATATATATATATATATATATAAAGCACCAAGAGGACTATAAACATGAATCCCATTATAAAATAATGAGACTTTGAACTTGTGTAACTCAAAGTTCCAGTATAAAAATCTAGGATTAGTTCGGACTGTTTTCCAACAGTAATAGAGTGTGTGCGCGCAGTAGATATTGCTCAATTAATTTTGAAATGGTGGATAATTCTCATTTAGTGCGTCCAAAAATGACTACGCATCAAAATTACATAAAATTTGAAGCTAAGCCCTCTTTCAATCCCAATGATTGAAGTTATGGCCAACTTGTGTACTAAAAATAAGTTAACCAAGGGCAAAATACATCGACAGTTCTTTAAAATTGTATAAACACTCCAACCACATTTAGAATTTGTCATTTAAGTACAGATTGATGATATAGCATTGTACTTGTCTTATACTCCCTCCGGTCCAAAATGGATGACACTATTTCCTTATTAGTCAGTTCCAAAAAGGATGATACAATTCTAAATTTTGAAAATATTTTAGAGTTGAAACTACTACTTTACCTTTAATGAAATGCTTTATAGCCACATATTTATGTAGGACTTATTTTGGACCACAAGTTCCAAAAGTCTTTCTACATTTCTTAAACTCCGCTCCAAATCAAAGTAAGACAACTATTTTGGAACGAAGGGAGTACTTCCTAGGGGAGCGTAAAATACATTTACAAAGCAATCGAGATAAGTCCCAACTAAGGTTGGCTAACGGTCCGGTTTTGACCGGACCGGACCGGAATCGGGCCGGAAACCGGCTCGGACCGGTCCGGACCGGTTGAAACCGGACCGTTGGCCACTAACGGCCCCCGATCCCGGTACCGAACCGGTGGCTCGAAAAAAAACCGGTAGGACCGGATAAAATTGGGACCGGAACCGGCCCGGACCGGACCGGTCAAAAAAATTAAAAAAAAAAAACAAAAAACTGCCCGTTTCTAGCCGTTGGGCAACGGCTATTTTGACCTCCTAGCCGTTGTCCAACGGCCAAAAACGGCCAAATACACCCCATAACCACCCCATAACCACCCCTAACTATTTTTTTTCTATAAATACCCCCATTATTTCATCATATTTTTCACACAAATCTTCCAATTCTCTCTAATTCTCTCAAATTTTCTACAATATTGCTATTGTTCTACTTTGGCTATTTGTTAAAAATTTATAATTTGGCTACTTTATCAAGTTTTATTTGGAGTTTCTATCAAAGTTATATTGTGCTACTTGGTAAGTTTATAAATATCAAGTATTGGGTTAATTGGAGGCGCTACGTGGTTGAAAATATCAATTTAGCTATTTTTGCAATTTTTCGATTATCAAGTATTCAACTAATTAATTGAAGTGGAGGCTCAAGTTTCAACTTCACCTCAATTATACGGTTATATTTGGTTGGTCGTTCCTACTTCTACTCTTTTATTATTTTTTTGTCATATATATTTATTTTATTTGCTATTATTATGTCTCAACGAGGTTCAATTGGAACTAGTAGTGGGGGGCGGGCACGTGGTCGTAGGGGAAATAGGGGTAAAGAAATTGCTGGTAGTTCTAGTCGGAATACCCACCACATAGATGATTCTCAACATTATCATAATATTAGCGCTGATAATATACTTGATCACGAAATGTTAGAAACACGATATGGGAATCAAAGCGGGGGTAATTTAGAAGAAACACCTGAATTTCAAGCTAGTCCACCCGAAGTTCAGTCAGACTTGCTGTCACGCCCTAAAAAATACGTTATTTGATCCTGCGCTGAGGGGGTTTATTTATTTAAAGGCTCGTGACTGGTGTTCAAAAAGGTACAAATTTATTTAGAGAACTCGGAGTCGCCACTTGACATAGTTTAAGGTGTGCCAAGTCACCAGAAGGTACCTTGGAACACCTTTGACTCGTCTAATGGTCTGCGTTTAGAGATTCGGGTAAGGTTCTCAGTTGACTCTCGGGAAGGTATTAGGCACCCTCGAGTCCTGTGCCGAGCACAGTTGCTTTATTGTCGCAGTTTTAATTTATTAAATATGATTGTTATATTTTATCGTTCATTTAAAGTTACACTTTGATTGTTCGAAACCGAAATCGCGTCAAGTAACCCACAAGGTATACTTGGACAAAATTTATATATTTTTTTTACTTTTTGCCTAATAAGTAGATCACAAATCATACTTATAATTGCCTAATCGAACTTACATCCTATTATTTTGCCTAATCATTACACCTTGGGTGGATAATTAATCATATCAAAATAAAACACATTGGCTAATTTTAGGTATGAAATGAACGACACAAATGTTTAGCATTTCTAATAAACTTGTTATTAATGAAGACTTGTGGCCATAAGTTAAAATGCCATTTTGGAACTAAACTAATTCGCAAATTATATACAATATGATTATGCTATTTGTGCTTTCAAAGGTTTGCAACTCTAGGCTAATTTTTGGAGTGATTTTGCACCAAATATCTCTTTTCCTTAAACAACTTTAACGTTTTTTCAGATTTGCAGGAATGCACCAGTTTGTAAAAAAGGGCCAGATTTGAGTGGATTTGCAAAAACGTACAAGTTTGCAAAAATAGCCAGATTTGCACCTTTAACACCAACTGTGCACTTATACCTATTTTTGCCTACTCATTTCAGCATTGAAATAATTTTCAGAATTTCCAGATTTGCAAATATGACCAGTTTGCGAAAAATAGCCCAATTATCTAAAATCTTTACTTGATGAAAATGGCCTTTGCAAAATTTTCTTTTTTTTTTCTCTTTCATGCATACTTGCTCAAGACAACAAATATAAACTCATTAAAGAAGACAAACATTCATGAAATATTTGTAACAATTTATTCTACTTTAGCATAGTATAGTCGTGATTTTACGTTAGGAGACTACTAATGACATGCTACGAATATAACTTATTTGGGGTTACAAGCATGCTAGATTTCATTTCACTTTCATATCCAAAACATATTTAAAATAAGTACATGGTTAAGAAAGTATTTACCTTGTGTAGCAATTCCCCAAACTAATGAAACAAATGAAATAGCAAGCCAAAGCGACAAAACTCACTCCAAAATCAGCCACTAAACAGCCCTTTAGCACCCTATTTAAACCTTAAAGACTTGTGGATTTATACCCCAAAAGACCCTTAGTGTAAAGGCTTTTGGTTCTAAATCCTACTATCGAACTTACTATATTTTTTTGAAGTGTTTTTGCTCTCTTTTTGTAAAATTTCAGCTTGTTGTTGTGTATTAAAGAGGGTAGTAAATGCCTCTATTTATAGCTAAAGGTGGGGCTAAAGGGTGGGGTGTGGACTTGTACAAAAGTACAAGCCCACACCCTACACTTGAGTGCTTTTAGTCCCATTTTTTCAAGCAAAAAGTACAGCAGCTGTAGAGGACTGTTTCAGCTACCAAAACAGCTTCCAAAAGCTGAAATACTACAAGTAGGGTCCTCTAAAAGGACCCCCAATACTCATTACATAACTAGAGGGAAACCAAGACCAAACTAGACAACTAAATCAGCCCCAAGACTAACTAAAATAGACCAAACTAACTTAAAATTAAACTAAAACAAACAGATTATAACTAAACTAGAACAAGTTCATTTTGGACTTCATAGAGTCCAACTATCATTCCATTTCAAACCAATCAAACCAACTAAACTACACAATTGATCAAAATCCCAGTTGATTACAAAATGAACAACTAGACTAAAAAAACTAACATATTTGCTACACCATGTATTCAGATCATGGCATAACTCCCCATGCTACCAAATGTTTTCCTCATGAATCAGATTACACACATAAGCTCTAACCGTAAGAAACTAAGTTAAACACATCAGCAATCTAATTACTACGCTAACATTTAATGATAATAAACTGATTCACGTTATCTAAAAAAAATACTTTTGACACACTAACTAAACTAGTACATACAACTACTTGAATCAAACTATAAGAAGGAACATACAGAGAAGATCAGTCACAACTTTCATGTTTAATTCAATGGACGACAACTTCAACTCACGTCATGTTGTTACAACAGATCAAGTAAAACTCGTACTTATACTAGCAAAGCTTCACAGCCATTAACATTAGCAATATTCTTAACCAAGTTCCACTTTGACAGTATTGAAACAACAAAACATTTTCAAATCTTTATGAACTCATTATTTCCAAATCTATACACGTCAAGCTTTCATATGTAGAATCGACGTTCAAACACCAATACTATATGAACGTAACTAAACACAAACTAAACTAAACAAAAGGAAAATTAAAAAGGGAAGAGAAGTCACAGTTGTCGTCTAACCCGTAGCTACCGCCTCGACGACCCGTACACTGCCTTGCCGAAGCCATCACTGCGTCGCCACTGCCATGAACTGCTGCCAGCTCCACTGTTGTCACAGCCCCCTCAAGCCTCGCCATCGTGTCGCCATTGCTACCCCGTCGTCTAGCCTCCACAGAAACACAACGTCTCCACCCAAACAAATCCGAACAGTCCTCACCCTCGTCATCACAACAACAAAAAAAACAGAAAAAGAAAAAATGAGAAGAAGAAGGAAAAGAGAAACAGAAACGGGGACGAAAACGGGAAAGGGAACGGGGAAAAAGAAGAATCAGGGAACGGGGTAACGGGGAGGGTAAGAAATAGATAAAATAAATCAAAAGAGTGAAAAACTTACCAAGTTTGAAGTTTTGACCAAATTTGAAAACCCGATCTACGAAAATTGGATCACCTTTTGAGAAAACTAGTAGCGGAAATGGAAAGAGGGGGCCGAGATCTTTAAGATGGTGTATTTTTGTATTTTTCCGGCCACCGGAGGTGGTGGCCGGCCGGCGGCAGTGCGGCGGAGCCGCGGCGGATGGAGATTTCCGGTGAGGAGAGGAAATTTGGGCATGGTTTGGCCTATTTCTGATTTTTTGTGTAAAAATGAGAGAAAAATGTTATTTTTGGCTTATATAGTTAGTGAGTATGGGCCGGGTTATAGATATGGGCTGATGGGCCAATGTATTGGGCTGCATTGTTTTTACAAATAGCCATTTAAAAGGCACTACGTACAAAATTAATAAACATAAGATCACATAATCTACACTAATCATCACAATTAAACATAGATTGCAAATAAACACATAACAAGTAACTTTTGTTAATTTAACATCCTAATTAAAGATAAATTTAGTCAAAATTAGGTGATTACAGCTGCCCCTCTTTGTTCGGGAACACGAAGAGTTTTCGGACAAAGAAGTAATCGACAACTAATTTTGGCTTTTCGGTTCTAGCCGAGAGCATGCTTTTCAAAACGGTGACCGTACCTTGAATTTCGGTTCTAACCGAGAACAAAGTTACCTACATATCCCGGACTAAGGAATCAGGTCAGTGTAGTTCCTTACGTGCGGTAGCTGGGACTACCGCATTCAAACAGACACTAGACTCACCAAGACTCACTAAGACAAACCTAGACACTCTAGACTACTTAAGACAAACCAGAGGCTCTTCTAGACACACTTGGGGCTGATACTAGACACTCTAGACTACTAAGAGGTTGTCGCTGCTGATTACTGGTCGCTTGCTGGTGGTCATTGCTTTACAAGGAATGGAAATACAAGGAAAAATGCAAAATTACAATCCCTAGCCTAAATCTTCATGCTTCCCTGAGGTGAATCTTGGCTTGAAAGACAAACTCCGTCACCCGTTGTATGGGCAGGCACCATCTGAAACTTGAAATGGTCGCACTTGTTTCAAACAGGTCTTGACTTGAAGCTGGGGATGGTCGCTATCTTCGAGCAGGACTAACTTGAAAAGGGAGTGGTTGCTATCTTTGAGCGCAGATGACTTGAACTACATGTGAGTGCTATCTTCTAGCAAAACTGACTTGAAAGGAAAATGATCGCTATCTTTTAGCAGATCTTGACATAGAAAGGAAATGACACTATCTCTGAGCGAGACTGACTCGAAAAGGGAAATGATCGCTATCTTTTAACGATCTTGATATGGAAAAGAAACGACACTATCTTTGAGCGAAACTGACTCGAAAAGGAAATGATCGCTATCTTTTAGCAGATCTTGATATGGAAAAGAAATGACGCTATCTTTGAGCGAACTGACTCGAAAAGGGAATGATCGCTATCTTTTAGCAGATTTTGACATTGAAAGGAAATGACGCTATCTTTGAGCGAATTGACTCGAAAAAGAAATGATCGCTATCTTTTAGCAGATCCTGACACGGAAAAGAAATAAAGCTATCTTTGAGCGAAACTGACTCGAAAAGGAAATGATCGCTGTCCTTTAGCAGATCTTGACACGGAAAAGAAATAAAGCTATCTTTGAGCGAAACTGACTCGAAAAGGAAGTGATCGCTATCTTTTAGCAGATCCTGACATGGAAAGGAAATGACGCTATCTTTGAGCGAAAACTGACTTGAGAAGGAAATGATCGCTATCTTTTAGCAGATCCTGACATGAAAGGAAATGACGCTATCTTTGAGCGAAACTGACTTCGAAAAGGAAATGATCGCTATCTTTTAGCAGATCTTGGCATGAAATGAAATGACGCTATCTTTGAGCGAAACTGACTTCGAAGAGAGAATGGAGTTCCGTCTGACATCTAGCGCAACTATCCCAGTTCAAGTGGTCCTAACTCTTCTTAGCAACATAGCAAATGTCACACTTACTTTCTGCATCGTGGATACACCCTGTTTCGGATCTTGCAAATAAGCTTAGTGACTCTTGTTCTATTTCTTCACAGTACTGTGGGATGAACAACGCCTAAAGCTTCTCCCAAACGTATCCACTCTTCATGATACAATTTTGGTATGTCGTCCCTCCGGCCTGATGTCGGTGCTGGGCTCCAATTATCAATGTTGATCATGACTTGCTGAGAACTTTTCCATTGTCGAGGGTGTGCCCTGCTCGCTGGAATTAAACCTGAATCCTGAAAGATAGAGTTTTGCAATTTTCTTTTGTTGCTCATGTGAGGTTAGCGCCGAAAAGGCGAGGAATTAATGGTGAGGCAAGATGTACAAATGGGATAAAATAAAATAAAAAGTTTAAGGGCGAAAGTCGTTTGGACAGAGAACGTCTTTCTGAAAAGGGAAACTTATCTGGCAATAAACTGGCGGCCTTGATGATCATGACATGTATCTTGGATGACCTCGTCCGACCAGTACCACTTGTTTGTTGAGAGTTGATCCACGTAATATATCAAACCATAACCAAGTTGAGGTGACTCTCAAGTCGACTAGTGGCGCCCTTTTGGGTTTTCGCCAACTAGCCTCTCTCTTTGATCTTTTCCTTCACTGTTTGTCTTGCGGCGCCTTCTCAGGTTTTCACCGACAAGACTTCTTTCTTTTCTCTTTTTTTTTTCTCTTTTTTTTTTCCTTTTTTTTTCAATTCAATTTACAACACCAACATCTCTTGAAAAATGTGAATAGATGATACAAAAATGATAGAAGTTTGTTTTTATTTTATTTTATTTATGAAATAAAATAAAAACAAACTTCTGCCCCAGTTTAGCATGAAAAGGGGGATCTAAATTTCCTTTGATGTTGGCCGAAAACTTGGAGGCAAGTTTTGCGTCAATATGAACAGGGAAAGAGGAATTTTTTCTTATTGCGACCGCACCGAAATGGTTGCCTACGTATCCTTTTGAGAGGAATCAGGTCAGACGTAGCTCTAGGCAAATGACCAGGTTTCTTTTTGATGCTTTTCAGTTTCATTTCATGTTGATACATGTCACGACCCTTTTTTTTCAACGCGCAAAAACTAAAATAAATAGAAATTGCGTATTTAAAAGGTTATGACGAGTGTTAAAGGTACACAGTTATTTAAGAGAAAATCGGAGTCGCCACTTGACAAGTTAAAGGTGTGCCAAGTCACCAAAGTGGTGTACCTGGAACACCCTTGACTCGTCTAATAGTCTGCGTCAGAGATTCGGGTAAGGTTCTCAGTTGACTCTCGGGAAGGTATTAGGCACCCTCGAGTCCTGTGCCGAGCACAGTTGCTTAATTGTCGTAATTTTAATTTATTAAATATGGTTGTTATATTAATGCCGTTAATTTGAATTTAAACTTTGATTCGGAAAAATTTAAAAGTAGTTAAATTTTTTCCAACCTCACAGAGGATTGGAAGAGTTTATACTTTGATTCAAAATAAAATAAAATGTATTGCGTATTTCCAACCTTACAAAGGACTGGTCTATTTTAGAAGAGTTTAATTTAAACTTCAATGAGACTTATTTTTTAAAAAAAAAATGTATATTGCCCTTATTTGTTACGCTCCGATTGTTTGAACTAAAAATTATGTCAAGTAACCCGCAGGGTATACTTCGAAATAAGTTATCTTGCTTTCAATTTAATAACTTTATTTTTATCTATAAAGCAGATCACAGATCATACTTATCAAGGCCTAATCGCACGAGATGTCCTTTTATTCCTATCATTTTGCCTAATCATCATATTTTCGGATGGATAATTTAATTATGTAAAAAAAAATAGAACACATTATCTAATTTTAAGATATGAAATAAATGGCCTAAATATTTACAACATTAAAATAACTTGTCTATTATAACAAAAAAAAAAGACTTGAGGCCATAATTAAACCACAAATCACACTTATTGTTATAAATCGAGTGAAAGGTTTTATCGACCGTATTAATTTGCTTAATCGTATTAAATATTAAATAGCAACCATTGGTTTACAGGTTTGATAACAGAGAAAAGTTGTGGCTATTTTATCTAAATAATGTATGTTTTATCCAAGACTTACTAAATAATAGACTGTTTTTGCAAAGATGTTCAAACCAAAAGCTTTCAGAAAGAAAGATGCTACGTTAATTTCTTCTAGGCAGAAACGACCCACTAATGCTATTTCATTTAAATTTTGGCCAACCTTTGCAATTTATATTTAAAAGTTTACTTTGCACAAATAGGTTTTGTTTTGCATTTCCATTTCTCAACAGTGGCTGTTTCTGCAAGTTGGTGCAGCAGCAAAAAACGTGGCTGTTTCTACAATTTGTGCAGCAGGCAAAAAAAAAAATGTGGCTGCTTCTGCAAAAAACGTGGCTACTTCTGCAATTTTTGTTTTCGTGCTCGATTTCTTTACGTACAAGACTCAGTCCACTTTCCCTTCAATTATATCCTATAATTTGCCTAAATGTCCGGATTTTGACCATGTTAACACACCTTGACACATACATACACTTGCTCCACTAATAATCATATATATAAGCTATTCATACTTGCTCCACTAATAATCATATATAAGCTATAAAGGGTAAGTCGAATCATGCATACAATGACACTAGCATTTTCTACTTTTTAAACACAACATTCAAAAGTTTAATAAACTGAATAAACACATTAAACTATAGTCTTTTAGAATATCAAACACATGATGATTTCATGTCATTTTAGAAACAAATAAATTCAAAGCAAATACAAGGTTCATTTGTGTTTACCTTGTGCCGAAAATTCCAAGCCAAAAAGCAAATGAAATAACGCCAACTAGAACCAAATGAGACAGCCACTAAACAGCCCTTTATGACCCCCTTTTAACTCTTAAACTAGTAGATTTATACCCCAAAAGACACTTGAAGTAATGGCTTTTGGTTCTAAATCCTAACTCTCAAATTTACTATTTTTTTTAAAAGTCTTTTGCTCTTTTTTTTTTGTCAATTTTCAGCAGCTGTTAGATGGTTGAAAGAGGGCAATAAATGACCTCTTTATAGCTGAAAATTGAGGCCTAAAGGTGGGGCTAAAGGGTGGAGTGTGGACTTGTACAAAAGTACAAGCCCACACCCCTATACTTGAGAGCTTTTGGACCCATTTTTCAGCTAAGGTTCAGCAGTTATAGGGCCATGTTTCAGCCCTCTAAACAGTCCCAAAATGATGAAAAATGTACCAGTAGGGTCCTCTAAAAGGACCCCCATTACTCATTACATTACTAGAAGGTAACTAGGACCAATTAAGCCAACTAGAACAGCCCCAAAGTAACTAAACTGAAACCAAGAGCAACCAGATCCTAACTCTGTCTAGCAAAGTCCCAGAACTCAACTTTTAACAATTCTAATAACTGAGAAAGCAAATCAGCCTCACAACACACTAAAATTATTGTTTAAACTAATCTATTCGGAACAGACAATAGAGAAACTATGAAACAATGAAACTATGTGTATACATACGATTGGGGAAGCGACGAAAGCCAAAACAAACTCCAAAATCTACAAACACATACGCTGGATATGCGAAAACTAAAGAGCAAGCAGAACCCTGTCATTTCTT
This sequence comes from Petunia axillaris subsp. axillaris, assembly GCA_029990575.1. Classification (NCBI taxonomy): domain Eukaryota; kingdom Viridiplantae; phylum Streptophyta; class Magnoliopsida; order Solanales; family Solanaceae; genus Petunia; species Petunia axillaris. Next base: position 13,014,839 of record JARKNS010000002.1, on the reverse strand, counting down.
TCATGTTCATTTCACATCCCTTTAACAATTAAATCAGAATCATTGACCAAACAAATAACAAGTGCATACTTGAACAATGGCTCTAATCTTGAACAATGAATTAAGCAAAACCTCACATTTGTTCACACAAAGAGCTCACACAAGTAAATTTTAACAAACAGGAAATCAATGATAGCAACATATAAAAGAAAGAAGTGGTATTTTATATCTAACCCATGAAGAGGACAAACTACGCCGCTGCATCTTCACGACGCCAACTACGTTACCTCGCTGCTGCTACCCGTTCATCATCTCCACAGCGCATCATTCACCATAAACCCCGAACCAAAAAATACACACAGCTGCCCCGTTCAAAAAAACTGAAACAAACTCGCCTCGTCGTTTGAACTGCCTCGTCATCATCGCTGCCCGTTTCATCATGCCATCATCAATCAATCATCACGCAGCCCGGCTGCCTCGACTCATCAACACAGCTGAAGCAAACATCCCACAGCTAAACATTTACCACCACCACAGCCGCACTCCGTCCTCACCATTACCCTCACCTTGCCACAGTTCAACCCAAAACAATCTCTATCCTAAATCCATCATAGCACAACTCACACCATAACACAAAAGTAGAAAGAAAATAAGAAGAAGAAGCGCAAGGAAAAACAGGAAGAGAAACAGGAAAACGGGAAGGGGAAACGGGACAAGGGAACGGGCAAAAGAGGAGGGTGAGGAGTAAAGGGAAAAGAAGCAACTAAAAACTTACCGGAAAATCAAAAAGTGGCCGGATTTTTTGTTTGACCGCAACTTTGACTTCCGATCTACTCCAAACGGCTTGGATTTTGACGAAACCAAGTTGAGAAACGGAATGGGGGGGTCGAGATCTTTCGATGGTGTATTTTTTCTAAATTTTCCGGCCACCGGAGGTGGTGGCCGGCGACGGCCGAGCGGTGGTGGACGGTGGAGGGAATTTTTTCCGGTGGGGAGGGGAATTTCGGCAGCATGGTGCCAAGCCAAGAGGCTTATGGTGGTGTAATGGCAAAAAATGAGGGTTTTTGTTTATATAGGAGGGTAGTGGGCCGGGTTTGAGAAGTGGGCTGACGGGCCAAATAATGGGCTACATATTTTCACAAATAACCACAAAATGATTTATACACACACAACTAACTAAAATTAAACCACATATTTTACAACACTAGCACAATTAAATTGTAGAATCAAAACAATAAGCACGTAACAAGTGATTTTATTTTTAATTTCAAATTTTAACGTCCTAATTATAAACAAATTTAGTTAAGAACAAACACTAGAAGTTCAGAAAAATTGACGACACGTCCTAAAAATCTAATACGACTATTCTAAACAATTTTCTTATCTAGTGCCAAAATTAGGTGATTACAGCTGCCCCTCTTTTTTCGGGAACATGAAGAGTTTTCGGACAAAGACGTAATCGACAACTAATTTTGGCTTTTCGGTTCTGGCCGAGAGCATGCTTTCCAAAATGGTGACCGTACCTTGAATTTCGGTTCTAACCGAGAACAAAGTTACCTACATATCCCCGGACTAAGGAATCAGGTCAGTGTAGTTCCTTACGTGCGGTAGCTGGGACTACCGCATTCAAACAGACACTAGACTCTTCTAGACTCACTAAGACAAACTAGACACTCTAGACTACTAAGACAAACTAGAGACTCTTCTAGACACACTTGGGGCTGATACTAGATACTCTTAGGCAGACAAGGGCTGTCGTTGCTGGTCACTGGTTGCTTGCTGATTGGCGGTCATTGCTTTACAGAGAAATGAAAGTACAACATTGAAAATGTAAAGTTACAATTCCTATTCTAAGTCTTCATGCTTCCCGAGATGAGCTTCTTGGTTCTTGCTCTCCTTACTTGTTGAAAATAAAACCACCGCTCTTGGTTCAGGTGGGTCTTGCTTTTGTAGAAAAGATAATCCCGATCTTGGTTCAGGTGGGTCTTCCCTCTTTACAGAATGGATTCCCTCGCTCTTTAGGTGGGCGCCTGGCTTCTTTAAAACTAACCCTCATTCTCCAGGTGGGTTCCCTGACTTTCTCTAAACTACTCCCTCATTCTCCAGGTGGGTTCCCTGACTTCTTTAAAACTAACCCTCCTTCTCCAGGTGGGTTCCCTGACTTCTTAAATAAAATCCCTCATTCTCCAGGTGGGTGCCCTGACTTCTTTAAAACTACTCCCTCATTCTCCAGGTGGGTTCCCTGACTTCTTAAATAAAATCCCTCATTCTCCAGGTGGGTGCCCTGACTTCTTTAAAACTACTCCCTCATTCTCCAGGTGGGTTCCCTGACTTCTTAAATAAAATCCCTCATTCTCCAGGTGGGTGCCCTGACTTCTTTAAAACTACTCCCTCATTCTCCAGGTGGGTGCCCTGACTTTCTTTAAACTACTCCCTCATTCTCCAGGCGGGCTCCCTGACTTTTAAAATAAAATCCCTCATTCTCCAGGCGGGTTCCCTGACTTTCTCTAAACTACTCCCTCATTCTCCAGGCGGGCTCCCTGACTTTCTTTAAACTACTCCCTCATTCTCCAGGCGGGCTCCCTGACTTTCTCTAAACTACTCTCTCATTCTTCATTCTTTTGCTTTCTTGTATTTCAATGGCCTTCGACACAGAACATCATGCGGCCAAGTGTTCCAACTAGTCATTAGTCAAACTTTGTTAAGAATGGTATATTTTCCTGATAGTCTCTTTTGAGGTGCAAACCTTGGCATGTCACTCCAGATGCCAAACTACCTCATAGGCATTCCATTATCCAGGCAGGTCCTGACTGTAGCTCTGCTACAACTGCAAAACAGGTGAACAATTTTTGCGAAACTTTCTTTTGCTCGTTTCGATGTTATTGTGAATGAAAAGCAGAAATGGAAGAAATTTCGGATAAAGGACTCTGAATGAGAGATGCCCTTTAGGGAAGTAAAAGGACTTATCTGGAGGTGAAAGCGATGACCTCAATAACATGACATGCATCTTGGCCTCGAACTCTGATCCATTCACAACAGTTGTCCCTCGACTCTTTCCCCAATAGAAACATTCAAAGCAATACTCGTCAAGCCCCACTTGACGACAGTTACCAAAGCCCTCATTCGGTTAGCGGTGCCCCTTTCAGGGTTTTCACCGACTAACCTCTCTCTTTGTTCTTTTGCCTAACTGTTTGTCATGTGGCGCCCTTTCAGGTTTTCACCAACAAGACTTCATTCTTTTTTTTTCTTTTCTTTTCTTTTTTTTTCTTTTTCTTCTTTCTCCCGTGGACCTCTTTAGTTCCACCCATTGATGATGATTTTTGGGCTAACTCTTGCTCGATTGACATTCTCAAGATTGGCCAAAATGGTCTATTAGACATTTATCTGAGTTTGGAAGCAATATTTGGCCTGTAATAGGGTGCCTTGAGCATCTTCTCCTCTTTCAAGAATGAATGAACGGTACAACAAAATAGAAGTTTGTTTTTATTTTATTTTATTGATAAAATAAAAATAAAATAAAAACAAACTTCTGCCCCAGTTTAGCAGAAACCGCGGATTTTGGATTTCTTTGACTTTGGCCACAAACTTATAGGCAAGCTTTGCGTCAATGTGAGATAGGAAAAATGAACTTTTTCCCTTATTTTGAAACTGGAGAACCTTTAGAACTTTCTTTGGTGTGACCGCACCTGAATGGTTGCCTACGTATCCTTTTGAGAGGAATCAGGTCAGACGTAGCTCTAGCAACTTAATGCCAAATTTGTTTTGGATCTTTCTTTCTTCATTTCATCGCAATTACAAAGATTCCCAATAAGGGTTTACAAAAGCAATACAAAGCCAAAGGCTAACAAGAGGGGTACATTATCTGGGTAAGGAAAACAAAGACTTTCGTTACTCCCCCAAGAACATCAAATGTAGTACCTCTTCACTGCATCAGCATTAACAATCATTTCAGCCATCGTGCCCTCGATGTCTGTCAGGAATAGAGCACCATTGGGCAACACTTTCTTTACCACATACGGTCCTTGCCAATTTGGAGCAAACTTGCCCTTTGCTTCTTCCTGATGTGGAAAGATGCGCTTCAAGACTAACTGGCCTTCACTGAACTTGCGTTGGCGCACTTTCTTGTTGTAGGCTTTGGCCATTCTCTTCCGATATAGTTGACCATAACATACTGCATTTAGCCTCTTTTCGTCAATCAAAGCCAATTGCTCCAAGCGGGATTTGACCCATTCAGTATCCTCGATCTCAGCTTCAACAATGATCCTCAAGGATGGTATTTCGACTTCTGCCGGAATGACTGCTTCGGTCCCATATACCAATTCATATGGAGTTGTGCCTATTGAGGTGCGCACAGTTGTACGATAACCCAGAAGAGCGAATGGCAACTTCTCATGCCAATCTCGCGATCCTTGCACCATTTTCCGAAGGATCTTCTTAATATTCTTGTTTGCTGCTTCGACCGCCCCATTTGCTTTTGGACGGTAAGGTGTGGAATGCCTATGCACGATTTTGAATCTTTCACATACTTCATTCATCAAATGACTGTTGAGGTTGGCCCCGTTGTCGGTGATAATGGTATTAGGGATACCAAATCGACAGATAATACTCGCATGGACAAAGTCGACCACAACTTTCTTGGTTACTGACTTGAATGTCGATGCTTCCACCCACTTGGTAAAATAATCAATGGCGACCAAGATGAATCTATGCCCGTTCGACGCCTTTGGTTCTATTGGGCCAATGACATCCATTCCCCATGCAGTAAAAGGCCAAGGAGCCGCCATTGTGTGAAGCTCCAAGGGAGGCGAATGTATCAGATCGCCGTGCACTTGACATTGGTGGCATTTCCGCACGAACCCTATGCAATCTCGCTCCATGGTGAGCCAGAAATAACCTGCTCTTAAGATCTTCTTGGCTAGCACATATCCATTCATGTGTGGCCCACAGATTCCAGAATGCACCTCGTTAAGAATTCTTGAGGCTTCTTGTGCGTCCACACATCTCAACAGTCCCAGATCTGGGGTTCTCTTGTACAGTATCCCTCCGCTCAGAAAGAAACCGTTTGCAAGACGACGGAGGGTTCTTTTCTGATTGCTTTCAGCCAGCGCTGGATACTCCCCATTCTTGATGTAATTTTTGATGTCCAGGTACCATGGCTCACCATCAAGTTCTTCTTCAACCATGTTGCAATAAGCATGCTGATCCCGAACTTGAATCTCGAGAGGATCAATGTGAGTTTGGTCAGGATGACTGATCATTGATGCTAATGTAGCCAAAGCATCGGCCAACTCATTGTGCATTCTTGGGATGTGCCTGAATTCAATAGAATCAAATCTTTGGCAAAGATCTTCCAGACACTGCTTATACATGATGAGTTTCACGTCTCGAGTTTCCCATTCACCCTTGATTTGATGTACTAGTAAGTCGGAATCTCCGAGCACCAGTAGTTCTTTGATGTCCATGTCTATCGCCATGCGTAGACCCATGATACAAGCTTCGTATTCCGCTGTGTTGTTGGTACACCAGAAACGAAGTTGCGCAGCTGCCGGATAATAATGACCTGTTGGAGATATGAGAACAGCCCCGATACCATCACCTTTAGAGTTAGAGGCCCCATCAAAATAAAGCTTCCAATAATGATCATCTTCAGAGGACAACTCCTCAATTATGTCAACCTCTTCATCAGGAAAGTATGTCTTGAGAGGTTCGTACTTATCGTCCACTGGATTCTCGGCCAAATGATCGGCCAAAGCTTGGGCTTTCATTGCAGTTCTGGTGACATAAACTATGTCAAACTCTGTGAGTAACATTTGCCATTTGGCAAGCCTTCCTGTTGGCATAGGCTTCTGGAAGATATATTTCAGTGGGTCCATCCGGGATATGAGGTAAGTAGTGTATGACAACAAATAATGCCTCAACTTCTGTGCCACCCAAGTGAGGGCACAACACGTTCTTTCCAGCAAAGTGTACTTGACCTCGTAATCTGTGAACTTCTTGCTCATGTAGTAGATCGCCTGCTCTTTCTTGCCTGTGGCATCATGTTGCCCTAGTAAGCAACCAAATGAATTGTCCATCACCGATAGATAGAGGAACAAAGGTCGTCCTGGCTCCGGCGGGACCAACACTGGTGGATTTGACAAGTATTGCTTAATTTGGTCAAAGGCCGCTTGACATTCCTCAGTCCACTTGACTGCAGCATCTTTCTTTAGCAGCTTGAAGATTGGTTCGCAAGTTGTAGTGAGTTGAGCGATGAACCTACTGATGTAGTTCAATCTTCCGAGGAAGCTCATGACTTCTTTCTTATTCTTTGGCGGAGGCAACTCTTGTATAGCTTTGATCTTTGAAGGATCCAATTCAATGCCTCGCCTGCTGACAATGAAACCCAACAACTTTCCAGCTGGAACGCCGAATGCACATTTGGCCGGGTTCAACTTCAAATTGTACCTTCTGAGTCTTTCAAAGAATTTCCTGAGGTCTTTAACATGATCCTCTGCTGTTCTTGATTTGATTATCACATCATCCACATACACCTCAATTTCTTTGTGTATCATATCGTGAAAGACGGTTGTCATGGCTCTCATGTACGTTTCCCCAGCATTCTTCAAACCGAACGGCATGACTCTATAACAAAAGGTTCCCCAAGGCGTGGTGAATGCCGTCTTTTCTGCATCATCTTCATCCATCAGGATCTGGTGATATCCGGCATAGCAATCCACAAAAGACTGGATCTCATGTTTAGCACAGTTGTCTATGAGAATGTGAATATTAGGCAAAGGAAAATTATCCTTGGGACTGGCCTTGTTCAAATCTCGATAGTCGACACAAATTCTTGTCTTCCCATCTTTCTTCGGCACTGGCACAACATTGGCCAACCAAGTGGAATACTGAAGAGATTGTATCACCTTCGCAGATAGCTGCTTCATGATTTCCTCATGGATTTTCTTGCTCATTTCTGTCTTGAATTTCCTCCGAAACTGCTTGACCGGAGGGAAACCAGGATTAATTGGTAACTTGTGAACCACCAAATCTGTGCTCAGACCGGGCATGTCATCATACGACCAGGCAAACACGTCTCTATAGTCAAACAAGACTTGGACTATGTCGTCTTTCACTTTCGGTTCAGCGTGCATGCTTATCTTGGTTTCCTTAATATCATCGGCACTTCCCAGATTTATATTTTCTGTGTCATCCAGATTGGGCTTAGGCTTATTTTCAAATTGTTCTAACTCCCCATTTATTTCACTCTCAGCTCTTTCCTCATCATATTCTTCCTCAAAGATTTCTTCTGTATCAGCCTCTTCCATGTCGTCTACCTCCTCAACTGTCATTTCATACTCACTCCACCTCCCATCATTAATTTCCTTTAGTTCAGGTTGGTTCAATGAGACCAAGTTAAACTGTGTATTTAGATCAGGGCGTGATTTCAGCATGCATGTCATGTTATTAAGGCCATCAGAAACATAGCTACAGAAAGAAATAAGAACAAAATCAGGAAAGTATAGAGATAGAATAAGGAGACAAGAAGCAATGTCTCGCTTTTCATTGAATTTGAAAGATAAAAGGGTTTGACATCATAACGAGCAAAATAAATATACTTGGATTACAACCCTTAGAATAACCAAGTATACAGAAAGGATAACAAAACTTGCTACCAATAGCCCCTCCTAGTGGGGAGAGGCGTAGATTCCCAGTTGTTCAGCTTCACATCAGGGCCAATGTCCTGGATTTCTGCATTGCTAGGTCCTTCACCAGTTTGCACCATGTTGATGCCAAAGACGTGCCTCAAGTCTGGCAGTAGCTTCTTCTGTTCTTCAGTCTCCTCAGCATTTTTGGAAATATACTTGCCCCCGTTGGACCTCGTGAACGATTGAGCGAGGCAAGGGACAGGCTTCTCTAGAGACCATTCTTGTTTCTTCATCTTCCTAGCTCTTGCTCTGTCTGCAGCTGTGGGCTTGTATCCCAGACCCCAGGTACCTCGAATGCCAAGTGGACTAATTGGACGCGACATTCCTTGTAGCGCTGCCCCGAGACCTTTCCCGGGCTGGAAACCGTGCTTCAACATTTCTGTAGCCATCATGACTGCTGCTTCTGACAACCTTGCTTGGGATAAAGGCTTGCCTTCAGGAACCTCCTCCACATGGACCGCTTCAAATGCTTGATACATCAGAGTTGGGCTATCATTAGTGACCTCAATAACTGGAATAGACGGATCCTTGTAGATTGACAAATCTCCCTCTCCGTGTACCATGATCATCTCACGATTCCATTCAAACTTGATAGTCTGGTGTAAAGTTGACGGTACTGCGCCCGCCATATGAATCCAGGGCCTTCCCAACAACAGGTTGTAAGACGAATCCATATCAAGGACTTGGAAATCGATAGCAAAATCCACGGGCCCGATTGTCAATATCAATTCTATCTCACCAATTCATTGTCGTTTCTCTCCATCAAAAGCACGGATACTCATGGTGTTTGTCCGAATTTTGTCCATGTTGACTTTCAATCTCTTTAATGTAGACAATGGACAGATGTTCAAACCGGACCCACCATCAACCAGTACCCTTGTGATATAAGAATTGTCACACTTGACAGTCAGATGTAGTGCTTTGTTGTGACCAGTGCCTTCCATTGGCAGTTCCTCGTCGGTGAAGGTGATCCTGTTTACCTCAAAGATACGACTTGCAACTTCTTCAAGATTGCTGACGGTTATCTTCTCGGAGACATGAGCCTCATTCAGTATTTTCAACAGAGCATGGCGGTGTGCCTCAGAATGCATCAACAAGGACAACAAAGAAATTTGAGCAGGGGTCTTTCTCAGCTGCTCCACAATGGAGTAATCTTGCACTCTCATCTTCTTCAGGAATTCCTCCGCCTCTTTCTCGGTGACAGGTTCCTTGATGGGGCCCTGATTTTCTCTAGCCTGCTTTGATTTTCTTAACTCTTCCGGGGTAAAGCACCGCCCAGAACGAGTAAGACCGCCAACTTGTGTTGTTTCCGCCACAACCTCTTTTCCTTTGTATGTTACCAATGCCTTATCATAATTCCATGGGACAGCATTAGTGTTTCTCACAGGAATCTGAGGTGCACTCTTTATGACAACAGGATCGCACAGCTTGTTTTGATCATCTTCATAGGGTGTTCTTCTTATAACCAACTTTGGTTTGGCCACACAATCCGCCTCCTCTCCATTTTTGCTGATCCTTTGGATCACCAATTTTGGTTTTTCGGCCACATCTCCCTTTTGCTCAACGGCTCTTCTCAATGTCAGTACTGGCTTGTTTGGCTGGATAGGATGCCCCACTTTCCCCGGCACAACCGAAAGAATTGGTTGCATCCTTTCCACTCCAATTGTTATAGCATCGACCGACACTATTGGCCTTGCTGATTCGTCTTCGAATCCCCCTTCACATACACCCACCATGTGTACATCATGGACCGGCAAAGGATTGTGATTAATGTTTGGCGTTTCTGCATCTTCGATCACAATTCGGTTATTGTCAATCAAATCTTGCACCGCCTTCTTGAGGTAATAGCAATCTTCTGTATCATGTCCTGGTGCGCCCGAATGGTATTCACAATGCCGAGAGTGATCCACTTTCCCAATAGGCTGCATGTTTCCTTGAATTGGCTTTATCATATCCAAGGCTCTCAACTTCTCGAAGATACTGGTGTAAGATTCTCCGATTGGTGTAAATTCTCTCTTTTTCTCCTCTCGGGCTTTCCTGAATTCAGCTCTTGGACGGAAGCCTGCAGGACCTCTTGGTCGGTAGGTAGGGTTTGGCGGAGCCTGATAATTATTAGGCGGAGCTTGGTGAATGTGATATGAAGGCTGTGGGGCTGGGGCACGCCATTGCAGATAGGATGTTGGAGCATAAGGTTGTGCTGCATGCACAGAGTATTGGGGTAGAGGCATGGAGTATTGTGCATTTTGTGGCGGGTAATAGTGTTGTAAAGGGGGTGTTTGCGGAGCTTGGTATGAATTATGTTGATTGTATCGCTCCTCGTTCCACTTTCGCGGACCTGACCCTACCATGGATACCTCCTCTTTCTTCTTCTTACCAAACCCTGCTGCCCCGGTCTGCACAGCCTGTGTAGTCGCCTTTAGTGCAGTCTGGCTCACAATCTTACCAGCTTTGACTCCTCTCTCAATCATTTCTCCCATCTTGACGACTTCACTGAACGGTTTCCCAAATGCGGCGATCAATGAACCATAGAACGCCTCATCCTGCGCCTCGATGAACAAACGGACCATGTCGTCGTCCGGGATTGCGGGGCTCACTCGAGCGGCCTGCTCGCGCCATCTGAGGGCGTACTCCCTAAAGCTTTCGCTCGGCTTCTTTTTTATCGCATCCAAGGAGGATCGATCTGGCAAAACTTCAATGTGGTACTTGTACTGGTCATAGAATGCCTGTGCCATATCCTCGAATGACAACCATTTAGTTAAATCCTGCCTCATGAACCATTCGGCAGCTGCGCCCCCCAAGCTTTCAGAAAAGTAGGCTATCAACAGTTTGTCTTTCTTGACCCCTCTCATTTTGTTGCAGTAGGTCTTCATATGAACCCTCGGATCTCCTTGCCCGGTGTATAGATCAAACTTTGGCACTATAAACCCTTCTGGCAATTGCAATTCAGGGTATGGACAAAGATCCCTGAAAGAGATGTTAGTATGATCTCCATATCCTTGAATGGTCCTTACTGCTTGTTCTAGGCCCTTCATCTTTCTCAGAACCTCGCTCTCATCAAGCTTTCCCGAGCGATCAACCCCAACTTGAGACTCGCGATGGAACCCCTGATCATACGAGTCACTGTGTCGGAAATGGGGTTCATAGTGCTGATCATAATGATGATCCCCAGCCTGGAGATGTGGTTCACTGTTGGATCTGGCCATGACAGGCTTAGCTGGGCCCCGAAAAACTGGAACCTGTGGGGGAGGTGGTCCATACTGTCCCTGTGGGTGAGGTGGCCCATACTGTCCCTGTGGTGGATGCTGTCCATACTGCCCTTGTGGTGGAGGTGGCGGTTGTGGCGCATGAGGGCGCACTTCAGCTTCTTTCGTTGCACCATGGTTCGGTCCAAAACCAGGGGGATAGGTCGGATCCTCGACCGCCGTAGATGTGCCTGGTGCTCGCTGGCTAGCTGTTGGCACAAGTCCCTCCAGGAGGTTTGGCATGGGAGGAGGTGCCCGTCCCGTGGTTATCGCGTGATGCATGTCTACCAGGAATTGCTTCAGAGTTAGGGCCTCTTCTGTCGTCCTATCATTTTCTTCAGAACCGGCATCAGATTTGTCGCCTTCAGTGGCCATGTTACCAAATGGAATTTCAGATCTTTTTGAGAGTAGGGTAATGGCAGAGTGCTGCACCGAATCACGGGTAATCTATACTTGTCTGCAAACAAAACAGGTTAGGAAACACAATTTTTACAAGTCAATCGTGCCTACAAGCCTAAGGTCGTCATGCGTCATCCCGAAACGGTTTAGATTAGATTCCCAAGTGTATTGTTTGAGTCTTTTTTTTTTCTTTCCCTTCTTTTTTTCTTTTCCCTTCTTTTTTTTTCTTTTTTTTTTTCAAAGAGAAGCCAGAGGGTGAAACAAATTGACACATAAAATAAACAAAAGATTTCCATTACTAAGATAATGCAAGACATACAGTGCTCTATGGCACAACCTTAGAAACGTACAAATGACTGAAAAATAGAAATACATAACTACTACCAAAAGCAACATAAAATACAATATGCCGAGATGCTAAATGAGTGGCAAAACAAAACAATAAGCTGCATCATCTTGGACTAATATATCTGCTAAGGCAACCCTGGCTCAGCGTCAACTGGCTCCTCTAGGTCAGACTCATGCGGCTCCTCGGGATCTTCTTCTGTTGGTGGCAAAGGCTGGCTCAAAACATCATGCAATACGTGCACTCGCTGAGATATATTCCTGGCATAATCTGGAGCCTCAATGAGGATAGTCCTGTTGGACGAGTTCCTATGATATTGGCACATCCTAGCAACATAGTCGGCCAGTTGCCGCACGTGTTCCTGTCCTTGACTAATGACTCTCTTTGACAAGGCTATCTGCTGAAGCTGGCTCGTGGCTAACCTTAATGCATCATTTTTCAAAATCACTGTCTCATCAAGTCGTTTGTGAAGCCGATCGATGTTCCCCAGGCACTTGTCTGCAAATCTGTCGCTCTCAGCCTGGGCGGCTAGAGCGGTGTCCTTCTCAGTCAAAGCTTTACGATGCAAGTCATGCAATCGCCTGATAGTATCCGAGTATTGATGTGTCAAGTCCTCGCTTTCAGACTGAGCGGCTCTAGCAGCATCCCTCTCTGCAACTAAACCATGTATGGTAGCACGGTACTCCTGTTCAATCTCACGCCTGGCCATCCGAACCTGCATCTCCAATCGAGCGTCAAGGTCAACCACGCCTATACTCGACCTAGCTGGCATCTCCCTAGGTATGGGCTGGTGACGATACCATGACTCGTACTCTTGAGTGACCTCCCCTACGAGTCCATTCTGAACCTGAGTCTCTTTCGTGAGGTGACGCCTAGTGTCCCACAAGTTCAAGATCTTTCCCCTGTGGGTAAACAGTCCTGGAGGATAGACTAAGACATAAGCACTCATATCCTCAACTATCGGAACCACCTGTCGTCGCCCCAACTGCCTGAGTACCCTCATAGGGGCATAAGGCTGGGCTGCTTCAAGACCCATCAGAACTAAAAAGGGGCACTCGATGCATCGGTGCACAACCTTCTCCATAGAAAGCCAGTTATACTGCCACAATATCTTATCTGCTGTAAGGGAGTCCAAGCACGACCTCCAAGCACGCTCACCATCTGGAAACTTAAACTTCTCAATATGTTCGAAGTGATAACCCAGATAGCCAAAGTCAAAGCAACCAGCAATGGGATGAGAAGGGCGGGGGCGTATGTGTTCCAAAAACCACACTTGCAATAGGAAGTTACACCCCTCGAAGAACTCACTTTCGCCTTTGCAACACCGAGTCAAGGCATGAAAGATACTTCCCAGAATTGTCGGAACGATCGTGGGATTTGGTGCTTTTTCAAACAGGGCCACCATAATCCAACTAACTCTAATGGATATCCTTTTGTGCGGCAATGGAAAGACCAATAACCCTAGAAGAGCAAACACAAAAACCCTCGGACAAAGTTGCACCCATTCATTATATGTTAGCTTGTCATGAAACTCGAAGCTATACCGTTTGAAACCACTATCACATCCGAATCGAGCATAGAGGTAGTCAAATGAGACCCAACCGTGACTGGTACTAGCAATAGAGGTATCTACTCGCATCCGGATGTTTTGAAAGAAATCATTGGTATTGACATTTTTTGGGGCAATCATTCTCTTTTCATGCAAATCTAGCTTAATGAGCCCGGCTATTTCCTCGAGTGTAGGCGTCATCTCAAAGCCTTTGAAACAGAAGGTATTACTGTTTGGATTCCAGAGTCCGACCAGTGCACTAACCAGATCTCGGTGTGGCACAATATCTTTAGTCACAAGGTCAGTCAGAAAGCCAATCTTATTTTGGACAGAACCTTGCTGCATCTCGCTCATACTCTTCCACCAAGACCTTAACAATTCGGGCGGGCCGTCGGTCATCATGATAGATGGTGGGGTGGCATCAATAGGGTATTTTCTCTTGCTAGACCTAGAAGACGATGCAGCCATGGTACCTAAAACATATGTCACTCAATTTAGACAAAACAAAAAGTACCTCGAAACATTGACAGACAAAGCAAACTGATGTTTGAAATCTCCTCAAAATCTAACATGTGTTTAACATTTGAGACTCAGATTTTTAACAAAGTTTGGCCATTACAACGGCATAAAATTGACCCAAAAAGACTTTCGGCCGACCGAGGCATTTGCTAACTGTTGGAAAAATTGTCATTCTAGAGACGCGAATAAATTGACTAAAAATACTGTCGCCAACACGAAATAAACTCTTGGACTTTCCACAAAATTGGGCATATGGCGGTCACCACAATGGAACTCAGCTAATTTTCAAAAAACTTACCATTATAACGGCATAAAATTGAACCCAAAGAATCCTTCGACCAACCACGGCACTTGGAAACTTAAAATATTTTGCCATTATAACGGTATCAAGACTATCTCTAAAAAGTTGACAACTTCGGTATGAAAATTCCTTTCCTTTTCCTTTCTCTTTTTATTTTTATTATTATTTTTTTTTTGAAAAATTTCGCCATTATGACGACGTAAAAATATACTCAAAATTTTCCGACACATAAATCTTTGCAAAATTTCTTTTTCGATAGCATGACCCCAAACAGAAAAATGTATTAAAACAACAAAATCTACAAACTGAAATTCACCCTACTTCCTCTCTTTCTTTCATTTTTTTTTTCTTTTTTTTTTTCTTCTTTTCTTTTGAAATCCGCTCTTTCCCGATTCGGTCAGCATGACGACCCTTCCTTCTAAATGCAACACAGAAAATGCTTCGGACGTATCTCGACGTCAGAGAGTCATCCTAGACAAGTGCGGTACCGGTGTGCCGCACCTCACTAAGTCAAATATGATGCAGATAATTGGGCCTAAAGGTCTAACTCTAGGTGACACAACTGACTCGGTGTCTAGACTGGCTCATAACCCGGTGGACAAACCGGGCGGAAAGCGCATCAGGGCCGTCCGGAAACAGTGTGTCCGGCCTAAAACTCTGTCACGCCTTCCTCCTAAATCATGGGTAATTTTAGTAAGAAGGCTCAGATGCCACAAGCAATCTGGTAAGTGTACGTGTGCAAGTGTTCCAGAGACTCAGAGGTGTACGTGGAGAAGACAGTTTATATACAATTCAACAAAATCAAAGCGGTAACATTCAACTTTCATGTGATAACGGCAAGAATATAACAATCAAATATTTAATAAATTAAAAAATGCGACAATTTTATCAAAGCCGGAGATTCTAGTTTTCACCAATTTTCCCCAGCGGAGTCGCCAAGCTGTCACGACCCTTTTTTTTCAACGCGCAAAAACTAAAATAAATAGAAATGGTGTATTTAAAGGCTGTGACGGGTGTTCAAAAGGTACACATTTATTTAAGAGAAAATCGGAGTCGCCACTTGACAAGTTAAAGGTGTGCCAAGTCACCAAAGTGGTGTACCTGGAACACCCTCGACTCGTTTAATAGTCTGCGTCAGAGATTCGGGTAAGGTTCTCAGTTGACTCTCGGGAAGGTATTAGGCACCCTCGAATCCTGTGCCGAGCACAGTTGCTTTACTGTCGCATTTTAATTTATTAAAATATGGTTGTTATCTTTTGCCGTTGACTTGAATTTACACTTTGATTCAGAAATAAATTAAAAAAAAAATGTTATTCTTATCCAACCTCACAAAGGACTGGTCTATTTTTAAAAAAAATTTAATTAAGCTTCAAAATAATAATAATAATAATAATAATAATAATAATAATAATAATAATAATAATAATAATAATCATAATAATAATAATAATAATTACGTTTTACCGAATAATGGAGCCATTTATCAAACAAGTAAGTAGTTTGCCAATTTAAATATTGTTTTGTCAAAAGAGTGGCTATTGGTCAAAATATAAAAGGTGGGCTGGTTCAATTTTGCAAAAATGGGCCATCTAAAAAGTTGTCTTGCAAGATTGTACATTTCTATACCACAAATTTGGACTGTCATGCGTAATTCCTTATTAGAGATAATTTTAAACTTGTTAAGTAGCCAACTTTAACAAAAGATTGGTATCTGTAAGCAAAGCCACCTTCACAAAAGAATGGCACATGCTCAATATCAACTTAATTACAATATTAGTTCCATTTCTGCAAATATGAATACACTTAAAATGTGCCCACATTAATCTTGCACATATGGTTCTGTTTAAGTATTTGATTTCACATTTAATCCATTTTTTAGGATTTCATGATTTGCGCAGTTGTACCAATTTACAGAAATAGCCAGATTTAGTCACAAATAAAAAAAATACTATGAGTCTATATATCTTTGCTCTTTCAGATCTGTCCAATTGCACTTTCAACCTTAAATTTCAGCTTATTGTCAACCAATGAACCTTGATTATAATAGGGCCAGATTTGAAAGACGCCCTAGTCACAGCCTAATCGTTCCAGATTATAAATTTTGTTAAACTTTGCACTTATATCCTATTTTGCCTACTCATTTCAGATCTGTGCAATCAAACATCACTATGGCCATTTCCGAAAGTTACACCAAACTTATATGAACTTAATTTACTTTTCAAAGTTAACATATTAATAACAGAGCCATCGTAATAAAACGCTTAACATATCTTTGGTTTTGCTTAGCTTCATAAAGCCAACAGTTCATAAAGAGGGAATGAACTAACAATATTTATAAAAGAAAAATGGAAATTTCAGGCCATAAAAACATGTTGATATCAATCATTTCGTAACTAGAATAAAAACCAAGGTAAAGGGTAAACATGCTGATATAAATACAAAGTAAAATTTGTGTTTACCTAATGAAGAAAATTCCAAACCAATAGCCAACGAGAATAGCAAGCAAAGCAACGACTCGACAGCCTTTTACTCCCAAACTCAGCCAGCAAAACGGCCCAGAAAGACAAATAAAAACAGCCCCTTCACAACCTTTTCTCGCTGCCTTAACACTAGATTTATACCCCAAAAGAGCTTGTGTCCAAGCCCTTTTGGTTCTAAATCTTTTATGCAAACTTACTATTTTTTCTCAAAGTGGTTTTTGCTCTCAATTATGTGTATTTTCAGCTGGTAGTTCCCCCTATTTTCAGCTAGTCCTCACCTTTAAATGAGAGCAAAAGCTCTATTATATAGCCAAAAGGTTGAGTGAGAAGTTGCATCAAAGGTACAAGGCCAATACCCCCCACTTGAGTACCTTTCACATCCCATCTTCTAAGGCTTTTTTAGACACTATTTTCAGCAGCCCCATACCTACTAAAAGTTGACAATATAAGCTGTCATAGTTGGGGTCTAGTGGACCCTACGGCAAACTCAAACTTAAACACTTTCTACACTTGAACTAAAACTCTAGAAACCAAACTAAAACACCTCCTAACTAAACTAGAACTCCCAGCCATATCTGGAATAGCCTACTGCTAGAAACTTGACTAAACAAAAAAATATTTGGACAAACTTATATATCTAAGCTAATGAAAAGACTTGCATACTTGAACAAACATACAAAACTATGTCTATAACCAACTTAACAAATGAACAATAATAGGAAAACTACTTTTTATTCCCAGTAAATAAAAACAACAGCCACGCTAATGCAAAAGCTAGGCAACAGTTCTAACTCTTAACCACTGAAACAGACATAGTTAAAACATCTTAACACTAAAGCAAAGAAATCATGTAACCTTTGTCTAAGCAGACTAAACAAACAAAACTAGATACGCTCATACACCAAGTAGATTTATCACATCAGGAAGAAACTAATCAATTCAATGCTCAGCAAACAAGAAAATTATTTCACTAAGCTACTACATCCCCGAACGACATCTAGAGCAAACAGATGACTTCTTACTAAAGAGCAATACTTGAAAACACTAAACAACCAGATCGGACAATATCACACTTAAGCAAACAACTTCCCAACAAACTTCATAAGCTAATAATCTACGAAATCACACTTCATACTAAACATACAGATGCACTCATGCATAAATTAGTATCTCGAACACTTTATCACTTTCCAATTCGCATCAAGTGCATTGGTATAACTTGTAACTTTATATATTAAAGATGAAACAACAATGCTACACGTTCAGATAAACATCTATAAAAGTGAAACAAAAGCAAATGGAAACTAAAGGATTTCTTGTCTAACCCGCTGTCAAAGCCAACAAGCTGCTCTGTTGCGTCTCCCTCGCTATCGACTTCACATCATTGCCTCTTAAATCAGCCCCCATAAGCGAAACGCAACATCACAATCGAGACAGCTACGCCACCAACTATCAATTCTCGCAGCGGCCCCGAATCAAAACGAACGACAATATTTTGGTGCTTGAAAATCACCACGAGACTGTGATGATCAATAACAGCCCCTCCATCGCCATTTTACCATCACAAAAAGCCCCCCAAATCACTGTCACTGCTGCTACATCGCTGCCCAAACAACGCTACACCGCCATTGTCACAACTACAACATCGTCATCACAAAAACGAGTATGAAACAACCCCCTAAAATGCGATGCGTCATTAACCACCAATTTAATTAACCCTAACAGCTCGTTCACCATCTTTCACGCACACAGCCCTCGCGTTGCTCCACCACGACAAACAGCCCCGGCATCACCAAAAACAGCCCCCGAACAAACCAACATCAACTACCAAAAAATAGAAAAGAGAAAATAGAAAGGAGAAGAAAGCAAATGAGAGGCAGAAAAAAAACGAGAACGGAAACAGGCAAGAAAATGAAAGGGTTTAGGGAAATGGGGTATGTGAAGAAAGAGGGGAGTAAGGGAAGAAGAATGGACCAAAAACTTACCGGAAAAAGGCAAAAACGCCGAAGTAAATGTTCAGCCAAAACTTTGAGCCCCGATCTATGACAAATGGCTACGTTTTTCGAGAAACCAATGGTAGGACGAGATAGAGGAGCTCGAGAGCTTTCCGGAGGTATATAATTTTATAATTTTCGGCCACCGGAAGGTGGCGAAAATGGTGTTTTCCGGTGAAGGGCGAAATTTCGCCATGGTTGGCCCAGCCTAGGCGGCTAGGGTTGAATGAGGAAGAAAATGGAGAGTTTGGGGTTATATATGCTTAGTGTGGGCCGGGTTATGCAAGTGGGCTGACGGGCCAATATTTTGGGCTATTAATTTTTACGAATGGCCATTAAAATGGTTGATACACACCAACTAACTAAAAGTAAACCACATGCTTTACAATACCATCACAATTAAACTATAGAATCAAAAATTAAACACATAAAAAGCAATTTTGGCAATTTTCATGTTTCACATTCCAATTAATGACAATTTTAGTTAGAACAAACACTAGAAGTCCAAAAAAAATTCGACGAAACGTCCTAAGAATCTGATACGACTATTTTGAGCAATTTTATGAATTTTTGGTGCCAAAATTAGGTGATTACAATACAATTACATTGATTCCAGCCGAGAATATGTCTCGAAAGTACAATATTCAAAATGCTAATAAGGGATACAATTTGGGATAGCAAAAGAGAACAAAAGCCTTGCATTCATCCCGAGTTGAAAGCCATCTTGGAGTCAAATGTAGTACCTCTTGACCGCGTCTGCATTGACGGGTATTTTAGTTGTCCTGCCTTCTGGATCTGTAAGGTACAAGGCGCCATTTGGCAATACTTTCTTTACCAGGTATGTCCCTTGCCAATTTGGAGCAAATTTCCCTCTAGCTTCTTCCTGATGAGGAAAGATTCTTTTCAAGACTAATTGCCCTTCTTTCAAGTCGCGCAGGCGCACTTTCTTGTTGTAGGCTCGGGCCATTCTCTGTTGATACAATTGACCATGACAAACTGCATTGAGCCTCTTTTCATCAATGAATGACAACTGTTCTAATCGGGTTTTGACCCATTCCGTGTCCTCAATTTCTGCTTCCACAATGATCCTGAGAGATGGTATTTCAACTTCAGCGGGTATGACTGCTTCAGTTCCATATACCAATGAATATGGGGTCGCACCTATGGAAGTGCGCACAGTTGTGCGGTAACCAAGCAGAGCGAAAGACAACTTCTCATGCCAATCACGAGATCCTTGTATCATTTTCCTAAGGATCTTCTTGATATTCTTATTGGCTGCTTCAACCGCACCATTTGCCTTTGGTCGGTAAGGCGTGGAATTTCGGTGCATGATCTTGAATCTTTCACACACGTCATTCATCAAATGACTGTTCAGATTTGCCGCATTATCAGTGATGATGGTACTTGGGATACCAAAGCGACAAATAATATTAGAATGAACGAAATCCACCACAGCTTTCTTGGTCACGGACTTGAGAGTCACGGCCTCAACCCATTTGGTGAAATAATCTATTGCAACCAAAATGAATCTGTGCCCATTTGATGCTCTTGGTTCAATAGGCCCGATAACATCCATCCCCCATGCTGTGAAAGGCCAAGGGGCTGACATTGTGTGCAACTCTAAAGGAGGTGAATGTATCAAATCACCGTGTACTTGGCATTGATGACACTTTCGCACAAAAGTAATGCAGTCATGTTCCATGGTAAGCCAGAAGTATCCCGCTCTGAGTACTTTCTTAGCTAGCACGTACCCGCTCATGTGGGGTCCACAGATCCCGGAATGCATGTCATTGAGAATTTTCGTGGCTTCAGTTGCATCCACGCATCTTAACAGTCCCAAATCAGGTGTCCTTTTGTACACCACCCCTCCACTCAGAAAGAAACCACTTGCCAGTCGTCGAAGCGTTCTCTTTTGATTATTTTCTGCCATTGGAGGATATGTCCCATCTTGAAGGAAATTCTTGACATCAAAGTACCACGGTTGACCGTCAATTTCTTCTTCAATCACATTGCAGTATGCATGTTGGCTTTGGACCTAAATCTCTAACGGATCAATATGGGCTTTATCAGGATGGACAAGCATCGAGGCTAGTGTAGCCAATGCGTCAGCCAGCTCATTATGTATTCTGAGAACATGTCTAAACTTTAGAACATCGAACTTTTGGCGAAGGTCGTCCATACACTGCTTGTACATAATCAACTTAAGATCTCGAGTCTCCCATTCACCCTTCATTTGGCGTATTAAAAGATCTGAATCTCCGATTACCAGCAATTCTTTGATGTCCATGTCTAGAGCCATACGCAAACCCATTATGCAAGCTTCATACTCAGATGTGTTATTAGTGCAACTGAAGCGGAGTTGGGCAGCTGCTGGATAGTAATGCCCCGTGGGAGAAATGAGGACTGCTCCAATACCATGGCCTTTTGAGTTAGAAGCACCGTCAAAGTACATTTTCCACACGTGCTCTTCTTCATTAATCAACTCTTCAAGCACATCTACCTCCTCATCAGGGAAGTAAGTCTTCAACGGCTCATAATCATCATCCACCGGATTTTCAGCCAAATGATCAGCTAAGGCTTGAGCTTTCATTGCAGTTCTGGTGACATAAACTATGTCAAATTCTGTGAGCAGGATCTGCCATTTTGCAAGCTTGCCAGTTGGCATTGGCTTTTGAAATATGTACTTCAATGGGTCCATCCGGGAAATCAGATAAGTGGTATAGGACAAAAGATAATGTTTCAACTTTTGTGCAACCCAAGTTAGGGCACAACACGTCCTTTCCAACAAAGTGTATCTAGCCTCGCAATCTGTGAACTTTTTGCTCAGATAATAAATCGCCTGCTCTTTCTTTCCCGAGGCATCATGTTGCCCTAATACACAACCAAAGGAGTTTTCATTGACTGACAAGTACAAAAACAATGGTCGGCCAGGCTCAGGCGGAACCAAAACAGGAGGATTTGACAAGTATTGCTTGATCTTGTCAAAGGCTTCTTGGCACTCCTCGGTCCATGCAATTGATGCATTCTTTTTCAACAACTTGAGGATCGGCTCGCATATTGTGGTAAGTTGAGCAACGAACCTACTGATGTAATTCAACCTGCCTAGAAAGCTTTTAACATCCTTCTTGGTTCGAGGCGGAGGTAGTTCTTGTATTGCTTTGATCTTTGCGGGATCCAGTTCAATACCTCGCCTACTAACAATGAAACCTAGCAATTTTCCAGCAGGCACACCAAATGCACACTTGGCTGGATTCAGCTTCAGATTGTACCTACGGAGCCTCTCAAAGAACTTTCTGAGATCTCTCACGTGGTCTTCAGCAGTTCTAGACTTGATGATCACGTCATCCACGTACACTTCTATTTCTTTATGCATCATATCATGGAAAATGGCAGTCATGGCCCTCACGTAGGTTTCCCCAGCATTTTTCAAACCAAACGGCATCACTCTATAGCAATAGGTTCCCCAAGGAGTAGTGAATGCCGTTTTGTATGCATCATCTTCATCCATCTGGATTTGATGATATCCGGCATAGCAGTCAACAAAGGATTGTATCTCATGTTTGGCACAATTATCTACGAGAGTGTGAATATTAGGCAACAGAAAATTGTCTTTGGGACTTGCCTTGTTCAAATCTCGATAGTCGACACATATCCTTATTTTTCCATCTTTCTTAGGAACCGGAACAACATTTGCAACCCAAGTAGTGTACTGAACCGATTGAATTACTTTTGCATCCAACTGTTTCATTATTTCATCATGGATTTTCTTGATCATATCAGTTTTGAACTTCCGTTGCATTTGTCTCACTGGAGGGAAACCTGGTTGAATTGGCAATTCGTGGACTATCAATTCGGAGCTCAAACCCGGCATCTCATCATATGACCATGCAAAAACATCTCGATATTCAAAAAGCACCTTCCGAATATCGTTCTTCACTTCAGGTAGGGCATACATGCTTATCTTGCTTTCCCTCACATCATCAGGGCTCCCAAGATTAACATCCTCTGTATCAGCCAAATTGGGTTTAGGCTTGCCTTCCTGGCGTTCAACTTCCAGGCCTATTTCAAAATCAGCCCGTTCTCCATCATATTCAACCTCATTAACAAATTTCTCAATGTTTTCTTCATCACTTTCAACCTCAACTATGGTTATGGAGTCAAAATCAGATTGTGGTCCCTGGATGGACGATAAGTTTCTTGAACATGTCATGACATCAGGACCATCAGATATATCACTACAGATAAACAAAATAGAATAAAATTAGGAATATGAACAGAGATTGAAGTAAAGCTTGGCTCTTGGCCTTTCATTAATGAAAAAGGGTTTGAATTACAAAGAAAAGATGAGCAAAATAATACACTTGGCATACAACCCTTAGAATATCCAAGTGTATTCAAAAGAAAACTGTAAAACAACAGTCTACCAAGACCCCTTCCTGACGGGGAAGGGAGTTGCATTCCAGTTAGTCAGGTGCACGTCCGGGTCAATGTACTGAATTGAAGCATTACTGGAGCCTTCACCCGGCTGTACCATGCAGATTTCAAAAATGCCACCTAGATCAAATGGTGCATCCTGATTGTCTTCCACTGTGTTGACATTTGTAGCGACAACCTTTGGTTTCATAACATAACCCACAAAAGACTGAGCGAGACACGGAATTGGCTTTGGGAGAGACCAAACTTCCGACTTCTTTTTCTTTGCTTGCTTGCGATCAGCTGCTTTTGGCTTGAAACCTAGTCCCCATGTGCCTTGCACGCCATTTGGATAAACCGGATTTACCCTGCCTTGTAGTGACGCTCCCAAACCCTTTCCAAATTGGAAACCATGCTTTAACATTTCGGACGCCATCATGATAGACGTCTCTGACACTCTTGGGACGGGTATAGGTTTCCCTTCTGTTACTTTTTCCACATACACCACATCGGAGGTTTGATACATGATGGTCGGGCGTGTAGTGACGGCTTCAAGGGCTGGTACGTCCAGGCTATTGTTAAACTGTGAGTCATCCTCTCCATAAACCACGACAGCTTGATTATCCCAAGTAAACTTGACCACCTGATGAACTGTGGATGGTACTGCACAAGCCATGTGAATCCATGGTCGGCCCAATAACAGATTGTACGATGCATCCGTTTCCATGACTTGGAACTCAATGCTGAAGGTAGCGGGACCAATGGTTAACTCAAGATTGATGGTGCCCAAAGATTCTCGAATTCCACCATCAAAAGCACGAACAGCAGAGGAACTTGCCCTGATTTTGCTCATATCCACCCTTAGACTCTTCAGTGTAGACAGAGGGCAAATATTCAATCCTGCGCCGCCATCTATTAGAACACGTGTGACATAGGAGTCTTCACACTTAACTGAGACATGAAGCGCTCGATTATGACCGGTTCCTTCTGCTGGCAGCTCCTCATCGGTGAACATCACACGATTAGTCTCAAATACTCTGCCAGCAAGTGCTTCCAGATTAGCCACAGTAGTTTGTTCAGGAATGTAGGCCTCATTCAATATCTTCATCAGTGCATTGCGATGTGCTTCAGAGTTCATAAGTAGAGACAAGAGTGATATCTGAGCTGGAGTCTTTCTCAATTGCTCGACGATAGAATAATCTGTCGATCTCATTTTCTTCAAAAATTCTTCAGCTTCTTTCTCAGACACAGGCTCTTTGATGGGTCCTTGGTCTTCTCGACCTGGCTTTGCCTTTCTCAATTCTTCTGGGGTGAAACATCTCCCGGACCGAGTTAGACCATTTACATCTGCAGCAACCTCTATGATTTCTTTCCCGTTGTAAGACACAATTGTTTTGTTGTAGTTCCAAGGAACGGCCTTTGTACTTTTGACAGGGAGTTGCGCTGCTCGAGTGATGATAACCGGTTCACACTTCTTTGCCTTAACCTCGAAGACCGGAGTTTTCTGGCATGATGCCCCTTGCACAATAAATGTTGGTGCACTGTCATGAACTTTTTCCTGCTTTGCAACCGGAATTGTGAAACTTGGCTCAACAGCAGTATCTTGCTTTGCTTTGTTGACAACAGACTCACTTGACTTTCCCCTGATTACAACAATAAACGGCTCAGGGCCTTTGATGTCTGGAGAGGGACCAACTGCCACAATCTGCTTGGCGGCTTTCCCTTTCATGTCCTCTTCTATGCATACCATCCCTACCATGTGTACGTTGTTTTGAACATCATGAGCTGGTAATGGGTTTTGATTTACATTTTGTGTTTCATCCCCCACGACTTTTATCTGGTTGTTGTCTATCATTGCCTGGATTGCCCTTTTGAGTTCCCAGCAGGATTCTGTGTCATGTCCAGGTGCTCCAGAATGAAATGCACAATGGCGTGAATGATCAACTCTTCCGTAGGGGTTCACTTTTCCTGGGATTGGCTTCAACAGATTGGCTTGTTGCAACTTTTCAAACAAATTAGTATAAGTCTCCCCCAGTGGGGTGAACTGTCTCTTCTCTTGTTGCATGTTCCTCTGTTGCATGTTTGGACGAAAGCCCGGTGGACCTCGTGGTCGGTAAGGCATCTCCTGGTGAGCCTGAAATTGAGTATGTGCCTGTTGATTGTTATATTGGACTGGAGCAGGGGGTGGACGCCACTGTGGACCAGATAAAGGCTGAGCATAAGATGCTGTATTTACAGGGAATGAGAACTGCGGCATGGCAAATTGTTGGCCGTGAGTCGGATAGAATTGTTGTGGCGGGGGTGCCTGAATGTACCCTTGACGGTCGTTGTATCTCCCATCATTTCTTCTCGGTCCAGGACCAACCATTGCCACCTCGTCTTTTTTCTCTTTCTTCTTCCCATAAGTACCTGACCCTGATTGCAACGCTTGGGTCGTGGCTCTCAAAGCTGTTTGGCTCACAATCTTGCCTGCTTTGATTCCTCTCTCAATCATCTCCCCAATTTTTACTGCTTCACTGAATTGCTTCCCAAGGGCAGAGGCCATTGCTTGGTAGTATGTTTCGTCAAGTACTTCGACGAATTCTTCAACCATTTTATCGTCTGGGATCAAAGGGCTCACACGCGCCGCCTGTTCGCGCCACCTATAGGCATACTCTCTGAAGCTTTCGCCTGGTTTCTTTGTGATCGTCTTCAAAGAAGAACGATCAGGAGCAGCCTCCATTTTGTAGCCATAATGATTCAGGAAAGCGCTGGCCATGTCGTCAAAGGTGACCCACTTGGAAACATCTTGTTGCACAAACCATTCTGTGGCCGGTCCTCCCAAACTGTCCGCAAAGTACGCCATCAATAATTCGTCCTTCTCGATACCCCTCATTTTGTTAAGGTATATCTTCACATGGATCCTTGGATCACTTTGTCCAGTGTACGGATCGAATTTGGGCACAACAAAGCCTTCAGGCAATGGCACATGAGGGAATAAGCACATGTCTTTGTATGAAATACTTGCTTTACCCGCTTGCCCTTGGATGTTTTTCACAGTTTGCTCCAAGCTTTTCAATTTCCGAGCAAAGTCAGCCTCTTCTGTTTTCCCCAATCTTTCGACATCAGCATGTGATTCTGGGTGGTGTCCATGATCATACGACTCAGTGGGGCGGAGTACATTGCCCCGAGTTTGGTCGAATTGTTGATCACGAGCCCTCAACTGTGGGTCACTGTTTGACCTTTGCAATGTGTGTCCTGCAGGAACAGTGAATATTGTGGCAGGAACTTGGGCTTGGCCATGTTGTCCATGTTGTGGGAATTGTGCCCCAGGTTGTACAGTAGAGGGTCCAGCTACGTTGTCAGTTTCTGGATGTGGACCGAACCCTGGAGGATAACGGGGGTCTTCTACCATTGTAGATTGCCCTTGCCCTGGTGGCTGAGCATTCGCCGTGAAACCAGCAGCACCTGGCGGAGCAGGAGGTGCCTGAACTGCCGACAAGTTACGGACCAGTTGCATCATCATTTCTTTCATGGCCGTGAAATCCTCGGCCATCTTAGCCTGTTGTTCAGCCAAGCGAACCAGCTCAGTGTTCTCAGTTTCTTCGGCCATCGTTGCTGGAGTGTCTTCTTGAAGAGGTGCTTCAACCACTTCTGGAACATGTAGTGGTCCCTTGATTCTGGTGGAATAGGAATGTGGGGCCAGCACGGCAGTTGCTCAAGCTCTAAACAAATCAAAACACGTTAGTGCAACAAGATAGCATGGAATATGAATTTGCTCGTCGGCCTGAACAATGCCTAAGGTCGTTATGCGTCATCCCAAATTGGTTTAGATTAGATCCCCAAGTGTATTATTTGATCTCTTTTCTCTTCTTTCTTCTTTTTTTCTTTCTTTTCTTTTCCTTTCTTTTCTTTCTTTTTCTTCTTTTTTTTTTTCAAGTGAGGCTAGAGGGTGAAATGAATTGACACATAAAAATAAGCAAAATATTTTCATTACTTCAAAAGAAAAAGTACATACGGTGCTTCCGGAGCACGACCAAAAGGAATGTACAAATGACTTAAAAAGGTGAAAATAAATTACAACATGCCAAATCCAAAAGCGACATAAAGTACAACAATGCCAGGATGTAAAATAAATGACAAAAAGCAATAATCTGCATCATCTTGGCCTGATGTATCTACTAGGGTGACTGGGGCACAAAGTCAGCTGGCTCCTCTGGGTCGAACTCAAATGGCTCCACGGGATCTGCTGGCGGGCCTTCTGCAAAAGTACGACGCAATCCATTCAAATCTGCCGCAACTCTAGTGACAAAGGGAAGCACATGTGGGAGTATGTCCTCTGCGGGAAGCCTCCTATACTCATCGATGGACCGTGCCACATATGTAGCGGAGTCATAAACTTGCCGATAAGCTACACTGATGGTCCGTCCTGCAGCCTGTATATCTCGAAGTCGGTCCTGTGCTAGCCCTCTGAGCTGCTCACCCTGCTCTAATGCCCTGTCAAGTCGAGCTCGAGAATCTATGGCATCCTGGCGATGATACTCTTCCCTTTTCCTGCTTTCCAACAAAGCTGCCCTGTCGGCATCCCGCTCTGTCAATGCCTGTGAGTGCATGACACGGAGTCGTCTGACTGTGTCTAGGTGCTGATGCGCGAAACCCTCACTCTCTGCCTGAGCAGCTCTGGCGGCATCCCGCTCTGTCAATGCCTGTGAGTGCATGGCACGGAGTCGTCTGACTGTGTCTAGGTGCCGATGCGCGAAACCCTCACTCTCTGACTGAGCAGCTCTGGCGGCATCCCTCTCTGCAATTAAGCTTTGTATGGTATCACGACATTCCTTCCTAATCTCGTGCCTAGCAAGCTGAACCTGCATATCCAGCCTGGCCTCAGTGTCAACCGTGCCTGCTCTCGACCTCGCGGGCATCTCTTTGGGTATGGGCTGATGGTAATACCAGAACTTATACTCCCGAACGACCTCCCCCTTAAGTCCATCCTGAACCTGTGTGCTTTCTGCGAGGTGCCTCCTAGTATCCCACAGGCGCAGGATCTCTCCTCTAAGAGTAGCTGGGTTGAGAGGATAGTCTGAGGCATATGCACTCATGTCCTCAACTATTGGGATCTCCTGCTTCCGACCCAACTGCCTAAGTACACGCAGAGGAACATAAGGCTGGGATGCTGTCAAACCCATCAGAACGAGAAAAGGACGATCCACGCATCTGTGTACAACCTCCCTCTTAGGAAACCAGCTACACTGCCACAAAATCTTGTCCGGCGTGAGAGAGTTCAAGAAAGACCTCCAATCTGGCTCACTTCCTGAGAATTTATACCTCTCGATGTGTTCGAGATGGTATTCAAGATAATCGATGTCACAGCACCTAAGAATATCACGAGGTGGGCAAGGGCGTACATGCTCCAAGAACCAGACCTGTAATAGAAGATTACATCCCTCAAAGAAAACGCTCTCTCCCTTGTGGCATCGAGTCAAAGCATGAAACATACTACCCAGAATCGTCGGGATGATAGTGGCATCTGGTGCTCCACCATACAAAGCTGCCATGGTCCAACTGACCTTAATGGATATCGCTCTATCCGGTAGTGGGAAAACCAACAACCCTAGCAAAGCGAACACAAAGACCTTAGGACAGAGGAGTACCCAATCTTCATATTTCAACTTATCGTGGAACTCAAATCCATACTTCTTAAAGGTAATCGAATGAAATCCAGCCTTGACGAACACTAGCGATTGAGAGGTCCGTCCGTAGCTTGATATTATTGAAAAAATCACGCTCATTAACCTTCCTTGGAGCAATCATATTCTTTTTCTCAAAATCCAGCTTAAGAAGCCCAGCTATTTCCTCGAGGGTCGGCGTCATCTCAAACCCCTTAAAACAGAAGGTATTTTGGTTTGGGTTCCAAAACCCAACTAGTGCACTGACCAAGTCTCGCCGCGGGACAATAGTTTTAGTCACAAGGTCAGTCAGAAAACCAATCTTCTCCTGGACTATATCTTTCTGCATTTCACTCATTGTGTCCCACCAAGACTTTAGAGATTTATCCGATTTGGGTGGGCCATCAGTCATCATAATAGAGGGTGGAATGGCATCAGCAGGGTATTTTCTTTTGACTGTCCTAGAAGATGATGCAGCCATTGTTCCTAATAAAAAAAAATGTGTCAAATGTTTGAAAGCCTGAGAACAACTTAAAACCACTGACCGACAGAGCAAAACAGATGCCTAAACTGCTAATTCGAAACTCCAATTTCCAACAAAAACTTTTGTCATTGTAATGACTTAAAGTTGACCCTAAGAGAATCGAAAAATCTTGCCATCATAACGGCATCAGGACTGACTCCGGGAAATTACCAACATTGGTAGTTAGATGTAATTTATAAAAGAAAAAATTCGGCGTTACAACGACGCCACATTGACATCAAAACAAAATTTCATTTCCAGTGATGAACACTACAGTACTTTTGCAAAAATTCGCCGGCATAACGACGTGAAAAACTGGATCTCAAAAACTCCCAACATCGGTATACGAGTCTTTTTCTAAAAAATTCGCCACTATAACGGCGTGAAAACTGACTCGAAAATTTTTTTTGACTTTCTAACTACTAAGTATGTACATATTTTTTTTTGTAAAATTTTCGTCATTATAACGACACAAACTGACATATACAAAAGACGGCAAACACTGACGTTTTTTTACAAAAATTTGCCATTACAGCAGTATGACTCAATTTTATAAAAATAGCAAAACATTTACATTTAAAACATAAAATTCAACCTCTTCCTCACTTTTCCTTTCATTTTTCTCTTCTTTTTTTTTGAAATCCGTCTCTCCCCAACTTGGTCAGCATAACAACCTTTCCTAATCGCATGCAACACATAGAATGCTTTTTTCAGACAAGTCTTTCCCGGGAAGTGGGTCCCGTTCAGACAACAGGTAGTCAACCTAGACAAGTGCAATACCGGTGTATCGCACCTCATTAAGTCGGATATGATGCAGATAATTGGGCCTAAAGGTTTAACTCTAGGTGACACAACTGACTCAGTGTCTAGACTGGCTGAAAACCCGGTGGACAAACCGGGCGGAAAGCGCATCAGGGCCATCCGGAGACAGTGTGTCCGGCCTAAAACCCCGTCACGCCTTCCTCCTAAATCATGGGCAATTTAGTAAGAAAGTCCCAGATGCCACAAGCAATCTGGTAAGTGCACGTGTGTGTGTGTTTCAGAGACTCAGTGGGTTGCGGAGGAAGACAGTTTATATATACAGTTCAACAATATCAAAGCAGTAACATTCAACTTTTCAGGTGATAACGGCAATAAAAGCCGGAGATTCTAGTTTTTACTAATTTCCCCAGCGGAGTCGCCAAGCTGTCACGCCCTAAAAAATACGTTATTTGATCCTGCGCTGAGGGGATTTATTTATTTAAAGGCTCGTGACTGGTGTTCAAAAAGGTACAAATTTATTTAGAGAACTCGGAGTCGCCACTTGACATAGTTAAAGGTGTGCCAAGTCACCAGAAGGTACCTTGGAACACCTTTGACTCGTCTAATGGTCTGCGTTTAGAGATTCGGGTAAGGTTCTCAGTTGACTCTCGGGAAGGTATTAGGCACCCTCGAGTCCTGTGCCGAGCACAGTTGCTTTATTGTCGCAGTTTTAATTTATTAAATATGGTTGTTATATTTTATCGTTCATTTAAAGTTACACTTTGATTGTTCGAAACCGAAATCGCGTCAAGTAACCCACAAGGTATACTTGGACAAAATTTATATATTTTTTTTACTTTTTGCCTAATAAGTAGATCACAAATCATACTTATAATTGCCTAATCGAACTTACATCCTATTATTTTGCCTAATCATTACACCTTGGGTGGATAATTAATCATATCAAAATAAAACACATTGGCTAATTTTAGGTATGAAATGAACGACACAAATGTTTAGCATTTCTAATAAACTTGTTATTAATGAAGACTTGTGGCCATAAGTTAAAATGCCATTTTGGAACTAAACTAATTCGCAAATTATATACAATATGATTATGCTATTTGTGCTTTCAAAGGTTTGCAACTCTAGGCTAATTTTTGGAGTGATTTTGCACCAAATATCTCTTTTCCTTAAACAACTTTAACGTTTTTTCAGATTTGCAGGAATGCACCAGTTTGTAAAAAAGGGCCAGATTTGAGTGGATTTGCAAAAACGTACAAGTTTGCAAAAATAGCCAGATTTGCACCTTTAACACCAACTGTGCACTTATACCTATTTTTGCCTACTCATTTCAGCATTGAAATAATTTTCAGAATTTCCAGATTTGCAAATATGACCAGTTTGCGAAAAATAGCCCAATCATCTAAAATCTTTACTTGATGAAAATGGCCTTTGCAAAATTTTCTTTTTTTTTTCTCTTTCATGCATACTTGCTCAAGACAACAAATATAAACTCATTAAAGAAGACAAACATTCATGAAATATTTGTAACAATTTATTCTACTTTAGCATAGTATAGTCGTGATTTTACGTTAGGAGACTACTAATGACATGCTACGAATATAACTTATTTGGGGTTACAAGCATGCTAGATTTCATTTCACTTTCATATCCAAAACATATTTAAAATAAGTACATGGTTAAGAAAGTATTTACCTTGTGTAGCAATTCCCCAAACTAATGAAACAAATGAAATAGCAAGCCAAAGCGACAAAACTCACTCCAAAATCAGCCACTAAACAGCCCTTTAGCACCCTATTTAAACCTTAAAGACTTGTGGATTTATACCCCAAAAGACCCTTAGTGTAAAGGCTTTTGGTTCTAAATCCTACTATCGAACTTACTATATTTTTTTGAAGTGTTTTTGCTCTCTTTTTGTAAAATTTCAGCTTGTTGTTGTGTATTAAAGAGGGTAGTAAATGCCTCTATTTATAGCTAAAGGTGGGGCTAAAGGGTGGGGTGTGGACTTGTACAAAAGTACAAGCCCACACCCTACACTTGAGTGCTTTTAGTC
This sequence comes from Petunia axillaris subsp. axillaris, assembly GCA_029990575.1. Lineage (NCBI taxonomy): Eukaryota > Viridiplantae > Streptophyta > Magnoliopsida > Solanales > Solanaceae > Petunia > Petunia axillaris. The sequence goes on along the minus strand of JARKNS010000002.1, from coordinate 12,982,946 downwards.
CCATTTTTTCAAGCAAAAAGTACAGCAGCTGTAGAGGATTGTTTCAGCTACCAAAACAGCTTCCAAAAGCTGAAATACTACAAGTAGGGTCCTCTAAAAGGACCCCCAATACTCATTACATAACTAGAGGGAAACCAAGACCAAACTAGACAACTAAATCAGCCCCAAGACTAACTAAAATAGACCAAACTAACTTAAAATTAAACTAAAACAAACAGATTATAACTAAACTAGAACAAGTTCATTTTGGACTTCATAGAGTCCAACTATCATTCCATTTCAAACCAATCAAACCAACTAAACTACACAATTGATCAAAATCCCAGTTGATTACAAAATGAACAACTAGACTAAAAAAACTAACAGATTTGCTACACCATGTATTCAGATCATGGCATAACTCCCCATGCTACCAAATGTTTTCCTCATGAATCAGATTACACACATAAGCTCTAACCGTAAGAAACTAAGTTAAACACATCAGCAATCTAATTACTACGCTAACATTTAATGATAATAAACTGATTCACGTTATCTAAAAAAAATACTTTTGACACACTAACTAAACTAGTACATACAACTACTTGAATCAAACTATAAGAAGGAACATACAGAGAAGATCAGTCACAACTTTCATGTTTAATTCAATGGACGACAACTTCAACTCACGTCATGTTGTTACAACAGATCAAGTAAAACTCGTACTTATACTAGCAAAGCTTCACAGCCATTAACATTAGCAATATTCTTAACCAAGTTCCACTTTGACAGTATTGAAACAACAAAACATTTTCAAATCTTTATGAACTCATTATTTCCAAATCTATACATGTCAAGCTTTCATATGTAGAATCGACGTTCAAACACCAATACTATATGAACGTAACTAAACACAAACTAAACTAAACAAAAGGAAAATTAAAAAGGGAAGAGAAGTCACAGTTGTCGTCTAACCCGTAGCTACCGCCTCGACGACCCGTACACTGCCTTGCCGAAGCCATCACTGCGTCGCCACTGCCATGAACTGCTGCCAGCTCCACTGTTGTCACAGCCCCCTCAAGCCTCGCCATCGTGTCGCCATTGCTACCCCGTCGTCTAGCCTCCACAGAAACACAACGTCTCCACCCAAACAAATCCGAACAGTCCTCACCCTCGTCATCACAACAACAAAAAAAACAGAAAAAGAAAAAATGAGAAGAAGAAGGAAAAGAGAAACAGAAACGGGGACGGAAACGGGAAAGGGAACGGGGAAAAAGAAGAATCAGGGAACGGGGTAACGGGGAGGGTAAGAAATAGATAAAATAAATCAAAAGAGTGAAAAACTTACCAAGTTTGAAGTTTTGACCAAATTTGAAAACCCGATCTACGAAAATTGGATCACCTTTTGAGAAAACTAGTAGCGGAAATGGAAAGAGGGGGCCGAGATCTTTAAGATGGTGTATTTTTGTATTTTTCCGGCCACCGGAGGTGGTGGCCGGCCGGCGGCAGTGCGGCGGAGCCGCGGCGGATGGAGATTTCCGGTGAGGAGAGGAAATTTGGGCATGGTTTGGCCTATTTCTGATTTTTTGTGTAAAAATGAGAGAAAAATGTTATTTTTGGCTTATATAGTTAGTGAGTATGGGCCGGGTTATAGATATGGGCTGATGGGCCAATGTATTGGGCTGCATTGTTTTTACAAATAGCCATTTAAAAGGCACTACGTACAAAATTAATAAACATAAGATCACATAATCTACACTAATCATCACAATTAAACATAGATTGCAAATAAACACATAACAAGTAACTTTTGTTAATTTAACATCCTAATTAAAGATAAATTTAGTCAAAATTAGGTGATTACACTTGCCTCCTGAACCTCCTACTAGAAGTAGAATACCGGCTAAACGTAAGGATAGATCTGATGTGTGGGATTTTGCATCAAAGAATGTTGAAGCGCAGAAGGCCTCCTGCGGGCTTTGTGATAAGGTGTGGGTTTTTAGAACTGGGGGTAATGAGGGTGGGACGGGTAAACTTAGGAAACACTTACAAAATAAACATCCTAAAGAATGGGCAACGCGGGCGGGTGGTATATATTTAGGGACCGAACATGGGGGAGTAGCGCATGATTCTTCTTCGGGTATCCAAGCAAGAATTAACCATTTAACAGGAGGGCTTCTTACTTATTATAAACAAAAGGATAGGGAAGAAATTGCTAAACTAGTTGCCCTCGAGGGTTTACCTTATAGTTTTCCTTCTTCTACTGGTTTTGTTCGTTATGTTCAGGCTGTATATAATCCCTCTTTTAGAGGTTTTCCAAGAACTACTGTTAAAAATGATATTATTAAATTTAAGAACGAATATCAGGATTATTTGCGATATATGTTTGATAACTTTGACACTAGAGTATGTCTTACTACGGATATGGGTCGTTCTACTAATGGATGTGATTATATTACTGTGACTTGTCATTGGATAGATCCTGATTGGGTTTTTCAAAAACGTATTATTGCTTATAAAATTGTTGATGAACCACACACGGGAAATTATATTTGTAACAAAGTTTCATCAATTTGTCGTACGTACTGTTTGTCTAACAAAGTTTTTAGTATTACGGTAGATAATGCTACAAACAACACAGACGCACTTAGGAACTTGATACCTATTTTAAACCCTCATTTTCCTGAATTTTTTCATGTTAGGTGTGCATGTCATATTTACAACTTAGTAGTAAGAGATGGTCTTGTCTTGTTTAACGAAATTATCGACAAGGTGCAGATAGCTATTACTTATATTTTTAGAAATAAAAACCAAGAAAGAAGACGAGAATGGGAAAGAAAATGTGTAGAATTAGGAATGCCAGTTAGGAGAGTCCCAAAGGAAGTTTGTACTAGGTGGAACACTTTATATGAGGCATTGAATGTTGTTTATGAATATAGACTGCCTATTTCTCAAATGTATAATAAACATTTTATGGAAATCTATCACCTTAAAGATGAGGATTGGCAAGTTGTTCAACATCTTTTTCAGTTTTTACATAAATTTTATCAAGCTACTTTAGAATTTTCCGGTCAATATTATCCAACTACTCCTACCATGTTATATTATATAGCTGGAATATCGGAATTATTGAAAATGTATAAACAATATGCAGTTTACTTACCGGCTGTACGGTTAATGATTGAAAAGTTTAGAAAATATTTTTTTTCCAATTCCTTCTCTTTTTTACATTGCTTCTGTGTTGCATCCTGCTTTTAAAATTAAGTTAACTGAACGACTTGTTAGAGAAGTATATGCAAATTTAGAAATTACTCCAGATGAAATTGCTACTAATGGGTATCCAAGTGTAGACGAGGCTGTTGCTAAAGTTTATGCAGATACCGTGGCTGTTTTTGCAAAGTATAGAGCTTGGGCAGACACTGCAGAGCCAACGGAACCAATACTATCCACCGGGCAAAGTTCTTCACAGGCAGGAGCAGGAATGCGCACTTTTGGGGGACTTGACGAAAAGTTGCTTTCAGAACAGGACGAGTACGGAGAGGAATACAGCGAGTTCCAAGTGTATTTAATTCAATATCCAAAGAAACTTAACAACTTTGGAACTGCGAATTTGTTGGATTATTGGAAGAATCAAGAATCGCAATTTCCAATTCTTGCAAAAATGGCCCGAGATATATTAACAATTCAAGCTTCATCAGTTGCATCGGAAAGCGCTTTCAGCCAAGGAAGATTTCAAATTGGAGATCACAGATATTCGTTGAGAGAGGAGGCAATGGAGACAGGAGTTTTATTCAGGGATTGGATAAGAGCAGAGCGAAGAAACTTTGGTCTACCAGAACTTACTAAGGAAAGGGGCAGAGCATATATCGATCAAATTTTGAGCGACGGAACAAGTGAAGGGAGTCAAACCGGCAATGAAGAAGAAGAAGAAGAAGACGAAGAACCAGAAGGAGATGATGAACAAGATCAACAACGGCCAGTTCCAAAAGAAAAGCCTACAAGTGTCCTCAAGAAACTAGCTAATATGTTTAAAAGAATGTAATATTCTAAATAAGAATTTTGAATTTACAAGTTTTTGTTTAGATGTAATTTGCACTTCTTATATCTTAAACAATTCAATAAAATTGCTCCAAGTCTTGGAATTCAATCACAACTATTGTCTTCATACTATTTATTTTTAATTTATACTTTGCGCAAAAAATACTACAATTAATTACTAGTTTGTAAATTAGTTCAAATATTGAATTTTGAACTTAAAGAATTAATTCAAAAATTTGAATTTACTAAAATTAATTCAAAGTTTGAAACTTTGAATATTGAACATAACAAATTAATTCAAAACTACAAGTTCAAATTATAAAAAATACTACAAGTTTTTTTATTCTAAGTTTAAACTTTAATATATACAAGTAAAAACTAAATAATATTTTGTTGTAATATTTTTCAAAGTTTCCATCACTTTAAATATAACTCAATGGAAAAAAAAAAAAAAACTTATTTGGGCCGAACTGCCGGACCGGACCGGACCGGACCGACATTTTGGCCCAACGGCTCTCTTTCAAATATAGCCGTTGGCCAACGGCCAAAAACGGCTATATTTGCCTATCACCCCCCCTAAACGCCCCCCATAACCCCCAACCTATTTTTATCTATATATACCCTATTATTTCATCATTATATCACACAATTTACTATTTTCTATCAATTTATCTCTCAAATTACTCTCAAAGGCTATTTTCTAAATTTCTTCCAAAATCCAAACAATTATAATGGCTGAAAATCAAGCTCCCGCTGCTCCTGAACGAAGACGTCGTTCTATAGTGTGGGAACTTATTACGAAAGATACTGAATCTCAGAAAGCTAAATGTAACATCTGTAACAAAGAGTGGCAAGTTTACACTGGACCCAACAATGGAGGGACGGGAAAGTTTAGGCAACACTTAAAAAAAAACCACAGAATCGAATGGATATAATAAATGGCTTTATTCCGCGTGATTGAAAATTTGAAGAGATGGCTAAGGGAATATCTATTTCAATTATGTATTTTCGAATTTCTAGTTTATTTAGTATCTTTGTAATTTTTCGATTTCTAGTTTGTTTTGTCATTTCAATTATCTATTTCTCATTCAATAAACGTTTGTTTTGTTTCATAAACTTTACACTGATAAAGTAACAAACTAGAAGACGTCGTTCAATTATTTATTTCTCATTCAATAAACTTTACATTAATAAATTTTAAAATATAATTTACATAATTATTTTGTTAATTTGTTTCATTAAAAAATATAATTTACCTAATTATCACAAATGATGTTTAAATAAATTGTTAAGTTTTTCAAATTTTAGTTTTATTTGCCTAAAAACAAAAAAAAAAAAACAAAAAAACCGTTAACCGGCCGGACCGGACCGGTACCGACCGGCCTAACGGTCGCCGGAACCGGTTCCGATCCGGCTCCAATATTTGAAACCGGCATGGACCGGACCGGTAGACCGGAATTCCACCGGTTTGAAATTTTTTTGGCCCGGTTCCGGACCGGAACCGGACTCCGGTACCTGTTCCGGACCGGACCGGACCGCTCGCCACCCTTAGTCCCAACGAGAAGTGTCAACACAAGAAAAAAAGCAGAAAACAACAAAATTTAATTCTTTATTTCTCTCTACTCTTTTCACCACCGAAAAAATAAGTATGTCGCCAAAATCCAAATCACAAACCCAATTTTTCGATCCATCCAGTGAAGTGGCTATTGTCTATGTATTCTGCGTTGATTTAAAAGTCAGGCCTCTTCTTCAGATTCCGAGACCTCAAGTTGAGCCCAACTTCAGACCACAATGTCTAAGTTTAGGCTAACATTAGGGCTATTTTTATAAAGTAGTTGGCTTGGAAAGTATTTTTAAAAACGACTAGGCTCTGCACAAATATGGGAGGAAAAATTACACAAAACTATAAATTGAGGACATTTTTTACAATATATAGAGATATTTTGGTATAATATAAAATGTAAAGGAAATATATGGACTTAATTACAAAACATAACAAAAAGGAAAAAATCCTAGACTCCTCCCACTTTTTCCTTCCCCGTTCTCTCCCTCTCACTACTGCTCCTCCTCCCACACTAGAAAATATCTGCTACCGCTGCTCCGCTATCGGACCACAGTCGAGAAAAAAACTGAATTTCTCTCTACACGCTCTTTTCATTTTCGCTATTACTCTTTTCAAATTCTCGTGAAATCGGCATAGATTTAACTTCAAAAGTTTGGTCAACACCTAACTCCAGCCACCATGTCATTTTTCGAGTAAGTTTTTAGATGTTTTGCTCTCATCCTCCTCCATCACCTCCCATGCCCCGATTCCTCATGTTAAACCCTTCGTTTTTTAGTTTCTTTTATCTTTCTTACTTTACTTTATTTCTTTTCTGTATGCATCTTTATTTCCTTTTTCTTTCTCTTTCTTTCTTTATATTTAGCAGGTATTTTCTAATTATTTTTATGTTCTCCATCAGATCTCATATTGTTTGTCAAATTTGGTATTTTTACAAGATCTGATATTTTTTTCATCATTTTATTTTGGTGTATATCATTGTATCTTCATTATTTCTGCATTTTTGTAATGTTTTTGCACTATTTCCGCATTATTTCTACGGTGTTTATGCTTTTTTCCACTATTTTTGCGTTGTTTTTGCACTTTTCTGCACAGTTTCTACATATTCCCTCACTATTTTTTGCATTATTTCTCCTTGTTTCCACATTGTTTATGCATCTTTTTTGCCTTATTTCTGACTGTTCTACAGACTGGCGGCGACAGTGAAGGCAGAAAGCGGCAGGGGGGAAATATGAGGTGGAGGCTATGATTTTTATTTTTTAGTTGCTTGTACCAATTTGGCAAATGGTATGAACAACCGATTGTTTAAACCACTATTTGAACTTCAACATCAAATTAAATTTCAAATTTACTCGTTCCACTTTATTTCTTAAGTATAATTTTAATTTTTAGAGTCAAATTTTTACCGTAAATTTGGATATAAAATTTTTTAGTTGTTTTTTAAGATAAATCTTACATATTTGGAAGTTGTATAATAATAATATTATATATCACAATAGTTAATAATTCGAAATATTTAAAAATCGTATGAAAACATCACATTCAACGGAAAAAAATTCGTCCAACACTTAGGATTACGAAAAATAAACTGGGAGCATTATTTATACTTTTCCTAAGGTATGGTTTTTTCTCGTGCCATATAAAGTTCATTATGTAGGTCTTAGTGCTCCCTACGAAGGAAATTTATTGTAAATATAATCTATTGTAAATGTAAATAGATTATTGTAAATAGATTAGTATAATGGGCCAAGCCCGTTAGGTTTACTTGGTCCCTAAGTTAGGTTTAGGGTTAGGTTCTCTAGGTTTTATTTGTATAAATAGGGGACTCCCCTCATCAATGAAAGCAAGAGTTTTCACCCAAATATTATTTCTCTCGTGTGAGTGTGTTCGGTTTTACATGGTATCAGAGCCATCGTGAAACTCTTCAAGTAGAAAAGTAATGGAGGCTCCAAAAGGTGATGTTGCAGCCGTACGGAAGACAATCTCGCCGTACGATATCACTTCGAATGATAATCCTGGTTTGATTATCACACAGGTCTAGTTGACCAGTGAAAACTATGAGGAATGGGCGCGGTCGGTTAGAACGGCGCTGCGTGCAAGGAAGAAGTTTGGTTTTGTTGACGGATCGATCAAGATGCCCGATGAAAAGTCGATCGATTATGAGGATTGGTGGACTATCAATTCTCTTCTGGTGTCGTGGATTAGGAATTCGATCGAGCCTACTCTTCGGACCACCATATCGCACATGGAAGTAGCGAAAGATCTGTGGGAGAGTATTCGAGAACGTTTCTCCGTGGGAAACGGACCTCGGATTCAGGAATTAAAAGCGGCTTTGGCCGGTTGTAAGCAAAAGGGATTAACTGTTGCTGCTTACTATGGAAAACTGGCTATGTTGTGGGAAGAACTAGGAAATTGTGATAAGTTCCCAACTTGCTCGTGTGGAAACTGCACGTGCAATCTAACGGTTGCACTGGAGAAAAAAAGGGAAGAAGATAGGGTTCACTTATTCCTTATGGGCCTGGATGAAAGTCTTTATGGAACTGTCCGTTCCAATCTCTTGGCTCAGGAGCCGTTGCCATCGATGAATCAAGTCTACCAAAAGGTAATCCAAGATGAACGGGTCAAAGGGATGGCACGAATTCAGGAAGAACGAGGGGAGGTAACGGCGTTTGCTGCACAACGATCACAGCCGCCGAAGACAGGCTATAAGGAGTGTCACTTGTGTGATCGAGGAGGACATCCTCCGGAACGCTGCTATGAAGTCATTGGCTATCCGGAGGGGTGGGTGCATTATCCGAAGCAAGGCACTTCGAATGGAGGACGTGGTAGAGGAAAAGCTGAAGGCAACAAAGGTGGAAGAGGTCGTGGAGATCAACAGTTTGGTTCAAATGCTGGTCGGGGACGTGGCAATAATCGAGCAAATGCTGCTCAAGCTGAGCTCGAGAATGGAGAAAACGGACACATGAGTGTGCCCGGACAGGCTAACCTGTCCGGAATAACAGGTGATCAGTTGCAGATGCTGTTCGATTTGCTGAAAAAGGAAAAGGCAAGCACAAGTGAACCTTCGATCGGTAAGAAAACTCATCCTTCATGGATTATTGACACGGGGGCGTTAAATCACATGACCGGTCAGATAAGTATTTTGGAGAATTTACGAACAATACCAAAGTGTCCGGTAGGTCTACCGAACGGAAGCAGTACGATGGCGACTCAGGAAGGATCCATCAGATTTAACGAAGACATGGTTCTTCACGGAGTGTTATATGTGCCCGAAATGACTTGCAACTTGATTTCTGTGTCTCAATTAATTAATCAAGTTGGTTGCAATGTAAATTTCACTAATGATTTGTGTGTTATGCAGGACCGGGCTACGGGGAAGTTGATTGGAGCGGGTGAACAAAAGAACGGACTCTACTACTTTCGGACGATACCCGTGGTGAAAGCTGTGAAGGTCGATGTGGTGGACTTATGGCATCAAAGGTTGGGACATCCTTCGATGCAAGTAACGAAATCTCTTTCAGTCGTAGAAGATAGTGGGAAAGGTAGCTTAGAAGAAAAAGCATGTGATGTATGCCTTAGGGCAAAACAAACTAAAAATGTATTTCCTTCGAGTAATAATAAAGCTGCTGAACCTTTTGATTTAGTTCATTGTGACTTGTGGGGTCCTTATAGAACTGAGTCTTCGTGTGGTGCATCATATTTTTTTACTGTTGTTGATGATTGTTCACGAGGAGTATGGGTTTTCCTGTTAATTGATAAGAAAGAGGTCGGACAAAAATTGAAGGGTTTCTTTGCAATGGTGGAGAGACAATTCAATAAACGGGTTAAGTGCGTTCGGAGTGATAATGGAACCGAATTTGTAAGTCTGAAAGGGTATTTTCTCGAACAAGGGATCTTGTTCCAAACTTCGTGTGTGGGGACACCCCAGCAAAACGGTAGAGTTGAACGGAAACATAGACATATCTTAAACGTGGCACGGGCGCTGCGTTTTCAAGCTAATTTACCAATTGACTTCTGGGGAGAATGTGTGATGACGACATGTTATTTGATTAACCGGACACCCACTAAGTTGTTGAATGGGAAGACACCTTACGATATCTTGATGGGTGTGACACCGAATTATGATCATTTGAGGGTGTTCGGTTGCTTATGTTATGCTCGCAATCAAGGACGAACAAGTGACAAGTTTGAAAGTAGGAGTCGTCGATGTGTGTTTTTGGGTTATCCAAATGGGAAGAAAGCATGGAAAATGTATGATTTGGAGACCAAGGAGTTTGTGTTCTCGAGGGATGTGGTGTTTTACGAAAAGGAATTTCCATTCGCCTCCAAGGAGACTGATGCCGAAAAACGGACACAAGATACGACTTCTGTCACCGTTGCATTGGAGGAGGCAGAGGAGAGTGTGCAAGGAAGGGGGGGTGTTGAACCCGAAGTCGTGACTCCGGTGAGTGTTGAACCCGAAGTCGTAACTCCGGTGAGTGAACCCGAAGAGGTGACTCCGGAAGCTGAACCTGCGGTTGTCCCCGACGTTGAACCCGAAGAGTTGGGTCGGGGAAAACGAACTAAGAAAGAGAATACCTTGCTGAGAGACTTTGTTACTAATACGGTCCAAAAGATGAGTCACCGGGTATCGTCCTGCGTTCGAAAGTCTGCTTGTTCATCTGTTTCTCAACAACCCTCTGGTAAGCCCTATCCTCTAGCACACTATGTCAATTGTGATAATTTCTCTTCGAAACATGTGAGTTTTCTTGCAGCTATAACGCAAGGACATGAGCCTACCTCCTATTCGGAGGCGGTAAAAAGTGACAAATGGAGAACAGCCATGGGGGAAGAATTGAAGGCATTGGAAGCGAACAGAACCTGGGAGATAGTTCCATTTCCTACCGGGAAGAAGGCCCTCGGATGTCGATGGGTGTACAAGATAAAGTACAACTCGGATGGAACTATTGAAAGGTACAAAGCAAGGTTGGTGATTTTTGGAAATCATCAAATCGAAGGGGTTGATTATACGGAGACGTTTGCACCGGTTGCAAAGATGGTGATAGTCCGAGTTTTTCTGGCCGTAGCAGCTGCCAAAAATTGGGAATTGCATCAGATGGATGTGCACAATGCATTTTTACATGGTGATCTTCACGAGGAAGTATATATGAAATTGCCTCCGGGACATCGCATGACGGGGAGAGGAGCTGTGTGTCGCCTTCGAAAATCATTGTATGGTTTAAAACAAGCTCCCCGATGTTGGTTTGCGAAGTTGTCTGCTGCACTTAAGCAATATGGGTTTCGACAATCATATTCGGATTACTCATTGTTTACGATGAAGAAGGGAAATGTGCATTTAAATGTGCTTGTTTATGTGGATGATCTGATTATATCTGGTAATGATTCGAAGGCAATTCGAAGTTTTAAGTTATATCTCTCGAAATGTTTCCATATGAAGGATTTAGGTGCCTTGAAATACTTCTTGGGAGTTGAAGTGGCAAGGGCTCCGAAAGGAATCTTCCTGTGTCAGAGGAAGTATGCATTGGATATCATATCGGAAACAGGCTTGTTGGGGGCAAAACCGGTTGGTACGCCGATAGAACAAAACCATCGCTTGGCACTTGCGTCTGGTCGTTTTATCAAAGATCCTGAACGTTATCGGCGACTGGTTGGAAGATTGATTTACTTGTGTTTTACACGACTGGATTTGTCCTATAGTGTGCATGTGTTGTCGCAATTCATGCAGAGTCCCCGTATTGAACATATGGAAGCGGCACTCAGGGTTGTTCGATATTTGAAAGGCTGTCCGGGACAAGGCATTGTATTTCATTCTCAGTGTGATCTGAGATTGCACGGGTGGTGTGACTCTGATTGGGCAGGCTGTCCGTTGACACGTCGATCGTTAACAGGTTGGTATGTGTCGTTAGGGGACTCACCGATATCTTGGAGAACGAAGAAGCAACAGATCGTGTCGAGGTCCTCCGCTGAGGCAGAATATAGATCGATGGCGATGACTGTGTGTGAATTGAAGTGGTTGAAAGGGATTTTATGGAATCTTGGAATTGATCACGATTCTCCGATGAATTTGAAGTGTGACAGTCAAGCTGCGTTACATATTGCTCGGAATCCAGTCTTTCACGAACGCACTAAACATATCGAAGTCGACTGTCATTTTGTTCGGAATGAAATCATCGGAGGAGCCATTCGTCCCAGCTATGTGCCTACGACCACGCAACTTGCTGATATTTTTACGAAGGCGCTGGGACGCACCCAGTTCGAATTCTTCCTTAACAAGTTGGGCGTAAGGAACCCTCACGCTCCAACTTGAGGGGGGGTATTGTAAATGTAATCTATTGTAAATGTAAATAGATTATTGTAAATAGATTAGTATAATGGGCCAAGCCCGTTAGGTTTACTTGGTCCCTAAGTTAGGTTTAGGGTTAGGTTCTCTAGGTTTCTTTTGTATAAATAGGGGACTCCCCTCATCAATGAAAGTAAGAGTTTTCACCCAAATATTATTTCTCTCGTGTGAGTGTGTTCGGTTTTACAAAATTCTATATTTATAACTCCCTAACTATTACCAATTACTATGTGAACGACAAATATGGAGTACTGTCTACACAATGAGATGAATTTTACTTGGACTGAAACAACAATATAATATTCATATGATCCAACTTTAAGATGTGCTACTCAAACAAAATGTTTTGTATCCTCCAAACAAGATTTTCATCCGACACTAGGAATCTAAGCACGTTTATGCACTCTACTTTTACTAATCAAACAATTCCTCTGATGTGGTAATCTTGCCTTTTTGATTTGTTACAAAAAAAAGAAAGAACTTGGCTAATTCTGAATAAGTTGCACAGGATATTTGGTCCAAACTCAGTATTTATCTTTAAAAATTCATGTGTATTAATTAAGAATCCACCAACTTAAAAAGACTAAAATCCTAAATCAATAAACTTTAAATCCTAACCCTGCCTCTGTTAAATGATACACCTAGCTAGACATTAAAGGGGTAAATAATATCTATACTCGATTTTAGATTAACTTAGAAACTTGCTCACTCGATTAAAGATTACACATGAATTTTACATGAATAATCTTCTTACTCAAGGAAGCAAAAATTATGACCTAAGCTCTGAGATTTTAAACAACTTTCACTAACAATACGAACAAATTTTAGATTACAAATCTCAATAATAAAAAAACAACACCTAAAAACAGCATGCATCTAAGTAGCACTTGATAAAATATGTAGTGAATACTATTCCATTTTCTATTGGTTCTTGTAAAATTTCTCATCAAAACTACAATGACTTCTTCATTAAATTTCAATGCTCTCTTGTGAAGAGTAGCTGTTTGTATAATACTGTGAAAGAAAACAGTCTTCTTACTTCAAAGTTTGAAAAATCAAAGATCAATAAAATGTCCGCTACGAACATAGCTACTACCCGTATTCCATATATGATATATAGCTTCTACTAGGTGATTACTTGTTCTGGAGTTTTAATTACTACAGATAATATATAGTAATTGGATCCTTTAATTCTATGACAAAGCTATACTACCAATAAGAAGTGTACTACATTCTTACCTGATTAGATATCCTCCCGATGGGCATGATGTACTTGAAAATTATTAACAAGCTTTATGAAGCTAATTATTAATTCGGATTGTCCAATAGCTGGTGAGAGCTCGTGATATGTCTTCATTATTAATGGGATAAATCTTACTACTTCTGGCATAATAACTTAGCTCTTCAAGTTGCTTACTCTTTCGTTAGTACTCCTTAATTGAGAATTACTTGCAAGTAGAAGTCATGACGGCAACGATTTAAGATGCAGAAGAATTAATTCAAGTTGCTTCATTTAACAAAAGGAAAATAACTCCATGCACTAAAATGGATAGTAGGAAGTGGTGCTAGCTGTAAAATTGATCAATAGATAGACAGATTTTTTAAAGAAACTGAAATTGATTGATTTAATCAAAGTATAATGTCCATTACAGAAAATATACTATAGTTTGATCATCGTATATAAATGAAAGAGACAAGACTTCCGTCAGTAAATTAAATCTACAAAACCTATAAATAGTATGTGTAATTGGAGGTGTTACACTTCTAGAAAAAGCTGAGAACTTGAGCTAGGATTACAAGGATATATCCTTACTTATAAGAGTAGAATAATCATAACATACAAGTATACTTTTACCAAAGGCGAATTCAATGTCAGTAGCCATCAATAAGTTTAGATTGAGTGTGATCTTAGTGTACATATGCATTTTAATTTTTGTATATGTTTATACATAGTTCGAATTGAAAATACTGAGAAAATAGAACTCGCCCTAGATCCACCTCTAACTATATATAATTAAAAAAATATTTACATTTTGCAGATTAATCTTATTCAAACGTTAAGTAATAGAAAGAAAGCGTTACGTTCTCTTGATAAGGAAACGAAGATAACAGAAGTCGGGTTTAGGGGTTTTCATGGGGCGGTACGGCTCAGATTTGAGCTTATCGGTAACGGTATATCGGTAAACGGTATGTGATTATGCAAAACCAATACCGTACCGATAAGCTATCGGTTATCAGTTATCGGTAGTTAACAGTTCGGTAACCGATATTACTTGTACTACCGAAGTAATGCGCAAATTTTCGATAGTTGGTTGTCAATAGCTAACATTTCTCATTTAAAAATCAAGAGGTTGGCCTTCAACGTTTTTTAGCTCAAAACAGTTTGAAGATTTTGATGTGGAATTATTAGACATTTAAGATTGAAAATGGAGGACAATAGGCTTCTAGCCTTCTACTCTGATATTGTGTGCAGTTGAGCACTAATGTGAATATTTCAATCGCACTTGTTCTTGAAAATCGAAGAGACATTTTTTCCTACTAATGACTGATCTATGACCCGTGAAATCAATTATAAAATAAATCAGACCCAATAATTAAAGTGTAATGAGTATTGATTAATAACCACCAATAATAATAACAATAATAATAATAATAATAATAATAATAATAATAATACTTTAAGTATAACCTATAAATTAAATTTGTAAATTAAATTTTAAAAGACTTAATATACTAATTATAAATAAAATAAATTATATAAAAAATTATAAAATATCTTATCGGTTATCGGTACGGTACCGGTAATGATATATAGAAACCGTTATCATACCAATATCTTATCGGTATTAGACCATTACCGAACCAATAACCGTTATACCGACACCGTTATGCTTATCGGTAGCGGTAGCGATTCGGCTATCGGTACCGATTTGGTTTTGCACACCCCTAGTCGGGTTCCAAGTTGATATCAAAGTATCTTTTATGAATGTTTAGTTGGCATAACTCTGATGTATTGTTCACAAACAATAATTTTTCACATGGGAAGAGAAGCCGAGAAATAAAACTAATTCCTACCTACTGATCAAAGCTTCGCGATTAGGGAGGTGTTCAAAGATTACACGAAAATTCGGGTGCTAGATACTAATGGATAAATGAAATAGTTATGATGTATAATTGATACCCCAAAGTAAGACACACTCCTATTAATTGTCTTCTTTTACTCGATATGAGACTTGGATATCTTTTTGGGTGAGACTTGGGATTCATTTTAAGTAAAATGAGATAATAATAGGTAGGAACACCCACTCAGCACTAATGGCAGAAGTTAACAAGTTAGCTTGAAATCAGGAAACAGGATAGGATGGGCACTCATAGATATTACAACAGTCGTATATATGTTCCAGTAATACTTACAAAAGCGAAGAAAGCGAGAGGGAGCACAATGCTACTGACAGAGGCGAAACTACCTTCGGGGTAGGGGTCACGGGACACTGCTTCATCGAAAATTTTTATCAAGTGTATATATACATAAATGAAAAAACTACAATATATTGCTACAAAAATGAAGTGTGACACTGCTTGAACTAAAGGATCTTGATGATGCAATAGTTGGGAGTGTAGCTATCCTCCTTGATGATGTGAGATCGAATCCCCTTAGCTGCACTTTAGTTGCTTTTTGTGAATCTTTTAATATTCGATTAAATAAATTTAGTGTTACTGAGGATCGATCCTTAGATCTTCAACAAATTTAAGAAGTGTAAAACAACTTAACAACTTTGTCTAGGTACAATCTTTTACAAAATAACTACCTTAGGGGTAGGGGGTCACGGGACACTGCTTCATCGAAAATTTTTACCGAGTGTATATATACATAAATGAAAAAACTATAATATATTACTACAAAAATGAAGTGTGACACTGCTTGAACTAAAGGGTCTTGATGATGCAATAGTTGGGAGTGTAGCTATCCTCCTTGATGATGTGAGATCGAATCCCCTTAGCTGCACTTTATTTGCTAACAAATTTAAGAAGTGTAAAACAACTTAACAACTTTTTCTAGGTACAATCTTTTACAAAATTCAACAATAAAATGTCCAAGTAAATAAATTTGGTGTTAGTGAGGATCGATCCTTAGATCTTCAACAAATTTAAGAAGTGTAAAACAACTTTTTCTAGGTACAATCTTTTAGAAAAATTTAACAATAATATGTCCAAGTATAAAATAAGAGCGCTACGCTTAAAATAAAATCATTGACTTTGAAAGCTAATTGGGATCTTGGAAAAATTTCTAGATATATTGTCTCTATATGAAAGTGACATCGCTGGCAAAAAATTTTGCGTACGCCACTGGCTACGGAGGGATGTGGTGAGTAAATTAATATTCTTTCATTCTTAACTAAAAGTTTCCGCTCAAATTTTCAAAATGAAATTTGTAGGAAAAATATTTTATTTAATTAAATTGATCGGACTAATATAGGTTTCAGATAGTTATGTCTAAAAGAAAAGAAGGAAGCAAAATAAAGCACATTAATAATGACTCATAAAAAAATTTGGAGACAATTTATGGCAAGGAAAAGGAAAGCCGACGAACAAAAACAAAAACATCACTAACAAAGCATAGGCAGTACAGTTGGATAATATTATCATTAAAAGCATTATCAACAGTGTCCTGATGTTAGTGACACTACTGTCTTGGCTATTATATTTGTGTTATTAGGAAATATCATTAGTGTCACCAGCTGTAATAAGCAACTTGAAAAGATTATTGATGCGTTAATACAAGTGTCAACTGTGAGCACATTCTTGCTCGCATAAGTTCTTGCGATTGGACATTGTAGAATATATTAAATTTGTCCAAAGTTGAAAGCAGTAACTTAATCATATATCCTTATTATATTTGCAAAATCTTGATCATAGTCAACAACATATAATCTCAGGCTTTGATTTATCCATAGCTTTCCACAGCAGGTGCTGGTAGTAATTAATAGTCAAAAGAGTAATAAAATCAAACCTCTCTATAATGACGTTGTGTGTCCGAATTGATTTGAACACTAAAACGGAATGTTGTTATAAAGAATATAAAATTTTTGATTTCAAAGAGAAATTTATTTTATTAGTGAACTACCATTATAAGGAAAAGGAATTATTAAAGAGAACTCTGATTCTTGTGACTGTATTTCTAATTTTCTTTTCTTTTTATTTGCTCCCATTTGTTGTGATTTTTTTGGCTAGTTTCTCCATTTACTCATATTGGAAGGCAAATCAATAAGAGCCAATCGTTAGATATTAATTAAGATCCCATATGAAATGAATGAAGCAGCTATCACTATTTTCAAATTAAAATACACCTTTCATGGTTGTCACTTTTTAAAGGATTAGAAAATGGGGATCTTCCCGGTCCAACAGATTTTCATCCGTCTAATTCTAAGGCCTTTTTCATAGCAGTTCCATTTATATGTTACCTACTAGGGTTTTTGGCTTTCTCAGTTATTATCTTCTAGATGAAATCAAGATAAAACTTTGGCCTTTTTCTTCTTATAAGTATAAAATACAATCTAAGTAATTTTCTTCAGCACTTTGTTTTTCCACAGGTCAAACAAGTTGATCTGATAATATATTAAAATGTGAGATATTCATCTATAAGTGTAAGCGGTTAGATAAAAATATATTTTATTTATTCGATCTCTTCAATAGCTCTAGTAACCCAAAAAAAAAAGTTGACAAGTAATATCCTTCAAACACTTTAGGTCGGCCAATATCAAATTCACTAGTCTTAATAAGTACTAACTATAACTATGATCTAGAATTGAGTACTGTGGATATATACTACAGGCGTATACTACAGGCGTATATGATCTATCTAAAATTAGAAGAGACTGACGTATTTTACTGGCCCTTTTTACTTTTTTGCCATATATACAGAGTTAACTGTGTTCACTCAGCTCACACGTAACTCATATAGTCATGCTACCTACCCCTTGCCCTAGTAGCTAAAGGTCAAATAAAGTGTTTATTTTGCTAATATTCTTGATAATGAGTGCTCAGATGATGCTAAAACAATTATACAATAAGTAAATTGTTATTTAAAACTATACTTATTGCTAATAGTACAATTAAAGGAGGAAAACAATGTGGTGATGAAAGAAAAAGAGGAGCTAATTAAAGCACTTCGTTGGACCCATGCCTTGTCTTCTCATCTACCCCATGATTTAATTTGTTTTCCATCTTTCTCCACTCCAATTCTACTCATCTTTACCTCCTTCCTCAATAATATTTTTGCTTCTCTTAGCTAAAAACCATTTCGTTAAACCCCAAGTGTGAAATCAAATCACCCCCTCTTAAAGTTTGGACCCTATTTATGTGAAACAAATTAAACCAAAAAAATTGTCTTCTTAGTGATACAAATTACTCCTTTTATTGTGCAATTTTTGGGCTTAGTAACGTGCAATTTAGGAGAGAAATCAAAAACGTCCAAAAGAGAAGTTAGCTGAAGTTTCAAGTATGATGTCAAGTGAGCAAAGAAGGGAAGCAGGAGAAGGGTCATCATCACTAGTAGTACCACCAGATCATCATCAAAAACCACCATCACCCCAATTGAGTCGATATGAGTCACAAAAACGTCGCGATTGGAACACTTTTGGACAGTACTTGAAGAACCAAAGGCCACCAGTTCCTTTATCCCAGTGCAACTATAACCATGTGTTAGATTTTCTCCGATACCTCGATCAATTTGGAAAAACTAAGGTACATATACATGGTTGTTGCTTTTTCGGACAACCTGAGCAAGCAGGACCATGTACTTGTCCTCTAAGACAAGCATGGGGAAGTTTAGATGCACTTATTGGAAGACTTAGAGCTGCTTATGAGGAGAATGGTGGATTGCAAGAAACAAATCCATTTGCAAATAGTGCTATAAGAATTTTTCTTCGTGAGGTAAGAGATTCTCAAGCTAAAGCAAGGGGAATTCCATATAAGAAGAAGAAAAAGAAGAGGATACAAATCAAGCCTAGTAACAATAACGAGGTACCCGCAACCTTTCAACTGCAATCTTCTTGATTGCTTTTGGCTTTGCTCAAGAGCAAAAAAATGGTAACATTTCTTTTTTCTGAAAAATAAGAGGGTAGTATTGTTTTTTTTTTTTTTTCTTTTTCTTGCTTTTACTATGAAAATAATTTAACTTTATGAACTGAATTAAGCTGTAAAATATATAGTACTACTACATATATAAGGAGATTATGATTTATAAGTGGCTTCTCTATGCTTTCTTGGATGCTATATCAATTAATAAGGGACATGGTCAAAAGGACTGTACATGCATTCATTGAATTAGCTTTGGGATTCGACGGTGAACCCTAAACTAGAGTTCCAGAAACCCTAAATTTGCAGCTTAGATCTACTGGCTTTTCAGGGTGAAACTTTGGTCTCTTACTTAGCTTGAATTTAGGAACGATAGCAACTATAGTTGATGGGAAAAACACACGGACTTCTCTATAATAATCATACTTTATTATTAAAATTTAATTTTTTTGGTACCGACTTTTCATGTTACATAGTAATTGTTATATATTTTATATAGCAACACCTTGCTATAGTAGTTAAAAAATGTACACAACATCTCTCTTTTCTCTTTCTCCTCCTTCAGGACACACATATCAACACATGCATAGTGTAATATAGATTCCTTTCCTCTTTTAGGGGACGTCTAGCAGCTGAATTTTATATGCTTTAATTCGAGTTTGTGTTTGCTCTAATTTTGCAATATTTCCTTTTGCGGATTCTGCACAATCTTGTGATTGCATTGCCTCTTTAGGAGTATTTATTAAGGCGATCAATGGTTTATGGTCACAAAACTAGTAGATTTTTCTGTATAACATAATACAGGCAGTGGCAGAGCTATCTTTCGGCAAGGGTTCAATTCAACCCTCGCCAGAAATTATACTATGTATACAAGGTAAAATTGATATTTTATCTACAAAATACTATATGTTGAACTCCCTTGACGCAAGCCAAAGCCTCACTTTTCATATTTTTGAACCCCTTGTTGGAAATTCTGACTCCGTCCCTGAATACATGGTGTATGTACGTACTCGGTATGTCCATACAAATATACGTAGATTTAACAGATAGTACTAGTATTTCTGTGGATATCTTCAGTACAAACTTGTAGACTAGTATTTGATTCCTCCGGCAGAAAATACTAGGCTTTCCATTATGTTCATGTGGAAGTACAATTAAATCCCAGGCGCAATCCTGATGGAGATTTTCAAAATATTATGTACCCATTGATGCACAAATTTGCTACCTTTCCATAAAAATTACTGGATAGGTTTGAGGTTTCAAACACCCAATTTATTTCTTACGTTCACAGTTTACACTTAACATCAGTTACTCTGATATAACTTATAGATACGTACTATCATATTTACAATTATAAGAATGTACACAAAATAAAATCTTCTTTCTATAAATCCTTTTTTTTTTTTTTTTTTGGGTTCCTCTTTTATTTTCCTACTATTTTTCTACTTTCGTCTTGTTCTAATACAGTTGTAATAGTAAATGAAAAGCAGGAATTTGGACAAACCAGTTTCATTGCTTGTACAGTTTCTTGCATACACTTGTAGAATTAATACAGTAACCATGTTTTTGACATTTTTCTTGTGGATGGCCGGGGGAGAAGGCTTCATGTGCTACTTAGCACAGAAGCAGTCCTATGATTTGAACTTAGGAGGATACAATTTTAGAATTCTTAATATTGAATTCACTATACTTACGAAATTATAGGTTCAAAATCTAATTTTTGCTGAAATTTTATGATTATTCACATGTATCTACAATATTTAGTATAAAAATATGGGGATCAATTGAACCGTAACTTTAAAGCTACATCCACCACTGCCTAGCACTACTCTCGGTGACACTTGTTTGTCGAAAATTATAAGTAAAGGTAATGTTTCATCAAACAGTCTACTTAAACTTCTAAATGAAGTAGTCGTACAATTCACAATAGTATTTATAAAAGGCTTAAATTTAGATCTTACGTACTGTTATCCATTATCAAATAGATTTTGCATATGTTTGGCCAATAAGAAATGAATTAAACCTACAAAGAAAGCCATAATCTAATCTTTTTTTACAGTTTAAACTTTTAAATTAAGTGATCACAAGTTCAATACTACACAAACACTGTCTTGTGCACCCACATACTAACACTAATCAACCCCCCCTCCCTTCCCTACCAGGAGTCTCTTTACTCCCTACCATTTCAGGTTGTCTACTAATTACTTAATGAAATAAGCAGATATTCTTTAGAGTCTACATGATATACGATAGATATAGACCTCTGATATGATAAGCCATTAAGTAGTAGCATTATTTGCTGTTAGGCCCACCCATAAAGATATTTCTTCATTGAACAAATCTAATATAGAGGTTAAGAATGGTCGTAATCCCTGGCCATAGGTAGAAATTAATAATGTCCGTGCTACACATAATTAATTATCTTAGCCCTGGTGTCCTTTTTGTCTTTCAAGCTCATGTCCCCTTAAAAGTTTCTTTTGAAGAAGAACTAAAATTATGGACGGATGAAGTCGTGAAATATTATAAAAAGTGATGAATAGAATACGACTGCCTCGATCCTTCCCTCAAATATTAGTTACTTTTTTTTTTTTTGCTCGAACACGCCATATCACATATATTAACATAGCTAATAGGTCATTACACAAATGGACTCTTATAGTTGTGGCTGGTATAACTAGAAGAGTCTTTGACTAAATAGGAATGCACAAAAATAGGTGTCAAATCTAAAATATAAGTGTTTCCGGGGTATCAATATTACAACAAAAACTAGCTAGTGAATATGCAGCCATGTTAGGTCTATAGTACAAAAACTAGCTAGTGAATATGCAGCCATGCTAAGTCTAGCATAGTGTTATCTTATTGAAGGTGGAAGGAATGTCTTGGTTTTGAGTCTTGAGGAAACTTTATCATAAGTCAAAAAAAATGGGAAGATGAATTGGTGATTTATCCGGAGGACTAAAATGATCAATTGCGTCTACACATAACTAATCTCTTTGTTAATGGTGATCCTCATAGTCATCATTTCTCAGCTTTTTGAGAGGTATAACAACCTTAGTCTCCCCTTTTGTCTTATTCTCTAATTGGCATGATACTATGTTCCTTCATTCAAATCAAGCTAATTTTACAAAGTGCCTAACTTTTCAATTTAAAAAGTTATATTGCAAAAGGGTTGAGCCTCCAATTAGTGCACAAAGAATTACTCCTACAAGTATTTTTTTTTTTTGGTGGATATGTGAAAGGTAAGTGGCCCTCCAAATATCCAACCATACTTGATCACCTGTAAAAGGAATTTTAAAAAAGAATTAATTTCCAAGGTCAAATTAATGATAATGCACCAAAATACATCTAATAGTGAATCCTACACAAATCCAGTAATGACTCTAACATATACAAGTAGGTAATTAAGCATTAGATTTGGAGTTAATTTTACCGGTGGTCACTCAACTATTGCTTCATTACCACAAAGTCATTTTTATTTTTTTTGTTACTTAAAAGTCACTCAACTAATGCTTCATTACTACAAAGTCACTCTTATTTCTTTTGTTACCCAAATGTCACTCAACTTTCCTCCGGTCTACACCAAAGTCACTCTAGCCGGATTTTACTTAAAACTCGCCGAAAAAATGACGTGGCATTATTAATTAAAAATAATTTTTCTTAACTATATTAACCTAATTTTTTAACCCATTATATTAATTTTACCCAATCTAAGATCCAAACACTAAGTTAATTTTTTGGCGCACGATTTTGCATATCATCAGATAAATTACTTAACCACACAAGTCAAGCTACTTGATGTAATCCTTAATAACTACACTCGTATTAATTTGCACAACAATTGCAAACGCCGCTTCCATCCTTTAATTGCCTTTTCTGATTCTTTTTCTTATTGCAATGAACGCCCATATTTTTTATGATTGGAATTATTCAAACCAACTGATCAACAAGACTACTGTTCATGACTCTAGTTGAGTGTACTTTAGAAAGCGAAAAAGATACCCAAAGATTAAATATCACCATGACTTCCACTATTAAAGCTAAACTCTTATTACCTACCATTATAATAAAATTCAGCTAATTAATATTCATGGTTGATGTAAAATATTACCTAGTCTCAAGTTAAATTAGTAGTGAAGTGAGTTGGTCTTGGGTTGGGTAAAATTAATGTAATGGGTTAAAAATTGGATTAATGTAATTAAGAAATATTAGTTTTAATTAATAATACCACGTCATTTTTCCGGCGAGTTTTAAGTAAAATTCGACTAAAGTGACTTTGGTATAGACCGGAGGAAAGTTGAGTGATTTTTGGGTAACAAAAGAAACAAAAGTGACTTTGTGGTAATGAAACAATATTTGAGTGACTTTTGAGTAACAAAAAAATAAAAGTGACTTTGTAGTAATGAAGCAATAGTTGAGTGACCACCGGTAAAATTAACTCTTAGATATGAGGATTGCTATTTCATTTATTTTGGCCAAACAGAATCAAGGATTATAACGTATAAAGGATAAATTGGATGCCAGCAATAGGGAGAAAGAAAAAGAATGGGACCTGCTTGGCCAAATTAAGAGAATAAACATGTAGCAGAAGGGGCGGGCGAGTGCGAGAGGGTATCATCTTTGTCTCAATTTTTTATAACAAAGATGTAGGTAGTGAGGGTCCCTGACATGATTTGCTTTGCTACTTTGCTCATTTGTGAATTGCAAATTGCAATACCATATGTCATTTTGTCACTGTCAAATGTCAATTAATCAGAGTCTATTAGTTGGTGATGAAAAAAAAAGTTGAGATTCTTTATAAAGTTGAATTTATGTGGCGTTTGCTTAAGAATTTGGAATAAAGAACTACAAAACATGAAACTTTTCTTGCTTGGTGATTATAGCACATTAAGATACTTGCACAACCAGTATCTGCTTACTGTCACTATTCGTTTTAGTAGATTTGGATATATGACTGATGATTTTAAGGTTTACCTGATGTTTCAGATTGATACTTGATGTTAGCATATTATGTTCTACACAATGTTGTTTACACACATAAACAAGAAAAATTATTCCGCGAAGCAGTCTCGCATGACACATCCGTAATAAAGGATGTCTTTGCCATTGTTTATTTACATTCTTCTTTTCTCGGGGCTCCCAAGAACCAGGGACACGCATTCAAGTGCAGTAATAAAAAGACAAAAAGATTACCAGGCATATCAAGTTGGATTCACAGAGAGATAACAAGGCATTGGTACACTACCAAAGTGTGTGGTAGATGAATTAGATCTCTCTACTCTTAACCAGAACTCTCGAGTTAGGATCTACCAAGTTTACTGGATGATTGGCATTGCTATGTGTGAAGGGAGAGACACATGGAATAGAAAGAGGACAAGTTTTCAGAGACAAAAATTGCTAGTGAGGCAGCAAAGTGACATAACAAAAACTTTTGGAAATATCAATCCAGCTGCTATATACTGCCAAGTTAAAACAATTGACTCTTAACTCCAAAATATGGGACATCATATATACCAAAGTTGTGCAATTATTTGAAGCTTTCTCTTATAACACAAAACCAAAGCTTAAAACGAATTCTAGAATTGAAAAGGCACTGCAGAAAAGTGTTTCTTCATGATAATTAGAAGACTATGCGAATTGAGGCCAGTGTGGCCAAGTTCCTTTGCTGCAACTATTGCTCACATTGTCAAAAACCAATGTGTAATTTGAGCTACTTATGTTCCTGAAGTAGCAGCTCGAATTGTCATCATATTTGTATACTTGTTGTGTACTTCCAAGTCCACTGACTATCGACGAGTCCTTTAGAAGCATATAGCCCTGTGCTTTCTGCATATTTTGAATAGAGCTGGCTGAGGATCCATTCTTGGACCTCTTCAACTTCTTTTCATCAAATACCAAAGTCACATTTGAGATAGAAACATAGCTATCCTCTCCAATTTCAACACCATCAGAGTGCAAGTGAAATTGAAACTTTTTAAAGGATTCAAGAGAATGAACAGACAAAGACGGCGGCGTCTTGGCATAAACAGTGTCATTAAAGTCAATAATCTGATCCACAATTTGCAAGTTCGCTTCATTTCCCATCACCATGTTGTTACTATAACTTAAGCCTTGAGATGAACTTGTAGTGATCGTTCCATAGGATGATTTTACCCATCCAGTTAATGATATCGACCTTCGAGCATTTGTGACAAAGGAGCCATCAAGGCCTGTAAACTTGCTTACCAGAGAAAAGGAAAGAGGCAAACTACTATATTCCAACAACCTTCCTTCTGTTTTAACACTCTTTTTATCCAACCAAAGATGCAAATTTGCATCAATGTACCAAACATTCAAAGCATTTGTGACACTGAATGAAATCTTATGGGTACTTCCATCTAAAACCTTTCCTAAAACTGGGGTAATTTCAATGTCATAGGAAGGAAGATCAAATGACCCAATGCCGCTGATAGGTCTCCACAAAAGGGGATTGATACCACCAGTATAAATCACAGTGAAAGGCCAAACTGCACCAACTACAACATCATCCAAACTTACTACAACCTCCCTAAAAGCACCATTCCCTGGCATATCGGTACGATTATTTGCAATAATATAATCATTTGGTACATTTCCATACCAAAATTCATCATTCTCATGAGGAGACACATAAACTTCCAATACTGCCCTATATGCATTTTGTGGGATTTTGAACTCTTTCGACTGTACATCCGTAGAATTCTCAATCTCAAACCACAAACCATCATTCAAGGGCAGATTTCTTGAAATGGGTACGATCAAATCAGCACGAGAGTCAAATCCCTTAAACGTCGGTTCTTTATCAGAAGGATAGAAATGAATAAAAATTTCCACATGATACACACCAGTATATGTACTATCTACAATATTCCCTATATAAACAGCAAGAGTTTGATTGGTCATGAGCAAAGAATAATACCTAGTAATGTCCTTCTTGACATTCCAAACAATTCCATTAGGCCTTGGCTCAGCAGTGCAACTCCTGAATATCTCAACCCCACCAAGCCAAATTCCAAAAATGCGATCAAATTGTCTTCCTTTACTCGTTGCTTTCCATTCCAGTACAATCTTGGAAAACTTCTTAGATAGGCAATTTAAAGGGGGTGTGTAATTTGCAAAGACGGGTGGTTTTCCATATGTGTAACCAAAGTCATGTTTGAGGACTAAGTAGGAGCAAGGTTTGGTTTTTGGTAACTTTATAGGCTTAGTGACTTCAAAATAAGTCGTCGGAGTGTCATTCTTGGATAAAGAATCTTGCTGATTGAGGAGTCGTGTTCTTAAGAGAGCTGTGTTTTGGAGTTTTGCTGTGGAAATCAGAGGTAGTTGAAGCAGCGAGAAACAAGTGAAGAACAATAAGGAGAAGAATGACAGAGCCATGTGTCACAGACGCGGATGGCGTGGCGTTCTCTATGCGAAATAATCGCCACCAAGGAGGCTCATTGTATATATATGATATGGTTAACCTCTGGAACTTTCTAGATTTCTCTAGAATTCTCTAGGATTGTGTAGGAATCCCTCTTGTACTCTAGAGAAGTATAGAACCTTCTAGAGATATGTAGAGAACTCTAGGGAACCCTAGTTATTCTAGAAACTTCTAGAGATATGTAGAGAACTCTAGGGAACCCTAGTTATTCTAGAAACTTCTAGAGATATGTAGAGAACTCTAGGGAACTCTAGCTATCTTGGGTTTCTCCACAAAGTTCTAGATAATTCTTTAAGGGACTCCACACATGTATAAATAGGAGTCCCCTCCTCATTTGTAACTCACTCAACAACTCAATCTTGTAAGCAATATAAGAGCTTAAGTTCTCTTTAAGTGTTCTTCTCTTGAGTTCTAAGAGAGAGTTAGAGTGAAAGGCTGCTTAAGAACGGTTCTTAAGGCCGCACGAGTACGGAGTTGCTAAAGTCTTCTCTTAACCCGTGACAAGTGGTATCAGAGCCTCGATTCCCATCCAAGCAAACAACCGAGATCATGGCTGGCACATCCGAAACCGATGTCACTCACGTTGAGGAGGTGAGGAAGGAGAAGCGTGGCCGCGCAAGCTCTAAGGACATAATGTCCACCATTGAGGGGGAGGTGTCTAAGTTCCGGGAGTCCATGGGGAGCATGCAAGACGACCTGGAAGGCACCAAGGAAAGCATCGAGGAGCTAAAGTCCACGGTGGACGACCTCCGGGAGGAGATGCAAGGAGCCCTTAATGTTGCGATGGATAGCTTGAGCAAGCGCGGGGACGAGCGGGATGATGCTCTGGAAGCTATGCTCACGTCTCTGGTAGCACGGATGGATAGGCTCGAGGGAGAGCTTCGAGCACTCGCTAGGGGAGGCGTTGTTGCTCCCTTAGCACCGCGTCAGGATGCCCCAAAGCCCAAGGAGTTCAAGGGCTCAAGGTCGGCAAAGGATGTCGACAACTTCTTATGGCACATGGAGCAATACTTTGGAGCAATCGGCATGGTGGACGATGCGTCCAAGGTAAGTACTGCTTCTATGTACTTAGCTGACATTGCTTTGTTATGGTGGCGTCGACGGAGTGACGGTCGCTATGGAGCACCTATCAACACTTGGGAGGATTTCCAACAAGCCTTCCATCAGCAATTCTACCCCGAGTATGCAGAGGATGAAGCTCGGGCGAAGCTCCGACGCCTTGAACAAAAAGGCGAGATCAAGGAGTACGTAAGAGCTTTCTCGGAGCTGATGTTGCAAATCCCAAGCTTGAGCGAGAGTGAGGCATTCTTCCAATTCATGGACGGCCTCAAGCCATGGGTGAAGATGGAGCTGCAACGCCGAGGAGTTCAAGACCTCATGAAGGCAATGTCCACCGCTGAGAGTTTGATCGAGTTCAAGAAGGTGGACAAGTCCGAGTCCAAGTCCCATGGCAAGGGATCTAGTGGGGGAGTGGATAAGGATAAGGGCAAACACGTGAGCCGGCCAAGCCACAAGCCAAACTTCAACAAGGAGAAGCATGCCCAGGGAGGTGAAAACAGCCAAAAGAAGGATCGCCCCTTACCCAAGTGCTTCATATGCGATGGGCCACATTATGCACGGGAGTGTCCTAAGCGCTCTAAGCTGACCGCTCTCGCCAAGGAGTGTGACCAGGAGCAAGAGGAAAACCGCCTTGGCGCCATGCGTACGCTAAACGCCGTTAAGACCCGCAAGGCCAAGAGGGACAAGGGACTAATGTTCGTGGATGTAGAGGTCGCAGGGAAGTCCATGAGCGCACTCGTTGACACTGGTGCGACCAATCTCTTCATCAAGGAGGAGATTGCCAAGGAGTTAGGGGTGAAGATGGAAGGAGCGGGATGGCTCAAGACTGTCAACTCCAAGGAGATCCGGACGTGTGGAGTGGCGAAGGATGTGGAGATCCGCCTAGGCCAATGGAAGGGACGGGAAGCCATTGAGGTAATTCCACTCGATGACTACGACTTTGTAGTTGGTCTTGATTTCCTTGACAGGATCAATGCCCTAGTCATCCCATTCGCTGATTGCTTATGCATACTCGACACACGGTGTCAATGTGTCGTGCCCGTCAAGAGGATGGCGGGGAACACGCCGAGAATGCTCTCGGCTATGCAACTCTCCAAGGGAGTGAAGAAGGGCGAGATGACAATCCTTGCCACTTTGAAGAGTGAAGAATCAAGCCAAGAGGAAGAAGTCCCCAAGGAAGTGGCACAAGTGCTTGACACCTTTCAGGATGTGATGCCCAAGGAACTTCCGAAGAAGCTGCCACCAAAGAGGGAAGTTGATCACCGGATCGAGCTGGTGCCAGAAGCTCGTCCGCCTGCCATGGCCCCTTACCGCATGGCACCCCCTGAGTTAGAGGAATTGAGGAGGCAACTTAAGGAGTTACTCAGTGCTGGGTTTATCCAGCCATCCAAGTCCCCATATGGCGCACCCGTTCTCTTTCAAAGGAAGCACGATGGGTCACTAAGAATGTGCATCGACTACAGGGCGCTCAACAAACTCACCATTAAGAACAAGTACCCTATCCCACTCATCGCTGACTTGTTCGACCAGCTAGGGGGAGCAAGGTGGTTCACCAAGCTGGACTTACGCTCAGGATACTACCAAGTA
Organism: Petunia axillaris subsp. axillaris; assembly: GCA_029990575.1. Lineage (NCBI taxonomy): Eukaryota > Viridiplantae > Streptophyta > Magnoliopsida > Solanales > Solanaceae > Petunia > Petunia axillaris. The sequence continues at coordinate 12,953,867 of JARKNS010000002.1, read as the reverse complement.
CGGATCGCCGAGGAAGATGTGCCAAAGACGGCGTGTGTGACCCGCTATGGAGCCTATGAATTCCTGGTGATGCCGTTCGGGCTTACAAATGCGCCAGCTACGTTCTGCACATTGATGAATAAGGTACTACAACCCTTCCTTGATCAATTTGTGGTTGTGTATCTCGATGACATCGTGGTGTATAGCCGGACGCTGGAAGAGCATATTGAGCATTTGAGACAAGTCTTTCAAGTCCTGAGGGACAACCAACTCTTTGTGAAGAAGGAAAAGTGCTCCTTTGCCCAAAAGGAAGTCCCATTTCTTGGCCACATCGTAGGAGGCGGCCATGTCCGAATGGACCCTAACAAGGTGCGAGCTATCGTGGAGTGGGAGGCGCCGACCAAGGTAACCGAGTTAAGATCTTTTCTTGGGTTGGCTAACTATTATCGCAGGTTCGTGCGGGACTACTCGAAGATCACCACACCACTCACGGACTTGCTTAAGAAGGGGAATCGATGGGAGTGGTCAGTAAAATGCCAGGCGGCATTCGATCAATTGAAGCAAGCCATTACAAAAGAGCCGGTGTTGGCACTGCCTGACTACTCCAAGCCTTATGAAGTACATACAGATGCCTCCGACTTCGCCATTGGAGGGGTGCTAATGCAAGAAGGACACCCGGTGGCATTCGAGAGTCGAAAGTTGAATGACACGGAGCGGCGCTACACGGTACAAGAGAAGGAGATGACCGCGGTGGTGCATTGTCTTCGTACTTGGAGACACTACCTTTTGGGGACGCCGTTCGTTGTCAAGACCGACAACATTGCCACGAGCTACTTCCAAACACAAAAGAAGTTGTCACCCAAGCAAGCTCGTTGGCAAGATTTCCTGGCAGAGTTCGACTTTGTGCTGGAGTATAAGCCTGGAAAGGCAAACTCAGTTGCAGATGCACTTAGTCGCAAGGTGGAGCTTGCTAGCATAAGCAGCCCTGGGAGTCCCCTGATCGACCGCATCAAAGAAGGGTTGCAACATGATCCAACCGCGAAGGCCCTTTGCCAACATGCTCAAGAAGGCAAGACGCGGAGATTCTGGTGGGAGGATGGGCTACTCTTCACCAAGGGCCAACGCATATATGTACCACAACATGGCAAGTTACGCAAGGAGATCATCCATGAATGCCATGATTCAAAATGGGCGGGTCATCCTGGCATTCATCGCACAATGGCATTGGTGGAAGATCGCTACTATTGGCCGAATATGCGCGACGATGTGGAGGCATATGTCAAGACTTGTCTTGTTTGCCAACAAGACAAGGTAGAAAATCACTTACCGGCGGGACTTTTGGAGCCACTACCTATCCCGGAGCGACCATGGGAGAGTCTCTCTATGGATTTCATTGTGAATTTGCCAAAGTCAGAAGGGTGTCGAACGATTATGGTGGTAGTGGACAGGTTCTCCAAGTATGCCACGTTTATCCCGGCATCGAAGCATTGCCCGGCGGAAGAAGCTGCAAAACTTTTCCTCAAGCACGTGGTCAAGTATTGGGGAGTGCCGCAGACGATTGTGAGCGACCGAGACCCGCGCTTCACTGGGAGATTTTGGACAGAGTTATTCAAGCTATTAGGGTCCGAGCTTAACTTCTCAACCAGCCTTCATCCCCAAACAGATGGACAAACGGAGAGGGTGAATGCTTTGTTGGAGCTCTACTTACGGCACTATGTAAGTACCACTCAAACCAACTGGGCTAAGTTGCTTGATATTGCCCAATTTTCATATAACTTGCAGCGAAGTGAGTCCACCGGGAGAAGCCCGTTTGAGATAGTGACGGGACAGCAACCACTCACTCCGAGTGCGATTGCTTCGGGTTACAAGGGACGTAGTCCAGCTGCGTTCAAGTTCGCCAAGTCATGGCATGAAGAGGCGGACTTAGCACGTTCTTGTCTTCAAAAAGCAGCCAAGAGAATGAAGAAGTGGGCAGATAACAAGAGGCGTCACGTGGAATATCAAGTAGGCGACCTCGTCTTGGCCAAGCTTCACCAAGTCCTTCGGTATAAGGACGTGCACAAGGGTCTCCTCCGGAGATATGAGGGGCCTTTCAGAGTTCTTAAGAAGGTAGGCAAAGTGGCCTACAAGCTTGAGCTCCCTCCCAAGCTCAAGTTACACCCCGTGTTTCACGTGAGTATGCTGAAGCCATATCACGGGGATGAGGATGATCCAACAAGGAACAAGAGTACGAGGGCGCCTATCGGGAAGAAGGTCTCTTACGATCGAGATGCTGAAACCATCATTGCCGATCGAGTCATTCGTGAGAGACATTGCAAGCCGCGAAGAGAATACCTCATCAAGTGGAAGGGGCTACCCGAGAGCGAGGCAAGTTGGGAGCCGGAGGAAGCTCTTTGGCAGTTTCACGACCAGCTTGAGAAGTTTCATGCCGAAGACGCGACGAGGGCGTCGCGAGACTAAGTGGGGGAGAATGTCACAGACGCGGATGGCGTGGCGTTCTCTATGCGAAATAATCGCCACCAAGGAGGCTCATTGTATATATATGATATGGTTAACCTCTGGAACTTTCTAGATTTCTCTAGAATTCTCTAGGATTGTGTAGGAATCCCTCTTGTACTCTAGAGAAGTATAGAACCTTCTAGAGATATGTAGAGAACTCTAGGGAACCCTAGTTATTCTAGAAACTTCTAGAGATATGTAGAGAACTCTAGGGAACCCTAGTTATTCTAGAAACTTCTAGAGATATGTAGAGAACTCTAGGGAACTCTAGCTATCTTGGGTTTCTCCACAAAGTTCTAGATAATTCTTTAAGGGACTCCACACATGTATAAATAGGAGTCCCCTCCTCATTTGTAACTCACTCAACAACTCAATCTTGTAAGCAATATAAGAGCTTAAGTTCTCTTTAAGTGTTCTTCTCTTGAGTTCTAAGAGAGAGTTAGAGTGAAAGGCTGCTTAAGAACGGTTCTTAAGGCCGCACGAGTACGGAGTTGCTAAAGTCTTCTCTTAACCCGTGACACATGAATGCCATGCTTGAGTTTGATGCTTTTTGTTAATGGCCAATTTGGAGCAGGAAACAATGTCCTATGAAAGTGAAATTGTTTCCTAGATTACCTTGTTCTTTACGACTTGCTTGGAAATTCACCAACAATGACTAATGCACCAATGATTGTTTACGAGAAGAATAATACTACTCCATTACTGCTACTCAAATAAGTAAAGCAATTAAAATGAATCCCGAAATATGAGAATAACTTGCATGAAATCAGATAAAGATCCAAGCCATGAAGATCTCAAAAAGTGAAGCAATTAAAATTAATCACGAGATTCAAGGATATCCACGATTTAATGTATATCCAATTAATCTAGAAATCAAAGATATGGATTCTCCTTGAACTTGAAATATCAATTGTTATGGACCTTATCTACATACTTCACTTGATTTTTCTAGTATACAGTACTATACACTGCATGTTAGCCTTGTTATCTTTGATATCCCACGTCATACTGTCGTATCATTTCTGTAAGGATTCTGATATGATATTTCACGCATTTGCATTATACAAAATATGCAGAATAAATTAATACTCCATTGCTTTCATTGCATCACCATTTCACCGTACATACCAAGCCACACCATATGAGAGAAAATATTCTTCTTTAAAAAAAAAAACCTATATTTGAATGTAAAAGATAGCATTTCAATGGTCAACAATCACTAGGAAAGAGGGGAAGTAGAAGGATTCTAATGCAACACATTTTTTCTGCAATAATACACGAACAAAGGTTAGTGTGATACAGTAACATTTCCCTAGTTTTCCAGGCTCACCTCCTTGCAATCATGGAGGGGAAACAAACAAATGAAATTTACATTCTGTACAGGCAGCTCCTGGGCCCTTATCCGTACTTTCTTGTATCTTTTGAATTTATTTCCCCTTTATAATGTTCGATTCAATACAAAGAGCTGCCCAGAGTCTCCGTTCAGAAAGAATAGTTCCAAAGGTACATAAGAAGGCTCAGATGCTTCTGATGATGCAAATCTGTATGTAGGCTGCAATATCTTGCTACCTTTGGCACATGGAATAGTTAGAAGACGTGGCCCTGTCCTCATCTGCCATATCTGAAGTAATAAATTCAAGTGTTAAAAAAAGCAACATCACCAAGGCACCAATATACTATCATGAAAATCTTTGGAAATTCTCTTTCCAGTTTCCAGAATGAACTGTCAGTTTTTCAGATCTTTCTACAGATTATATACGATTGTGGACAACATGGAGAAGATTACTGCTCAACAATTACGCCAAAACAACTTTCGTCGGATGCAGTTGTCACAAGTAAACAAATGACACAGATATGTGTTTGTGGTTTAGGCTAATAAAAATTTTGTAGAAACATGGTGTTGTGGCTGTACTTTCAAGAAAGTTTCAACTAGATACTTAATAATATAGATGAGATGACTGAGAAGAAGGATACAGCAGAGTGCAGAAAAGTACCTCAACTATCCCTTTACGCGGTGCATGAATTGCTAGACAGAGGCAATAATCACTCTTCACATGTTCACGGTTAGCAGATCTAGATGTCTCAACATCTTTATTGGCAAGCATCTCAACAAAGAGGCAGCTTGCATCACGATAACCCTGTAAACCAATAAGTTCATCAATATATTGGAGATCAACCTCAAAAGATACTAAGGTCTTGTTTGCTTTGAGTTATTTCACCTGGGCAATTCAAAAATCAATCCAATTTCTAAGTCGATATTGACGTAAAACAATACAGAACAAGATATTATTCTAGTGAAACATCACAAGTATATTGTTTCTTAACAGTCTAATGATCACTTATATAACCATTGATAAAAACCAAACAAAAGATGTAACTTTAAATAAATGCATAGGAAAAACCTTCCAGAGGCGGACCACCACAAGGGCCTGAGTGTCTAAGAGCAAGATACGGCCGAGAGAATCAGTTATGGCAGCCAAAGTACCACTAGGTGATAACGTGAGCTTCTCACCCTTTCTGGGATGATCTTTAAAGCAAGTCAAAGGAGAAGCTGCCAAAAGTAACAACCTCTACAGCTGTTAGAATTAACTACATAAAGAGAATGGAATAAGAAATTCTTTCAACAGATGAAGAAAAACTATTTACATCGAGCAAAAGGCTGAGGCTTTGGTTCCGGTCTTCTAACTGGAGTTGGATCACTTCTCCATAACATTTTTGAGATAGAAGTTATTGTCGAAAAAGTTGCAGGCACAACCTTTGAGAGAATAGCCCCTACTATTGATCGGCTTTTGTCTACTGAAAGCCTTGAAAGTGTAAAGAGAAATTCAATTTGGTAAAAAATGGGAGTGCAAACACAATAATGATAGCATAATATACTGCACACTAACCTATATGCTGAAATCACAGCATCATCTCCAACAGTGATAGCACAATAATAACGCTGACTTGACTGCCCAACAATAAAAGCAGCTGAATTCAAATACCAGAATAACTTCAGAAAATTCCGAAAGTCAAAGGGCAAAAGAGCATCTAAAAAGGGACAGTAGAGATTATTTGAGTGTGTCTTGAGGATTTCGGGTGGAGGTTTGAGGGTTGAGGAAACCACACATTTACGGTACAAAAGTAGGAATTAAGCTCTGGAATTTGATACAGTAAGAAATTTTTTAAAATTAATAAATATTACCTGGTGCTCCAGCAGAGGAGGGGGCATCAGACCAGTGATAGCAGCGTCAACACAATACCCATATTTACTAACATTCCATAGCTGGTATGGAAGCCTACCAAAAGCATCTCTAGAATTTTCAGAATCTCTCTGATCCCAGAACTGGGAGTGCCTTTCTTGAAACCACCTCTGAAGCATAGTCTACATATATGAAGACATGAATTAGCAGTATGGCATATGAGAACATAGAAATCCACATTTCAAGATCTAAATGGAGATGCAAAAACTGAAAGAAGCTACAGTGACTTTAACAGCAGGAATATTCGAGTACCTGAAAGTCTGATCCTTCAAAGCGAGCAATAACACCTGACAGAACAACACAGACCTCTTCTGATGATGCATCTTGGGTCAGATCCCTCTTAGTTCCACGAACTCTCAATTTGAGAATCTTTCCAGGACTTACTATCTGTCACATAAAAGTTCTAGTGAACTTGCTAATCATCTTATGGCACAGGAAAGAGAACTAGAAACAAATAACAAGAAATCTTGAAATCATAGGCCTATAGGCTCCAACGTCAGTAGTACCACAGCAGAATCAGTTTACATGACAAACTGATGAAAAAGTATGTAATGACACTATCATAAATGATAAACGAGAAAAGCATAAAAATTTATTTCTCAAATCCCCAAGACCCCAACCCATCACGCATCCTCTATGTTACGTGAATAGGGAATCAATCAACTTTTACATTCAATCAATATAGTGTTACATTTAATAACCCAAATTTATGAAAAGTAAAGGAGGTCGAGAAGTTTTTAAGTAAGCGGAATGTCCATACATTGATCTTTGGGAAATAACTTAATCTCGATGCAAGGGGTTCCTGTGAGCATGGCTAACAAGAACATTAAGGTCCTGTGGGTACTAGGTGTGACAATCTAGGAGTTCCACATGAGACTAAAGATAACTTGGACTTGAAAGAAGTTCCTTGTACCATGGTTGAGGTCCCTAACATGGATTTCACATTGCTAGCCCTTGAGATAGGAATCTCAGTGGTATAATGGTTGAAAAAAGGGCTGATGCCTGATGTAGTAATACTGAGATCCCTAGCTTGCATTACATGTTTTTATCCAAAGACTAGAACTAAACTCACGGTTCTGTAAGCTGATACCAAAATAAGGAACCAGTAAAAGGAGCTAGACGTCGAATTTACTTTCTATAAGCTACAAAAGATGCATACTTTGAAACATACTTCTCTGGATGCATGCCTTATATGTTGTCCTGAGTAAAGGTGGCTTTGTGCTACCTTCGTTTAGAATGAGTGACTTTAAACCCTAAAATAGAGCAGACACTACAATCAAAACCCCAGTTATTCAAGATAACTGCACAATACCTATACTGAAGTTAAAATCATGCCCCAGTCAGCCTCAGGCTCGGATCTTCCACCACAAGCTTCTAAAGAGAGAGGGAGAGAATATATAAGAAAAACCATACTGTTCGCCCTAGCATGCGCATCCATGTGCATTCAAGTGCTCTTTAATATGCTACTTGCACGTGCATGTGGTGTGTTGCAATTAGAAAGGCGACACAATTGCACAAGATAAATAGGCAGCATTTGAACTTTGATGTTTACAGTACTTCAGCTGACTGGTAATTATGCCTCGGGAATTTACTTAGAGAAGTATTAATTTAATATATTTTCTAGTTGTAAGGGGGTTGATATGTGATGGCAGATGGGCAGGTAAACCCCTATAATCTTGATGGGATGGATTGTAAATTAGTAAGAACAAATGAGATAGAAGAGATGAAGTTTTGTTTTTAACTTCAAATGGAAATTTTCTTTCCAAGCTATTCAGGTTTCAGTCATTTTCACTTAGTCCTGCACTCAACATTGCATAAAGAGCAATCACTTTGGTAAGATGACTCTATGTAACACCACCGCCGCTTTTCTTGGTCGCGGGGATGGTTTTGGGTAGTTTGACACTTATGTAAGGCGAGGAAGGCGGATTACTCGTTGCTGGTTAATGGAATGAATGGTGACTAAGAGTACACATTGTCAAGGAGACAACTAAATTGCATTGCTGAAGAAAAAGATTAGTCTTTCCTGTTTTTTATTCCCTGTCAGTTTTTCTTAACTAACGAAGGATACTCCATGCTCAACAACACAAAATCGCAAATCATTACGGACGTTCCAACTTGCTTGTCTACCACTTGTTGAGCTCTTTCTTTGACATTGTCCCATTAGCAACAGAACATAATTTTTGGACAACCATTCTTGATGGCAAGAAAACAACAAATTACCACCCATTCACCGTCTATTTCCTTTCCCCCCTACGTCAGTCTTTGACACTACTAACACATACACAAAATCAGAACCTTTCCTCTAAAGGTGACAAATAATAACATTTGAAAACCGAAAAAGTAACTCCAAACACAGATGCAAACATCCTTAAAATTCTTTCGGAAACATAATTCTAGTGTTCCTCAACAACCTAGAGCTATTCAATTATTGCAATTCACTCAGTTAGATAACGCCATTTTTTTATAACCTAAAAATCCCAAAGGCTAATGGCGCACGGTTCAAAACTCAGTCGAGACTGTGCCCATCCCTCTACCCTTCTCCACTTAAGTACCAGGTTTTCGTCTATGGGGGGTGTTCGAAACTCAATCTTTCCTTCTCAAAATAGTTTTTTCACTTATTTCCAAATCAAATTCACAACGTACTACATAAATATAATGCATTTGCAAAAATGAACTGAAAAAGGATACCTGTCTATGAATGAGATCACCAGTAAGAGAATAAATGAACAAATAACCACGAGAAGTGCCCAAACCCACAACTTTAATCTCATCAAACACTAACCACTCGATCGCCGAAATATACTCCGCTTCGATGGGGGAAAGTTCGGGTACGATCTTAACCCGGTTTCTAGCCGGGTCGGATCCATCAGTCCAATGGAGAATTAGAACAAGCGAGCGATTGGCTAAGGCAAGAGAGTGAGTATCGAGAGCAGTAAGGAGATTAGGGTTGTTAACGAGCCAGCCTTCTTTGCCGGCGCCGAGCTCCGTTAAATCGTCGCAGGCTATGCACCCTAGCTCCGTCGTATGGTTCCGTCGGGCCATTAGATTTAGATCATCGGAAATTATTGTCTGTTAAAATAATTGTACTACACTTTTTCTTCGTTTACTTTGCTTGCACGATGTTTTGGGCACATCTGTAAAATAAAATAAGGGGTTGGTAATAGAAAATTTTAAAAAGGTGTGGAGTTGAGAAATAAGGATTATATTTAATTTTTAATATGAATTAGAATATTAATATGTTAGTCCGAGTATTTATTTTGTAACCTGACTAATTTCAAAAGTTCTACTTTAGCCAAAAAAAAATTATTTATCATAGACAACATTATTCGTAAAGTTCGAACTCGAAATCTTTTGTTAATGTTGAAAGTGTATAAATTTTATAAAATTAAAAGCTAATCAAATCAGAAATATTTGAGTTGTGGTGGAATAAAAATAACTCTCCACAAAATGAAGCTTATATGGTGAGAATTTGAATATGGGATGAATATAAAAGGTAAGATACGACTATAAAAATTGAACCTCATACCACTTTTGGTCTCACCATCTACAATATGTGGGATTTTGATTTAAACTTATACATACATAATTATAAAAGTTGTATTATTGCAGTATTTTTCATTTTTTATCTTGCTTAAATACCCGACCCGCCCTATCCAAGAAAGCTCACTCCTTCCCTCCTATTGCTGTGAAAATTTGGTAAAAAATGCAGAATCAAAACTTATCTGCAGCTAAAACCCTAAACCCTACCCTCTCAACTCTTCAATCCCAATTCTTTAACCCTCTTCGCACAACACTTCTCCAAATACCATCCACTCCAAGAACTCCAAAGCTTCTTTCTATTCAATCCCATAACCGGAGGGACATCCGATCATTTGCTGGCCGGAGCAAAGGAAAACCCGGTGGCCCATCGACCGGTCGTATCGAGGGAAGTGCTGAGTTCAGGCGACAAGCTAAGAGAAATGCTCGCCGGAAAAGCAAGAAATTAGCTGAAAGCCTTTTTTACAGGCTCAAGAATCCTCATGGAAATTACCCTGATAATTTCTCTGAAGAAGAGCTTCAAATGATTGGTTTAGGGTATGATAGAATGGTTAGGTTTATGGAGAAAGATGACCCTAATCTCAAACACCCTTATGATTGGTATAAGTATGGTCAATTTGGACCATATTCTTGGCGTGGAGTTGTGTTAGGAGACCCCGTTCGTGGGCGTTTCTCGGATGAATGTGTATCGATGATTGGTGAGGTTAAGGATCAAGAAGAGTGGGAAAAGATTGAGCAACATGAAATGGCTCAAGAATATCAGAATAGACTGGATGCAATGGATAAAAATGTGGGGTTTCGATACTTTTGGGTGTTTGTTAGGCATCCCAAGTGGAGGATATCTGAATTGCCTTGGCAGCAGTGGACTTTGGTGTGTGAAGTTGCAGTTGAGGCTGGGAATCAGAGGTTGGATAAGTGGAATTTGATGGGAAGGCTCGGGAATAAGGCGAGGTCATTGATCACACAATGTGCAGCATGGATGAGACCTGATATTGTATATGTACAGAGACCTGTGTATCAGTGTAGGTTTGAGCCTCAAGATGATTTCTTTAAGGCGTTGCAGCCACTGCTTGATCCGGATACTGAACAAGATCTTTTGTTTGAATTGGAGGATGATAATGGAAGGGTGGAGTTGTGTACTTATTTTGGTGGCCTGTGTAAGATTGTGAGAGTGAATCCTAAGGCATTTGTGGATGATGTAGTAAAAGCTTTTGAGAAATTGAATGATGAGAAGAAGTCCAAGTGTTTGGGGTTCTTGTTGAATAATCATCCTATGCCTTTGTTGCATCCTTATACGAAAGAGTGGAAGGCGAAGTTGGAGGAAATGGAGATGGGCTGTGATGCACCAGATGATGATGATTATGGTAGTTATAACAAGGGGGAGACTGAGATAGTGGACTGGATTGAGGATGAGGAAGATGGAGAAGATGGCGATGAAGATGAGGATCAGTACGATGTGGATTTGGATGCAAGAGGAGGTGAAGATGATGAACTGGGTATTAAGGAGGACGAGGATTCCAGTCAGGAAGAGGACGCTGAATTTTGGGATGAGGAATTTAAGAAGGCATTGGGTAGCAATGAAGCAATGGAAAAGTTTGCGACGAAATATATGGAGACGACTTCAAAATTTTATGATAAGCATATGGGGACAATGGAAGAGAAGGAAAAAGAAGCAAGCGGAGCAGATGGAGATGAATTGGCAATGAGAGGTGTTAGAGCCAAAGTTAGTCCACAGGAATGGAAGAATCTTGGATATGGTCCTTGGAGAAGGAAAGTTACGAAAGGTAAAATGCCTCCAGAATTGTTCTTGCGAGCTGCAGTTAGACCATTCAGTTATAAGAATCTGGTAAAGGAAATCGTTTTGACCAGACATGCAATACTAGAAGGGGAGATCGGACAGAAGAAATGAGGTTTGCCCCGTTGGGTAGGACTAGATAGATTCATTGTTCTGCATTGGGGATCATAGTGCAGAAAAGATGTATTGTTACTCGGGAGCTTAAGTTTTTTTCTTGCATAAATTTCATTTGAGGCAGGAAGCTAACTCTGTAATCTCACAATGAACAGTCTTGCTACAAATATCTATATTGATCCCTTTTTGAATTGAGGTATAAAAAGATTGTCCAAGCTTTCCGTTTATGGTAAAGACTGGATTTGTAAAGATATGTACCAAAGGATTAATGAAATACTAACAAAAAGAATTTCAGAAATTGCTAGTCAAAAGGTAATTTAAAAGGAATTGCACCCCCAATTTGCTCCTACCAGAAAAATTTCCAAGAAATGCATCTCTTCATATATTTGAAGAAAAATTGGGAAGGTGAGAAAACCAAATCGAAGATAATTTAAACAAGAATAATCTTCTGCAGAGCAATCACACGTATCTAACTAAGTGTTATTTACACAATGCAACCCCTTTGTGGGGGAGAAGTAGGTACACATCTCTCCTACATGAGCTCATCTACTAGTAGATGTTGCACCAAAAAGTGCTCATTCGTAAGTAAACTACTTCTCAAAGAATTCCTCTGGAAGATAAAACCTTAATCCAATTGCCTGCAACCAAAAAGCAGTGGAAACTCATATTACACTAATGCATGTTATGAAGATGTGCACTTAATAACTTAGGGAATATGTCATTTTGGGGAAAGGAAAGGAAAGTCCTTTTTCCTTTTAGAAGAAAAATCAACTATCCAGCCGATTAATGTAAACGAGCTTATGAACCATATCTAAACAAGCATCATGGACATCAGCAGAGCAGTCGGGTAGGGATGTGACACAAAGTTGGCATATAGAGCAAAGTTGAAAACCATATCTAAACAAGCATCATGGACATCAGCAGAGCAGTCGGGTAGGGATGTGACACAAAGTTGGCATATAGAGCAAAGTTGAAAATAAGAACGCAACAAGCAGCATCCAATGTCAACAAAGTGGTACCTGTGCAAATTTAATATCAGCATCACTATGGTCACCTTGTCTGCCAGCAGCATCACCAACATAAAAAGATCTAAAATGACAATAAACAGAGTTCTATCAGATTTGTCAAGCATTAGAAAACAAAACAACAAAATTTTCAAATCGAGCTACTGATCAAGGAAGAGGAAATAACTCATCCATGTCAATGGTAAGTCCAGAATTGAACTGCTTTTTCATAATGTTCCACATCCCTGTTCTAGGTTTTCGAAAGGGGTCTTCTGGCTTGCTATTACTCAAGCCACAAGCAATGAAAACCTGCATCAACAGAGCTAAGAGAAAACCATTAGAATATATTTACAGATTGATTATTTTCACTCTTCAATTTTAGTCACTTCTGAAGGAACCCCCACCCCACCCACAAATCACAACCCACTGCCAGCAAAAAATAACGCTAAAAGAGATCCTAATTTAGTGGATTCGTGAAAATGTTCTACTTATTTAATGAACGCAAAAAAGGAGACTAATCTGAGACAAGGAAGAAATAAGCGCAGAAATAGAGCGCACTATTAAAGATATGTTGATTTGTGAAACCGGGGTCCATCAAACCATTTCCTGAAAGCGTTATCATGAAAAAATAGTAAGTTTAAATTAGAGAGCCTTCGGGTAGGGGCTGCAGAAGGATCACCTGAATTGGTACACCAGCAAGTTTGATAAATTGTTCAAGTCGTCCAATTTTCGAGTCCACAGCTGCTTGCCTACTTTTCTTCCAGCGCTCAATGTTGGACTCATTGGTGAATATCACCTACACGTATAACAGAATAAGATGGCTAATTTGCAGAGAATGCACCGAACTTGTCAAATATACTTCAAAATATTAGTTAAACATGTCATTGAGAGATTTCACTAGAAAAAGGATGTCCACCAGCTTATATCCATCCTGGTACAAGCGCTGCAGCTTCTCCGGGATTGTAGGATGCATCAGAGACCAAGCATCTGCACCAACTCTAAGAAAAATAGAACTCTCCCATCAAGAAATTGACTGTAAAAATACTCATCCAGTTCCCAAAAAAAAAAAAAAAAAAGAGGGGAGGGGGGGGGGGGGGTATATTATGCTTATTATTCACCAAAATGATTTTCTTTTTTCTTTTTTGAGAATATCACCAAGCACTAAATGAGGTAAATAAAGACTTGCTTATTCGGTATCAATAGGAAATAAGTACACCTCCGAATCATAAGTTTATTTTAATAAATACATCTAATTATCTAATAAGATGAGGGAAGACATGGAGGAATTCCTCATTAAAATCTAATCTTATGAGATTTTGTTGCAATAACTATCATATACGCTCCCTCTCATCTCAAAACGAGTTTTAGATAATATAAAACACAGGGAAAAATACCTCCTGACAGATGTTTTCGCAAGACAGCCATCGAAATCAAAGGCAGCAATTTTACTTGAAGCATGAAGCCCATCGTCCTAAAAACAAGCAAAAAAGGTACAGAAAAGTGAAAAGCGAGATCTTTAGATTACATGTCAAAGAATAAAAGCCTGCATGTATGTGTGCCTCTGTATCTGATACTCCTCCATCGCATTACATATTATACTAGTTATACTAACACAATAATTAAGATAAGCATGAAAGGATCATTACATAAGCTTTGACCAAAGTCGTGGTTAAAATCACAATTCCAAGTTCCAGCAGTGAAAAGGTTGTGCAAAACGTCAAAATGATGTCAAATCAAAATTGGAAAGGAAGAATGTGTAGAATGAGCATGATGAGGACGAAGTTGCAGCTGTATGTTGAACATCAGAAAGAAGAATACGTCTACATACTAGGACCTATATTTTAGTAAGAGATGTAATTACTAGATCAATTATATACAAAAGCATCCTACAGAGTAAATGTCTTGAGTACCTAAACAATAACCTGCCATAAGTTTATGAAGGATTTTGACAAAAATCCAACATGAGACTCGACTTAGATTTTTGCCCCACTACCACCAACAGCAAAATGCTATCTTCATGTATGCAATGGAAAACCTCATACAACTCGAGTGTCAACTGTCAACATTATAGTCAAATAATCAAGCATAACCTCAGTAGAACTAACCTTTTCAAGATATATAATCGTTTGAAATGCCCTCCATTTTGGTAACAGTGTAGCATCCTGAATTAAGGAATAGCTCCCCATTAAAGGACATTCCAAATATCGGGTCCATGACCTATTCTTTTTTGACAAATATAAAGTTGTAACAAGATATAATAGGCAGCCCAGGAGGAAAAAGAAAAAGGTTCATTTACATATCTTCAAAATGAGGTGGTTGGGGAGGGGTCACTCAATTAGCGAATAGCTTAATCTGGAAGCAGCTATTTATAAAACAGTGCCCTTGAAATGCTGTTCCACAACAAATCAAAAACAAAAATGGAAAAGACAATAGGAGGTTATAAACTAAAATTTCCATTTGTTTCTTACTTCTCTAGGATGTCAAGACAGGGGGTTACTTGTTATGATGTATACCAGATTTCGTACCTTATAAGTGGCCCTCACATCAGAAGTAGAGAATGCTATCTCCAACTCAGGTTCCTTCTCCGTGGCAGACACCTAGAAGAGTTTTTTTTTCATGCAAAACATGCTTAGAGAGTTGTTTAACTAAAATTAAAAAGCACAAAGAGATGCTACAAGAACATGGAACATACTGCTTAACGTAAACGGGCAGACCAATTAATGAAGACATATTTGATTTCCAGATTCATTCAAGGTTTAGCGGAGGTTAAGTCTTATTCTCATTGCCAACCTCAAATGCTGGATACTGAAAATGAAAAGTTGAGACAATTTTTGTTGTCAAGTAAAGCCCGAAGGCTTCCCCCGACGGCCTGACCTTGTATGGGAAGATGCCAACCAAAACACACCTTCCGCCATAAGCATTCATAGAAAAGCAAAAATAATATTTGCATTCTGGACAGGCTAGATGGTTTCTACATCCATGGTTAAGGTTTACCCTGACAATTGCACAGAAAATGATGCTTTTGTTTCACCAGACTTCCACAGCAGAAAGAAGTGAGGAAATTAGTAATACTATTGAGCTCATCAATCCTATTCCTTGGTCACTGATTCTGCTTCAATCCACAAGCTTCTAAGAAGGGGTCTAAGTTAGAAAACTGTCATCCATGACCAATTGCTTCTGTACTTGGCCCTACGATACGTAGGGAATGAAGGCAGCTATAATAACATTTAGGTTGTAAATCTTTCTTTTGGATGAGGTTTGATTTGTCAAAGAGACGAAAGTTTTACTTCTATTTTGGTCATCCTGAAGACACAGAGGGCCCTAAGGAATCTAGAAAGAAAAATCAATAGAAGGAGACTTATATTAAAACGTCAACGAAATGCAACAATAATACACTTATCTGCAATCAAGATTAGCACTCAAATATGCTAAAATGATGGGAGGACAATTTCAGCAAATTGTAGTACCAAAAGAGCTTTCCCATTAAAGAGTACTAAACCCGTTATGGAAATTCTCATATAGAGACTCCTGTATAGTGCACTTGATACCATTAACTGTTGTCAAGATACTTACTAAATACTCTGTAAAAGTTAGTCAAAGTACAAGCAACTGAACACATAATAAATTCAAGTTGTGGCTTCTAGTTTCCTATTACACTCTAAAAACAAATCTACAGGAAATTTCAAGTGGAAACTGCAATAGTTACCTTTAGTCGCTTTTGCTTGCTAAGTTCATTCTCTGTGTCTTCCTTCTCGGTCTTACAAGTCAGATGAAAAAAATGAGTGAGAATGAACAAGTTAGTAGCACAACACTAGATTCACTAGCACTTATCTTTACCTGCGCACAATTTTCCCTTTCTTTTCTGTTAATCTTGTCTGCATCTGCGTCAGAAACCTGTGAATTTAATTGGTTCATTGTAGCACAAGTGAGACTTACTCAATAGGTACCTCAGCTTTAAATTTTACACATCATACACTTAAGAGTAGGCAACTCATCTCTAGTACAACATAAGTTGAAATATCTCTCGGATAAAGAAAATGAGAAAGGGGTTTGAAGCGGAAATAATCCAAACTCATGTTAATGAGATTTCATATTATTGGGAATTCTGAAACAATTACAGCCTATCTAAATTTGGAAAATTAAGCTGCTATTTGAGCTATTTCTTTTATATGTAATGCTACCATAACAAGCACTTCATACTTGCATTGAAAATGCCTAAAATAATGTGAACACTAAATAATACTGCACCTTCTGCATAGTTGAAATCTGTTTGTTAATCAATTTCTCCAAAGCCTCTTTGTCTTGGTTCTGCAGAAACCAGAAAGACAAGCTTAGCTAAAACGAAGAATAGTATCACCTTAAAAAAAATATTTTAAAATAAACGACCACGACTATACAATAGCTTATCGAGATGGCAGGAAAAGGTGAATCTGTAAAGAAACAAAGTTATCCTAAGTCAGGCGGCGTGGAGTACCACTGTATCCGCTACAACTTTTTGACAGTGATTATGACTAACTAAAAGTACATATCTAAACGAATTATATACGTAGCTCTAGCTGAAGGCAGTTTGGCCCATGTCACCTACAAATATAACTAAAAGATAATGACTTTTTCGCGAGAATGAACAATAACCATACTGCTAAACATGCATACTCGAAAATAAAGAAACGACTACAAAATTTCATGTGTGATAAGTGATTCTACAGTAAAACTACCACATCGCTGATGATAAAATGAAAGTATAAAGTGCCATTTGGAAAACTAAGAAAAGAGATTGTACAGGAAATCTTACTTAACCTATGTTTACTACAAGGCCTAAATTAGATAAAAGAACAATAAATAACAATTGGTTCAGTTAAAAATACTTTTAGAATGAAAAAATAGTCAAAGAAATAGATTTGGATTAAACAATACTTCCAAAGTTACCCGAGTGTGTGGTTCCATTATTTCATCTTCTTCACTACTCATACAACCTTCACGGAGTTGAGCTGTACTGAGAAAATCCTTTTGTCTCAATCGATCAAGAATGCCTCAAATAACTAAATTATTTTTGCCCCTTATAGGTAGTTGGCTTATTCCCATTCAATTATAGAACATCAACAATATCTTCCAAATGAAGAATCCAATAGAAAATCCACATGCAAACACTTGCTTAAAATAACATCACCCAAGAGCGTGACCCAGTAATCAATAAAGTGGGAGTCGAACCACGAGGTCAAAGGTTCAAAGCACAACGGAGACAACACCAGTAGGTAATTTCTTTCTATCTGTCTTAGCCTTGGTGGACAAAATTAGTACATTAGTAAGTTGTTGGTGGAAAGTAGTCGGGTGGAATTAGTCAAGGTGCACGCTAAGCTGACCCGAACACCACGGTTACAAAACAACAAGACAACAAAATGCATGAAGGTAAAATCTTTCTATTTTTTTAAATTAGTCTTGAATTATAGAAATATATACCTGAAGTGATGAGAATCCAGTAATATCTTCAGGAGAGGAAACAAAATCAGAATTAAAAGGGAAACAATCAATGTGATGCCATTTGGTTTGGTCAAAGCCTTGAGGGTGTTTGGTAACTAACCCAAGTCTCACAGATTTCTGAAGAATCTTTTGATCACATTTTTTGCAAGATGATCTACCTGATTTAGCATATTCTACTGTCACTTTGGTAGAAGAAGAAGCCATTGGAGAAATGAATTGTACTAAAAGAAATTTTCTAGGGTTTAATTTGTAGGGTTTTAGAGGGATTTTGAGGAAGTTGGTGAGGTTTAGGCTTAGCATTTAGTGACAAAATCTAGGGATTCCTTTTCCCGCCATTAAAGATAAATGGTTGGTTCCAATTCCCAACTTCCCTATTGTTTCACCTTAAGACACTTGGGAAACGTTTTGTTTAGACCTTTGGTGTCTATTTGTGTTGTTTCTTGTGAGCTTTTGTTTTTAAAATTAGATTGTTGTGAGGTGCTCTCTTAATTTCAATTATAGTGTGTGTTGATTTTCTTTTTACTCCAATTTTTTTTTAAAGAATTGCCATATTTTTATACGTAGTATGTTTATTTGACATTTCATTATGAACTTATTTTTGTTTATATAAGTTAAGTTGTGAAGATGAAGGCTTGAAAACTAAATGACATGAGCAACCATATTCATTGGTGAAGATGAAGGCTTGAAAATGGATCAAATACTCTATATTGGGAGGAGCTTTACAAATGCCAATAGTCGATAGCTTGTGCCGCCCTTTTTTGTTCTTTTCATTTAGCGACTGAAAAGTCAACTAGACTCTTTATTTACTTGAAGATCCGTGCTTCGAAGTTAACTTATCTAATATTTTAATAGAAAATTTTGGTGAATGAACCAAAATTCATGATTGTTAGTAATAATTTTGCAAACTAGTTATACTTATATTATAATGTGGGGATTATAATACAATGATCAAATAATAACAAGATTATTTGATGGTTTTACTTGGGAAACAAACACGCTCAGGAGATAAAATTAGCGGAAATGAAAATGCTTATCTGGATGTGTGGACATACTACAAAAGATAAGATTAGAAATAAAGACATGTGAGACAAGGTGGGAATAGCCTCAGTAGCGATAAGACGTGGGAAGGGAGACTGAGATAGTTTGTACAAGTGAAAATGAGGAGCACAGATGCCCCAATGAGAAAGTGCAAGAGGTTGGCAGTGATGGGTCTATGGAGATGTAAAAGTAGACCAATGAAGAATTTGGACGAGATGTTTATATTAAGCAGAACATTATATTAAGAAGGACATGACACATATTTAGTTCATCGATGACATGATCCTAGACATAAAAATATGGAGGTCGAGGATCATGACATATCTTTATGGCACGTTCGCATAAATAAGTTTCTTTAGACCCACTTATGAAATCATACTAAGTATACTATTGTTGTTAGTATTAGTATAGATAAGTCTTGAAATTGCTCAAACCCAAGATAAAATGATCAAGGAGATGCGAAATAAAATATTTTTGATAAGTTTAACTTTTTTGTTATGCTTATAATCTTAATAATTTTTAGTGAGATTTTTATATCACGAGTTAACTCTTATGGTAAGTTTCATTAATTTCCCTATATAATTCAAAGTACAGCAAATGGTACCATGTTTTCAGCTTGTGTTCGTGCCTTTAAGTCCCGCTTATATATATTAGAGATGTGAGGATTATAATACAATGATCAAATAATAACAAGATATTTGGTGGATTACTTGGGCAGTCAAGAAGCACATGTTCAGAAGATGAAATTAGTGGAAATAAGGATGTTTGCATGAATGTGTGGACATATTAGAAGAGATACGATTAGGAATGAAGACGTACATAGTAAAGTGGGAGTAACCTCATTGGTGATAAGATGAGGGAAGCGAATGGGGACAAGATACATGAAACGAGACTGAGATGGTCGAGGACTGTGTCCTAGTGAGGAAGTGCGAGAGGGTGGTAATGCGAAGTCTATGATAGGTAGATGCAGACAAATCAAGAATTGGGGCGAGATGATTAGTCAGGACACGATACATCTTTCATTCATTGATGACAT
The DNA here is from genome assembly GCA_029990575.1 of Petunia axillaris subsp. axillaris. Classification (NCBI taxonomy): domain Eukaryota; kingdom Viridiplantae; phylum Streptophyta; class Magnoliopsida; order Solanales; family Solanaceae; genus Petunia; species Petunia axillaris. The sequence goes on along the minus strand of JARKNS010000002.1, from coordinate 12,934,145 downwards.
TATTCTAGATAGGAGAGTTCGGAAGTTGTGGATCATGACATGTCTTTATGGCACATTTGCATAACTAAATTTTCGAAAACCTCATTTGTGAGACCATACTGAATTATTATTGCTGTTGGCATAAATAAATCCGAAATTGCTCCTACCAAAATAAAAAGATCAACCAAATGCCAAAATAAAACAATTCAACTTTTTAGCTGCTCATAATCTTAATATTTTTTTAGTGAGATTTTTATATCATGAGTTAACTCTTTTGATAAGTTTAATTAATTAATTTCCCTTTGAAATTCATAAGCTGGTCTACCTCCACTATCTCAAGCGCCTAGGACTTCCCAAGACCAACAGTCCAACATCTTTAGACCAACCCCCTGTCCCCCACCACCACCTTAAACCTACACTTCTACACTGACCAATACCATACCAAAAAACAAACATGGCAAAGAAAACCCAAAATGACCTCGAAAACTCCGAACCAGTACCAGATTCCAGCCCTGAATGGCCTTGTAAACCCATAGCTGAATGTTCAGGGTGGGCTACAAAGTGGCCAACTCCAACCATTTACTCAAATTTCCAAACCCCTTTACCAACACCTGAAGATGAAGAAGCAAACAAAGGTCAGCTACAAGCATTGCTTAAAGTTTCTGAATATTTAAACTCTACACAATGCCTAGATGATGATGATTCTGATGAAGAAGGGGAAGATTATGATTTTTTTGTGAAATTGTTTAAGCAAGATGAGGGTTTGAAAGAATACTATGAGAAAAATAAAGAGAATGGTGTGTTTTGTTGTCTTGTGTGTTGTGGGGTGAAGGAGAAAGGGTGGAAAAGGTTCAAGAATTGTGCTACTCTTGTTCAACATGCTGTAGCTATTGCTAAGACCAAGAAGAGAAGGGCACACCGGGCTTATTGTCAAGTTGTTTGTGAAATTCTTGGTTGGGATGTTAATCGGCTTCCTTCCATTGTTCTTTCTGCTGGTGATAAGCTGGTTGAGGCTGAGGTAATTTGTTAATGTTCCTTTAATTGGACATAGCTATCCCGTGTAGTGTATGTTTTAATTTATGTGAACCTATTTGGTTGGACATGGTGTAAGTGTGCATGCAGTTTAAGAGAGAAAAATTAGGCGTAATACTTTTTTTGATATTGTGGACTTAAAACATGTCATGACTTTAGAACTTGTGGTCTTATAGAAGTTTCTCATTAAGTGTAATAAGAAGTGCAAGTAAAAATGTTTTCAAATTTAGATAGGGGTTATTCTTTTTGGAACGGACTAAAAATGAAATAGGGTCACGTAAACTGGAGCGGAGGGAGTATGTTAAATAGCTGACTCTACTAGTTTGAGATTGAGTCGAAATTGCCCCCTGGGGTTTTGGTTTGGTATGGTATATTAAAGTGGAGAAGGGTAGAAGGCCGGGTCCATTATCATGTGCACCATTGGTCCTCTGAGGAATGAGGCAACATTTTGCTGAAATTGTTTAAAAGTTTTAGGGAGGGCATATAGTGGGTGGAATCATAGTGAGTTTTTGCTTTTCTCCATATTGTTAGTAAGTTTATATGCGATAAGTATAAGCCTGGAGCTATCATAATGCTTATGTCTAGCCGAGCGACAAACATGGCTGTTAAATCTTTATCTTGCCATGTATCAATACTTTATTAGTTTGACATATCGCAGGGGAATGTAGATGATGATGGCAAAGATTCTTTGTGTGGTCAATTCAAAACCACAAGCATTACTGAAGTGTCTCTGTCGACAGAGACTTTCATCAATGAAAACCAACAAGGAAAATGTGGTGGCTCCACAGAATTAGAGGTTCGTTTGATGGCTACTAGTTTCTCTGTGCTATTTATAATGTTGTTAGTATTTAATAAGATTATGCTTAGTTTTAGCTTTGCATTTTGTCTTTAGCACAATTCTCCAAGTGAAGCTGCTGCTAATAGAAGCTTGGGAGATCTCAGCAAAGGTGTTCCTAGAACGACCAAAGAGAATACAGAGGGGGTCTTTGATGATCTGGTGAGTTTTTATATTGCATTTAGCCAACCCCAACTTGTTTGGGCTTGAGGCTTAGTTGTTCTTGTTGGAGATCTCCTGCTTGTAAGAGTCGGTGATGGGTTTGCATGCATGTCAATACTTTATCTTTAGCATAACTTCACTTGACGCAAGTGCTAAGAAGTTGTGAAGATCTGAACAGTAGGATTATCTAAACACCAAAAGGGAATTTGGAAGAGTTGCAGGGACTTCCTTGTGAAGTTTCGGTCTTGTATCTCTTCTTTTGATTTTTGTTTCCCATGGATATCTGTAAATTACTTCCATGCTATGATGATTAAGGAGCTGGCATTTCACACCAGTTGATTTGCTTGTATTTTGCTCTAGGAAAAATCTCTGAGCAAAGCTAGTGCTGATGGACTCTTGGAAGCTGTCAGCTTTACTACTCCTGATACACTCAAAGGGACTGCAGAGGGTGCATCCAAATGCGTGGTAAGGCTGTGTCTTTTACTTCTTCATAGAACATGAATATAGCAGCTTGTATTTTCCAAGAAGCTTTTAAATGAGTTTGATTTATAGATGATTTTGCTCTTAATATGAAAGGGACAGAACAATATGTTCAAAATTGATTGAGAATTACCCTGAATCAACTGCTTTGTGGTTTCATGGTGGTGTTGAGTTTGATTGGTGAACCCAGATTTAAATCGAAAGAAAAAGGATAGGTTTAACGAGCTCTTGAGAGGGGACTGTAATAGAAATCCTTGGGCTTGTTAATCTGGTCTGTTTAGTTAAAGGATGTCCAGGTCTGCAAATGAAGAGGGTAAGATTTTGGAGGAAGATGACCTGGGGGTATGCTTGTGAGGAAGAGGGTTCATTCTTGGACTTGGATAGGCCTATGAATTCCACATTGCCTTGGCAGAGATACTAATTAACAGCCATTATCTTATTCACATATTCTTCTTGTTTTTACATTGGTTGCACCCACTTGCTCCTCTATCCTTGAAATCATCCTAAACGTTTAAAACAATCAAATGTATCTATAAGCGACAAACATGTTTCGTAAATCAATTACCTCGTCTGGCCCATTCTATGCAAAGAAGTTTCAGAAATTACATTAACCGTATCATGTTCGAAAAGAACGGAAGCAACAAAAGTGGAAATCACAAGTTTTACTTGGTAGATTTTGCATAGTTCACATATCAGGACTTGTTTACATGGGAATTGATGTACTACTCCCAAATTTCTGCCAAATAAGAAAACATTTATCTGCTGGGAGTTCTTGCTTTTGGTTCCTGCTACATCTATCTTGATCTAGCATAGTCTCTTTTCTCTCTTGGACTTCTAACATATTATATCGCTTATAAGTGTTCACACTCCATCATGTTTGTATGTAATCCAGGAACCTCCAAAAGAGTGTCCAGTCATTGCAAATGAAGAAAAAGGTTGTCAGAAGGATGATGATGTTCAGAAAAACTTAGAAGATGTAAATCAGGAGCTGCAGGCCTTAATTATCCAGTAAGAAAGTTGATGCAAGGTGAAATGACTTTTAATGTCTCAAGATGCTTAATGCATTTGAGATCTCTTGTTCTAGGATGATATGTTAATAATATCTAGTTATCTACTTTTGCTTGTTTAGATGTATGTAGTTGAGACGATAAGGGTTTGTATTCAGATGGAAATTCTTCGCTAGATGAATGAAGAACACTGCTTGGTCAGTGAGCTAGGTGAACTACTTTGTCTAAGGAGACAGTAGCTGATGGAATGACACCCTAGTTGTTTCTTTTTATTTCGTGGAATTGGGAATTACTATTGTCTAAGGCCTACTCTTCAATGGTTTCTTCAATTTAACAAGTGGTCAGTTCCGGAAAGAAAATATGTGTAGTATGATATAGAAAATGTTAACACATGATGAAGAGGCATTGCTCTAGTGGTTGAGCCACCTCTAGTGGCAAATTATTTTTGTGTATTTTTGAAATAAGGACCATCAACCGATAAGTTGAAGATTCGAGTTACATTGATAATGTGCGATTACTTTAAGAAAATCATTTACATTTTCAAAGAAATTGTAATTCCAGATTCTAGAGAGGATGAAACTTTAATATTGGCAAATTACAGGGTAGTCATTTTATACATTTATTCAATTTTCAGTGTCCTTTTCTAACAACGATAATTTTTCGCAAAATGAATAATTACAAATGTCACCAATTTCTTTGAGATGTTCTATTTTGCACATAAAAGAATAAACTATAACTTTTTTCCAAACGAATATTTTATGTGAAAAAAAAAAAGGAAGAAAAAGCGAACATGCCCTAGAGTATCCCGTCTATATAAAGGGAAATCACAAAGACGAACATTTTCGAGACGCGTAGTAACAAAGCCAAATAAAAACAAAAGTAGATATTTTGTTTTCACAGAAGAAGAAAAAAAGGATGAGTGGAGGAATTTCACAAGACTGGGAACCGGTGGTGATCCGCAAAAAGGCCCCTACCGCCGCCGCACGTAAGGATGAGAAAGCCGTCAACGCCGCCCGTCGCTCCGGTGCTGAGATCGAAACCATCAGAAAATGTTCGTAATCCTATTATACGTATAACCTGGTTTATTATTCGATTTTAACCTTAATATTAGCCTTTTCTTCGATTATTTATAATATTCTGTAGATTTTTAGCTGGATACTTATTGCTATCTATAAAAGACGTATTATATGTGCTGTTTCTGTGAGCTAGGGTTTTCGATTTTATTTGTCTTTGATTATCAGGCTGCTGCTATGTGTTTTTCTGTGATGTATTGTTGTATGTGCTTATTGTATGGAATTAGTTGCTACGTATACACACACACACACACATGAGAGAGAGAGAGAGAGAGAGCGAGAGAGAGAGAGAGAGAGAGAAGGAGATATAGATATACGCGTGTGTGTATATACATTTGTTTGCTACCTACCTCGTGGAATTAGTTGAGTTGCGGGCAAGCTGGGCGCGCGCGCACACATGTTATGTGTGGGTGTGTGTGTGTGTGTTTGCTAGGTACCGAGTGGAATTTATCGAGTTGCGTGTGAGTGAGGAAATTGCCATATTTCATAGTTGGGAAAGTATAGTCGCTAATTCATCTGCCATTTACTCACTATTTTGCCTACAAAACTGGAAGGATGCAGAAAATAATTGCAACAACTATGCAATTCCAAGTTTACTTTCCAACCTTTTGTAGTTGTGCTAATACTCTTTATCGGTTATACTGGTTATGCTGGTTGGGTCCCTCCCGTTCAGATACTCAATTATGTGTCTTTAGGTTATGAATTCTTCAGAACTTCTCTAAATTTCGCCCTTGTCCGCACACAAATCTGTATTAAACTAAAGCGAGTCTGGGCAAACACAGGATCTAATGTAAATGCAACAACTAGCTTTAATCTTAATGGATTGTGTTCCTTGTGTTTGTTTTAAGCTAAGTCCACATGAATTTGGGTAGATTTTTAGGTCTTTTTAGGCAGCTGTCATCCCGACCATCTTTGGCCTATCCGTTCCTCTTTTAGCAATTTCAATTAATCATAATATTGCATCTACTTACGGGTAGATTTTCAAATGTCCACGCTTGACACGGGCAAGCAATATCCTGCTAACCTTCTTTCATTCAAAACATGAAATTAATCTTAAATTGCAACTTAGAGTATCTGTAAGCTACAGTTGGATCTGTCAAGCTAGGTTTGAATGGAAATGAATTCCCTACTTGATGGCACCTATCTAATATTTTGTCATCTTTATGTATAGTCATCTGTACTCTGTGTTTACCTTCTTTTCCCATCTTGGTCAGCTGGTTTGCGAACCATACATATTCTCTTGTTTTTTTCTGTTTCTATGTTGCATGTGTTTCCTATTGCTAAACTTGTGTGTGTGTGTGTTATTTCAAGAGAGTGATAACCTGTGCTGACAACATCTATCTTCTGTTGCAGCTACTGCTGGCACAAACAAGGCTGCCTCCAGCAGTACAACCTTGAACACAAGGAAACTTGATGAAGATACTGAGAATTTGACCCGTAAGTTAAAGTTCACACCCTTTACAGCTTACATGAGAATATTTATGAGACATATACCGTGTTTAGAGTATGCCGTGTTTTACCTGAAGTCATACGTGCTTCCCTGTGTTTCTTAATGCTGTTTGTGTGTCTTTGTTCTCCTTGCATTATTTTGCTGGCATGATGCTAACTACATATGATGTTTCAGAGGCATAGTTTCATCAGTGACTCTTGTTTACTTTTTGCGAAATTCTGAAATTTCTTCAGGTAGTTTGACTAGATGCCTTTCAGAAACAGCATTACATATGGGATCCTACGTTCACCCGTTGGAAAATGTTTTATCCATCATCCACAATTCTTATGCATGTGATATTTCTTTGCTAGGGATAGCTATTAGTAGCTTTGTTTCATTTGTGATCTCTCCTCTTCTAATGGTCCTTTTTCTTCTGCTCTGATAAATCTCCTGCTATATAACTACCTGGTTTTGTTGTGTGAGCTGTTTTGACTATCTTTTTCTTCACCTTAATGTGTGTCTTATCCTCATAAAATAGTGCAATTTTGTACCATAACCAACTTGTTCTTTCCAGTGATAATGTGTGATCATTTTTGACCATGTAATCAGATCAAAAGGTACCAACTGAACTGAAGAAAGCCATCATGCAAGCTCGACAAGACAAGAAGCTGACTCAGTCTCAACTTGCACAGGTATATCACTTTTTCGTTGCTCTTTCCCCAACTGGTAGAATAGCTGAAAATGGAATTATGAAGGGAAAAACTGAATACAGATGGAGAGTACCCGGTTGGTGATTCCGTTGTCTATGAAAATGGTTCTGACAATCCTTGTTTTGCAGTTGATAAATGAGAAGCCTCAGATCATCCAGGAGTACGAGTCTGGGAAGGCAATTCCAAATCAACAGATAATCTCTAAACTGGAGAGAGCTCTTGGTGCAAAACTTAGAGGAAAGAAATGAAGAGCATTTGATTTCTCAATTTCTGTTCCAGTCCTAAAAGTGGTCATGTACATGAAGATCTTTTTCTGTTAGCACTCTTTCTATAACCATTCTGGTGCTCTTGCCTGTGTATGGATTGATGGTTGTGGATTTCATGGCTAAATGGGTGTTTCTTCTGTGGAAAATAAAGCGTTAACCCTTGGACAAGTGTTAATTGTCATGTGCTTCCTATTTACTCTAGGATGTTCTCTGTTCTCTTTGTAGTATGATGCCCCTCTCATATTTCAGATCAAGCTTCTATACTTGATATAATGGGACACTAATTGGCATTTGGGAATCTGCAAAGTATATCCCTTTGCAATGGAATATAATTTGATGCCTGCAATTTTATGCTAACGAAAATTTAGCGTTTCCTACCGAAGAAAATAATTGGTACACGGGAGTGATTTTGCATGAGCGTCTTTCCCTTACAAAGTGGCAGTGAGAAATCCACAAATGTAAATGTTGACGATCTTTAAATATTCCAAAAGCTCTCTTATGAGAGCCTGCTCGTTGTGCATTACCAGCACTCATCTACTTGGGAGGCCAGCTTTGTTCACGTTTTTAATCATTCTTGATTTTCCCTTTTTACGTTTTAACTCTAAGGACAGGCCCTACCTAGAATTACTAGTCGATGATTAATCTGCAGAGCCCGCACAACTTGGGTATGAATAGGCTCTGTATCATCAGCACATCACTTCAATATTTCCCTGCAGACCTAAGAATTCATATGCCAGACATTGACACCCTCGTTCTGGCAGTTTTTTGGACGGCAGGATGCAATTTAACATCACGGATCTTTCAAGATAAACCTAATGGATTTTTCTTTTTAAATCATTTGTGATTTATGAGATGTGGATGAAGAATTAAATTTTATAAAGAGCAAGTTTCCACAAATTAGCTTAAACAATTTAATATGGACACAACGTAAGGTTTAAGGAATCAGCAGGAGTATATGACGAAGGTCCAAGGATCAAATGATCGAGCTTTTGTTACATGATGTCGTTGAGATTCTCATTAAGGTTAGAATACACTAACATCGTCACAACTCTACTATATTACACGAGTTGGAAATACTAATTAAACAAAGCGTGTCATTGCATAAATAACTTAGAAGCACACTGGTAATAATTTAAGAAACTATTCACAGGCCAATTTTGTTCCAAAACTGGTCAGGCAAATGGCAAACGCTTGGAAAGCAGACAAAGGCTTCCTGTAGTCCATTGTGAAAATATCATCTCCAACCTTTCCGAACTGGAGGATAACTGTATCCTCGTCACCTTTTCCACCAGGCTGGCTTTGGTCCATCGTTGCAACTAGCTGAAAGTTCTTCACAGATGCAACAGTGACCCTGCCATGGAAATTTAAACACCAACATTGCAAATGCTCATGCCACCGTGGAGCCTTGTTTTTCAGAATTGTGGAGCCGATCTCTGCAGAACCAGGCTGCCGCTGCTTCTTGGGAGCATCCTGAAGTTTGTCCTTAACAGCTTCGCCAGGACAGGGGCACTCAAGTGAACACACCATCCTCCTCGGACCTCTTGACTTCAAGAGGTTTAACTTGTAGGAAACATGTCCAACTTCAAAATTACCAGCCGGTAGCTGGGGACTAATCTGCTTACTCGCAAAACGACGACAAGACCGGCTGCTAGCTGGCCTAGCCCCATCATGTGGGGGTTGACTATCATATATGGTAAAATTGGTTCCGAGGAAGTCTGATCTGTCAATTGGATGCAGTGGGAAGGTTAGAACATGAAGGAACAATCAAGAACGAACATCAAAACACATCTTTGCTTTACTTAGGAAAATACTCAACAGTCTTCTAAATCATAACGACAAGCAAATAAAGGTATTGGGGTGGGTTATGCAAGTTAAAAGAAAATAGAAGCTTTTGCCAAGCGATAGGCGACATAATAAATTAGGTGTAAATTTCTTCCACTATGTATTTATAATTTCTCCAGCTAAGAATGTACACAAAAATCTGGGAAATATAGCTAGAACCGAAAGGTGGAGCGGAGAGAACTCAACAAGAATCTCCAAGTAAAGCTTTCAACTTTCTAACCTCCCTCACAAGGACAGAAAGCGCAATGCACCTTAACATAATAAACAACATTAAAGGGGCTATCTTTGAGAACCTTCTCTAGGCCCACTATACGAAAAGGGTATCAGCACATACTCTCACTATTACTAAGGGGTATACAACTCTGTATCTCTGTTTCCAGCATCATCAATAGGACTTTTGTACGACCCAATTGAGCAGTGACTATTAGTTTTTTGGGATAACCAAGAAATCCCCATGAGCCAATGGCGCACAGTTCACAACTCCGTGGATAAGGAGCCCATCCATATATGTGGCTTAGAGTTTGCAGGTTTGGTATTCCAGCCTTCTTTTATGAAACATGATATGAAAGTTAGAACCTTTTAAAATTTTGCAGGATCCGCCAAATATGCAAGACGAAGAAGCAACAGAAGGATGAAACACCTCGTGTATATGATTCACAACTATAATTTTTTACAAACATCATTTCTTGTAAGTTTTACATGCAGCATCTTCTCAAGCTACACATACAATACTAGAAATGTTTGTGAGAATTTTGATCCTTGCGACCATTAGGACTTTTAGTATACAGTCTAGCTTTAGCCCTACAGACTCATTTAACCTGACAAAGATGAACACATATCACTGAAAAGAAATTGCTTTCTGTCAATTAGTTTTACCTTAACTTCCCAACATACGCCTTGCTTCTCTGAGACAAATCATCTGCGTCAAGAGATATTATATATTCAGTGTGAGCACCATTTCTGCATCTCCGGGCTGCTAACAGAAACTTCCCCTTGTCCATGAATGCTGCCAAGAAAAATACCAACAAAAACATTCAGATCACAGAGAAATCGTTAACAACTTAGAGCAACATACTAGAACTAGTGACTCCATGTCTTCGAAATAGCATCTTTATTAGCAATTGGAGTATCAGACTCGAAGTATCCTTCAAGCTGATAGCTTTCCTAAATAGCACTATCGCATTGGAAAGTAGAATGTAACAGTCTTTTCATGTGAATTAAAACATATAATCATGCTGAATTTTCAAGTCGTACTTATCAAAAAGACAATGAAAACTGTGCATGTCTGTGCACTGCTTAGCAAGTACAGGAATCTCTCTAGTGCTTTTGACTAGTCTAAACTTCCATAAGAAGACGAAGATATTAGAACTAACTTGGAAAAAAATCGAATCTTTGATGAAAGAAAATTGGGAGCACCATAAGGTGGGTGTCACCATGTAGACAATAGACAATTGAGACTTCCATTGATGTCAATAGAACATGCAAAGTTGAATAGTCACTGCTGACATAAAGTCAAAACAGAAAACACAGACCAAGTCAGTAGGCCCAGAAGTTTCAAAAGTAATTTAAAGGCTATCAGACTAGTCATTTGCTAAGTAACAACCTAAAAGTACAGTCCAACCAACAATGCTTTAATCAAGTCAAACAGCTATTATTGCAGTAGGCAGCAAAGTACCCACGATTAGGTTCCTGAAAATAATATTTGTCAAAGCAGGAACTCACACGGTGAAAGAGCAAGATACAGGTAAAATGTCGCATTCTTCTTGTCACGTTTTATGAAACATTGAAGAGGAGAGTCTCGAGGACCAGGCTGCAGTAGAAAATTGTAGAAGGGAAAAGAAAGCGTCATTAACAACCACATTAAAATATATAGATATAGAAAGAACAAATGCATAATTAAGAATGAAGTATATTGAGCTAATTACCTACATTACGTAGATGATCAAGTTTCAAAGTTAATTTTAACAGAGCTATCACTAGAACAAGGCAAGTCTTTGAAAAGAAGAATAAAATTAACTCTTTTCCCTTCAATGGGATTTCTTTCTTCTTACAAACTAGTAGAGGTGCACCGTTTGCACATATATTAAGAGTCGATCAAGTCCACCTAACTCGCCCAGTGAGACAACAATTAAAACTAACCAACAAATGTCTTTGGAAAAAAGTTGCTCTACATAAACAATCCACGCTCAGAAAGAAAGTCCCATCGTACTCCGAGCTCAAAAGCAACAAGTCCCCTCGATTCGAAAGCTACAATCAATCAACTATCTGAATCCTCTATTTCCATTCCCCTCTAATCAGAGGCCCATTTCATTCCCGACCTAAAACTACCAACTCCAAAGTTTCTTTTGCTTTCCACATCCAAGGGTGTGATTTAGTGGTCAATAAGGTGGGAAGAAAACCATGAGATCTCAGGTTCAAATCTCTAGAGACATAAACACTAGGTGATATTTCTTCCCATCTGTCTAAGCCTTCACGGACAAAAGTAGCTAGTACTCATAAATCGTGATGATGGGAGGTAGCACGTACCCAGTAGAACTAAGTGCGGTATAAAAAAAAGTTTCTTGTTAGCTCATGCAACAATGGAACAATACAAAATCATCAACATTGGCCAAAGTTCTTTGTAAAATTACCTAAAATCATATTTCTTGAACTTCAAATTAGGAAAAAATCACATAAAAAATTCAAAAAGGCCTAATTTTAATCACAATAATAAAGCAAAAAAATCAGGACCTGTTTAAGGCAAGAAGGGAAAGTAATTTTGCCAGAATGAAGAGAAGACTCAACAACTTCTTCAGTAACTTGTCTCCATCTTTTACACACACATCCACATGCGACGACGTTTTGTCGTAGCGGCCACCGGTCTTCTGAAGCCTCCACTCTCCGTATAATCTCCACCAGTAACTCCGGCAACATACTCGACCACGATGACGTGGCATCGCCGGAATCAGATTCCTCTACGGCGTCGTTTTGAATAGAAGTTTCTGGAAGTTTGAAATCTTTGAAAGATTTAGAAGAAAATGTAAAAGATCGAGCGAGGATTCTTCGGGAGAGAAATGAATGACGCACTGACATGTTTGCTTCTTTCCTTTTTTTTTTTTGTTTTGTTTGGAAAGTGGAAATTTAAGAGAGTGAGAATAAAGGAGACTAGATTTTATTTTTAGTTTTTAAATTTTTATTTTTCTTTTATTTGGGGTTTTAATATCATCATCACTTGTTGACATATTCTTATAGACTCAATAGGCAATTAGGCAAATTTGGATTTGACTGTAGTTTATTCTTTAATGACAAGTTGAATCTTTGAATGGTTTTTAAGTTGAGCGTCTCCTGAAACAGCTTCACCATCTTGGTGGAAGTAATGTCTATCAGATTCCATTTATTGTTGATTTTTAGAATGGTGTTTTGAATTAAATTTAAATTACATATCTGTTGAACATGAAAAAAAACCTATAGTTGTTTTTTTTTTTTTTTTTTTTTTTTGCTTTAGTTTCGAAAAGAAATAGTTGTTTGATTTCAAAATCAATAGAATGAGAAAAAACTTACATCAAAGCGCGATATATTAGTATTTAATTAAAATCTTTTTTTTAGTCAATGAACTCGAGGTAGGGGCCTTTTCTTCTCATCATAAGGTTGGAGACTAAGCCATATAATTCAAAACTATAGATTAAATTTAAATTACTTTAGATCAAGGTCTAATAGTACTAATTGTTGATGTCTCTTTATGTTGAAAACAAATACTATATTGCTAATGTTGCCTTGTGTTATGTGGCAGACATGTCAAATTAATGGGTTATGATAGTATATTTATTGCTTTAAATGAAAGAAAGAATTCTTCTTGTTTGACTATTTTTTTTCTTGTTTGAAGTAATTGATTCGGTCTTAATTAGACGGCTCTATCTTTCAAAACTTTAAAACATACAACCTGCTTAATTAATAGTCCTTGTGATTCACTAAGTACTTTGTATTTTCTTTTCTCTGCTCTTTCCTGTTTCATATGTCAAGGACGAGTAGTCCGGATTACTCATCTGTTGTTACCTTCTTTATTTTATCTGTTAGCCAATAAGCAAAAGCATATGGCATAATCTATCCATTACATTCAACATTTTGCTTAAGGCTTAGTATTTCGTAGTGTATTGGGTAAAAAATCATTTGCATACGTGATATCTCGGGCTCATAGTTCAAAACATGGTTCACATAAGATTTTCGAAGAAAGACCTCGAAACATCTATCCTGGTCTCCTAGGCGAAGCACCAAGGTAAAGCCTCATGCAAGCTTCGAGGGGACATCCTCGATGGATCAAATACTCACCTTCGAGCTGAGTAGTTCAAGCCTCGAGGAAGCGTTACATTCCAACGGAAGATCAACTTTGTTACGGCCGCCCGTTAAACTAGCATTTAATAGAGAAATCATGGGTTGGCCACGATCAAAGTGGGGAGTAATGATCAATTAATGCTTTAATTACCTTTGTAGTATTTGATAAAGCTATAAATAATCCCTTGTTATTCATGTAAAATCCATCCAGAATTATATACATAAATTTCACTCTTTTATTACTGCTCATTTTTATTAGCTATTTACTTTCTTGATTCAACTAGCAACTTTGATACAACCAATTACTTGTAAATTGCGTTAAAAATTCGATTAATTGACCTATAATATTGCTGAAAAATGGCACGTTACTTTTCATGAATGTGTAACATCTAACTACAAATAAATTAAGAAAGAATATTTCGCACTCGATACCTTATTTGGTAACTTTTGACTTGTGCAGCGCTGTTAACTTTTTCTCAAGTTCTTTTGTTTAATTTAATTTTATTCATCTCTTCGTTTGTTTATATAAATCCCGTGTGGACTTGGGCCTGTTCTCTGATCCTTTCTGGTGTTTTTGTTTCTCTTTTTCGTATAATTGTGTTGTTTCAAAACAAAACTAAATTCTCTTACAATAATTCCAGAACCAAATCTCCTAAAGCGAGTGAGAACGTGCTAACTGCTAAGCACTCCAAAGACTACGAAACCAAGTGAGAATATTTTAATCAACTTATTTTTCCTATGATTTATTCCACTATTTTTCCTACCTCATCTATTGTTACATATTCTTCTACGTGGCCATTTGATTCTTCATACAATAATAACGAAAATAATAAAGGAGAAAATAATAAGGAGAAATGTAATTTTGTCGTTCGATATCGCAAGTTGCTAATCTTATGTAAAACAGCTCGGACTTAAACATAAATATCATGTGTTTCCAATTCATTTCTCAATTATATGGATATTGGATGTGAACTGTGTGCCCTTTTTCAGACGTAAATTTTAGTTACTTGATTCTCTAATACTCATGGGCGGACCTAAAGTTATTGTAAGGGTATCAATTGATGCATCTTTGCCGAAAATTATACTGTGTAGATAGATAATTTTTTTTTATGTATATATACTATATGTTGAGTTTTCTTAATTTCTTCGTATATTAACTTGTTTATATTTTAATACTCCTTAATTAAAATTCTGGATCCGCCCTTACTTATACGGTTGGGTGGATGATAAGAAAACATAACTTTGAGCACTCCTGTCAAATTTTAATCCCATAAAACTAACATTTTGAATTTTAAGATATGCACTTTATACAACCAAATATACACCTATATGATGGTTTAAATTCCGAAACAAGTAATAAAAATTTATTAAGTATATATATTCACCTCCAACTCATGGCTGAAACTTGAATTCGCACAAGATAACTTTAGGAATTAATAAGAATCCTGTGAATATATAGGAGTCAGAGAATAACAAAGAGAGAACATGGATAGCTTTGAAAAACATGTTCTCCCATTTACTGATTTATTTGACTTTACCAATTACTAGTATGAGCAGCAACCAATTAATTTCTTCTCCTTAAATAGGAAAACTCTGTTATTTTCGCCTAGATATATAGTATTAACACACTCCTCCAAATGTAGGCCATCTTTATCTTCTTTCAATTCAAAGTTTTGGCTGGCATGTTCCTTATTCAGGCCAGGAATGGCTTGCACAAGGGTTCTTTGTTCCCAAGAAATAGTTGAGAAGGTTCTTCAATTCTTCCTCATTCTACAATTCAAAGTGCCCATTCTCGATGTCTGTTTGTACTTTGTAGTATAAGTTGTTTACCTTAATTACCTAGAAAAAGACAATACTAATGTACTAGAAATAACAATCTTCCAAACACGTGTATACAGCCCAACATGAGAATGGTGTATAGATTCATACAGTTTTACACAAAAAGAACTTGGGGGGCATTTAGTTACCGAATTATAATTTTAATCCCGATATCAAGTTTAAAATTATACTTAAAAAATTATACCAGTATATTATCTACGTACATAGAGTACAATTTAATTGGATGTGAGCACAATTTAATTGGATGTGAGCTGGGGCGGAGGGCAATTTAATTGGATGTGAGCTGGGGCGGAGGGAGTTATAGTAGAGGAGGTTCGGCCGAACCCCAAGCATTGGTCTAAATTCTGTATTTGTTTTAAAAAGTTCATATAATCTTGTAAGTTAGAACCCGTAACTTAAATAGACTAGAATTCCGAACCCCTAAACTTTAAATTCTGGCTTCGCCTCTGAATGTGAGATGGCAATACTAGAATTAGCTCTACCTGGATAAGTTATCAAAGTGAAAGCCCTTTTCATCGTCATCACTGAACATCCAAGGTTAAATTGACAACAGACATTTGTACAAATTTATCCAGCGTCAAACCCAAAAACACGTATCAACCAACGTATAGTATTAGTACATTTTTAAATCATGAACCAAATTATCTAATTACTAGGCACTAAATAACCTAGCTAGGGGCTAATCTCTGCATAACTTTGTCCGTGAATCGAACAAGCCCAATACTGCAGTAGAACTTTCCATTTTAAATCTACATCCTAATCCTTATTGGGCCATGTGAATATGAGACAGAGAGAGCCTGTACCACAAAAGAACACAGGATAGTGGATACTGGCCCAGGTCTGAGCTCTTAACACAAGTTCCCAGTACACAGGTTACGTACAACCCGTTACATTATGTTCAAACGGATCACCACGTCTTGGTGTCAAGTCCATGACGTGTCGAGATAGCTTGAGTTACAAGTGTTTCATGCATGCATGCAAGTGTCATTTAGCGACATGTGTCCTAATCACTCATCCACTTGTAAAAGAAAACAACGAATCCAATTTTCTATTTTTGTTTCACCAGTAATTCGAGAAAATTTGATTAGACCAAAAGGAAAAAAAAAATAACAAAAAAAAAAAAAGCACATGCAAACCAGTTGCATGATGAGCAAAAAAAAAAATCAAGAAGCCAATATATAGTTATGGATTCCCTCGTTGACGATCATGATTGATTCCCCATCTACGGACTCCAAATTGCAAATGCGCCGCTGCTATTAAGAATTCCACCGCTTGCGGTGGCGTCAAAAGCTGCACCAAATTCTCTATGGTCTTCATCCTCAATTTGTCCGCTCTATCCAAAATCCCTACTAGCCCTTCCATTTTTGCATCAATATCTCCCACTAACCCAAGTATTTCACTTGCACCATCCTGCAATTTTGCATGTAGCTTATAAAATGAACTTAAATAGAACGAAATTGATACATAAGAATAGTCGTATGCCAGATTTTAAATACTAGACGAAGTATATATTGTAAGTGACAAACGGGGTATTTTAAGTGACGAAGGATATAACATGCCTGCCAATCAGAGAGTTCATCAGCAATAGCATTTTCTTCCTGAACAGCTTCACATTGAAGTTCACTAACACGGCGGAGTTGGTCAGGAGAGAGGTCACCAAGGTCACCATAACGAAGGCCACGGAGAATGTCAATGATATGGGACTCGAATAAAATACTAGATTCAGTGTAGATAAGGTGAAAAGCGGTGGTAGGTCTCCAGCCAGCAATCCAGTGGAGTGATCGTTCTAGAGAAGTAGACCAAGGCGCAGAAAAAACAGAAAGGATGTCATTTTTAGCAGCCAAGGATTTCACTCTGTAGAACTCATGGTAGTGTGACATGACTTTTTGAACAAGCTGTTGGTGCAACTCGTGGTGTTGGTCACTTGTGGCAGGCCTTGGAACCTGGTTCAGTTGATGAACTAGTTCCTTCAGCTGTTCAAACCATGTATCATAGAATCGCTGGAAACTCATCCTTTTTTTTTTTTTTTCTACCTTTCTTGTGTGAATAGAATTTAGAGTGTTGGAGAGAGACACAGTGGATTGATTTATAGTCCTCTGAATTTTTATTTGGAACTTTAGAAGATTATAAATGGTGGAGAGAGTGGTTCTTTGTGAAGGACTAGTAACGCTTTTTCGGCTGGAAAAAACATGTGGTACTCCCTCGGTGCAAAACAATAAGTTGTCAACTTGGTCCAAAATAGCTACTCCATTCTTTTCCCTAAATGGCTGTTGCTCCAATTAGTAACTTAAAAATCTAAGGAGAAATAAAAAGTACTACTCGTTACTAGGAGTAGTAGTTTGAGAAGATGTAACAAGTTGACTGGTACTCCATTAAATTGAAATAAGCTTTTATGGTTGAAATGCCTATACCAAAATTTTAGGAGAGTTGTATATATTTTTTTAATCAACTATACTAATTAGGGACTGTAAGATAGTAACTCATTTAATCAATTTCCCTTATTATAGTTTATATCCTAAAAGGAAAAAAAAATCTAATAGCTCTGACTGCTTTCAAGTAAGTTCAAAAAGCAAGATTAAGGCCAGATACCAAGCTAGAGTTTGTACATAGATTATCAAATAATTTTTGGGAAATATTTTTTTGGTAAAATTTGATATGAAAATAAAAAAGTGTTTGGACATATTTTTTGGCTCAAAAGAGCCTTTGAGCTCTTATGAAAATAAAATTTAACGTGTAAATGTTAATTTTTGGCTCAAAAACAGCTCAAAATCAGTTTTTGAGTTTTGAGAATTTTTAGGACAAGTTTTGCTAAAAAACATAAACAACCACTTTTTGGCCCAAAAAATCCCTCCAAAAACTATGTCCATTGGGAGCCAAGTCCCTCGCCGACCCGGACAGCTGTATGACGCCATGCTCATCCCATGGCAATGACATTCTACATCGAAAAGGAGGTTAACCTTATTTAGATTGTCTAATTACTTTGTAGACTTTAATTTGCAGTTTCAATTTGTTTGTTGTGCTAGCTTCTTAGAACTCGGCAACTAACTCCCAATTCCCATGCCTCACCCAACCATCATTATATTGCGTCGCGCAGCATAATTTGATTTGATTATGTGCTAGTAAAAGAATAAGAAAAAATAGATCTTGTGAATTTAAATTTAATATACTAAAAAATTCAACATTTTGTGATGTTAAAAAGTGGGTAAATATCTTAATAGTATTTTTGAAATTTTGTGATCTTAAATGAAAAGTACATCATCGAACCCCATGAGTTGTGGATAAAGACAGACAATACTCCATCCATGGGTGAAGACACTAGTTGTTGAGCTAAGACAATTCAAAGATACTGGTTTTCCTAAGCTGCACTCATTAAGAGATTCCTATACTTTATAAGTAAGCTCTTTCAAATTTTACAGCTACCGATTTGAGACTTCGTTCGTATTTCCAATAAATAGCATTTAAATTAGAGATAATTACTAGAATAGTCGGTCAACTTTTACCCCTTATTTTTTAATAGTCATTACTTTTTGTAGCAAGTATCTACCAAATTAATACACATAGTGTACAAATGATGTCAACCAACGATCTCCTCCCGTATACATTGTGTTTACGTTCAATTTTATGATATATACAATCAAATTTATCAATTATACATAATGTATACTCTCACTTTTTTCAGTGTATATATATTTTTTTACAGTATACACATTTTAACATAATAGATTATGTATACATGCATCTAATTAAAAAAACTGAAGAAGAGGAAGGCCGGGAGGAGATCTGCAGTGATGGAGCAGCAGTGGAGGAGTGTGCAGCGACAGAGCAGTAGTGGAGGAGTCTGCAGCGACGACGGAGCAGCTCCAGCAGGCTGCTGCTGCAGTTCCGTTCAGCAGTAGATCTGTAGCGATGGGAGTAACCAAAGCTCTAATAGTAAGGCACGACAGCATTAGATGTAGCGGAGCATGAAGGGAAGCCGACACTGGCTAGAGGGAAGGGGATGTCAGGAGGAGCGCAGTGGGGTGGTGAAAGAAGAAAAATGAGAAGTTACAAATCCTGAAAAGGGAGTAGCCACAAAAAATTAGGGTGCATGGTTAAGTGTTTATGTAAGAATATTCTTTTAAATAAATAGGCTAAAAAAATATGTAGCTCTGAGCTTTTTGTTCTTCCCTTGTTATTTTCCCTTTTAATTACTCCATGCTTTTTGAATTGTGAGACCATAAACTTGTCATGTCCTTTTAGTAAGTACTCCAGGTATATGTCACTTTTTAAAAAACAAAATAAAAAAGAAAAATGAGACAAAGAAGTTAAAAGAAAAGGAGTACCCCTTAGCTAACCAAGTCGTGCAATATTTCTTTCGATTATCAAGCCGAACGTCATTGTAGACAAGTAAATTTTATTGGATTTAAATCCATGAAATAATATGGCTATATATTAAATTGAAGACATATTGGTCCAAATAAATGTTATGGGCTAATATAATTGGGTTAATTATTTAAATGTAATAAAAGCCCAATCTTGAAAGGCTAGCCCAAATTAGCCTAAGGCCCAATGGATATAAGTTTTCCTAGAGGCCCAAAATGTGCCACGTGTCAAGTGACGTGGCGCCAAGTCAAATAAAATAGCCAATTGAATCATGCCACACGTCAAATGATGTGGCAATCCAATTCAAACCCCAAGACCAATGAAAATACGTCATGTGGACATGTGACATGTTATGGCCAATCAAATACGGCCTAGTCACTGCTTAAATCTGATTGGCCGGTCCATCGGCCTTGGCCCGTTAGGGTTTCTTGGTGGCTACTCCACCCCATATCTATATAAAGGGGTCAAATCTCTCATTTGAAAAAGAAGAAATCAGAAGCAAGAATCCATAACAAGAAGCAAGAAAGAGCTCGTGGATCAAAGCAAGAGATTTCTACAAAAGCTGCAAGCACTCAAATATTTCTCTACAAGTTCTAGAGATCAAGACGAAGATTCAAGATCAAGCTTCAAGCCCGTGAATCCAAGTACAAGTTCAAGATCAAGACCAAGTTCAAGATAAAGCTCCAAGCTCTTGAACTCATCAAGTCAAGATCAAATCCAAATCCAAACTTCAAGATCAAGCTCAAAAGCCCTTGAAGTTATAGTTTGAAAAGACGAATCAGAGGAATCATAGAGATTGTAACACTCATATTTTGATAAATAAAATATATTGTTGCAATATTTTCTTGTCTCGATATTTATTTTCTTGACGTGAATTTAGTTGTTACAAATTCTGGCACGCCCAGTGGGACAATCTCTACCTCTCATCTCAACTTTTCAACTCACGAAGTTCAGCAACACTGAGATGGCTTCCAAGAACACCAACTCAAAATCTGTCGTTGCAAAATCTGTCTGGCCTCATGACCTTGATGCCAATTCCAAGTTCTCTTCTGAGGTTCAAAGCTGCATGAATGCTACTAAGGGAAGCTTTGGACCAGTTACAAGAAACAAAACAAACTTGATGGGACAACAAGCACATCAGGTGCCGCCCGCATCAACTCCAATTTTCGGTTCTTCATCTTCCAAAGGAGCAGGATCATCTGCTGAGCCATTGGAAAAAGGAGAAAATATCGCTGAGATTGTTGAAAACACTTTGGCTCGACTTAGGCTCTGCAGATCCAGAAGTCCAGTAGCGAAGAAAGACGATGAAGTTTCAAGCATTGGATCCTCTCCAACCACGCCGCGCGAGTCATTCCAGTCAAAGATCAATCTATGGGAGAATCCATGTTATTCTCCATCATCTCCAATAGCCGTGCAAACGATGGCGATTAATACTTTAACGATGGAGGAACAACTTGCAAACTTGACAAAGGCGATTGATAGCTTATCAAACTATGTCAAGGATCAAGACGCTCGCATCAACAAGATGGAAAGCATGATGGAGGGAGAATCTAGCCATGCACCAGGAAAACGTCCAGAAGTTCAGGAGGTGATTAATACTCCAGCTAAGCAAGTAACACCTACTAAGGAAATCCAAGTTTCTGCTGATGGGGTGATTCAAATTGACCAACTGAAGGAGTTCATTATGGGAACAATCAAGGATAAGTACGAGGTTTCTTCCAAGTCTTCACTTGCATATGAGAAGTCGTACACCGCAAGAATCGATAGCTTGAAGATGCCAATCGGTTATCAACCCCCAAAATTTCAGCAGTTCGATGGCAAAGGAAACCCAAAGCAGCATGTGGCGCACTTCGTTGAGACATGCAATAATGCTGGAACCTACAGCGATTATCTCGTCAAGCAGTTCGTCCGTTCCCTCAAAGGGAATGCTTTCGATTGGTATACAGACCTTGAGTCTGGTTCAATTGATAGCTGGGAGCAGCTGGAACATAAGTTCCTCAATCGCTTTTACAGTACAAGGCGTACCGTAAGCATGATAGAGCTTACGAACACGCAGCAGCGAAAGGAAGAACCAGTCATTGACTTCATTAACCGATGGAGGAATGCAAGTCTCAACTGCAAAGATAGACTCAGTGAAGCTTCAGGAATTGAGATGTGCATTCAAGGTATGCATTGGGGGCTTCGCTACATCTTGCAAGGCATAAAGCCAAGGACTTTTGAAGAGTTGGCAACACGTGCTCATGATATGGAGCTAAGCATGGCATCCACTGGAAAAGAAGGGCCACCACTCACCGAACCTCGCAAGGGAAAAGACAAGCAAGAAGTCAAGAGATGGAGCAAAGTCGTACCCAAGGTTGAAAGCAAAGAGTCCATGAATGTTGATGCCAAACCTGTGAAGTTCACCACAAAGTTTAGCAAGAAACAAAGTGTGAAGACGACTTCTTTCAAGGATAAGACAGGTCGGAAATCAACTTTGAGAGAGATGCAAGATAGGGAATACCCATTCCTTGATTCTGATGTTCCTGCAATCTTCGATGAACTTCTGGAACTAAAGCTCATTGAGCTACCAGAGATGAAGCGTCCTAATGAAGCTGGAAGAACGAATGATCCAAACTACTGCAAGTACCAACGACGTGATATGAAGATCCTACACTTTCTTCATCTTCCTCACGCTCCCTTGTGTGGACTATAGTGCAAATACTCACACTATAGTCCACAAAAGGGAGCGTGAGGAAGATGAAGAAAGTGTAGGATCTTCATATCACGTCGTTGCAGAAGAAGAGCAGAATGCTTCATACCCAAATAATGTCAGGGATGAGTCGGAGGATATTTCTTGGTGTCACCACATATCTTTCAATGACGGAGATCTGCAGGAAGATGAAGATGCTAAAGATGCTCCACCTGAGCTTGAAGAAGGAGTGAAGGCGACAGTTGATGCATTGAAAGAAATCAACCTCGGCACAGATGAAGAACCAAGACCCACATATATAAGTGCTTTGCTGATGAAGGATGAAGAAAGTGCTTATGTAGAGCTGCTGAAAGAGTATAGAGATGTCTTTGCTTGGAGCTACAAAGAGATGCCTGGTTTAGACCCCAAAGTAGCGGTTCATCATCTGGCGGTTAGAAATGGTGCTCGTCCTGTTAAGCAAAGCCAACGCCGCTTCAGGTCAGAGCTGGTACCCTTGATCGAGAATGAAGTCAACAAGCTTATTGAGGCTGGTTTTATTCGGGAAGTCAAGTATCCTACTTGGATTTCAAGTATAGTCCCTGTAAGGAAGAAAAATGGCCAAATTCGAGTTTGTGTTGATTTTAGAGATCTCAACAATGCATGTCCTAAGGATGAATTTCCACTCCCCATCCCAGAACTCATGATTGACGCCACTACTGGATATGAGGCAATGTCTTTTATGGATGGCTCATCTGGCTATAACCAGATTCGCATGTCTCCTAAGGATGAAGAACTCACAGCGTTTCGAACTCCTAAGGGAATTTACTGCTACAAGGTGATGCCATTTGGCCTGAAGAATGCTGGAGCTACCTATCAAAGAGCGATGCAAAATATCTTTGACAGCATGCTTCACAAAAGTGTCGAGTGCTATGTTGATGACTTGGTGGTGAAATCGAGAAACAAGAAGGATCACCTACAGGACTTGAGAACGGTGTTTGAATTGCTGCGAAGATACCAACTTCGGATGAATCCTTTAAAGTGCGCATTCGGAGTTACTTCTGGTAAATTCCTTGGTTTCATTGTTCGACACCGAGGGATTGAAATTGATCAAGCTAAAGTCGATGCGATTTTGAAGATGCCCGAGCCTAGAAATATTCATGAACTAAAGAGTCTACAAGGAAAGTTGGCGTATCTTAGGAGATTCATTTCAAATCTGGCCGGAAGATGTCAACCATTCAGCCGTCTTATGAAGAAAGGTGTCCCTTTTGAATGGGATCAAGCTTGCCGCAACGCATTCGAGAGCATCAAGTCGTACCTGATGAAACCTCCAGTTTTAGCTGCACCTATACCTGGAAAGCCGCTGATATTATATATTGCAGCGCAAGAAAGGTCTGTTGGGGCGCTTTTGGCTCAAGAGAATAGTGAAGGGAAAGAAAATTCCCTTTACTACTTAAGTAGGATGATGACACCAAATGAGTTGAAGTACTTGCCAATCGAAAAGTTGTGTTTGGCGCTACTCTTCTCTATTCAAAAGTTGAAGCACTACTTTCAAGCTCACGTCGTCCGACTCATTTCCAAAGCAAATCCTATAAAATTTGTGATGTCAAAACCCGTCCTTAGTGATCGTCTGGCGAGATGGTACCTCCAGTTTCAACAATTTGAGATTGTGTACGTCTCTCAAAAAGCGGTGAAAGGACAAGCGTTAGCTGACTTCTTGGCAGACCATCCGATACCTGATGATTGGGAGCTCACTGATGAATTACCTGATGAAGATGCAATGGTCGTCGAAGTTCAACCATCGTGGAAGATGCACTTCGACGGTGCTGCACGTCATGATGGAGCTGGGGCTGGTGTGGTTTTTGTAACTTCTGAGGGAGAGGTTTTCCCATATTCTTTCACGTTAATGCAACGTTGCTCTAATAACGTCGCCGAGTATCAAGCACTCATACTTGGTCTCGAAATGGCCGTTGACATGAAGCAGTTACAGTTGCAAGTATACGGAGACTCTAAATTGGTAATCAATCAGCTTCTAGGTAGCTATGAGGTAAGGAAACCAGAGTTACAACCCTATCACAATTATGCACAGAAGTTAATAGGATGGCTTGGGGATGTAACTCTCCAGCATGTGCCGAGGAAGGAAAATAAGAAAGCTGATGTCTTGGCGGCGTTGGCGTCGACACTTGCCTTGCCTGAACAGACACAAGTTACTATCTGCCAAAGATGGGTAGTACCACCATTTGATGAAGGCATGGATGGTGAAAATGAGCTTCAACGTCTTGTTGCTGTTTCTGAGGCTGAGAAGGAGGACTGGCGGAAACCTATAGTTGATTACCTCAGTCATGGAACCCTGCCAGAAAATCCTAGAAGAAGAAGCGAAATTCGTCGTAGAGCACCCCGTTTCCTTTACTACAAAGACACTCTATATAGAAGGTCATTTGAGGGAGTACTTTTGCGATGTTTAGGAGATGATGAAACACTTCAAGCTCTGGAAGAAGCACACTCTGGGGTATGTGGATCACACCAGTCTGGGCCGAAGCTTCACTTCCATATAAAAAGGATGGGCTACTACTGGCCAACAATGGTGAAGGATTGCTTGGACCATGCTCGAAGATGCAAAGCTTGTCAGCTCCATGCAAACTTCATACATCAACCACCTGAAGTGTTGCACCCAACGGTCGCGTCTTGGCCATTTGATGCTTGGGGACTAGACATTGTTGGACCATTGCCGAAGTCTTCTGAAGGACACGTGTTCATATTAGCTGCAACTGATTACTTCTCAAAATGGGCAGAAGCTGTCGCTCTCAAGGAAGTAAAGAAGGAAAAGGTTGCAAACTTCATTCGAGTAAATATTATTTACCGCTTCGGTATCCCTCGTTATATAATAACGGATAATGGCAAGCCATTCGATAATAGACTGATGAATAAAATATGTGATCTCTTTGGCTTCAAGCAGCGCAAATCTTCCATGTACAATGCTGCCGCCAATGGCCTAGCCGAAGCATTCAACAAGACCTTGTGCAATTTGCTTAATAAGGTTGTTTCCAAATCCAAGCGAGATTGGCATGAAAGGATGGAAGAAGCTTTATGGGCGTACAGGACAACCCACCGCACACCAACGCAAGCAACTCCTTACTCGCTTGTTTATGGAGTTGAAGCTGTGTTGCCGCTGGAGCGTCAAATACCATCCTTGAGACTTGCTCTCCAAGAAGGGCTCACTGATGAAGAAAATGCTCGCTTACGCCTTGAATAGTTGGAGGCTCTCGATGAGAAAAGACTCGAAGCTCAGCAAAGCCTTGAATGTTATCAAGCTCGTCTATCTCGTGCTTTCAATAAAAAGGTTCGCCCAAGATCTTTCCAGGTTGGTGATCAAGTCCTTGCGGTAAGAAGACCCATCATCACTTCCCATAAATCTGGGGGCAAGTTCACTGCAAAATGGGACGGACCGTATGTTGTGCAAGAAGTCTATTCAAGTGGTGCTTATAAGCTTATTGATGCTGAAGGAAAAAGACTCGGTCCCATTAACGGGAAATTCTTGAAGAAGTACTATCCTTGAAGTCGACATGCTCCTCAACGCACGAGCCTAAACTGCAAGTTGACCTGCTCCTCAACGCACGAGCCTAAACTGCAAGTTGACATGCTCCTCAACGCACGAGCCTAAACTGCAAGTTGACCCGCTCCTCAACGCACGAGCCTAAACTGCAAGTTGACATGCTCCTCGACGCACGAGCCTAAACTGCAAGTTCATACGCTCCTCAACGTACGAGCCTAAACTGCAAGTTGACACGCTCCTTTGATGCACGAGCATAAACTGCATAAAACTCCTGGCCCACAAGAGTCTAAACTGTGCACGGCCCATAAAAAAAAAAGAAAAAAAAAAAAGTCCGCTAGGTTGAAAACCTCGAAAGAGGCGGCCTAGGCAAAAGTTAGGACAACAAAAAAAAAAAAAATATAACACTTCTTTTATCATGAACTACGTAATGACTTGATCCTCTTCATCGAGGTACGTAGGCAGCTTAGAGCTCAAATTCTAAGTTCAGTCGCCCAAAAAGAAGAAAAATTCTTTTACTTGTCAAGTTTCACATTGTTATTTATAGATCAAGTTTAAATTGTTAAAGCTTGCAACCTAGAAAGAAAAACGTGATTACCTGCCAGGGTGTTTCAAATTCTGAGTATTACTATTCTAGGAAATTTTAGAGAGATTCGGCTCAAGATATTAGATTTGTGGAGGGAGGATATCTGTTCTTCTCTCTCGTATACTTCAAGCATGGCAAGTGAGAGATGACCCTCAGGATTCAAACAATGATGGTTTATTATGGGCAACCCTCCAAAGAAAAATGGTGGCTGTCCGTCATGCTACCAAGTCTTCATCTTGGAGTTTTCGAATTCATCAAGTCTTCAAGTGTGAGCCTGTAAATTCGCCAAAGTCTTCAGGCTGGGATCTTCAAATTTGCCAGGTCTTCGAGTTGGAGTTTGTAGTCTTCCAGTTTGAGCCTTCAAATTCGCAAGTCTTCCAAGTCTTTAAGCTTGAATCTTCATATCCGCCAAGTCTCCAGGTTGGAGTTGGTCAATTCTTCAAGTGGAATCTTCCTCAAAGCTGGAGTCTCTAAATCTATCAAGTCTTCAAGTTAGAGTCTTCAAATTTGCGAGCTTTTAAATTTGCAAGTCTTCTAGTTAGAGTCTTGAAATTTATCAAGTGTTCAAGTTAGAGGCTCCAAGTTTGTGTCTTCAAGTTGGAGTCTACAAACTTCAAATTTTCCAAGTCTTCAAGTTGGAATCTTCATATTCGCCAAGTGTTCAAGCTGGAGTCTCCAAATTCTCCAAGTCTTCAAGCTAGATTATTCAATTTCGCCAAGTGTTCAAGTTGGAGTCTCCAAATTCTCCAAGTCTTCAAGCTGATGTCTTCAAATATATGTCAAGTCTTCAAGTTACTCTTCCAAATGGCTTCTTCCATGGGATTGTTGTCGTTAAAGTGGGAGTGCGTTGCCACTCCAATCACCTTAAACTTGACTTTCCCATGAGTATCGCTCCAAATAAGTCTTCCATGGGATTGTCGTCGTTAAAGTGGGAGTGCGTTGCCACTCCAATCACCTTAAACTTGACTTTCCCACGAGTATCGCTCCAAATAAGTCTTCCATGGGATTGTCGTCGTTAAAGTGGGAGTGCGTTGCCACTCCAATTACCTTAAACTTGACTTTCCCATGAGTATCGCTCCAAATAAGTCTTCCATGGGATTGTCGTCGTTAAAGTAGGAGTGCGTTGCCACTCCAATCACTTTAAACTTGACTTTCCCACGAGTATCGCTCCAAATAAGTCTTCCATAGAATTGTTGTCGTTAAAGTGGGAGTGCGTTGCCACCCCAATCACCTTAAACTTGACGTTCCCATGAGTATCGTTCCCAAATAAGTCTTCAATGGGTTGTCCTCGTTAATGTAAGGGTTGACTTCTTTAGAATCATCTTTTGGCCTACATAAAAGAAAAAGAAGAGCAAAGAAGAAAAAAGAAAAAAAATACAAAAGGGAGAAAGTATTTTTACTTGACAAGAAAAGAAGAAAATTCAAGCTGCAGATTTCCTCTTTTACTTGTTGGAAACAAAGGTATGAATGAGTAAATAAAGTTGCAATAAAAAAAGGGGTGCAAGTTACGGAAGAAACGCACACAAAGAAAATTGTGTAAATATGAGTCAGCGTGTTGGCTATGAGAAATTAATGCAGTACATGAAGTTACGACTCTTCAAACAAAATTAAAGTGACTTATATGCAAAGAATGAATTTTATCAATAGCACATGGGTGGTCAATTATTGACCTCAAAGTTGGACTTATTCTTTTAAAAAGAAAGCAGATGGACGAAATCAAGGAATAGTATATATGACTTGCTTGTTTTGGACAATAAACTATGAAGTTGCATTCATTGTTCAAGAGAAAGTACAAATTGAGAAAAAATTATTTTCAACAAAAAAAGGTATCAATTTGCAGAGAGTATTTTCTCATACAAAAAAAAAAAAAGAGCACAAAAGAATAGAAATACTTGCCTCTGCAGAAAAAATACTCAATGTTGTCTTCAGCCAGTGAGTCAAACAATGAGCCTAGCCTCTATTTATAGAGGACTAATAAGGTTGAATATTCCTAATATAAAAAGAAGTGAGTATCTTAACCAAATTAGACTAGGAAGGCTACAGACGGTGCTCTATATTAACAAAGAATTCACGTTATTTTCATAAAAGGATTGGAAATAAAGAAAACACCAACTGAGTTGCATCCTAGGTGAACTAGGAGTGGAATTTGCAGTGAATAAGCCACAACCGTCCGTTATGTTTTGGTTCCACGTAATTGTGGATGATTTTGATCAACGGCCTGTTTATGACTGCTAGCTAGAAAATAGCCACTTTGGGTATACCTTAACCTTGCAAATGAAGTAGCCATCTTGTGAGATATTAACTGAAGATGGCAAATTTTGGCAAGGGTTGCTTGACATATAGTCACTTTTAGGGTTGCTAATTGGCAATGACCACATGACTAAAAAAATTACTTCAAGCCTAGTCTTCGGATGTCGATAAGTTAAATCCCGACAAGCCTTGAAGTAGGGGGCATTTGTAGACAAGTAAATTTTATTGGATTTAAATCCATGAAATAATATGGCTATATATTAAATTGAAGACATATTGGTCCAAATAAATGTTATGGGCTAATATAATTGGGTTAATTATTTAAATGTAATAAAAGCCCAATCTTGAAAGGCTAGCCCAAATTAGCCTAAGGCCCAATGGATATAAGTTTTCCTAGAGGCCCAAAATGTGCCACGTGTCAAGTGACGTGGCGCCAAGTCAAATAAAATAGCCAATTGAATCATGCCACACGTCAAATGATGTGGCAATCCAATTCAAACCCCAAGACCAATGAAAATACGTCATGTGGACATGTGACATGTTATGGCCAATCAAATACGGCCTAGTCACTGCTTAAATCTGATTGGCCGGTCCATCGGCCTTGGCCCGTTAGGGTTTCTTGGTGGCTACTCCACCACATATCTATATAAAGGGGTCAAATCTCTCATTTGAAAAAGAAGAAATCAGAAGCAAGAATCCATAACAAGAAGCAAGAAAGAGCTCGTGGATCAAAGCAAGAGATTTCTATAAAAGCTGCAGCCTGCAAGCACTCAAATATTTCTCTACAAGTTCTAGAGATCAAGACGAAGATTCAAGATCAAGCTTCAAGCCCGTGAATCCAAGTACAAGTTCAAGATCAAGACCAAGTTCAAGATAAAGCTCCAAGCTCTTGAACTCATCAAGTCAAGATCAAATCCAAATCCAAATCCAAACTTCAAGATCAAGCTCAAAAGCCCTTGAAGTTATAGTTTGAAAAGACGAATCAGAGGAATCATAGAGATTGTAACACTCATATTTTGATAAATAAAATATATTGTTGCAATATTTTCTTGTCTCGATATTTATTTTCTTGACGCGAATTTAGTTGTTACAGTCATATATTAGTCAGTTAGCAAGCTTTCAACATTCATGTGGATCTATTCACAATGAATAGACATCTTCAGGAAAACCAGAGAATATGTCAAACATGCAGACACGGTAGCGACGTCGTTGCTGACATATTATTTGCATAAAGTTGCTATAGTGTAAGGTAACTGACTGGTATTAATATCCACAAACATACAAGCGAATATGCATTTTCTGGTATAAAATACCTACTATTTGCTGCATACCGAGGTAAGATAGTTCCAAAAAATACAAGTTACCACATGCTAAATCATGCGTAAGGTCTTTCCAAAATTTCAATCATTCTTATGCACCACAAATGCGTAGAGAAATGAAGTTTGTTAGTAAACTTTTTATTTTCTTTGAATATCAGGTGAAATGCATGTTATAAATTATAAGTAATTAACTATTGCCAAGAGAGGTGAGTTTTAAATAATAGAGAATTATAATATCATATTTTTTTATGGTTTATATATAAACTAGCTTAGGTGTGATTTGTGAACAAATCCATATTTTTTACGTTTTATGAGGGCAAAAAATGGGCAAAGTGCACGCATAACCACTTTGCTAGTTGTTAATGGTTTGAGGCCATTTTTTTATTAGTTTTGTATGAGAGGTCACTTTTTGGGGCTGAATTGCAAAAATATGACACGGGAAGCAATGGTTTGCCAAAATACCCTCAATAATAGTGGTTTAGCAAAATTGTCCTCCATTAATTTAATGAAACTTATTCCGAACGAAAATACCCCTCACAACAAATAAAAAGACCCACATTATCCTCCCCTTCCTTTTCTCCATTCAAACAATCTCTAAATCCTAAAACCCTACAACTTTTACAGATTCCTCCATTGAAATGAAGATTCAAGGTTAGATTCTTTCAAATTCCTACTCTCTTACATTCATTTGGATAACCTTGTAGAAAATCTATGAAAATAGGTATCTTACACAGACTTCTTGGCAATGGGCACCTTGCGCAGACTTCTTGGTTATTGCGAAAATTTTAAGTCATGTTGCAATGGGCAACTTGTCTCTACAAGTCTTGGCTATGAAAAGAGTTTAAGCTCTGGTGCAATGACACCTTACACAGAGTTCCCTGGTAATTGCCAAGACTTCAAGCTTTATTGTAGTGGCCAATTTGCAAAAGAAAGTCTCTGCAAATCTTGGCTATTGCCAAGAGTTTAAGCTCTAGTGTAATGGGCACCTTGCTCCGACTTCTTGACAATTGCCAAGACTTCAAGCCCTGTTGCAGTGGGTAATTTGCAGAGAAAGTCTCTTCTTGGCTATTGCCAAGAGTTCAAGCTCTGGTGCAATGAGCACCTTGCATAGACTTCTTGACAATTGCCAAGACTTCAAGCCTTGTTGCATTGGGTAATTTGCGAGAAAGTCTCCGCAAGTCTTGGTTATTGCCAAGAGTTCAAGCTCTGGTGCAATTGGCGTCTTAACTAGGAAATCAAAGTAGAATCTAACACAAGAAAAATAAAAATAAGATTGAATGAAAGTTACGAACATCGTCATTAAGGGTCAACTTATCACTGGACAAATCAAGAAACCAACTTCTTTTATCAATGGTAATACCATCCAAGTGATGTTACCAAATTCTCTGCAACTTTTGAAAAATAACCAACACTTTAAGGTTGGGTGGAAGGAGGCAACTTACGATTTGATACAATAGGCAACCTGTAGACAATGTCTCGGCAACTTTTGAAAATATCCAAGACTTTAAGATGTATGCAATAGGAAACTTGCAGAGAAAGTCTTATTCAAGTCTTGGCAATAGTCAAGACTTTAATCTTTGTGCAATCCAGGCTACTTGCAGAGAAAGTCTCTGCATTAATGGCAATAGCCAAGACTTTTGAGCAACAATAATATCTAATTTATTGTCAATAAGAACCTTAGAATCATCTTAATCAAGCATAAGTAAAAAAAAAATCACAGGAACGTCAAATTTAATTCGACGATCATCAATCAAAATGAAAAAAACTTACAGATAAGTGTATAGATAATAATTACCAAAAGAAATACATAAAAAAATAAATACAAACAAAGGATTAGGCAAAATAAAAATTACATTATAACACAAATAAAAACAATAATAAAAAAATAAAATTTTTACATATTTTTTAAATCTCTCTAGGACACAAAGAAGAAAGAAGGAAATGAAGGAGGAAGGAGAAAAGAGAGAAGGAGACTGTTCCAGGTGAATTGGGTTTAGGCAGGGGCAAAATAGTCCTTTCGCATAGTGAGGGATGATGTGGAGGCCATTTACTTAAAACATTTGAAAGTAGGAGCAAATTGGTAAGACCGGTGCTTATGAAGGGTACTGTGTGAATTTTTTTGACTTTTTGGAAATTCAATCTTTGTGGGGGTAAGTGCACGAAAGGCCATTTTGCCACTGGTCTTTAGGCACAGACCACTAATACCAAAACATTTAGTTTGTGGCCACTTTCGCTTAAAAGATAGAACTTCAGTCCAGGGCCCTGGATTGAAGTTCAGTCCTTAAAGATGGAACTTCAATCCAGGGACATATAGACTGAAGTTCAGTCCTCAAAGATAGAACTTCAGTCCAGGGCCCTGGATTGAAGTTCAGTCCTTAAAGATAGAACTTCAGTCCAGAGCCATGTTGACTGAAGTTCAGTCCAGTCCTTAACGATGGAACTTCAGTCCAGGGCCATGTGGACTGAAGTTCAGTCCTTAAAGATGGAACTTCAGTCCAGGGGTCGTATGGACTGAACTTCAGTCAATGAACAGAACTTAAGTCAATGTTTATTTAGTAAAGGCCCAAAAGTGGCCTCTAGTGTAAGACCAATAAAAATAGTAGCCTCAAACTAAATACCGGTATTAAAAGTGGCATCTGGGCGAAATTTTTACATCTCTGTGGGTTGAACTTCACACTAGTTCAGTCCACAAAGGGGTGAAGTTCAACTTCAGCCCACAAGGGTTGAAGTTTACGCATTTATGCCTAAAAGTTCAGCTCTTACGGATTGAAGTCGAACTTCATAACTTAGGCATAAAGTTCAACCCACGAGGTTTGAATTTCAGCTCACAAATACTTAAGTTCCAAAAAATGGCCTCTCATGTAAAATTAATAAAAAAAATGGCTTTAAACAAAGAGCCCGTTTGGTGAGCTTAAAAGTGGCTTATAAGCTTATAAGCCCATTAATATATGTTTGGTAACTTAAAAATTTTTGGACTTATAAGCCATAAGTGGCTTAAAAGCCACTTTTTGAGAAGTTACTATTTTTGAAAAAAAAAAAAAAAAGAATGAAAACATTAAATTTGATCGGAAAACACCATGTTTACGCGAAACAGACACCAAACATGAGCAAAAATCAACATATCTACAAAAAAGATTTACTCGAAGTTGCTCTGGTGCAAATTCCTTTGGCGGTGGCGACAAGAGAAGGTTTCCGATGGCGGTAGGGTGAGGTGGTCCGACGGAGTCAGATTGGGCGTGGAGGAAGGAGTGAAAATGAAAAAAATTTGAGGAGTAGGCTAGCGTTTTGCTATGTCTAGGATTTATATACTTTTGTTAAATTTTATAATTAAGTCTTAAATTCCTCCATATTTTGTAATTAGGACAAAATATTTATGTATTTTAAAAAAAGGTCTAAAAATTATACTTTCATGTAATTTTTCCATTATTTTAACTAGTCGAAGCTCTTCCCAATAGGCAACATAATATCTCATATTTATTGTTTGTAACTTATGGCATCCAAATAACTCCAACATACTTAGTATCATCCCACAAAATAAAATACGTGGAGGATGAGATGTACGCAGACCTTACCCATACCTTAAGAAAGGTAAAAACCTTATTTTTGATGGATTCTCGACTCAAGAATAGCATTCTAGAAAACTTATGGCATCCCAAACTCGAGCAAAACTACTAACTTATGCCAACCCATGCCAAGATGTAAAAATTTCTAAGCAGGAGTCACTTTTGACTGCGTTAGTTAAGCAGTAGCTACGCATCAGATCCGGAAAAGTCCCAGTATTTTATCTCAGTATAAAATATCGGGACTTTGCTGAGACTTTGAACGTAAAACTTTGATTTTTGTTGAAACTTTGAATAAAATTCCGAATTTTTTTACTGGAGTTTAGTTCAAAGTCTCATATTTTTGTTATGCGGCTAGTCTGGCTAAATTTTTAACACCAAGAGACTGTAAGTGTGCGGGAAAGTAATTTGACTATTTCTCAATGAATTGTGAAATGGTGGACGAAACTTACTTAAGGCGTCCAAAAATGGCTACTCATCAAAATTTTCCAGCCAAGATTTACAAAAAAGAGGACTTTTTAATGCAATTTTTACACTTTTAACTCATTGGAATATTTACAGAAATAGGACACATTATTTCTGGTCAGAACTTTAATATTACGTGCTGGCGGGGCCATCTGGAGCAAAAACTTGTAACCTTGATGTCCCCAAAGGTACAAAACTTGCAACCCCAGTAGACCGGTGTTTAACTTTGTTCTTTCATTTTGCTCTTTATTTATGCAAGAAATAGCAATGGCGAAACAAGTGATGAATATCGCCATAATTCATCCCGATCTCGGCATAGGTATTCTTGTTTAACACATTTATTTTCAATTGTCCTCAGTTTTTAAAGCAATTAATTAATTTTATATAACTGCTTTTCAACAATTAGATGCGTGTGTTGCACTTGCACCTCAGAGTTTTATAATTCATATGAATAATGTGGCTTATTCCTCTCTTTATGTTTTATTTATTTGTTGTGCACCATGCTGGAAATAAGTGATCATGCTCTTGTTACTTGGTTCTTGAGCTGAGGTCTATCGGAAACAATCTCTGTGCCTCACCCGAGGTAGGGGTAAGATCCGCATACACCTCACCCTCCCAGACCCCACATGTGGAAATATGCTGTGTATATTGTTGTTGCTCTTGTTAGTTGGTTACACCAGTCTTTACTGCTTTTGAAAAAAGAAACAACTTAGATAATAACTTGCTCTTTACTATTTATAGACTAATAGAAGTACCTTGAGTGTTTGCTGCAGTTGAATTCATATTGAGTGCACGTTTGAGTGCTCCTTGTATAATACCAACCATACTTATGTACTTAAGTTTGCATTCTTAGTACATAAGTACTTGAGTCCGAGGCTTTTCACTCATTCACTGCTATGTATGTGATATTTAGGTGGAGCTGAAAGGCTGATCGTGGATGCTGCTGTGGAACTTGCTTCTTTGGGGCATAAAGTTCATATTTTCACTGCCCACCATGATAAAAATCGATGTTTTGAGGAGACTCTGTCGGGTAAATATCTGTATTATATGTTATGGTCCTATGCCAAAGGAATATCTATTGTACCCTTAAATGGGCTCATCTTATTGATACTCTACACACTTTGCAGGTGTCTTCTCTGTTAAAGTATATGGTGCTTTCCTACCCCGTCATATATTCTATCGCCTGCATGCAGTATGTGCATATTTACGGTGCATTTTTGTTGCTCTCTGCATGTTATGCTTGTGGCCTTCATTTGATGTAGTTCTAGCAGATCAGGTCTCTGTTGTGGTTCCACTGATGAAGTTAAAGAAGTCGGGAAAGGTACCGGATGTTCAGAAAAAAAAGCTACTTCTTAACTATTAGCATAAATGTTATGGAGTTTCAACCTCAAGCAGGTTGTATTCTACTGCCATTTTCCAGATCTCTTGCTGGCACAACATACAACAACTCTTAGGAGGATGTATCGGAGACCCATTGACTTCATTGAAGAAATTACAACTGGTATTTCTTGATTCTTATATGCATGATGTTTTCATGTTTGTTTTCCCACTTCTATTGTTCTTCAGAATTATTTCTTTTCTTAATTCTCTTTTGTGACATCTGGTTTGACTTTGATTGATGGGGTCACATTGTAGGTATGGCAGACTTGATCCTGGTTAACAGCAAGTTTACAGCTTCTACTTTTGCGAAGACCTTCAAGAATCTAGCTCGACGTGGAACTAAACCAGCTGTGTTGTACCCAGCAGTCAATGTGGATCAGTTTCAGAAGCCTAATGATACTAAGTAACAGAAGCATTTCCATCTCTTGGTACCTTGTAGTTCTAGGCTTGTTTGCCACAATGCAAAAGAACTGATATTGTCTTTAATTTTCAGATTGTGACCCCTATCCTTAAGTCCCCAGACCCCCCCTTCCTCCCCCCAAAGAAAAAAAAAGGTTTAAAAGAAAAGTGAAATAAGTTTTAAAAGAGGTTAAAGAAATTTCTGTTAGATACCGTAACTTCAGTTATTCACTTTTTCTAGGTTGAATTTCCTATCCATTAACCGATTTGAGAGGAAAAAGAACATAGAATTGGCAATATCCGCTTTTGCATTGCTCGACACCTATCAGGATCAAGCTGTAAACATGAAAGATGTTTCCTTGACTATTGTAGGCAAGTTTTGTATATTCCTTGCTTTGTCCTTTTGTATGCATGAATATCAGACTGACAACTCATGCCTGAGTAGTATTTCTTTTATGGTAGAGTTGCATTTTCACAAGAACAAGTAGGTATATTCAATTTTATTTCTTATGGTAGGCACTAGTTATGTAGGGGATTGGGGAAATGATATCCCAATGTCAATTTGTGTCCATTTTGACCTATTCTCGTAGAAGTGCCATAATCTGCTGATCTTTAATGGGAACTTTAATGGGAAGGAGTGAACCTTATCCTCCAATCAGGGGAATCTGCTTTGAAGTTTTCAATAGTCAAATTTCCTAGGGTGCTTGTCTCGGTTGGAGGATAAAGCTCAGTTATAACCGTTAGAGTTTTTATCACTTTGTTGCACTCAGAATAGGTCCATAAAACCTTATGTAGATGGTCTGAAGTATGTTGCTACAGATGAAGCACAAAATAGCCATTGTCTACATGCAGAATTGTTATATTTCCTCGAGGGTGTTCGATATGTTAAAAGTAACAGGTATGTTGTTGCCCTTTAATTTAGGTGGCTTTGATAACCGCCTTAGAGAGAATGTGGAGTATCTGGATGAATTGAAAAAGCTGGCTGAAAGGAAAGGCGTTTGTCATAGGATCAGATTTGTTACATCTTGCTCTACTGCTGAAAGAAATGCACTTCTTGCCCAATGCCTATGTGTTCTCTACACACCAAAGGTGCGCCTGAATTTGATGTCTTCTCAAATGAGTAATTGCAAACATGTTCTTTCCTTTGAGCAGAAAGGACCCATTGGTTCAGCATTTTGTTCCTTTAAAAGTAGAATGACCTGTTACCAGAGCATTATTTTGTTTATTTAAATTTATATTCTTTTGCCTTTTTTCCTCTTCAAACTAGGATGACCTTTTCTTTTTCTGGACAATAGGATGAGCATTTTGGTATTGTTCCCTTGGAAGCAATGGCAGCCTATAAACCTGTTATTGCATGCAACAGCGGGGGTCCGGTTGAGACGGTAAAGAATGGTGTGACAGGCTTCCTCTGTGACCCTAACCCTCAAGAGTTCTCTTTAGCAATGGTTAAGTTCATTCAGGATTATCACATGGCAGAAACAATGGGCCAAAATGCCCATCAACATGTTGCAGAGTCATTCTCTACCAAGATATTTGGCCAGCATCTGAATCGATATCTCATTGATGTTGCTAGAGGTAAGGAGGAATAGTATCTTCTTGGTTTTTGTTACCTCAGCCTTGGCGGAACTATGAGGATGTGATTCGTTGTTTGATCAACTCCTCAGGGTAATATACCCATAAATTGATCATAGGTATCATTTCCTTCTCCAGCAGCGAATTGAGGCCAATATTATATGTTATTCTGTTGCTGAGCACAAACTAACTGTTCTAAACTCACAAATTTTGTAAGCTAGCTCGAATACCACCCGCCCTCAGTTCTGGCGGGCTAAGTAATTGCTCAACTCTCAATCTTGGTTTTGTTAACTTTACAGGCGAAAGAAGTAAATTTGCTTGTATTTCTGATCAAATTTGTACAACTTTAGGGATTTCCTTCTACTTGAGAATGCCAGTGTCTTTTCTTCCATGGTTGTAAAAGTTGAACGAGTAAACTTTAGCATATATTGACTACAGTTTTACAGTGATTTTATTGGTAATTTTGCTTCATTTATTAAATCAAAAGTAAATGAATGAAAATGAACCTTTGAGAATAATACAAGGCAAAACTCTATAACGCTGAATTCCTCTATAATTCACTTCTAGCAAGTAATTTGCAGCATGGTTCGAACTTGTGACAGTAAGTTTACACCCTCATGTTGGCAAATTAAAGGAGGGTGTTGGTTTGAACTTGTGACCTAAGTTTACACCCTCACGTTGGTAAGTGAAAGGAGGGAGAGCAAGCAACACGCAACTTTTGTGTTCTCTATTCATCTATCTAGCAGTAGTTTTTTTTGGCAATGCTGCCTAATTGTTCTCTACTCATTCATCTAGCAGTTGGCCTTTTTGCAATTGTATTCATTAGCTAGACTTTTCAAAAATATTTCTCCAAATATAACAACAGAGTTTAATGTGGTATGGGAAAATTCATTGGCGAAATCTCAGGAAATAAGTTAATACAGTGCGATATGATTAGTCATGATCTGAGAGACTAAAATAGAGCTGCTCTCATTAACTGCAGAGGTCCATTTCAAAATCAATGGTGGTCCTGCAAAAGCACCATAATATCAGCCTTCTATAAATAGCCGAAACTTTGCATACTTCGGTTGAAAATGAAATTCAAAAAGCCATCAAACACAGAGAACTCAATTATATAATTTGAATTTTTCTATGATTGATAATACTCCCTCTTTTACGCTGTCCTACATACTTAATATTTAGGACTAGTAGTCCAGGCCATGTCCGAAAATATGTCCTCAATATCACCACTAACATCATCATCATCAACATCTCCAGAACATGATGATAGTGCACTTGTTCAACTAGTTTCCAAGTCGAAATCAGATAGGCTTTTGGGAAAATACTTTGATGCTTCAGAATTCGATTTTAATTATGAACAGAGTGGCATATGGTCCCCCTTAGTTCTTCCCAAAACAAACTTCTTGACATCTCCACGCAAATTATGCTCTGGAAATGAAAATTACTGTTTAATCACAAACCAAGAAGGTACTATCAAGAAGTCGCATTGGCTCAAAAGTTGCATCAATTCTTGTTTCCGGGTAATTATTTGCATTCTGTTTCAAAATTTATGTTCCTCTATTTTCGTCGGAATCAATTCAGAATTTAGTTATGTGTTTTGCAGGCTTTTTGTTGCTCATGATGCTGAGAAGTGAGGTTGTCTTGAGTTTTGCTTCAAAGGAATGCCATTTCTCGGAATGTTTGTCTTGCATGTAAATGTGAGTTGTAGTATTAGAAGTTTATCAAAAAGTGGCTGGTTAAAGGTTCGTGAAAAAGATACGTACATGAATAATTGTATATTCCAGAGAGAAATACATTGCATTTTCATTCAGATTCTTTATTCCATATATTCTTATTTGATCCAAGATCCGATTCTTCCATTCACGCCAATCTTGAAGTTCAAACTTCAGCATTCTTTAGGAAGTTCCTTTTATCCTCTCAACATCATTTTGCCTACAATCTGCAAAGCTAAGGAGAACCATCTGAAATTTGATCTTTTAACTCTTGCGTGTCTTTTATTTTTCTGGCCAAAAGATTAGATAGAGAGCATCTATATTCGAAAGGTTTTGTTTGTAAGCTTTTTCATTTTATACCGTACTAACTTACAAATTCCAAAGTTTTCATATTCTTCTCATTTTAATGCCACTTCAAATGAATAAAATCTGGAAATGGAGAAGAACAAGAGAGAAAGAGTGCTAATTTGCGTCATTATCGGGATTCTGTAGATTACATGTTGATTAGACACAGTTTGTTTTCACTTGTACAATATAAATTTTAAAACTTCGGATCAATTTAAAGAAAACAAATTATTTTATGGAGTTAATGGGAGAAAACTAGATTCAGTTCAGCCTCGTAGCCTCCTCAACATGAAAATGTTCCACGTTTGCCAACAGTATATTTGAAATAATCTCGTCATTATAACCATCATATGTTTGAAAATACGGTCTTAATAAAAAAAAGAAAAAAAAAAAAGAAGTTAAGTGACTTATTCACATCGGCATAAGCTTTGGTGCGAATAGACATATTGAAATTCTAATTCTAATTCTACACTATAAGGTAGCAGACCACTTACCAATGACTAATGAGGTAGTAGTTTATTCTGGAAAAGATTAGTTAGAAGAGCCATATTATTGTAGACATCACACCTTCTCACGGATATCTAGAGCAAAGTAAAGTTTAAAACATATTTGAATGGTAACAGCGACCCTTCATTAAACATACTCTGAATTAGCTTACAAAAGGAATTTTCAGTCTGCAGGGGTTTCTGCTGATTTGCTTTACTTACTTTCAAATTTGCCGCACAAGTGTTATTCAAATTTAGGAAAAGACGTTGTCATTGAACTTTTGTTAAGCAAATTGATTACTTGAGAAATATTTCAGACGTATTAAAGGAAGGTGTTCAACATGTTCTGTTGTGAACTTATTGTGAACCAACT
Source organism: Petunia axillaris subsp. axillaris (assembly GCA_029990575.1). Lineage (NCBI taxonomy): Eukaryota > Viridiplantae > Streptophyta > Magnoliopsida > Solanales > Solanaceae > Petunia > Petunia axillaris. The sequence goes on along the minus strand of JARKNS010000002.1, from coordinate 12,894,160 downwards.
TCACAAAGAAATTTCATTATGGATATTATATTTGAAATCTCTAGTTTTGAATCTAGGATTCAATTTTATGACAGGAAACAGCAAGCAAGTACACTTAGGCGAGCTTTTAGATTTTCCATCTCACTAATTGTCCCGAACTTTTCCGTGATCTAGAGTTTTATTTCAGTCGGGAATTTTTTCATTTGGGAATGGAGAATAATTTTAAATGTCAGCCACAGCTAAAACTTTATGCCGCAAGTTTGCATTTACTTTCAAATTATTCCCTGCAGACCAGCCTGAAAAAATATTAATCTGAAAATTCTATCAAAATCATGATTAGTTGATCCCCTGTAAATTAAAATACTCTTTATATGAAGTTAAATTCCTTTACAAAAGATCCAAATTGTCGTTCAACAAATAAGTGAAGATCAATAAAAAAATCTTCCCTAGTGGCTTTTCATTGTTCAAAATGTCAATTCTGCAATGTCTTTGCCACATTACTTGAAGGTATAAATAAATACGTAACCAGTGTAGAGCACGTAAGACTTACTAGTGGAAGTGTTAATTAATTAGGCCCGAATCTACTATGTGCATGGAATTATTCGGATTCCGTTTGCTTGCAAAAGTCTGTAGTAGAATAGTACGAGAATAATGTAAGTGTCAACCAATTGCTCTCTTATATAAGACGGGCTACGTAATCTGATAGGAGTATGTTTTGGTTATGGACTCCTCCTTTACGTACCACTTTTGTCTGTTTCTTTTGTCTCTTCCTTCCTTTATTTCTCCTGCGTTCAAAGACGGAATCTTTCTAAAAGTTTAGTTCTTATGCGTCCTTTAATCCGTTAACAACTACTTATATTACTAACTATTGTCTCGATACGTGCGTTGTACCTGTTCGTTGTTCTCAGATTAATCATGGCGAATTACTTGTGAATGGTCAGCAATGTCTTGCTGCATAGCTTTTTTACCCTCTGTAGTAAATACATGCTGAAATTCATATGAGCAATTATAATTATTACGAGGGAAGTTCCATTTCACACACACCGAATTATTTCAGGAAGGACAGAAAGGTTAGTTGGCTGTAAGAGCCATTTTTGTCCTTAGCTTCGGTGTTGATCAAGACTCTTTGAAGTCACTTTGATCTTGACATTGCTAGTCTATCGGTACGTGCGTTGCACGTGTATCCCGAGTCCAAAAAGTAATAGACTTTTTTATTGGCGAATATAAAAAATACTACTATTAATCACCAACTAAACAAACAACTACAGCTTTTGATATCTGCAACCCTGTTACTACATCCTCTCTTCTTTATTTATGTGCAACTCTCCTAATCTACTCCTCTCTTCCTAGTTGTATAAGTTTTATAATTTGCTAGATTTCTATATGCATATGTTGAGTGTATTCGATTTCAGTAAATACTATCAATTTTATTAAAAGAAAGCTTTGAGTAAAAACTATATAAGCTAAAGTTTAAGTGGTATCCAGCTTTGTGACAACCAGCACAGACAAATTAACAATCCAAGATCATCACTAAGTGTGTCAACAAATTACAGGAAATTGACTATTGACTAAGGGGGAAAAGTTCATAGATAGATGATAATTGAAATTCCCGTCCTCTTTATCCTCTTTATTCTATTTTGATTGCAAAGTTATTACGTTTTTCCACAGAGTTACAAAGACTAACGGAAACTTTAATGGCAAAAAAGAGATTGCAGATAAAAAAGGCACATGCGATGCTTTGTTTTAGCCTGCAACAGGTAGCGAAGGACATTGATCGTGTGCAGAAAGAGTCAACAAAGGTTCAAGTTGAAGGCAAAAAATAATGTACGCACAAAAGAAAATTAAAAACACTTTCGCAACCATTACTCCTTCATATTTTCTGCTGAAAGAACTATCCAATTCCAAAAATTATTCCTATTTCAAAATAGCAAGGCCTTTCCCACTTATTTACCAACACAAAAAAGGAGCAGCTCATAGAAATCATCATCGACCATTCAGCGAACCTAAGTTTGATATTGACAAACTACGCTAAACAGTTAAGGCGTAGATAAACACTAATTTAAACGTCTCTCAGACAAAGGGCACACGTATAAATACCGCTTAATACACCCAATTACAGACAAAGATAGATTGAACAAAGGTACGGGGATAGAGAAGCTCACAGTATTTGGGCGCAAAGGCGAACAGATGATGTTTGCAACAGAAACCAAGATGAGAAATTATGCTATGCGAGCGGAGGCAGGCTGAATTATCCAGGAAGAGAAAGCATTGAATATGGAAAGAAACGGAATCTGGTGTATATATAACCATGGGATTGAAACGGTGGGAACTTGCAGACGCTGTTTGGCCAGAGGGAGTGCAATTTGAAGCAAAGCGTCTGTTAGTATAGAGCTGAAAGAGAGCGGTCGTTTTGGTTATTAAAATGACAAATAATAAATACTTAAGGTGCAAAGAAAACGTAAAAACTAAGGTTTTATGTAGAGGGGTATTTTTGTAAAATATCTTTTTATGTTTTGGAGGATATGCTTTTAAGGTAGTACTAGTTTCTCGAATAAAGTACAAGCTTTTTGTGAAATTTGAATTTAGTTAAATGTGATTAGAGCTTGAAGAGTATTTCATTACCTCCTCCATCACTTCGTAGGATCTTGAGTGTATGTACCAATTCTCCAAGCAATGGTTCATAACCTTTTTTCAAAATTGATCTTTTATTCCAAACAAATATTCATTTGATTTTCCTTAGTATATTTCCTCATCATGTTCTAAAGAGTAATTTTAAGTATCAACGCAAGCCTAATTCATATCTTGCTACCTTTAAAAGATATCTTTCACATAATTTCATGCTTGCTACCAAATTAATACCAACAAACCGCCCCAATAATGTCGCATATGCATACTAAATAATGAGTATTAAAGAGTAGAAAATGTAGAACCCAATTTTTTGTGGTAATCATATAATAATCTACATTAATATTTGTACAAATTAAATTTCAGCATATATATCACAATGAGTATCAAAGAGTAGAAAATATAGAACCCGATTTTATTAATATCAGCCATTTAGGTTTTTCCAAGTGCGACTTCCCATTTTTAAATACACGCTGCTATTTCTCTCTCAATCATCACATGTAATTAATTCTTATTGGGTTTTTTAAAGTCTCTCCCAAATGATGGCTTGCGCAGATTTGTCTCTTAATCAACTTATTATTAAGACCTAGTGGGAAGTGTCTGTTCACAAATAAAGTGACATCGGTTCTAATAATCTGAAAGATTACATCCCTTAGCTTCAAATAAATTTGGTATTTTTATTTAACTTTTGTATAAGTAGGTATTTTTAGTTTTTGTAGGGGTATTTTAGTAATCTGACTTTTAAGCTTCTTGAGGACATGCTTTATAATAGTATGATGATATATGTATTTAACTTGTATATTATGTGAATAAAACAATTATGTACATTTGGTTAAGATATTTAACATACAATAAGATATACTACCGATCTATCGTAATTCTATTAGGTCACTCTATTAGGTCACATAACATGCTAGTAACTGTTAAAATACACTAAACACATAAACTTATATTTATGGTCAACGTATATAAATTAATCTATTTTATGTTGCTCCTTTAAAATTCCAAAGCATGCATCCTAAGGAGTGGGATATATATAAGCCATCTCTATTTACCAGACGAAAGTTATCTATATATATATAAGAGCCAAATGGGATTCACACTTCTTGAGCATATGTAAATATCTGTAGAGTTTGGATCAAGATGGTTTTAATTTTAAGGTCACATTGGACATTACCACCTTGGTAAATTATTTGAGTAGAATTAAAAAGTTCATATGATTCACGATACTACTACAGTGATCTTGTGATAAGCATATGATTCACGATTTTTCTTCTGCAGGTAGCTTTTCTCTATTTATAACTGTTTGATGGCAGCTTGTAGTGCAGAGAGTCAGTGTCATTGTTGGTCAATGTGCATAAACTCCAAGCATTCAGCCTGTTTTAATTTCGTGGAAGGAAATGCATCTTTTAAGTGCTGATGATATCTCTAAAAGTGCTTCAAACTTGGACTATATGCATTGAATTTGGGTGCACACCAGAATTCATGAGTCACTGCAATAGATGAACACTGTGCAAGTTCCTAACTAGATCCTCTTTCTCTGTTGTATCATATACTAAGACAAGTAAAGTGGATAATAATTGGAGCAACTCAAAGCAGAAGCCAAGGAATAATAGCTAAGAGGGCCAGCAGGTGGTCTGCTAAGCCTAAATTGTAACATAAGGCCGGCGGCTTAATTAGTTCATCAATGCCTGCCCAACTTCCATGAGAACATTTCTTACAATACTTGGTACAAAACACGAAGTAAAATATATTCTAATTGAAATAGATTTTTTTTTGGGTGTAATCATCTAGTATAGTATTGATACGCACTGGTCTATTTAATTTGGATTCATGCTGCACAAAGTCCATTACTTAAGAGGAAGTGCCGATCCTAAATTCATAATGCTACTAGAAATTTTTCATTATTTTCCGAATTTGAAGCCGAGACTTCTGTTCACTTAGCACAAGAGGTTAGAATTAAATCCAAGCCATTGTATCTTGACCTTGCCTAACTAATTTGACCTTTTCTTTTTCTCTTTATATCCTATAAATGCCCTCTGCTTTTCTTTCACTCTTCTACAATAATGCACAATCACGCTTTCTTTTCCATTTAGCAGGCATTGCTCTCGAGTCTCCATTCCCCAAACTTAGCTTATTGTTCTCTCATTGCTGTAACAATGACTCGCTTTATCATGTTGAGTTTAGTTGCTCTAATTCTTCTACTAGTCCACTCTACACCATGTTTCGAAGCAAGAAAGATGTTGAACAACATGGAAAAGGTGAAGAGTGACATTACTCTTTCACATAAAGCCAATTTGCAACTAAATGCTCTTCCCAAAGGCGGTATCCGGCCTTCTTCCTCAAGAAATAAAGGTTTCGCCAAGATTGTTAACAAGAATAATCAGTATGTTGGCGGTCATGCTCGCAATTTGGGGTCAGTCCCTAGTCCTGGAATTGGCCATTAAGATTGGTGCATTTTGCAGCAGGAGCAATATAATTTGTATTCCATCTTATAGTTCGTACTTTATTATATTACACACGCGTACGTAGCTAGCTAATAAGTAGTAAAGTAGGACTAGTATTTATTACGGCATCTAAACGTACACTGATTAGTATAATTATTATAACTAAATGTTCTCTGCTGAAGCGTAGAACTTTAACCTGGCAATTGCCATTGATCACATTGTCATAAATGCATATACTAATAATTTTAATCTCTTATGGTTGGTAATTTCGTGCTACTGGTGACCATGGACTACACGTACAAAGTTTTCCTTTGTTAGTCCCATTTTCATTATAAAGGGATCAAAATTAAGGCTTTCCAATTACGTAGTTCCAACGCGGAACATGAAAATATATTTGCTTATAAGGTGTATCCTGCTTTTCAAAAACTAATTACTCCATTAAGCAGTTTTTCTATGGTGCATTTCCCTGTAGCAAGTATACCAAACGACCACTTACTGTATATTGATGCTGCCATTTCTCCATAGTCACCGACCGTCCCGTTTCCACAAACGTTAATTAAGTGTAAGTGATTAAAAGTTAAAACCGACTTCTCTGTATGCATGGATTTGTATATGGTGGTCCATTTGCTTGCCTTTTCTTTGTTTTATTTTAAAGCTTGTACGTCATCTACATATTTGGTTCTTTATCTCGTTTTCTAACCTCCGTTCAAACGCTATATCCTTGTAAATAGTAGTAACAACTTTTTATTCTTGCATTAACACATTACCAAACTCAGGGGATTAAATCACATTGACATAAGAAAAGATTACAGGGCCTCCTAGTAAATAATTTGTTGTAGGTGCACTAATATATTAACAAACTCAATTGAGTCCTCCTCGCCGAAAAATAATATTGCAAAATTGGGTAAAAATGAATGTTTTTGACATATATTAACGGTTGAACGTCTTTAATTGACACAAATGAAAGAATATGAGAGCAAAATGGGTTCAAGATTTGCTTTTGTTCACAGTTGAAATTATATTGCAAGTATAACATTCTAGTATTATTATTGAATTCTCTTTTATTTTCAAATTTTATTGCTTTGCCACTAAACAAATTTTCTTTTAATTATTAACATCTTAATGACCACATCTGTGATTGGATTTATCGGCCCTCTCTTCTTTCGGAATGAAAGATATCTAATAGCAAAACAGATTCACCTGTTCACTATATATAAAAAGGAGGGTTTGACATTAATGTACTTCTAGCCTCTCGGTTATGTAAAAAAATTTACATTGTTAGATCAACTAAAAGGTATACTAATTAATAGGTAAACAAAGATAACCATCCATATGCATATAAAAAAAATTCGTATAACTTGTGAAATAAATTAACCTACTACATGTTAAAGGGAGCAAATTTGCTCCAATAGAAATTGCTCCCATAAATATCAATAATAGATTTGAAGATGGAAAGTATTAGTAGTATATATTTTAATAACCAAATGATTAACAAATATAATATATAGTTGCAGAATATTTTAAAGAAACAACAAGGCTAAAAAAAAAAAAAACAAGTAGCTTTCTTAATACTCACATTATAATAATCAAATTCTGCCTTTGCTAAGCATGTTACTCCTATGAAAAGCAAATTTTTAATATCGACATTTTCAATTGTACAATCCTTTTTATGTTTTAAAGTATCTTTTTATTTACAAGACACAATTATATATATATATATATATATATATATATATATATATATATATATATATATATATATATATATTTTAATGTAAATATATGTGCTGCTTAAAAATAAAAAGAACACAAAAAAAATCAAATAAATGCATTTCGTCGAAATTGTAAAAAAACACGTGGCGTGCAGCCAACATATTAGTGATACTTACTGACGCATTGTATACTGGAGCCAATCTCTTCCCCATGTTAAAGTGCATCAATACTAATCAAATATATGGAAGAATTCAGAGTGTTCAAATCAGGATATGTTTCTAATCTGAGGCAAATTAACTACTACTAGTACTAAGTCATAGTGTTTCTTTGATTCTTTTTTTTTCCCCCTTTATTGGTACTATTTGATGTGTAGTATCGCGGTCGGTGTCAATCTGGTCAAAGCAGAGCTTTCGTCCCTCTTTTCGTGGAAGGAAATGTACATTTTGTTGACCCTCTATTATCATATACTCAGCCAAGTGAAGTGAACATAAATTCACATTGGAGAAAAACAGAGAGGGCCAGCAAAATAGATAGGAGTATATGTGAAACAGCAAATTAAGGCCGGCGGCTTATAGTGTATCTACCCAACTTCCACGAGGCCGATTCCTAAGACACTTAAGTAAGAAACACAACCAAAATATTCTTTTTCTTTATACTATATACTTTCAAGCCATTAGATCTTGACCCTAGCCCAACTAACTTGACCCTTACGCCTCTCTCTTAAATTTCCTATAAATTCTTATTTCTTTCCTTTCCTTTTTCTTCATTCCACAAACTTCTAAGTATTTTTATTTTGCTTTTCAATTCCATTTCATTAGTCCACTTCTAAGTATCTAGTGAGATCTCACTGACTTATACTATTCTCTCATTGAAGTAAAAATGGCACGATTTGTAGTGATGCTTTTGATTGCTTTACTTATTCTAATAGCCTGTGTTGCACCATGTTTTGAAGCAAGAAAACTTTTCAGCAACATGGAGAAGAAGAAAAATACTGATTCTGGTACTTTGCTTCTAAATGTCCTGCCCAAAGGCACCATCCCACCTTCTTCCCCAAGCAAAAATGGTCACACCACCTTTGTTAAAAAGAAGAAGTATAATACTGGAAGCCATGTTGATCGCAAGTTGGAGTCTGTTCCCAGTCCTGGAATTGGCCATTGAGCTTAATTCGTGCATGGCCGCTACTTCTGATTTTTAAATATGATATACATGTACCCTCATGATTTGACATTTTTTTTAGTAGCTAGCTAGTTAGTTAGGGACATGCTCATTGTTCATCAATTTACGTTTATATCCACATGGACCACATGTATGCTAGTAGTTATTAATCTCGTAGTGCACAGATTATTCCAATGTAGTAGTATATAACCTGGAAATGATTAATTTGATTGTTTGAGTAAAGATATAAAATCTTCTTTTTTATTTTTCATCTGGTCGGTGTGTAATTTCTGTTTTTGGGTTCGACTAATCCATATACGCACACGCAAGGGGAGGACAAAAAAATTAAAGGACAATCTTGTATGCTAACATATGTATGAGAGAATTGTTGGTATGTATTTTCGAGCTTCTGTAGACTACTATAGAACAAATCTATGAGTCGCATGGTATCATTTTCATAGTATAATAAGTCATGACCAAAAGCTAGGCTACTGAAATCACGTTTTAATAGAGTATAAAAAGTACATATATCCAACCTATTCAATACTAAGGGTGTCCACCGATCCGGTTCAGGCGCGCCTTGCCGGTTTCGAACCAGTCCGGCTAAAAAAAATTAAAAAAGAAAATATCGGTGCTCCATTGCCGTGTCGGAACATGTACCGGCAAGGGTGAAATGGTCTGGTGCCGGTTCGACTCAGTTCGGTACCGGTTCGGTTCGATTTTTTTTTTTTTTTTGATTCTTTGAAATAGATTAAAAAATTATTGTAGAAAAAATAAACAACACAAAAACACATTTTATTCCATAATAAAAAATATATATTAAATTGGAAATACATAATTAAAGACTTAAAGTGACATACTAAAAAATAAAAATTAAAAAATAGATTAGAAACTAAAAAAATACATAGAAATTTCTCAAATACTTCATACCTTTTTCAACGACTCAATTTATATCGCACACATATATTTTCTCAGCACGAGCAGCCCATCCGCCCTTAGCAACCCACGTACTAACTCTTTTCAGAGTTTGAGAGTGGAATGACTTGCATTCCACCTTTGAAGCGCAATTTTAGATCATTTTGTAGGACCATTTAAAGAGCTGTTTGATGTCTACTTGTTCACCTCCTGCAATAACTTGTATTTTCGAGTCTATGTTTCCTTTTATAATATGATTAAGTTTTTATCATGTGTGATGAGTTAATTAGAATCACTAGGGATGGCAACGGGACGGGTTGAAGCTTAACCCGCAAAAGTTAAACCCGCCCCGCCCCGCCCCGCGTAGTATTTTTGTCGCTTCTCAACCCGCCCCGTCCCGTTATATTATTTTTATTTTTTTTGTTAATTTTATGAACTAATTAACGACTTTCTCATGTATTAATCATCTTATCTTAGGTAAATTATCATAGTAGTTTGGGCAATAATTTTATTATTCTAATGATAGATTTTATAAATATCCATATGTATAAGTTTGTTATAAAATTAAGTCTTTTATATAAAAACACATATAATTTGATTATGATTTAACTTCTATTTAAGATAACTTTTATATAAAATATAATATATATATATATATATATATATATATATATATATATATATATATATATATATATATATATATATATATATATATATATATATATATATATACATGTTATACAAGATTTGAAAAAAAAAAAATTAGATAAACCCGCAACCCGCCCCGCCCCGCCAGAATTTTAAAAAAATTTATCCCAACCCGCCCCGCCACGCAAATGGCTTAAACCCGCTCCGCCCCGCGTAGAGTTGAACCTGTCCCGCCTCGTTGCCATCCCTAAGAATCACTAATTAAAAGAATATTTGTCTTCTATCCCGCAAATCTATCAATATTTTTATATTGGTAAAAAATAATTGTTCATTTTGATTTTTTCACACCCTTTAAAAAATCTAATAAGAGTAATTTTAGCCTATTCCCTCTTTTTCTTTATTTAAACCTTTTCAAAATTGAAGTAAATATTATTGGGATTAGGTTATGACAAGTGTAAAAAAAAAAATGTATCAGTTCTTTTTTATTTTATAAATTGACAATTATTTTGAACTATATTGAAAATGTATTAAGAGCCTGTTTGACCAAGCTTTTACGGAATCAAAAGTGCTTATTTTGTAAAATTAAGGTGTTTGGCAAAACTTTTTGGAGAAAAATGAGTTCATTTGAAGAGTAGCATAAACTGTTTTTCTGGTATGGAGAAGAGACTAGAAAAAGTAACTTTTCGCTAAAAGTGCTTTTGAGTGGAAGCACAAGTTGTTTTTAATTTCTATCATTCCAAAATTATCCTTACCAAAAATACTTATATACCTAATCCCCTATTTATATTAACCTATTATAATATATAAATAGTATATTATTTTTTTCTCCTTATTTTTCTATCTATATTGTTATAAGCTATTAATTAAATAACACCTCTTTTTTAAGTGATTAGATTTAAAATATTCAATTCTTTATGCTCTATATTGAAAAAAATTAAATATAGAACTTGGGTAGAGTTAGAGCTGTCAATAGGCTTGGCCCGTTAGCCCGGCCCGGCCTAACCCGTGATTTAATAGGGTATGATTATGATTTTTATAGCCTATAAAACACCGATGTTTTTTAACGCGGCCCACGCAAGCCCACATCTAGTGAGGCTTGGTTGGGATAGCCCGTGGGCTTAACAAAATAGCATTTGCCTTTTCTATCCTTCATAACTGTAATCACCTAATTTTGGCACAATAATTTAAAAGAAAAATTGATTAAACATCGTGTCAATTGTAATATTATTTTTTCTAGATTTTGTCTCTCGGTTAGCTATTTTTAGTAGTTTAACTAAAAGGAAAATGCTAAAAATTACAAAAGATATTTGTGATGCGAGTAATTGTTTAAGTTTGACTCAATGTGACCCATATATCTTGAAGTGTTGGCAAGACAACACTTCCCTTTGACCTCTTCCTAAAAGCCAACACTTACAAATTCTGTTTGAAGTCTTAGCCTCATGCCAACATAAGGATATTTTACTAAAACATTGTTAAACGGAGGCAAACTTGTATAATCAGTCCATATGGAGGGCACCAGTGAAAATTTTTGAATCATGTTTCATAGGAAGCTGGACATCTCAATATTGCAACACTAAAAGTGGCTAATTTGTTCACCAAAAGCTAAGGGAAAAGGTGGTTATTTCTTCAACTGCAACGCTAAAATTGGCCCCTATGCAGGACGCACCCGCATGTGGGGTTCACGTCCATAATTTATAATATAATTGAGGGCATAGAGAAGGTGAATTGGCACCTTTCTTCAAAAAAATTCACCAGATACTCTCTATAAGGAGTTGTTTTGCAAGTTTGCTCCTACTTAAAAATATTTTGACAAAATACCCTTATATTAGCATGGGCACCAGTGAAAATTTTTGAATCATGTTTCAAAGGACAAGTATTGGCACAAATTTGTAAGTGTTGGCTTTTAGGCAAGAGGTCAAGAGCAAGTATATCTTGCCAATACTTGAAGTTTAATAAGGAGAATGCAAAAAATGATTGGAAAGGGCATGTGTTGCCTTTTGCCCAGTTAGGACCAAGTGCTGGCAAATGTTGACTTTTACCAACACTTCAGAGATAAATATTTGAAGATAAAGAGGGGTCAAAAGTAGGGGTGTTCACGGTTCGGTTTGGTTGTTTTTCGATCAAAACCATAACCAAACCAATATATTCGGTTTTTAAATTATTAAAACCAAACCAAACCAACTAAAATTAAAACCATCGGTTTGGTTATTTTCGGTTTAGTTTCGGTTCGGTTCGGTCTATCGGTTTTTTACAAACAAAATTAGCAAGAGAGCATAAATAGTAGGAAAGATTGCTTGAGCCTTGAAGCATAAAAATCTGCCAGAAGCAAAAAGTATACCTAAATATTTACTCCTTAAAGTGAAGGGTTTCAACTTTCAACAAGGTAAAATGTCAAATACAAGATTAAAATTATACCAAAACTTAGAAATGTTGACTGCCAGTGAACATTGCTAAGGCACAGACGGATCTTCCTTGGCGTGAATCATGGTAATATGAAACCGTAGATGTTGAAGACTAGATGAAATCTTAAAAATGAGCTTTGAACTTGTGTAGTGTGTGTGTGGGGTGTTTGACCTAACTCTAATTCTTGTCTGATTGTCTCTTGCTGAAAACTTAGTTAATGGATATATTGGATCACCTTATTTGCTAATGGGTCAGTAACATTACTAAATTTTTGTATTGTTGGGTGATTGTTGGATTCAGAAGCCCAACTAGTTAATTGCATTTCTACTACAACTTTATAAGTCTTGATTAAATGATATAGGAAATTTAAAACTTACACTATATATAAAATAAAATATTAATTTATTATTTTAAAAAATATATATATTATGTATCGGTTCGGTTCGGTTATTTCTTCGGTTATTTTTACTAAAACCATAACCAAACCAAGTATTATCGGTTTTTAAAAATTGAAAACCAAACCAAACCATAACCAATAAAGTTCGGTTATTTTAAGCGGTTTGGTTTGGATTTCGGTTTGGGTCGGTTTTTAACCAAACCATGATCACCCCTAGTCAAAAGGCAAATCTTGGCCAGTAGCAAGAAATTGATAGGGTATTTCCGTCCAAAAAAATTTCATTAAACTTAACTGTCATTTTCTAAAACGCCTCTCTTTGAGCAAGAAGTGCGAGCCTTTCCCTTGTTGGTTTTGTAATCCTTCGCCTGCCTCTGTTTCTTTCGTCTGTGTTACAGAAAGACAAGGACCTCTTTTTGTTTTACGATGGGTTGTTTCTACTGTGCTTAATTTTGGATGTATTTATTGGTTTGTACCCCCTGTGAGATTATTATTTCTATATATGTATGTATAATCAAACGGGAAAGTGAAGAATTCTTTTTTTTTCCTATTTATCATCAATGAAGTACCATAGAGGTAGTTTATACTGTTGTGGTAACTATCAAAATACAATCAAGCTATTTATGAGAGGTTTTTGTAAGTACCACGCGACTATCTTATTTCCAGTTTCTTCATTTCCCTTTTGTAAATTCTTAAATATGATTTAAATTGTTATCTACATGAGGATAATACAAATATGAGGTCCAAAAATTTATCAACGTCTCACAGCTAGCAGCCACTGATGTTGGGGCTGCTAGATGATCTATAATTCAGTAGTCATGAATCTTGAACGTGCTCTTACTTTGAGATCTTAAAGTTTAATTTTGATGCAATTCCAAATTTCTGCTAACTTCAGAACAGGTACACAACATAAGTAGAATAGGACTCCATTGAGAAATTTTAATTTTACCTAACTGTATTTAGCTCTGGGCAAGACAGTACAATTTTCACCTTCTGTTGTTTCCATTTTCTTTTCTTAGTTTGTGTTTAACAAAACGTTGGAAATTACAAAATCGGGCACAGTGCACGAATAGCCATTTTTGCCGATAGTCTTTGATTTGAGGCAACTTTTTTATTGAATTTGCATGCGATGCCATTTTTTAGAACTTTAATTGTTGGGGGCTGAAGTTCAATCCTTGTGGACCTAACTTCATGCCTAAGGTAAAAAGTTCAACTTAAGCCCGCAATGCCTGGACTTTTAAGCATAAAATTCATAAAGTTCAACCCTCGTGGGCTGAAGTTGAACTTTAACCCTTGTAGTGTGAAAGTTCAATTCACATGGATTGAAGTTCCAAAAAGTGATTTTTCATGCAAAATCAATAAAAAAAATAGTCTCAAATCAAAGACTACTGACAAAAGTGATATGTGTGCGAAATTTTTACAACTAATGTACGAACTAAAAAGGGGGCAATTTACAAAACTATGACACCGTAGGCAATGGTTTGCCTTATTGACCTCGCTTAAAGTAGTTTTACAAGAATGACCTCACTAATTTTAAGTAATTGCTTTCTCGGGAACAACACTTCGAAGTTAGAAACTTGACAAGTGCAGCCACGGGAGCAACACTTTAAGTATAAAATGACAAGTATTGTTAGTCCTGCCCCCATGGCAGCACTTGGCCTCTTATCTATGTCAACATTCTCCTCAGATAACTTGAAGTGTTGCATTGTAGACAGCACTTGCAATTTATACTTGAAGTGTTTCCTCCAAGGGAATACATGTAAAATTAAAACATGAAATGTTGCCTACCGAAATCATTTTGCTAAATTATTCTTAAGCAGAGATAAAAAATAATAACCAAAGATAAGTGGTACGTGTAGTGAAATATTTTGCTAAAAAGGCCTATTTTACAATCACGCGAGTCAGAAATAGTTTATCAAATTATTTGTCTGATTTTGTCCCAATCCACATTTTGAGGTGTTAAGGTCATTTAATTTAATCATCCTATCGCTATTTTTTTGTACTAGTAAAATTTGCAAGAACATACATTTTTCTTATCTCTAATATTGTATACTGAAAAAGAATTATATCATAAACTTTACGAGTATAGTACTGACACTAAAGTAATTAAACTACCATTTGCATAAACAAGCATCATTTTCAAAACAGAAGAGAGCCAAATTATATAATCAAAAAATGTACAGCCAAGATAGATCCTTCCACTCCTCGCCTAATATTAACAAAATGGGAGGAATGATTTTCTACTTTCAAAACATTAATAATACTAGTAATACAGCTCCAACCAAACAATAGAATATTACAAGAGACTTATGTTTGGTACGCTATTCCATGTTCCCAACATACAAGATCAGTCTACGCGCTTCACCTTATCAATACTACGACAATTTCGAGCCCACCTTATTAAAAAAGCCATGTCTTGCCATGCCATGCCCCCTTGACCCCTTCTAAATTCTCCATAATTCTTTTTTGTTTGTTTTGTTCCCATTCACAACATTATAAAATACAAAAATATGAGAGCCGCTGCTCTCCAGTTCAGTCCTTGATGTTGTGGGTCCAATTGTCAACCAACGAATCTGATGCTCCTCAATTCACCATCTACGGTTCAACACAAGTAAACTTGACACTGAACAACAGTTTTACCAATCTTGAACCCTGGAACCACCGTGAAACCTACACGCGGTTCAGTTTCCGATGACCCGTCCCATGACAAGAATCCTTCTTCGTTCACACTCTCCATGTAAACGTCCGAAAATCGACACCCTCTGCTCACTTGGAAGATGGAAGCCACTGGATCGAAGGAGAAAGCCAAACAGTGCAGTAACCAAATGCGCTTCGCCATTTCACTAAATGTGGAGAAGAAAGTTGACTCCGGATACTCACCCGAATTGAGTACATTTCTTTGATCCAGGTTGCCAAAGATGGAATCTTCAATCTTGGGATGGATTAGTTTCAAGTACTTAGCACGACAAAATCTTGCAAATGTTGATTTGGGTTTCCAGGCTAAGTAATCAGCTGGCTTCACAGATCTCAGCTCCATGAATCTGTCAAAGAACAACCTTTGCCTCTTGTTTTGCTCGGGTAGGGACTCAGTTGAGATGGAAAAGTTTGGATAATTGAAACAATCAAACATCTCTCGGCATACAAATGATTCAAATGCATAACATATGTCATTTTCTTTCAGGAACTCTATATCGGGTTCAATGGAACTGGCCGCAGCATCTAAGTTCCACCCAGCAGATACCATCTCCTTACTAAGCAACTTAACAAAGTTCCGAATGGACCTAATTGTCTGCCGGAGGAACGAGATAAAATGGCTGGGGCTCAAGCTTGAAAAGTGAAGATTATCCAGAGCAGAAACCGGCCCACTGGAGTTCAATCTTTTCTCAAGCAGCTTGTTTTCTTGATTAGCCTCAACCAATTTCTCTCGGAGAAACATAATTTCAGATTCCTTGAGTTTAAGCTGAGAATCCAATTTCTTGCCCATGATATCGTACGTTTTTAAAACGCTCTTCTGCTCCTGAATTTCAGCCAGAACCTGAGTGGTTTCTGGGGAATGCTCATCAAACTGCTTCTTCACGAAGCACTGTTTCAATTCAGACAAGTTTTTTAGCTCGGATACCACCAACTCATCAGCTGATTGAATACCATCAGGATCATATGGAGACTGAGCAAACTGCAACTGGGCATATGCCGCTTTAACAGCTGAGATGTTAGCAAATAGCTTCGCAAGGAAAGCCTCTGCCGCAGCTTTCTGTCTCAGTTTTTCATCTTCATCTATGAAGGACTTGAACTGTGCTTTTTTCAGTAGCTCGTTCTTCACTACACCATCCTTTACTACATCATTCTTGACCTTTTCACCGAATTTTGTCTTTTGGGAACCTCCAGTCACAGCTCGAATGTGCAAGACCTTGGCAAAAGTGCGAGCCAGTTTGCTCTTACTCGGGGTCACAGCAGAACGATTAACTGAATCCATCTGAAGCAAAAATGAGGAAGTGAAGACGATATTAGATCATAACAGGTTGGAGCAATATATTTTAATCATATCAGCAAATGCCAATAACAATGTCCTTTAAAGAAAGAAAAGGAATATAATGATGGTCATGAAGACTATTCACCAAATGATTAGCGTCTTACAGCTAAAGAAAAAGCAACTTCCTTTAATCGCTTAAATCGAGGCAGCTAAAGGCAATTGGATTATCTTTTTGTTCTCTATTTGATATTATGCCCTGTGGTCTCTCTCCTTCGGAATTTCAAAAAGTAGAGTTTAACTGGGAGAAAAAGGGGGGATGAACAGAGAAGTAGAAGAAAAAAGAATAAAGCAATAGAATATCTCAACCAAAAGACACGATCAAGAGGGGCACATCTATATTACAAGTTCATGAATATTATTTATATGGTATATAAAAGATACTACCATATAGAGCAGCTTCTTGGCATGGACACAAAATTGATTAGCTGGGGACTTAAAGAACCTCCGTAGGCAATATACTAATATTGAAGGGGCAAGGTTTGACCCAAAAATATTACTATAAAGTCACCACCCACTGCCTAACTTAAGAAAAATAATAATTCCACAATCAATAGCCTTTCTCGCCCACTTCCCACATTAGTGCAATGACGGAAAAACAAATCAGGAAGAATAAAAAAGCTACCAACTACAGCATATTGGTGCCAAACGATACGCGCTTAATATACAAATACAAAATGCATTGTTTCCAACAGTTTTGCCATAGGAATGTGAGTAACTATTCTCCCAAGTAATAAAAACTTAACAATCAGTACTGATAGATTCAGTCCAATTGAATACTCTTCTAAAAAGTAAATCTTTGGACAGGATCATTTGAAAACAACCTCATTAATTAATAAATAATCATGGGATAACAAAGATTGCCGACCTCATTAGTTAAAAAATTATCCCAAAACCTTTTTACTCTACACAAAATCTTGGGGATTGAGAAAAAGGAAAAGGAAATAACCCCTACGCTCCTTTGTCACTACATGCCACAATTAGTCCACCATTTACGCAAGACTTTGTGGTCACACTATTCACACTTCAAATTAAATCAGCAAACATGCATTTCCTACGGGGCATTACATTTGACCAATATCTACCACAAAATTTGTTACTATAAAAATAATACAAGTCCATTAACTGAAAAAAGTGTACAATGTACCCTTACAAAAGTATTGTAACTTTAGACGTGGCACCACGCATCAACAGGGGCCCTTATGTATAGTAATTTTTAATCACACGTCACTCAGCATTTCTGCAAAAGATCACGTGGGCTCCTTCATGATTTGTGTACTGATGGGAAAGAGATTTATTTCATTACACATACAACAGTACATAAATGCCCGTTGGACTTACTTGGCCTTTCTTGAAAGTAGAGCCCAATATAATCAAATGTACAAAAACCATAGTATTTCCCAGGATATAATGTTTCCCTAGAGCACGTCACGTGACCCCGCACCCAGGTGCTCATATTAGTCCACAAACAAGTCACGTGATGTAAACATTTTGTGGGGTACATGGTCAAGGTTATTGTGAGGGCGTATACACTGAATCAAACTCAACAATAAGAACAAAACGTGCTCCCGCCACACAAGGCATACAAAATTACTAGGATTATCTACATGCGCCTGCAGAATAAAGATTTTATAGACTACAGCTAATCTATCACCATTAATTTTTTGTTGCTAAATATACGTTTAAGTGTATATACCAAATCAAATAATTTATCGTTAAGTGATAAATACGCGCATAAACACTTGTTTTGGTAAGTATTTATGGATTTTTATTACTTTAACCTATGAGAAAATTAACTATACCTCGGGGAGTAAACTTCAGAGAAAGAATAGGAGAATATTCAGCTACTGGGCACGAATATCAAGGAAGTACAAAAAACACCATATTCATCCACTCGTAGAAACTTTTCCTGTGAACCAAAATACAAACAAAAAGGAAAAAAAAGAAAAGCAAATATTCTTTAACGAATATACATGCATTATACATAGCTAAAAATCAAAGTACAACATAAAAAGATTAACCCTTTAGCATACAAAATAGCACCAAAAATTCAAAGCCATAGAAAGAAAATGGTATCTTACCTAAAAGAACCTGAGAAATTTCCCTTCAACAAAAAGCTGGCATTGAAATAAAACTTTTATTATTAAGAATCTTCAACGGCTATTAATGGGGTTTTTACACTTTTTGGCTATGAGATATAAGAAGGATTATGATGTTTTAGGGAACAGAGAAAAAAAAAATTGGGAGCTCGAGGGAAATGGAGAGAATAAGGGTAAGGAGAAAATGACGAAAAGAACCTGTATAGAAGTGTTGGACAACTAAGGCATTGGGAATTTAAAACACAGACAACACACCACACAGGGGTTGGGTCAATTTATGAATCTTTTTAATGACGGACCTACCACTAGTATTTGGTACTTATTACGTGGAATTGTACATGTGGGGTAGAGTTGGTTCAAGGGTGTTTTTGTCATTTGAAGGTTACAGCCGCGTAGACACAGAGATGCAGGTGGATGATGTTTAGGAGAAATGAAAGGTGGAGGTTTTTGAAACATGTAAAATGAAAATAAATGTAGAAAGGCATAGCATCGAAAGAGATATTCTGTTGTCCTAAGATAAAATTGAATCTGTATGAACCTGTGTAAAGATTATGAAAATCTTAAAAAAATTATGCATTTGCATTTAGCCACCCGTTTGGACAAAGATTCCAAATATTTTTTAAAAATATTTTTTTGATGAAATTTGATGTAAAAATGAAAAAGTATTTTGATATACTTTTTGAAAAACAAATTTTATTTTTGGTTTGAAGTTGATATAAAATGCAACTGTCACTTTTTGTCTGAAATTGAGCTTTAAATCTCTTTTTGGGTTTTTTGGATCTCAAATTTGATCAAATAGTATAAATAAATATTTTTTTTCCTAAAAAAACTCTCATAAAATCACCCCAAAAAGTATAAACAAAACGGGAGCTTAGAAATTCTTCCCTATTTTTTATACTTCTTTAACTAGAACCTATTTTCAGCTTGTGAAATCAGTTACTTTTTTGTGGTAAATTTGATCTAATGTTGAAGCTAATAAGTACTCGATCAAACCTAATTTGTAAAATATTTTAACGGTTATAATCTCATATGCTACATGAGATAAATTATATCAAAACTATAATCCTACTTTTTGGAATTTACACTTTATTCCTCCAACCAAATATAAAATAAACTAATCCAAAATTTTTAAATTATAACTTTTTATTCCTCCTAACAAGTATGAGAGGCCTTTACACATAGTCAATGTTTTTGTCGTGTTACAAAAGACTTGTATAGTCGTAGTCATTTAAATATTCTCCATTATACAGTTGGTGTTTTCTTTATTCTTTTGTTCAAGAAATATTGACAAACAATTTCAGTTTTTAAATATTGACAACAATTGCAAGGTACTCATATCCTTAATCAAAATTTGGCTTATTTTCATATCTTAGGATGATAGTGACATTTTTCTTCTAATAAATCTCATCGTACAGTGATCATTCATTGATGTAGCAATTTGCTTTCAAATATTGGTCCTCTTACCTTCTGCACATTTTCCATTCGTTGGTGTGTCTTTATTATTACTGCAGGTTGCTATCTCAGTTATATTTTCTCCTTTTATTTTGGCCTAACGTACTTGAGTAATTATACACGTTATTGTTTTCAATTAAGAGAGTGATACTGATAGCTCCTTTATTTTCTTTTCCAGATAATTAACAGGGATGATTGTGGCCTTAATAGAAAATCATTCATCCCAATAATGGAGGAATAATGAATCAATAGACTTCTTTTATGGTTATAGTATATGGACTTAATTTTAAATAATTTTCATGTCAATGGCCAAACTCCAAAGGGTATATAAAACCATACAAGATACTACAACCCTTCTATATTTAGCCAACTCCAGGTGGTTTTGTCCGTATCAGTGTTTCGTCATGTCCCAACTTGTAGTCTTGCGCTACTTATCTAAGAAAACAAACAATTATCATTAACTAAGAAAACAAAAAATTTATGACTCCATAATTAACTAAGAAAACAATTTATAATTCCATTATGAGTTATTAGTACGAATATGAATTATTCAGCGAAGGAATGTGCTCCACCTCCAGCACATTAGAAGCAACCTACTGCCGAATTCATTATTCGTTCCTCAATTTCTTAACAAGTATTCCACATTTACGAAAAGTTTGGTTGATTTCTGTTGAATAAATACATCGATTTAATTAAAAATTGAATAATTTTATTTATTATTCTAAATATGTAATACGTCCACTAAAACTATACTTACTCTTAAAGTTAACTCAAGCACACAATTCAATTTGCAAATACAGGATAAAAAATGATACAGCCTGACCTAAATAAAGTTTGGTTCTTTAAGAACTGTTTAAGTTTAGCTTCTTTAATTACACATTTACCCTACTATCATTGTACAGTAATCGTTTTAGTTAGACTCATCTCTTAGCTTCTTCCTATAAATTCTGCATTCATAATTAATTTAAACGTTATCAATGAAATTGTTCATAGTTTCCTTTAGCTTAGTTTAGCATTAGTTGCAGGTTTCTTCTTTATTTAGCGTGTGTTCTTAGCTCAATTTCAGATTGCAACATAACCGGAACAACGAATTATTTTGTAATGATAAATCCAACCAATCTGAAGTATATATACGAAAATTTGTTTGCCTTTTTCATCATTTTAATATTTTGTTCATAATAACATAATTAATGTTAAACATGTTATAAATCCTAACACATATAGCTCATCTAAATTGAGAAAGGGCAGCCGATCTGTCCCCTTTTCTTGATGCTAGGTCTATGTCCTATCTTATGTATATTTTTTTGGATTCTTTCAAATCAATGAAATCAGCCTCTTGGGTGATACTTATTCCAATTAAACTAAGGCAAATGATGAATCCCACAGATAATTTATTTCTTTACTTCTTTCATTGCTAAAAGTGGTAGCATTCGTACATAATTTATCACGAAAGGCATTAATAATAAGTGCTAAACTTGACATGTCTACCTAATAGTGTGTACCCTTGCTAGGGTTAAACCATGATTAATTAGCCATAATCAGGTCACCCAAGTGTTGTAACCTTCAACAAGGACAACGGCATAATCCTTTACGTTGGTCAATCAAACACCACACGTAGGAACTCTTTTTTTTTTTTTTTTTTTTTTGGACAATTGGCTCAAATGTCCTTGATGAGGCAATTACGAAAGTTATGATGTAAGCCAAAACTAGCTAACACCGACAAAGCTACCTGATTACCTTAAGGCATCCATTGAAATTGACTGTTTGATCAATTAATAATAAAGTTGAATATGTGAGAAGCTTAATTTATCCCAGTTGAACTTTAGAAAATTGTGTCTTCATACCTTATTCTTTGTATTATCAACATATATCGTTCAATAATATTAGCAGATTATTCGTTTGATTTTATCAAGCTTTTCTAGTAAACATAACAATACTAGATTTATCAAGCAGTTAATCTAATTATCTTCCTTTATCCCCGTCTTATACAGTGTGAGTAAATCGGTGGATTATGAGTTATTTAAGGATGTTTGAAAACTACTGTATAATTACTAGGTAACAAATTAAATTGAGCCGCCTCTAAACACTACTTATCGATATATCCATGGCATAATTTATACAAAAGTTGTTATCTTAAATCTAGTATAACGCATAATATTATACTTGAACTATCAAAAACGTCAACCAAAGTTCATTAGTTAAATATTCATTTCAACAAAGATAAAATATAAAGGAAACAAGATGTCCCATATTTAAGAATTAGGATATGAAAACTCATTGAAAAGTAATATTTTAACTACATCATGTAATTATTATAAATTTCACATTTGATTAATTATAACCAATCTAATAATGTTCATCAAATAGTAACTCTGTCACATAAATATGAGACTGTAAATCTTTAGGCAATGTGATTTTTAAACAGAAACGTATAAATAGCGATTTATGCCTGAATCAATTGAAAGTGTAATGACTGTAGGGTCAAAATAGACTACATGCCCCAAATGTGAAACCAAATCAAACTAGGGAAAGACTTTCTCGTATATGCCCATCTTGTCAAAGCATCCAGATTGATGTTTCGAAGAAGTTCAGTAAATCAGTACTAGGGCAAAAGCTGAGTTTGTTGAGCAACAGTTATTTCGAATGTTTTTGTTTCACTCCATAAACTACGAGAACTTATACAAAGATGGGCCATTTTAGCAAGTATGTTTGCAATATTTAAAGTTTAATCACAACTTTAAAAATGAACAGAGCTCCACCTCCTTTTCTGCTTTTTCGAACTTAAAAATACTACTCATTCCGCTCAAAGTTTAATTTTTCAGTTCAAAATTTTAGAATACGTGTCTTTAAGTTCAGTTTATTTAAAACTTCGAAATAATTGTGTCCATAAATTCGAGTTTTTAGTTTACAAACTTCAAGTCACTATGTTCTTAAGTTTAATGATAGCTGTTTGTGCACTTCACTGTATTCTAGGTTGTGGCTGATATTGCTAATATTAGCTAATTCTTAAATAGCATCCCTAAGGGTTGCTATTGGTGCACTTCATATTACTATTGGGCTTTATCAATACTGAAGTCAGGCGTGTGAATTGACGACTCTAGCTAGAGGGGTGAAGTACACCAAAGGTTACTTTTGGTAGAGGTATTTGGAACATCAATTCTTTTGGGTTGAACTTCACACAAGTTCAGCCCACAAGGATTGAAGTTCAACATCAGCCCACCACAAGGATTGAAGTTTAACTTCAGCCCACAAGGGTTGAAGTTTACGCATCTATACCTAAAAGTTCAGTCCTTACATATTGAAGTTGGTTGAACTTAAGCCCACAAAGATTAAAGTTCCAAAAAGTGACATCTCATGCAAGATCAATAAAAAAAATGGCTTTAAACTATGGGTGTCAAACGGGTAGGGGTCTACCCATCAAAATCCGGACCCGGACTCATTAAAATCCGACACCACCCGGACCCGCAAAAACCCGGACCCGAACCCGTAGACCCCCTAAAATACCCCTACCCGAACGGGTTTTTTTTTTCTTAACAAATACCCGTATCCGTTAAGACCCGTCAAAATTATGCGGTATTAATGGATATACCCGTACCCATACCCGTTAAAATAAACTGAGTAATAAAACTTGTACGTGGAGAGAAATGTATACACAAGTTTTCCACTCATGGTTTAATTTGTTTTGTGTCCATATTGTTAGTAGTGAAATATGTTCAAGACAAACAAATTATTTATTTAATTAAAAAAATACTTTATATTCCATAATAAATCAACACTTTGAAGTTTGAATATATATTACTCTAATATGGTATAGAACTTCAACTATTAATTTCGATATATACCTCAAAAAATAAGCTACTTGGAGTCGGACAAAGTAACTCTTTGAGTTTTTCCTATTGGTCTTTTTTAAATTTGTTTTAAGTATTTAAAATAATATTATTAAAAAATAAAATTATAACCCGTGGCCAAACCCGATTTGTTAAGACCCGACCCGTACCCCTACCCACTAAGACCCGAACCCGCACGGGTTTTTTTTTTCTAGCCGAAACCCGTATCCGTTAAAAACCCGTAATTTAAACCCGTACCCGACCCGTATCCGGAACCTGTGGGGTTACAATTTTACAACCCGAACCCGGACCCGTATACCCGTTTGACACCCATACTTTAAACTAAATACTAGTGATAAAAATGGCATGTGTGTGAAATTTTTACGTTAATATGGTCGAGTCTGCCCACTCCAGACTCCAACCTAGTGCATGTGGGCTTTGGAGTTAGACCGGCGGGGTCGGGCCGGTATGTTTTGGAAGGGCCTTTTGTTCAATCATAGCCTGGGATGGGCCACCGGTGCTCGCGCCATCACTGCTTTGCCCCTCCCCCCTCTTTCTCGGAGTGGCATCACTAGGTACCATATATAGCTGCCACTATTTTTTTCCTTGGAGATTCTTCGGTGGCTACGCCCGCTTTCTGATAGTTTTTTTTTATAGTGGTTGGAGATGGAGGAGAATGTGCTACATATAAAACCTGTATGTCCGATGTATGTCATATGCATCGACATATAAAGTATATACACTATATATACAATAAGTATAAAAATATTCGTATAGTTTATCCATTGTATGTACATTATAAATACATTTTATGTCCTATGTATACAACGTACATATATTAAGATACAACAAAGATTCTATATTTATACAATGAAATAAAAAAATTGTATCAATATATGTCTAGCGTTTCTCCATTGTCTGTACAATGTATTATTGAACATACAATGAAGATGTACTTGATATACAAACATAAAAAAAATAACATTAAAAAAAATCACCGACGACGGTGATCAAAAGTGGCAGACAAATGGGGACATCTATCGGGAGGGGGTAGCAACAGGTAGAAAAAAGATATAAGATTTTTCCTTTATTTTATGTATATTTGCTATGGTTTTTAAAAATATATTATAATGTGTTGAAAATGACGTAGTATTGCTATATTTATGAAAAGTAGCTTATAACATTATATAGTTATGTAAATGACCATTTTTTTATTACCGTAGAGTTTAAAGTCTAGTATAAAAATCTAGATATTTTTAGTTAAAATATGATTTTTAAGGAAAAAAATTGAGTTCTGACCAAAACTTAATGTTTTTATTATAGAGTTCAACTTCCAACATAAGATGTATATAGCTCAAAATACTGGTTTTCACGAGATACACATAGCTTAATAGTAAATATTGATCCATTATTTTTGGAATGGTAGCTGTATCTTGTTACAACAACAACATACTCAATGCAATCCCACAAATAGAGTCTGAGAAGGTTAATATGTGCGAAGATTTTATCCCAAAAAAGTGGAGAGGCTGATAGACCTTCGAGTAAAAAAAATAATTGAAAGTATGTTTTAAAGAACAAGATAGAAGTGCAGTGATAAGGAGAATATAAATAGTGGCCATTGGTCAAAATTTTCCCGAAATAATTGGTGTGGCCTAAAGGTAAAAAAATTTTAAAATTTTCACCGACAGGTCACTTTTGTCATTGGTATTTAGTTTGAAGCCACCTTTGTTTACGGCCTTACATGAGAGACCACTTTTTGGAACTTCAATCTTTGTGGACTGAAGTTCAAACCTTGTCGGTTGAACTTCACGCCTAAATTGTAAAGTTTTAACTTCAATCTGTAAGGGCTGAACTTTTAGATATTGATGCGTAAACTTCAACCTTACTGGGCTGAAGTTGAACTTCAATCCTTGTGGAGGGCTGAAGTTGAACTTCAATTCTTGTGCGCTGAACTTGTGTGAAGTTCAACCCAAAAGAATTGAAGTTCTAAAAAGTGGCCTCTCATGTAAAATCAATAAAAAAAAGTGGCGTCAAACTAAAGATCACTGCCAAAAGTGGTCTTTGGTGCATTTCGTCCAAAATTTTTTCATTGGAACCTATTATGGTGTAAGCATAATCAAAGGAATTGTGTGCATTTGTAATACTAGAGCTTCAGTGAAAATAGAGAGATGCATATCACAAACTTAAACTCTGAGTCAGAAGCTGAGTAGAGGAGATTGAAGTGAAAGAAGTTAGACTTTTTGTCAAATGCAATATAGGTAGTTAATCTGTCATAGTTTGATTTCTGGCTGTATTAGATTAGTCTATGTATGATTAGCTTAGTTTTGTGAGGGTAGCATCTTTTGTAGGTAGCAAGTTGTGATACCTATGCTACGACACTTTGTATTGTTTTTTGGTGATTTAAAAGCTCAATTACCCAAAAAAAAAAAAAAAAAACCTATTGAGGTGTGCTATTCAGTTTTTGGCAAGTTTTTAAAATTATTTAATTTTTAGCAATTATAGTGAACTTCAAAAGTTTAGGGTTGAAATTAAGACCAGAAGGTTTGAGGCTAGGATCTGAAAGTCTGAAGCTCAACTTATAGTGGTCATTATAAAGAATACAAACAGTGGTCATTGGGGAAAAGTTTCCCGAACTAGTTGGTGTGGCCCTAAGTAAGAATTTCACCCACAGGGCACTTTTGCCACTGGTATTTAGTTTGAAACCACTTTTTTATTGGTCTTACATGAGAGGCCACTTTTTGGAACTTCAATTTTTGTGGGCCATAAACTTCAATCCTTGTGGGCTGAACTTATATGAAGTTCAATCCAAAAGAATTGAAAATTCAAAAAGTGATCTCTCATGTAAAAACTAATAAAAAGATGGCTTCAAATCAAAGACTACTGCCAAAAGTGGCATTTGGTGCACTTCGCCCTGAAGGTAAAAATTTCACAGTGAAACCTATTTAGGTGTTCTATTTAAAAATTATTTAGATCTTAATTAGTATCGTGAACTTCAAACATTTAGGGCTTAGTTAAAGACTAGAGAGTTTGAATTTAGAATCTAAAAATCTGAAGTTCAACTTAAAGATCTAAAGATCAAGGAGCAACTAAAGATTAGTAATTTTTTTTGAAAGCTGACTAAAATTTGAGTGGAGCGCATAAAATAAGGTGTTCGTGCACTCCCATGCACATGTTAATATTGCAAAAAGTTTCACCGCATGTCATCCATAAGTAATGGTTTTATACAATTGCCCGTGTTAAGAAATATTTTAGCAAATGCACTTATTCAGTCAGGAGCCAAGACTTCAAGGTAAAAATTTTGTAAATTTTGGTAATTAGCTATACTTTTAGGGAAAGTACTGTTTTGCCAATACTTCAAGTTATATGGCGAGAATTGACAAGACTTACGACTGCGGTAAGTGTTGCCTTTTGCCAACACTTGTCGTTCAAAGTGTTAGCAAATCGAGTAGGGGTCAATGACAAATTTTGACTTTTTGCCAAGACATACGGCCAAGTGCGACAAGTATTGCATATTGCCAATATTTGAAGGGATAAGTGTTGAAAAACAAAAAAATATAAAGACAAATTTTGGTCCCAAATTTTTTTAATTAAATTTTAATGGAGGCATATTTGCAAACCATCTGTTAACTTGGGCAAAAAGTTAAACCATTGCTTCCGGTGTCATATTTTTGCAAATCAGCGCCTCATCTATGCTGAAGTAAGGCGCGTGAAACAACTCCTCTAGCAGTGCAAATAGCATGAAGAATTCCAATAATATTCCACTTCATAACCAAAAATACCTTTTCTATTGAAAAATGGTCTTTTCATATAATTCCTCGATAAAAGCACTCTTTTAAAAAATGAAAAATTTGAAGCCACTAAACCTAATTAAAGTAAAAACAAAAAGTAAATAAAAAAAGCTGTATCCTTCACTCGCCAATATTTTCCAAAACTGTTCCAAGTACAACACTGAAACAGTACACTGAACTCAGCTACTTAACCTTTTTTTGCTTAACAAAATCAACGTGATTCATCTTTGTAACATACAACATGTAATTTGTACTACTACTTATTTTAGAGACCCAAAATAATAAATAAAGTAGCTTTCGCCATTAACTTTGATCTTGTTTACTTTAGGAAATTTAATTATACCATGAAGAATTTACTTTTCTTTTTAACTTTTTTAGCTCTTTTTATTGCTTATCTTCAATTTCAGGTACATGCTGCTGCACCTGCTGGTATGTTTTTTTTTGTTTATTTGTACGTTTATTAGTTATACTAGTTTTGTAAATTGACATTGTTTGTGTGATTTTTTGTAATTCAGGACCCTTGATAAAACATATAAATTCTATACTTAAATGGTCTAGGTCTACTTCTAAAATTCCTCAGTCAGGTAAATTATAAACCCTTTTATTTTGAAATATTAGTGTTAACATTTGCACATTGGTTTAGGTTGTTTTGTAATCGGGGATGCTTTAGGTTTTATGTTTTTCTGTTGTTGTTGTTATAGATGGGAATGTTCTTCAATTCGAAGACGGTTACTTAGTCGAAACTGTTGTAGAAGGAAATGAACTGGGTGTTGTTCCATATAAGATCCGTGTCTCACATGATGGCGAACTCTTTGCTGTTGATTCTATTAATAGCAAGATTGTTCGAATTACTCCCCCGTTATCTCAATGTAAGCTTCTTGTCCGTTTGGTTGGAAGAATCTCGGTGGTGATATTCGTTATGAGTGTCTCCTCTCGATCGATGTGCTTTTGCATTTTTAAAAATTATTGACTCTGCAGATAGTAGAGGAAGGTTGGTTGCTGGTTCTTTTCAAGGTCACACTGGCCATGTGGATGGAAAGCCGAGTGATGCTCGTTTTAAAAATCCAAAAGGAGTTACCATGGATGACAAGGGAAACATTTATGTTGCTGACACCGCTAATCTGGCAATTAGGAAGATTGGAGATGCAGGTGCTTATTATTCATAACAGTCTAAATTATGTCTTTGTTGGGTTACTTATATCTGTCAAAATAACTAGGATGAAGTTAGTGCATACCCCCACTAGCCCCTACACTACCTGCCCTGAAGGGGATTGGCTTGCTTTAGTTACGTACACAAAGCAAATAAGGAAAATGTTTGAAATATCTTATATATCAGGAAGGATATCTTAACTTTATCAAAAAAATCAGGAAGGATATCTTAAGTTTGTTTCTTGTTTTCAGGTGTGACAACTATTGCTGGAGGAAAGTCTAATGTTCCTGGATACAGGGATGGGCCAAGTGAGGATGCACAATTCTCAAGTGACTTTGATGTAATATATGTTCGGCCATCTTGTTCATTACTCGTTGTTGATCGAGGAAATGCTGCTCTTAGACAAATCTCTCTCAGTCAGGAGGATTGTGACTACCAGGACAGCTCAGTGTCATCCATAGGTTTGAATCCTTTTAGAATATTGAGTTCGTTGATCTTCAAATACAATGCATAAATGTGTTATAAAGAAGTATTTGATATCCTGGATATCCATCTGATAGGACTAATACTCCAGCTCTATCATGCTCTGACTAGGTTCATCCATGTATTGACTTTTAAATCAGCTGGGTACATCGTTTACTTACCTAGTTCCTTCTCAGCAAGGAAAGTTATGTCTTAACTCTTAAACATAAAGTTGTAAATCTACCGTGTGACGATGAGATCTCATTTTGAATAGTATTTCTATCAAGGCTAAATGTTTAGGATCTAACAGAGCGAATAGACTGTCAACTTGGTATGAGAAAATCGATGCTGATGCACCTGTTTATCTTCTTGAACAAAGTCAAATATGGCCTATTTCATTTGTTGTAAGTTGTAACAAAGTGAATAGACTGTCAACTTGGTATGAGAAAATCGATGCTGATGCACCTGTTTATCTTCTTGAACAAAGTCAAATATGGCCTATTTCATTTGTTGTAAGTTGTAACAAAGTGACTTGAAAATTTTACTTTGATCCAAGAACCTCAGACTAAAATAACTTGGGTTGCAAGAATCTTATGGGTCCAAAAAGCATTCGCTGCAGTGTCAGGATGGGAAACCGATGAGTTACAAAGCACAGGCAACATTCTAACACATTTTCATTTCAAGGGATCTGCACATATTCAGAGTTGTCATAGTGGTCAATGAAATGGGAAAGACCATGGGAGACCAGGGTTCAAATAAAATTACACCAGCTGAGACACCAATGTTATTAAAACGGGAGGGGGGGGGGGGGAGGGGGGGGGGGAGGGAATAGGACATTGAAAACTTCCTGGTGATAAATAATTCTTCATCTTCAACATGAATGTTCCAAACATCCAAACATTAAACTGAATCATAGATGCCTTGAGAGTGCATTATTGACTGCCGGCCCTCATCTGTTAATTCTTTTTTTCCCCCTCACAATCTGTTACTTCTAATATGAATGGTACTTTTGATTTTCCAATAACTATAAGCTTCACTTCTCGCATTGTGCTTCATGCGGTGTAGATCATGTCGCTTCTTTACGCTTTCAAGGCACTGGTTTAGCACTTACTTGTCTCCACCTTGGCAATCGTTGTCGTTTATTGATATCTCCATGGGCGTATATGGAGTTACCAATTATGTTAGTCCATACGGGATGCTTTTCTTACTCATAAGCTCTTTTTCTTTAAACATACCTTAGGTCAGGCCATCAGGGTAGTATTAGAATGTTAGACGAAACTTACTCAAATGTATCCTTCCAGGATCTAAAAACTTTCTGCCGAAAGACTGACTTTTCTGCTCAATCAGAACAAGTGGAAGAGAGAAAAATTGTCACCTTGGTTGCCCTTATAAGAGTGTCTTGCTAGATCCGATCAAAAAGTGTAAGCGCCTTCTAACCTACCCACTCTCAGGTTAGGAGGATGCAAAAATGGTAGAAAAAGAAGAGAAATCATCACTAGACTCACACTATCAAACTCTGCGACAACTAATTAATTGATGGATTTACAGAAACTAACTACACAAGTTTTTCAGTTTGTGTAATTTTTTATGTTTACCACTGGTTGCTTCAGTCTGGTAATATATTGAATTGCATTAAGACAGTTCCATCGGCTCTCTCTAACTTCATATGATACTTGTGGCAGATTTTGTCATGGTTATTGGTGCTATTTTAATAGGATATGCTGCGTGCATGGTCCAGCAGGGATTTGGCTCCAAGACGGTAGGTAATTCTGATCCATGATCTTTTTTTTTTTTTTTTTGGTTAATTTTTATTATTACATTGGGGGATAGGGGAAGGGAGTGATCCATGGTGTTCTTTTGCAGTTGTGTGATTATTTTTCGATTCCATCTCTTAGTCCAGTTGTTGATTTCCATATTCTGCTGATCAGTGAAACATTGGGATGCCCTTAAAGCTCAATTTTATTTGTCTCTGGAAGTTTAAATTAAATAGAGGTGTACAGTCCTGTTTGAGAGGACATTCACTTACCAGAGTTGTTTATCCTTCAGCAATTACATACAAGATTGATATGGGCTCAAAACCATATTGTTAAAGCTTTTTGTACTTTATACGAAAAGACAGGCTTATGCTCGATCATGCTATTTCCTAACCGTGTATACTTGCAGCAAGAACGTGTGGAAGTGGTGCAAGAGGAACCTTCCTTAATCAAGGAGAAGCCCATTCCTGTTGTTGAAACTGTTAAAGAAGAACAGGAAGCAGGATGGCCATCATTTGGGCAGCTAGTCTGGGATTTGTCCAAGCTTGCAATAGAGGCTCTGGGTTCCCTATTTGGCTATATTGTTCCATTGCGCCTTAGACAGCAGAGCTTCAGACCTGGACTAACTCCGTTGAAAGATTCACTAATCATGCCTGAAGATGAAGTCAAGCCCCCAGTAATCCAAAAGCAGAGGGCTCCTGTGCCTGCTTCAGAAAGCAGACAGGTCCCAATTGCCAGTGATAAATTTCCCGAGGGAAAGCCCACCAAAATTAGGTCTAGTAGTTTTAAAGACCCTTCCCTGTCAACAAAGCACAGGTCTTCCAGACGACACGAGTATGCAGAATACTATGGTTCAGGTGAGGTTCCTCCATTCGTGCATGTGAGGTCTAAGAGCCAGAAGGAAAGACCCAAGCATCGGCGACCAGACAAAGGTTTAGAGGCAAGTGTTGCAGGAGTGGAGGCAAAACCTGAAATGAAAGCAGTAAACTATGAGGATCCAAAGTATGCCCATTACAACATGAGGAGCAAGTATGGAGACTCTTTCTCACGTTATGCATGATTAGGCCAATCTTTATAAGAGATAGATGTGCTTCTAAAGGTGTACTTTGTTTGTCATGTAAGTTGTAACTCTAATATTAAGTGAAGCTAGTCAAATCATTTGTGTTGTATTACCAAAACTGGCCTTCACTTTGCATGTGTAAAATGTTAAGGATGCATGGGCCGTACTCACAGATTTTCTTTACTCTTCTGGAGAAAAAAGAGAGGAAACATCTTAAAGTAGTGGTCTATGTTTTGCCGGGGAGTGGAAGTAATAGGGAAAAGGATGAGAAATTCATGTGATTGTTCTGAGGTAGGAAGATGACAGCCGTGATATTCTTGATATCAAATACTCAACTAAGCAGCTTCACAGCTTGGTGCTAACTTGTGAGAAACTTCATCCCCATTCCTTAATGAAAGCCAGTAAGTGGACTCACAAGAAAGTACATTGGATGACTATTGACTTGGTATTCTGTATGAACTCATTATCTAGAATTAATACTTGGTTATCATTTTATGAATTTCGCAAGAAAGCTTTTGTAGGAAGCTTCGATATTAACACACACATAATATTAAAGGTTTAGCTTATATATATGGACAATATAAAGAATTACACTATCGGTGTATTTTAACCGGCGTAATATGTAGCTTCCATTGCTTTCCAATAGTAGTTATTATTTAGGTGACTTGAAAGTCTAAAAGTTATTTTAGACAATCAGTGCATGAGAAAAAGTAAAACACTAGTAATATCTATATATTCAAAAGTACAATTGACACGGGAAAGAGCTCTTTTATTGCAGAATAAGACTTTACTATTCACGTCGGCAGCGCAAAAAGTGAGCTTGTTGAAAGTCCAACCAAACTGAAAGTTGAAACCAATAGCAGTTTGTACATGATAATCACTAGTACTAGTAAATAATGAAAAGTTCTACCTGTCCACTTCCATTATGATATTTTTTTCACTTTAACAATAATGGATTATGGATGAAAGGCCTATTTGTGAATCAGCAAAACAAATTAATCATTTAGGAAATTAGCCATTGAGCAAGTGTACTCACGAGAAAGCAACTCAGAGCCAACTACCAACTAAACTTCCCTCTTTAATATTTTCCAATATCATAGTATTGTATTTCAACCTCGTAACATTGCCCAAATTTCTCCTTATCGCTCTTTTCTCACATCTCATATATATAGTTACCTGAATACTTCAACTCAACAATTTTCTAGAACTTCTAAGCCACTATGATTTATGTGTCTAACTCTACAGAATCTGTATGCTGAAAGAGACATGGGTTGTTGTGGATCATCTCACGCCAAGCCAAACAGTCAGCCCTTTCTGAATTTCCTCCGTTACTCTTTGATTAAATTTTGATTCGAAAGCAGTTTTTGACTTGTACTAATTTGGAACCGCATGATCACAGGGACGGTGAAAAAGATAATTCGAAAGCCAAAACCATGGAAGCATCCACAGCCAATAACAAGAAGTCAATTGATGCAGCTGAGAGAAGAGTTTTGGGACACTGCTCCTCACTATGGTGGCAAGAAAGGTACACTCTAATCACAATTGCTCACTTCTAACCTACAACTTAGCGGACATAAGTTAAAATTAAGGACTTAAATTTTAAACAAGGTATCGTGTATCATGTGCTTTTATCGGTTATAACAAGCTACTTATTGCATCATTTAGGTTACCAAATTAGAATTACAATAAACAGTTAGGTTCCTCATGGACCAAAAGTCACAGAGTGAGAGAGGGAAGCTGTTTGAGTCCTTGAAGACTCTTCGTAAAATTTAAGAAGCAAATTGCCCCTTAGGTTCAACCATTCACACATACTTATGGTTATTCCACTCATTGCCAGAAATCTGGGACGCGCTTCGTGCTGCTGCTGAAGCCGATCTAGACCTAGCTCAAGCAATTGTTGACAGCGCTGGGATCATTGCCCAGAATACTGATATGACAGTGTGCTACGATGAAACAGGTACTTATAACATGTCTTGAAGTGATCCACTTGCTTTCGAATGCATCTTCTTAGGTACAAAAACTAGCCCAGTTATATTTTGAATGGAAGTTACTGTTCTTTGGAGAAAATGACAAAAACAGTCTCTTATGTTAGGATTAATCTAAAATAATTCTTAGATATACACTTGGGCAGATCCAACCTTTTATGTTTATCAAAAGGTCCAAAACTCAGAAATTTTGATGTCTATTACACTTAAAAGACAAGGTGGTAACCGAATTTCAAAAAACTACCTAGTTGTGAGAAGCATGTGACTTGTGACCCGTTTAGTTTAAGATAAAAACAGACCAGCAGCAGAAGCAAATCAAATCAGCACTAGCTAGAAGTAAACACAAAATATAAAACCGGATAATTGGAAGAAATAAATCAGGAGAATTATATTTGGATAGGTTTCATATGGCTATGTGATTATGACCTTCAATTCCGGGAAACACAACTATGATCATGTCTTTTAAACATAACAGAGACCAAGAGTGCTCAGTTTTGATGAACATAAAGAATTAAGATTGTTCAAATATATATTTTAAGGACTATTTTAGACCAAACCTGAAACATCGGAGGACAAATTTTATCATTCTTTTTCTTCATTATATAATCACGCAAAGGAATTTCATCAAAAGTTGCTCATAAGAGACTTTCTTGCAGGGACCAAGTACGAACTGCCAAAGTATGTTTTGAGCGAGCCAACAAACATGATAAGATATGATTGAGAATATGAAGAATAGAAGTCACTTCCACACGGTTACATTGAAACTGGTGCATATGTTGTAATGTTCTCTGTTGACAGTCAGAGTTTGGTTCGTCTTTTTATTTGTTCCATCACTTGTGCTGGAATCCTTTAAGTTCAAAGTGGAGCTAGAAAGCACCAATTCTGCTTTCATTCAAAATTTAAGAGTTAGGACTCACATACTAGTTATGGTTTACATTTCCTGGAAACACCGAATAATTACGAGTGATTGGATGCCAATTCCCATATTGAGGAAGTTTAGAGGACAACCTTTTCCAACTTTTTTTTCACATACGTTTCATGTTATTCAAATGAAAATATGGTTTGAGGGATAAGATGCTACACGACATAAAACATCGACATGGAAGGAAAGAATTGGAAATAAACGATTACAAAAGTTTCTAGAACTGAACGAGCTGTAATTTATTTATGTTTGTTGTACGCTCATTTGTATTTTTTTGGAACAATTAACACATAGTTAGTGATCTCGATGTGCTAAATGGTTGTCATTTTCTCGAAGTCTAAATTCTTGGAAGACACTGGGAAACAAATAATCCTTGGAAGACATAAATTTTGAGTGTTTTACCGCATGCAGATTGAACAAATGAAACTTGTAAGGCGTAAAAAAAGGTTGGCCACATGAATTAGGACTGTAGGAGTAACAAACATTTCTGATTCTCTTACTTAAATAAATCTCTTCACTTTACTCCATACTACTACTTCCCTTTCCTCTGCACAATCCCATCATCATGACTGAGAAAGACATCAACAAGAGTATATCAGAATCATCATCTTTTTGGCAAGCTGAAAAAATCGCTGGAAACGATGATCTCTTAACAGAGATTCTTTTACGACTACCAGGAACTTCTCTTCTACGTTTCAGAAGCGTTTCTCCTCACTGGCGTGGCATAATCTCTAACCAAGAATTCCGGAAACTCCATTCATGTCGTAGCGTCGCCGTTACGGACAGTCTCTTCTTGTTCCGTAAATCCGACAAAAGGTATAACTTAGACCACATTTTTAATTTATCCGAAGACGTGACTAAAAAAGATGTCCCAACTAATATGTGCACTTTTATAGAAAGTTTTACATCAGTTGAACCTATGAACTATTGCAACGGGTTAATATGTCTTAAGCTTCACCTTGATAATGGTGAGGTGTTTTATTGTGTTTATAATCCTTGTACTAACAGATATACTTATATTCCACAACCTAATATTGATGATGATGAAGAAATTGTTTCGATGAATTTAGCTTTTGATCCTTCAAGTTCGAGTAATTACAAGATTGTTTGCATACTAAGAACAAGATTACGGTCATTTAGGTTTTTGACATTTTCCACTGAGACTATTAGTAGTAGTAGTTGGAAGGAATCGGGTCTACCGGTCTGGAGAGGAGGCATTTATTTTGGGAAAGGGGTGTATTTGAATGGTGCTATACATTTGGTGAGTAAACTTTCACCTTTTTTGTGCTTTGATGTGGATAATGAGAATCTTAAAGAGATGCCTAGTACGTCAATTCCTGAGGGACTTAATGAAAGGAAAATTAAGTATTTTGGGGAGTCTGCTGGGCAGTTGCATCTCATCGAGGAAAGTATGTATCGACCTACATTGCTGAATGTGTTTGAATTGGAGAAAGATTATTCAAAGTGGTTAGTGAAGTACGTGGTGGATGTTGATAATCTGACTCGTTTGTTTCCTTTAATGCTGATTAATGAGCCGGAGACTCTTGATGTTATTGGTTACCAATTTGATGTACTGTGTTTTGTTGATGGTGAGAAAGATGGAAAGACAATGCTTGTGTTGTCGATACCTGAAAAGATGATCTCTTATAATATCAAGAATAGGGATGTCAAGGAGCTTTTGAGGGTGCAGCTAGAAGAACTCCATCTCAGCATTGAAGGTCATTTGGTGTACAACTATAAATGGTATCATGCCTACAAGCATGTTGAAACACTTGCTCTTTTTTAGTTGCTATATTTAATTAGTTTTTAAACTTAGTTAGACTTTAGTAGGATCAGAATTTGTTGAAATTAGCTAGCTTGCTATTTGTTGGCAATACTTATGTGAAATGTTTCTGTCCATATGATTTCTTTGAGCAATTTTCATTGTCGAAATATGTGACATATGCTATGTTTTTTACCTCCAAGAAAAGTTAAGAACCTTATTCATGTAAGAAGAAAAAGCCACCATGCTACAGCAGTAGAGCCATTTTAATTAAGTGCTAGAGTATTTTTTACAAAGTAAAACTAGAGATTGATCGGAGCATCAATAGTCTCAGATGCAACTCAAAAAGTTCCTTGAAGTACTAAGTCTTGCACTCTGGATTATTCTAGTTGTTAGGACTTAGGAGTATGTTGTGCCATAATTGATCTAGGCCATTTGCATAGCCTTTGCACCTAAAGAGAGCTCACGGCAGGACTATTGAAAATGTAAACCTCATCGTAACCATTTCTGCAGGAGAAAATTCAGACACATTAAACTAATTCCTGGAAATTAAGGTGATTGCTAACTAGAACTATCAAGTGCATAACAGTTTACCCAGGCTTTCCACTATAAGTGGGACTGTAATTGTAGATGAGGTTGTCAAGTATTCCTCAAGCCTCTGGTTTATTGGAAGATTTTCTTGCTTCACTGCATTATTGTACAAAGAAGAGAAAACTTTCAGCCACAGGTACAACACCTAGGTCTAGTTTCCCGTCTCAGCTGGAAGAATTTACGAGATGGTACGAAGATCATGAAATCATTATGTGTACATGTAAACCTCATTCAGGAGGCCATCAATGGTTTGTCTTGTGCTTTCGTTCATTTTCTGTTTTAGCATAGCGTAGAATGAAGCATGATCAATGACTACCACAGTTTTGTAACGTCATGACTACTCTTAGACCAAATTCTCCTTCCTTGGGTACAAAAGACTGTTAGAAAAGGAGGTTTACCTGAGAAAATAGTTGGCACCAAGTTCAGTCACTTGAACTGCATCCTTAGTGTGTGGAATTGATGATGATCCCCATTCAAAAGCATTTTTCTGCAGTAATGAGAACAATAAACCAGAAAAATGTTACTGTATAACTCTAATTCAAATAGTACATTCAAATTTAGTTCAGCCAGCTTCAAGGAAATATATGGAAGGTTTTAAAAAGAGGAGTTTACCCTGCTTATCTCCTCACTAAGGAGATCAATTGACAACTTTGTTTTAGATTAGGGAACCGTGACATAACAAAGAAAGAATGATACAACAAGTTGTTTCAATAGATCATTTTGGAGACACACTAACTCTTATATCACAACCCTCTTTAGGAGTCTGTTTAGGATACCTAATAAATACTAGTAAAATAGGAGTATATTACATCTCTAGTAATTTAGAGCTACAGCCAATTTAGATGTGATACAGAAATAACAGCGATAAGTTGTGAAGACTCAGAATGTAAGCAACAACTTCATGTTACATTATAATTTGCTATCGTGGATGTAATAGGATGACGAGCAATCGTAATTATCCATATTTCAGTAGATATCTGGTGCAGATGGTACCTCAGGGTGCCACTGTAAAGCAGTTATGGGATAGTTCTCTGCTTGAAGAGTAGATACATAGACCTGATTCATCGATTAAGAAATTAGATCGCTCATTGTGTTGAAAATTAGAATATTACTGAATCTTTACTTTCAATACCAATTGGCAACAATAATATGTTTACGAAAAGGGGAGGCGAATAGACTATGTACATTGTTGCGCTTATCTGTGCTAGTAGTCACCATAATGAAAAAGTTGGATAGTTCATCATTTGCTTGAAATTTTTCTGGTGAAAACCATACTGTTGCATGAGGTAAGCAAATAAAATCAGTACATGTCACATTGAAACATTTTAGTACTCCTATTATCAACATATATTCCTTTGTATCACCAAGTTGCTATAAAGTTTTCAGTGCTATGGAAGTGGAAGCACAGTTTTATGTCCTAAGAATCTGCTAGAGATACTATGTATATTGTTGTGGAATAAGTCTACATTCATGTTACTGACACTCCCCCTCAAGCTGGAGCAAAAATGTTTATCATGCTGAGCTTGTAAATAATCAACTTGAGCTCCATTCAACGCCTTTGTGAACAAATCAGCTAATTGATCTCTTGTATTCACGTAGCCAGTAGAAATCACGTTCTTTTCAATCTTCTCACGAATGAAATTGCAGTCCACTCCAATATGTTTGGTTTTTTCATGGTAAACATAATTTGAGGCGATATGAAGCGCAACTTAATTGTCACAACAAAGCTTTGCTGGGTAGTATGATGCTTCAGACCAAATTCAGCTAAGAGATGTCAGATCCCACATAATCTCGCACGTGGGCTACGCCGTAGCTCTATACTCAAATTCTGCATTGCAACATTTTGTTTCTTGCTTCTCTGTGATACCAAGTTTCCACCAACAAAAACACAGTAACAAGTAATGGACTTTCTATCAATATTAGATCACGAAATATATAATTTTTTCTCATTATATAATCACGAAAGAAATTTCATCAGATGTTGCTGTTGCTGATAGAAGACTTCCTTGCAAGTACCAAATATGAACTACCAAAGTGGAGTATGTTTTAAGAGAGGCAACAAACATGATAAGATACGGTTGAGAACATGCAGAATACAAGTCAAGTTCATGCGATTGAAGCTGATGCATATGTTGTAATGTTCCTTTCCAAAAGTCGAGTTTGGTTCATCTTTTCACTTGTTCCTCACTAGTTGTAACTATTTCACCTATGTCTGCTACCACAGTTGCTAGAACCCCTGTAAATTTCAAAGTGGCTAAATTCTGCTTTTATTCATATATCAAAATTTGCTAGGGATGTTAGGACTTTGGACATGCGCACTAGTAATATTTGGTTTACATTTACTGGAAACAGTGAATAATTGGATGACAATTCCCTTGTTGAATAAGTTCAGAACGCAACCTTTTCCGACTTTTTTTAACATACTTATCATTATTAGCGCATTTGTTAAATGTTATTCAAAGGAAAATATGGTTTGACGGCTAACATTATGTATTACATAGACTCAGGGTATGCCTATTGGAGATTAATATGGAATACTAGACATACAAAATAAACATTCAAATAAAAAAAAATTACAGCTCCCAAATCCAAAAAGAAGAACCAATTCGGAATTTCTAGAACTGCACCATCAGTAAGTTATTTACTTTTTGCTTTATTTCAATTTTTACTTTAACTAGAAAATGCATAGTTAGAACTTAGAAGTTTTTCAATGTAAAAATCTATATGGCTGACGAGGTTTATAAATTGTCACCGTATGCTCATTTTTTATATTTTTTTTGGGTAATTAACACGTTGAATGGTTCATATTCTCGTAGTCTAAATTCTTGGAAGACACGTGAAAGAAAAAAATAAATCCTTGGAAGACAAATTTGATCGCACACAGAGTGAACCGAAATGCAATTTCTAAACCATAAAAAAAGTTGACCACATAAACATAACAAAGTCAATCAAAATGAAAGTTTTAGCTTATGTGACATCATTTTTTTATTAGCAATAGTTTATTCTAAAAAATTAATAATATTTTAAATTTGGTAAGTGTTTAATTTTAAAATTAATATTTTACTCTTACACCACACAGATATATTTTGTTTTAGATCGTAAATTTTAAAATTCTTCTTTATTTCTTAAAGTGAAAGTACAAATATTCTACTCTGTCCTAAATTGATATACATGGAGATTTTTTAATTATATGGTTCTAAATAAAAGATGTGTGGAATGTACTAAAATATTTTTTAAATTTTTGATTTTAAACATGGCATGTATGATGTTTGAGATTGTCAATTTACTAAATATAAAAAGATACACTCATTTTGGAACAAATCTAAAAGGAAAACACTCAATTTGGGGCGGGGGGCCTTAAATCCTCCACTTTACACCTACTACTTCCCTTTGTTCTGCCCGTTCACACCATCCGCACATATGCTAAGTTTCTTAATTTGTTTGCGTGTTTAATTCTTTATATTTTGTTACCTTTACTTAAAATGTTGAATCCGCCGCGAAAGAGCATGAAATCAAAATCATCCTTCTGGCCGGCGGAAAAGATCGCCGGCAACGATGATCTCCTAACGGAGATTCTCTTAAGATTACCAGCAACTTCTCTTCTCCGTTTCAGAAGCGTTTGTACTCACTGGCGTTTTTTAATCTCCAGCCCCGATTTCCGGCAACTCCATTCCTGCCGTAGAACCGCCGTTACTGATGGCCTTTTCTTGTTCCGTAAATCAGACAAAAGGTATCACTTAGACCACCTTCTTAATTTCTCCGAAAACATGACTAACAAAGATGTCCCTACTAATATACGCACTTTTATAGACAGTTTTCCATCAGTTGAACCCATGCACTATTGCAACGGTTTATTATGTCTTAAGCTACACCTTGATAATGGTGAGGTGTTTTATTGTGTTTACAATCCTTGTACTAACAGATATACTAATATTCCACAACCTGATATTGATGATGATGAAGAAATTTTTTCGATGAATTTAGCTTTTGATCCGTCAAGTTCTAGTAGTTACAAGGTTGTTTGCCTTGTAGGAAAAAGGTTAAGGATATTTAGGTTTTTCACATTTTGTAGTAGTACTTGGAAAAAGTCGAGCCAACAGGTTATGGTCGGAGTAGACTATTATTATAGGAAAGGGGTGTACTTGAAAGGTGCTATACATTTGGTGAGTAAACTTTCACCTTTTTTGTGCTTCGATGTGGATAATGAGAGTATTAAAGATATGCCTAGTACGTCGATTCCTGAGGGACT
Source organism: Petunia axillaris subsp. axillaris (assembly GCA_029990575.1). NCBI lineage: Eukaryota > Viridiplantae > Streptophyta > Magnoliopsida > Solanales > Solanaceae > Petunia > Petunia axillaris. The sequence goes on along the minus strand of JARKNS010000002.1, from coordinate 12,852,750 downwards.
TAACGAAAGGAAAATTAAGTATTTCGGGGAGTCTGCTGGGCAGTTGTATCTTATTGAGGAAAGTGTGTATCGGCCTACTTTGCTCAATGTGTTTGAATTGGAGAAAGATTATTCAAAGTGGTTCGTGAAGTACATGGTGGATGTTGATAATCTGACTCGGTTATTTCCTTCTATGGTGATTAATGAGCCGGAGACTCTTGATGTTATTGGTTACCAGTTTGATGTCCTTTGTTTTGTTGATGGTGAGAGAGATGGGAAGACGATGCTTGTAATGTCGTTACCTGATAAAATGATCTCTTATAATATCAAGAATAGGGATATCAAGGAGCTTTTGAAGGTGCAGCTAGAAGAACTCCATCTCAGCATAGAAGGTTATTTGGAGTACAACTATAAATGGTATCATGCCTACAAGCATGTTGAAACACTTGCTCTTGTTTAGTTGCTATGATTAATTAGCTTTAAGTCTTTAACCTTAGTTGGACTTTTTGTAGGATAAGTATTGGTAATATCTGCTAGCTTGCTATTTGTTGGGAAAATTTGACTTTGTGTGAAATTTTTATTGCCATATGACTGCTGAGAGTAACTTTTTATCCCAACATTATGATGATAGTTTCTCTGCACTTGACTAAGCTAGCTACAAGCACAAAGTAATACTAGCAATCTACTGCATCACTTCTGCGTAACAGCAGCTAACGTTTTACGATCAAAGTTGGTAATGCAAGATGGAAACCAGGCAAAATCTTGTTTGTGGTTGCTTAGCATGGGCAGGGGGAAGAGGCTGCTGCAGAATGCAGATAGACATATATAAATAGAACTTAAAATCAAAAACACCGTGGTACTAGATTGGAGCTATTATGATTAAGACTATGTAGGTTTTTTATCCAAATGAAACTGGAGCTTGCTCAAAATATCAATAGTCTCAGATGCTACTCGAAAAGTCCCTTTGAGTACTAAATCTTACACTCAGGATTATTCTACTTAGTAGGAGTATGCAGTGCCTAATTGATCTAGGCCTTTTGCATTTCGTTGCACCTAAAGAGAGCTCACAGCAGGACTATTGAAAATGTAAACCTCATCGTAACCCTTCCTGCAGGACAAAATAAAGATACATCAAAATAATTCCTGAAAATTAAGGTGATTGCTGACTGGAAATATCCAAGTGCAGAACAGCTTACCCAGGCTTTCCACTATAAGTGGGACTGTAATTGTAGATGAGGTTGTCAAGTATTCCTCGAGCCTCCGGTTTATTGGAAGATTTTCTTGCTTCACTGCATTATTATACAAAAGAAGAGAAAGCTTTCAGCCACAAGTACGATACCTAGGTCTAGTTCCCCATCTCACCTGGAAGAATTTACGAGATGGTACAAAAATGAAAAAAAAAAAACCTCATTCATGAGGCAGTCAATGGGAAGCCTTGTGCTCTTTTTCCATTCTCTTTAATAACGTAGCGTGGAATGTAGCACGATCAATGACTACCACAGTATATAGTGACATGACTACTTTTAGAGCACATTCTCTTTAACATGGGGTAGAACAACAACAACAAGATACCCAGTATGATCTCACAAGTGGGGTCTGGGGAGGGTGAGGTGTACGCACACCTTGAGTGAGGTAGGGAGGCTGTTTCTGAAGACCCTCGAAAGGCTATATTAGAAAAGGTGTACCTGACAAAATAGTTGGCAACAAGCTGAGCCACTTGAACTGCATCCTCAGAATGTGGAATTGTTGATGATCCCCATTCAAATGCACTTTTCTGCAGCAAGGTAATATTACTGTACAACTCCAATTCAACTTGTGCATTCAAATTAAGTTCAGCCTCCTTCAAGGAAATATATGAAAGGTTTTAAAGAAAGGGTATACCCTGCTTAACTCCTTACTAAGTAGATCAATTGACGACTTTGATTTAGATAAGGAAACTGCGATATATAGAGAAACTATTATAATACAACAAGTTCTTGCAATAGATCATTTTAGAGGCCCACTAACTCGTATTTCACAGCCCTCTTTAGGAGTCTGTTTAGGATACCCCATCAATGAAGGAGTATATCACATCTCTAGGAACTTAGAGCAGCAGCCAATTTAGATGTGATGCAGAAGTAATGGTGGTTAGTTTCGAAGACTCAGAATGTAAGCAACAACTTAATTACATTACAATATGCTATAATGGATGTAAAAGGACAACACATGATCATGATTATCCATATTTCAGTAGAAATCTGGTGCAGATGGTACCTCAGGGTGCCACTGTAAAGCAGTTATGGGATAGTTCTCTGCTTGAAGAGTAGATACATAGACCTGATTCAATGATTAAGAAATTAGTTTACTCACTGTGTTGAAATTCAGAATACTGCTGAATCTTTACTTGCCGTATCAATTGCCAACAATCATGTGTTCACGAAAAGGGGAGAAAGGAGGCAACAGAATAGATACCTTGTTGCGTGTATCTGTGCTAGTGGTCAACATAATGAAAAAGCTAGATAGTTCATCATTTGCTTGAAATCTTTCTGGTGATAAACCATACTGATGCATGAGATTGATAAACAAATGGAATTAGTCACATTGAAACATTTTAAATGTCAACTCCTCCTTTGTATCACCAAGAAGCTATCAAATTATCAGTGCTGTAGAAGTGCAAGCACAGTTTCTGGTACTCACCTTATGACTATGTAGCACAAGGCATTCCTTACTCAACTTCTTCAGCAATGCAGGTGGGAATCTGCATGAAACATGTCAACAAAACAAACAATAGTCCTCTAATATAATAAAAAATGCTCCTCGCCATAATGTTGTAAAAAAATATGTTAAAGAGCATTATTTCAGTTGCCTCCTAATCACTTAGGGGTCGTTCGGTTGACAGCATTATATATTAATACCTGTATAAAACTCAGCGTTAATTTAGCGCAGCGTTCGGTTGGTTTTTGTAAAATTTTAATACCCGCATAAAATTAGTGCAACGTTTGGTTGCATTTTTGTGTATTCCGCATTATTAATACCCGCATTATTAATGCGGGAATCTATGTATTATTTTATGCGGGGTAGAAGGTGGTATTAATAATGTGGGTATTAATAATGCAGGTATTAAAATTTAAAATGACAAAATTAACCCTCATAATAATAAGGATATTTTAAAATTTTATTTAAGGAGAAAATAAATATTTTAAATTATAATATTTTTTGTTAATTTGTAATATATCAGTGATTCAACAAATAATCCCTACGCTATAATATATGCGTGGCTAATACCCACATTATTAAACCCCACATAACTAATACCCGCATTACCAATACCCACATTATTAATACACACATTATTAATACCCACATTACTAATACCCGCATTAATAGTTAATACCCGCGTAAAACCCAAGCCAAACCGAACGACCCCTTAATTAATATCCTACGGTACAAACAACTGCAGTATTGACCTATATGAGTTTTGGGTGCATGCTAATTATTGACTCAAGTGGTTCGTCCTCTTTCTTTTTTGCTTTTTATTTACTCATTTAGAGTTTTCGCTCATTGATCATTACAAGGATTCATTAAGGTTTGGAATACCTTCCGAATACTGTATCTTCAACATTTAAGGTTTCCACGAAATGGAGATTAGATGCCTGATTTGATGCACTGAATCTCTCAAGAATGTTTTTGTCCTGTAAATAAAAAGATGTGACCATTAGCTACTTATTCAGTAACTGAATTTAAAAGTCTATGTGAGGAATAATGCGATACAGCATTTTCATAGAAAAAGTCCAACATCTCTAGTAAAAGCAGCTGGAGACGTTTAATGTTCCAAGTACTTATAAATGAGGGCCGATTTAGCTTACATTTACCAGTTCAACTTCAGCCAGCAGTACACAATGTTATACGGACCCCATAATTTAATAAGAACCCATTAAGTTTATATCTTGAATCCATTTGTATACACAAATTGCATTGTACACAGTGTTAAGGAACAATAAGTATTTGTCAGTATTCCTGAATTACCTTGGAGACGATTATTGTCAAAAGCTCAAATCCCAGGTTGATGGCAAGGAGAGGGAAGTGTTCTCCAGCATCATTCTTCTCTATAACTTTCTGCAAGTATCAGAAGGAATTGCTAAAAAATCAGAACATATAAGTTAAATTGCTTTAATTTTAAGTCGGTTTCAAAGCTTCTTTGAAAATTTTCTCTAATTGACATGCAAAATTTATTTATACGAAGTGACAGTTTATCTACTTCAGGATAGGTCCTCATGTGGTAAACGTATTTACCTTGAAAATTGCTTTGACAGTCTCAAAATATTGTCCCTTCTTGGCCCACCCTCCTGGGACTATCACTCCATTCACTAGATTAAGTTTCTGCAAATAAAACATCGAGTTAGCAATTATCCCAACTTATAGGAAGATGAACGACCTTTAAAAAACTAGACACCAAGTTTCTCCTTTTTCAGTCCAACTAATATGTTCGATTAATTAAGAGCGCCATAACACATAAGTCAACCTATGTATAATAGGAGTAGTACTATAGTAAACAACCTACGCAGACAACACTTTTGTATGCTTAAAAAAATCAAATTGCACGTTCTGAAATGGTAATGCGAAGTAGATGACATTTTTAGAAACATTAAATCAAGACAATGACATAAGGGCTTTAACATATACGACGTACTCAGCATGCAAAGTTAAAAAATAAGGTGACTTGAAACAAAAGAATATATACGACGTATATGCTTTAAAATACGAGAGTTAAAAAATATATGGGGCAAATTAAAGTGGCTGACTTGTTTGAGAACTTCAGGAGAATCGTCAAATAAAAGTGGAATGACTCTAGCACCAGCCGATTCAACAAACTTGACATATGAAGCGGCAATGTAGGAAACATCGGTCGAATTAACTACACGACCGGAAGCTCCGTCACCGGGATGGCTGATAATCCCGATGACTGGCTGGTAATTAAGGGATTGGTCGGGCACACGGCAGCCCGTGACTGGGACAGACAGCCGCGATGACTCAATGGCGGTAACCATTACCGCCAAGGAGAGACATATGGTGGTGAGAAGAGAAATGAGAAAGTAGTTCGACATTGTTGCGAAGATGATGAGATTGTAGAGTGAATTGAGTTGATTTATCTAGGAGTGTAACTTTTACGTGTAAAACATCACGTTAGCAAGTTCTTTAAAAGTTTTACATAAAATTGTGTAATAACAAAAGTGGATCGGTCATATATATTGCGTAATACTTTCCTCCGTTAAGATTTTACTCTATATGACATAGTTTGGTTGTTTACAAAAAGAAATTATTGAGACGCTTATTTACTATTCGATTCATTTATCTTTAAATGTCGTTTAAGGAGAGCACGTTTATTAAGAAAAATATTAAATACACATATAATTTACGAAATTTCCTTCCTTATTTCTTGGCTTTTGAATGCTACTGTACTATTTGAAAGTGCATATTAGTAATCACATTTGGCATCTTTAATAGCAAGAATAAGATTGGAATGAAACATTATTAGTTTTGTCTTGATTTATTAGTGGAATATATATTTTGGATATTTTTTAGGTTAAAACAACACTTAAAATAAAACGGATGCTATATCATAATATTTGTCTGATTACTAAAACTAAATAATGGATAAAATGAGAACTAGTCATAATATTTGGTAATATTATCACGGAGAACTAATAATGAGAACTCGTCACATGCATGCAATAATTATTGACACGGCAGTAGGTCCATGCCAAGGAAGCTGCAGTATCCCCGTTTTTCTTCGTCACATTGCAAAATGCGGATGCCTAAAATACTAAAGCTGCACGCAAATAAGAACTACCCAACTCATGAAATTAAGTCTTGGTGTTATCATTATGTATGGGCCAAAATTTGGTCGGGCGCTCGATGACACGTGTCCATTGATGTAATTGATGTGGTAAACATATAGTGAAAATCGAAGATAGCCTAGCGAAGACTTGCTTAAAATTTGGTCAGTATTACTTGAGGCGTCATTTAATAAAGTTAGGATTCAGACACTTAGTAGCCGTTTGGCCATAAATACCAAAAAATTTTTGGAAAAGAGTTTTTGAAGTTGAGTTGAAAAATTATATTTGAAAGTTGAAGTTGTGTTTGGACATAAATTTTACTTGAAAAAAAGTTGAATGTTTGTGAGTGAATAAAGTTGTTTTTTGAAAAAACTTGAAAAAGTGGTCAAAACCATTTTTTGGTTTTTCAAAAACTGTTTTTGAAAAAATCTCCCAAAAATAACAGTTTTTCATGGACAAACAAATTTTCCAAAAAATTTTTGAAAAAAAGGAAAAAGCAACTCATGGACAAACGGGTCCTTAATCTTCGGAAACAAGGAATTCTACCACCCGAAGAAGATAAACGTTATCCCCAACTAACTTCGCCATTTTCGGGGAGGATGTTAGATGTGGATAGTGACATTATCTACTCGTTGGAAAGGCGTGGAGAGAGTGGAGATTGGAAAAGTTGAGGACTCTACACCTATAAATAACTCCTCACCCGCACATTGTACTTTTTACATTCTGATATATACTTACAACTGCACATTAGTTTTGTACTGAAATTTATCACTGTTGCTATTTTGCTGTATTTTGCTTTGGAGAAGACGTCAATCAATAAGATTTACGTACAACTTTATTTCGTTTGCCCGATTCTTGTCATTGCTCTTATTTCGTGGACCATGCGGTCAGTTTAATCATTGTCCTTATTCGCTTAATAACTAGCATCATTGATTGAGTAGCCTGCCAGTTGATTGGGCAGCCTAGTTAATTATAGTTTACTTCAAGTTCAATCCCGTAAATTGCATAATTGGCTATATCTGTTAGACGTATATAATCCTAACCACCGAATCTTGATATAAAATAATTGTTTGTGGCTCAGCTAAATATAAAATTTAATTGTAATACTTTAATCGAACTTTAGAATACACGCATTAAAATACTTAATACTGAAATAAGTTTCACTTTTTTTTTTCTCGTAGCATCTTTTTCAAAACTATCACCATCGCTTCCTAGTTGCTACACTGATAATATTAATATTAGTAAAAATGATATTAAAGTAAGGGGTAGTAATTGACAAGTTAGTTTTAGAAGGAAAATAGTTGTGTTATAAGTAAAACTGGCTATTCGTGCACTTCCTCATCTAAGAAGTGTTTCTTGTGCACTCTTATTTGTTTCAAGTAAAATTGTAGCTGCAGAACCTATTTTTCACTTATCATTTAGTTGTAGCCACTTTATTTATAAGAATAGTTCACTCACTTTCAAACCATATTCAACTTCAAACAATCGTGTGAAGTTTATCCAATTTAGGTTCATTTGTCTGAAAATTAACCAAATTCAGTTTTAAAATGTGAAGTAAAGCTGAACTACAAACTAAATTCAAACCTTTAATTTGACGTTGAGCAAAATTTTTTAAAAAAAGTCAGATTTCAATATCAGACAAAAAGGGCTGAAGTTGGTGTGGCCTATGGTATGAAGATAGACAATTTGGTCTGAAATGACCGGTCTTTGCAAATATGAGCTCAAAAGTGACTATAACTGTAAAGACACTGCTAAAAAGGCTAGGCCCAATTGAATATCAGAGCAGCGATCCGCACAAAAGACGGGACCCTTGACACGTCAGATAATCAACTCTATTTTATCCACTTGTTTCACCTAAATCCAAATCGGACGATCTCAAATAATTCTTTCCTATATCCTTTTGCATGAATCTTTTGTTTCCGACAAGTGAGTTGTTTAAATGGTACATACCCTCCACTTATTTTCAATAGATCATGAGTTTAATTCATTGTAGGAGTAAAAAATAAAAAGACCACTATTTATTTTCGATAAGTAAGCTGCCTATTTGTTCCGAGAGAAAAAAATAGATGGGGTTAAAAAAAAAATATTGTTTCGAAAAATAACACCTTTAAGTTAAAAACACCCCCATTTAATTCATTAAACTGCTCCTAAACATTTCAACCAAAAAATCCCCAATCATCCTTATCCAAAACATTCATCCTCATCGGAATCATGACAGCAGGCAATGGCAATAGTGGCGGCACAGTCGCCGGAATCAATAAAAAATGACAGGGTATTGGCAGCAACAATCAACTTTCCTCAACTATCGGAATTATCGACTCATCCCGTCCAGATAATACTTATTGACAAGTTACTTAAAAAGGGTGGAGTAGGTTTATTTCAACTTGATAATTCACCTCATCAACTATATAAGTTTAAAATTGATCAAAAAATGAGGTGGATTTCTGTTAGTTCGTGAGGGTAGAAAGGACCCATCTCACTAACGATAAAGGTATATTTGAGACCTTTCACAAACCGACGGCAAATTTGATCAATTTTTAATAGTTGAGGGACATATTTGATCCTTTTCCAATTTTTTTAATTCAGTTCTTGCATCTGTGCACTACCATTCATTAATGCATATACGAGCGTTATTGAGTTTGTGATATTTGAAATGCACCTTTTGAGTTAAAGTAATTTTTGGTTGTTTTCTTTACTATAGTGAGAAAAAAATGTATGATTGAATATGATAGTAGAGACCATCTAGTAAAAATGAAAGAGGGAGAGTTTATATGACTCAATGGGAGAGCGCAAAATCCCACCGATGTGATAATGAAGGAAAAGTAATGTATGATTAAAAGGGAGAGTGATGATCGACATAAAGGCATTGATGGGGTTTTGCTTTGCCTTTCCCACTTTGACCAGCTGGCTTTTCCATCTTATGATTTTTTCAGGTGTGGCATTTCTGCTCCTTGCCAATTGCCATAAAGTAAAGAGGCGTCCATAATAATTGTGGAATTATCTAACACCACTTTATATCAGGAGTAACAGATGAAAATCTTCTGTGGTCTACTCTACAAAACAAACACAATTAAGCATTAATCCCAACAAGTTTAGTCTTAGTCGACAATATGAAACTCCACAATTCATGGTGTTGCATTTAAACGCATTTTTAATGGGCATTTTGTAAACAAAATAAAGGGTGAGCCAAAAGTGTTTCGTAAATGTTTTTATCTTTGGACTCACAATGTCATTTTTCAACTAGTTATAACTTGCTTTTGTGGAGTAAAGCAATCCTTGCCATTCACTTTTCTGTCAATATAATGGTGTAATCCAAGGATGGCTGTATGATTTATTTAATGTTAGCAGAAACTGTGTTACATTGTCTTTGGCATCTTGTGAATCAGCATAATTTTTTGGGGTTCTGTTTCTCATCATTTGGTGTGTAGTGGTTATGTAAGTGAATCAAGATTTTTGAAAACAAAGCAAATACCTTTGCCTTGTTGGTGGCAAGCATATCATCTGCAATGAGAAGCTACTTCCCTTTTTGCTACTAAAATGTATAGACTGGTCCCTAATAATTAACAGTGGCCCACAACCCCTTAGCCTAACATCAAAACAGAGCCCAATGGCCCCTATCTATTCTTACAGCTAACTAAGAGTGTTCATAAATCATACTCCTAGTGGACTAACCATTTGGCAATCACGTGCCCATTTGGAGCTTCTTTTAATAAGTATATTAAACTTACCTTCACCTAAGTATAACATGAAATGAAACGATAAAGTACTAGGAACAAGTGCTAGTGAAAAAGCTGTATAGTATAACTTACTATGTGTGCTCATACTATACACTCTCTTGATTCAGTTTATGTTACAACATTTCCTTATTAGTTCGTTTTAAAAAGAGTGACAACTTTTAAAATTTAAAAACAACTTCAATTCAAAATTATTATTTTATCCTTAATGAAATGATTTACAATCACACAAATATATAACTTATTTTAGACAAGTCTAAAATAAGTTATATATTTGTGTGATTGTAAATCGCCTTAAATTTGTGTCTAATCAAATTATGACATTTAAGGATCGTTTGGTTGGCGAGACTAAAAACCAATGATATCCCACAAATTTGGGATTATATTTATCACGAAATTTTAATCTCGGGATTAATAATCTCACCCTCTTGTGGGATAAGATAGTACCACATTTTTTGTATAAAATCTATACCGAATTAGTTAGTACCACTAACCATACGATAAACGTTATCCTAAATTTAATATCGGAGTTATTATCCCTATCCCACCAACAAAGCACAACCTCTTAAGGTGAAACGGAGGGAATAACTTGTTTAGTTTATAATAATACTGTTAAACCTTTTTGTAATGACGTTGTTTGATACTATTATAATTGTTATAGCCACAACGTAACATAACATAATATGAAAATTCGATTAAATAAAAAACTTGGACGGATGTGTAACCGTATTCGAACACTATTAAAAAATCCCAATTACGTTGAGCATACAATTTGTGTCTTTCTTCCATATGCCTTTGTGTTGGCTCGGTGTTTGTTTATTTATAGGGACTGTGACAAAAGTAAGCAAAATGGGCCAACTTGTTTGCTTTTTGTTGACTAGGGGGTGTATGATATGTACTTTTGCATAAGGGCATCACGTGAAAGTGGCAGTAATCGACTCCTCTCGCGTGCTGCCCCCAACGTTGCTAGGGCCGCTTCAGTTGTTGATTGCTTAATTGTTGGAATTTTTTCAAATTCATGGCTATTTGCTAAAACCTTCTAGCACGTGCACCGAACTCTGTCACGTGTGAGATTTTATTTGTTTGATTTTTTTTTAAACAATAAATTTATGTGAGTTGGTTAGAGGGAAATGTTGGAGTCGTTGGCACGTGACACGGTTGCGTCACTCGAAATCAGCAGGTCACACTTCTTGCAAGTGGCATGGCCCCCTAATCCACTTACTCATGTTTTTGCTGTTTCCTTTCTAATTATTTAAGTTTAAATTAGTCATTAATCACAAAAGATGACATTTAAATTTCTTTATAAATTAAAATAATTGGAAGCTAGTTTATTATTATTCATTCACTCTGCTTAAACTCGTTTATTAATGAAGCGAAATTAAGTGAAACTGCCTTGAATTACCCTAAATCTTTCAGTTATATATGTACTTATTTCTTTTGGATGGCAAATTTAGATATAGTATCTACTTACTGGTTATAGTACTTCTTTGTCTTTCAGCTTGAGAAATATTAGAGGCATTTCACCTATGATTGTAAAGGTACGTTGCTAGCATATTATGGCCGTATTTGTTCACTTCAAGGGATTATTATAGAAATGACTGGCTAGACCTAATTACTTTCGGCTCACTCTTACTATTTTTAGTCAATATGTATTTAGTTACATGTACATGACACATGACATACAATCGATTATTATGTGTATACAATCAGTCTCCTCGCTTATATACAACATGTACACATAATTTTATAATACATACAATTAATTTTTTAATTATACACAATGCATACGCGCTCAGTTTATATTGTATCCACACTCAATTTTTGTTATTATATATTGTTATATAGGTATAATATATTATGTATATATCTTTAAGATAATATGTTGTGTATATATATATATAATAACACCATATTTAAAAAAAAAAAAAAAAAAAAAAAAAAAAAAACTAAAAGATAAGGCAGTGGCGGAGGGAATATAGATGGCATCGAGGCTGAAGAGTGAAGAAAGAGGGAGAGGTGGTGGCAGAGGAAGAGTTGGGTAGCGACGATGGAGCAAAAGTGAGGAAGAGGAAAGGGGGCAGCAGCGAAGGGAAGAGATAGGAAGGGGGGGTCGGGCGGAGGGAAAAGAAAGGAAGAGAGAGGCAGTGGCGATGAGAAAAGAGAGGAAAAGGACAAGGAAGATGAAAGTTATAAACTCTAGAGAGCATTTGAAGGGAATGACTATATAAAATTAGGTAGAAATCCCAAATGATTGCTACATTGAGTTCATATTAAATCATTTATCAATTGGCGGCGTTTGGTCCCTTCAAGTTCATTGCCTTTTTCAATTCAACTCTCGTGGTATTGGCCATAACATCAAGATCTAAAACTCCAGTAAGATGGAAGGCGTACTTCCTTGTTGAATGGCGTTTAAGGATGCTGGGTTTAAAGACTAGGAGTGAAATTCCCTTTTTGCTAGTTTTCCTTTTTATAATGAATTATAGTTATTTTGATTTTTCGTCGTGTCACGTACATCCGTTTAGGAGACAAACAAATTCAGAATCATGCCGCATAAAGCTTTTTAATGGAGGAAGCGCTTCTAATTGAATTTTTCCGTTCTTACCGCTCGAACAAAAAAAATTCTCATTTAGGATATTAGAATATTATCCCTCACATTGTATGAGTTATAGTGAATTATATGGTGTAATGAATTTTCATGTATTTAAGATTTGTGTACTAAAAGTGCCTGTAAATTTTATACTATCAAATTAAATCTAATTATCTTTAGTCAGCCTACCTTACTTTTCGACATCTCAAATCTACTTTATATGCAGGGTCATTTATATATATTGAGGTGATAGTCTAAAAAATATACAAAACACACGAAAGGTATATAAATAGGGACCTGATACTGATAGCTTATAAAATTTGAGGGCATTTTTTGAAAAAATATTTTAAAAAAATTGTTTGTTTATACCATTTGTCCCTTTTTTAAATCAAAAACTTTAAACTATCAAAAATTGATTGAGACCACCAAACTTCAATTATTTTACGAGTGAAATGTATGTTCAAATATAACTTCAAGTTTAAAAAATTATTTTTCAACTCAACTTCAAAAACTCATTTTTCAATAATTTTTTGTCCAAATGGTAGCTTAAATTCCTATATTTGTTTTATTAATGGGGGTAATATTGTCAATCACTCATTAACGTCAGAACAACATGAAATTCTCTGATTAATTTTCCTTTTCCTCGTATTAAAGTGCAGTGCTTCTCATTTCTTCAACTACTTCCATAGTCATCACTGTTTCGATATTCGAGTCTTCAATTATTCCAACTTCTTTCATATACTCCCACTACTATCAATTTTCAATATCCCTTCTCGATTATTCCTTTTCCTTTCTTTATCAGTTCGTTTCATATTCGGGCTTCAGCATTTATTTCCCATTTGTTTGTTTCACTTGTAGCTCAAACCACTAATAATCTCACAGTTTCCCACTTTGACTGTGCATTGTTCATGCAGTTTGCATAGTGCTGCTACTGGAAATTGAACATGACTTCTGGATCAAGAATGCCAACATGGAAAGAGAGGGAGAACAACAAGAGGAGAGAACGTAGAAGAAGGGCCATTGCTGCTAAGATATTTGCTGGATTAAGGATGTACGGTAATTACCAACTTCCTAAGCATTGCGATAATAATGAAGTCCTTAAAGCCCTCTGTAATGAAGCTGGATGGACTGTTGAGCCCGATGGTACCACTTATCGCAAGGTACTTTGTTATACTATCAGTATAATTTAATTTGTCGCATATGTCAATATTACTTTCTAGAGTATTACTTTTGTTTATTATGAACAATTATATCAGATACTCTAGCTAACGGAGTAAAAAATGCATTTTCATATTAAGTAGGAGTTAATATATAGCTATTGTTAAATTTAAAGAAAGGAAGGTATAGTGATACTTGTAATTATATTAAATCTTGAGTTACTCTCAGGTGCACGTTAGGGGGGTTGCAGTTTTATGTAGCAGTAGTACAAGCTAGCTTTGGCTTAATGGATAAATTTAAGCTAATTAAAGTGCACAGTTTGCAGGCTGTACTGCGTACTGCAAAAGTTATTTGGACTGGCAGGCGTTTGTTGAGATTGCTGTTAATACTTGCGTCATATTAAGATTAGATTCTTCTTCTGCTTGCTTTAATCATCTGCTTACGCAATATACACAGAGGTCGTTGAACATTTTTTTTTTTTGTTTTTTATAACTGTCCAATTAATTTATGTGCACCTTAATTATTTCACTAATATTAATAGTTGAACAATAGGAGTACTTTAGTGTTGCTGTCTACTGACCTTTCTGGTCTATCTTTTGCTTTATTGACGCCTGAGTTGCAAATTTACAAAGATTCCCTAAGTTAGCCAGTTCCCACCTGGAAAAGTGCTTTGGGATCGAGAAGACAATTATACCCTTACAGTAATTTCACTCTAACTCCTTGGAATTCACAAATCACATGTCTGCCTCGAATAAGGGGTGGGCTCTTTAACAATGTAGGAGCATTGTACTGACTTTTATTTCCTTTTCTGCTTTTCTTGTCGTGCCAAACATCTTTTGATTTTTCTTTTGAGGTCATATCTTTGCTTAAATGTTGAAAAAGCCTTTTTTCAGCTGTGTTTTAGCTTTAGACATGGCTATCTCCCTCTCTTTCTTTTGCTGTTCTTGTGAAATATTCTTTACTGGACAGCTAGTAACATTATTTAGGGAGTGATGTAAGGTGTGTTCAGCATTGCTTTAAGGGGCTCTGCCTATAGCTTTGCTTAGGTGGCTTGTCCTATTACACGTGCCTTTCCTTGTAATCAGTGAAGAGATTTAATGCTAAATGGGAAGAAACTGGGAGACTAATTTGGACATCCTAAATATTCACCTCATATTGAACTCAATTTTGGGAGTATTACTTGTGCTTGCTTTATACAGTAGCTGTATATAAACACACACTTAATTTGGCCTTCCCTTGAAGTAATTAAAATGTTGCACTTTGACATCTTTCTGATAATTATTCATGAAAGTTTTAATGTGTGAGGAAGGTGGACTTAGGGATGTAACCCAAATAAAATGAGAAAAATACTTGGGGCAGTGTGATCCAAGAGGAACTTTTGTCAATTTGACTGCATGGTTGTATTTGCATCAGTGTTTGAACAATATAAAGCCAACTAACTAGCTTTAGGAGCATCCAGTTGGATTCTACTCTCATTTCTCAATGCACTGTGTGAGATGCTATCTTCTCTTCTTGCACCAATTAGTTGAGCGGATAAAGAGTAAAATTGAGGCTTTTTATGTTAAAATGAGTTTTAATGTAAAGAGATTGTCTTAGAACAAAAGGTAGCTCCATTAAACGTTAATATAAAGAACTTCAAAGCAGCAGAGATCTAGAAAATGATATGGCTCAGACAATCGGAATGGACAACTGATTTTTTTGTTATATTGAAAATTTTTGGATCAGTTTGTATGAACCTTGATTTGGATAGAGTTGCTTCTCGCGAACATAAGAGTTAGTGCTTCAAAGGAGAGATGTACTAATACCTCGGACCAAAAGAGTAGTGAGGTTAAAAGGCTAACCTAATTAGTGAGTACTACTTTGGGTACATAAGTTTTGTGGCTTTTCGTAGCTAATCGCTAGCTAGATATAGTAATAAAAATGGCTATTGCAAAACACTCATGGGTTCTCTTGATTTTTTTGAACTTTGGCAGGGCTGCAAACCGATGGAGAGATTGGATTTTATAGGGGGTTCCACATCATTAAGTCCATGTTCATCTTACCAGCCTAGCCCTTTCACTTCTAACAACCCAAGCCCTGCTTCCTCTTCCTTTCCTAGTCCAGCTTCTTCCTCATATGCTACAAACCTGAACATGGATGGTAAATCCCTCATACCCTGGCTTAAAAACCTTTCTTCTGGATCCTCATCAGCTTCATCCTCCAAGCTTCCTCATTTTCATATTCATACTGGCTCAATTAGTGCTCCAGTGACTCCTCCTTTTAGCTCGCCAACTGCCCGTACCCCTCGACTAAAAACTGATGCTGGCTGGGCTGCATTACGCTATCCTTTCCTTCCATCATCCACACCAGCAAGTCCTGTTCGTCAGAACTTCACTACTTCAGAATGGTTTGCTGGAATTAGTGGACCACCTTCTCCAACATATAGTCTTGTTTCCTCGAACCCGTTTGGATTCAAAATGGAAGCTTTATCCCGTGGTGGATCTCGTATGTGCACCCCTGGACAGAGTGGTACATGTTCACCTGCTATTGCTGCAGGCATGGATCATACTGCTGATGTTCCAATGGCTGAAGTGATGTCCGATGAGTTTGCCTTCGGAAGCAATGCAGGAGGGATGGTGAAGCCATGGGAAGGGGAAAGGATCCATGAGGATTGTGGTCCGGATGATCTTGAGCTTACTCTTGGGAGCTCAAAGACCAGGTTGTCAGCATAAATCCTATATATATGTGTGGGCATATTTGTTCTTTTTTTCCTTTTATAATGTAGCTAGTCTATTGTTGGCTTGTTTCTCATGTATATTCAATTCCTTTTGCAGATAAAATTCAAGTATGCAAGCACATTATCTCTTATTAATGTCGAGGTATGATGGGGTTAAAAGGGAAAAGGGTGAGGCTATCGTAGGAGTTGCTCTTATATATATTCAATTCGTGTTCCCCAAACATCACCCCAAATTCAGTTGTAATCCCATTCAAGTTAGAGTACAGTTCTTAAAGCTGACCAGGACTCTATAATAGTATATGATCCTTTTTTCTTTAATTCTTAATAGTGGTGGAGAATTTTCTTAACAGCCTTGAAGGAATTAAAGAATGGAAAGCAGAAGGCAATCACTGCTGACTAATAATATTCACACCCATTTCGATTTATGGTGATCTCCAGATTCTGAGGTTAATTATACCAAGAACCTATGGACTGACAGTAATTCTATCATATATTTGAAAAAAGTTAGTAGCAAAATATAAGTTGGAGAACAAATTCACATGATTTGAATAGTAGAATGAACTGATAAAAAAGGCCACTAAATGCTGCAATAAAGGTTCGTAGTGTCCATCAAATAAAAGTTTGACTCCACTCTTGTTCTGAATCTAAGTAACACTTACAAGGACCAAAACAAAAATCAATCTAGTTCAATAGAATCACCTCTGCGATTTGGTTGTTCAACCTTGGGCGCCATAATGATGAATGATTCCACCGTCTGAATTGTGGCACTCGACGCATTATTTAGTTCATCTAGAGTGTGGGTGACTACACATAGTATAAATCAGGTCAATTTAATTACACTTATTCATATAGTGAATAAAAAAATTATGTGTATTTTGCAAAGAAGCTAGATCAACCTCACTTCGTATGTCACCAAACATAACTTCAGGTGCAAATATTTAGTAATCACGACAATTCGGCCGCACTTGTTCATATAGTGAAATAGTTGTTAAGTTTTGCAGACAAATTAGGCCAAATTGTCCTTACTTCGGTCATCCACAAAAAACACTTAGAAAATATAAATTCATGACACCCCAGCCGCAGTTATTCGTGTAGTGAGCCAATATACTCTGTCCATTTTACAAATAAACGAGCTCAAATCGTCCTCAGTTTACGCATCCAAATAATTACACGTGAAAATATAAAATCGTGACAATCTGACCGCACTTATTCATATAATGAACCTGATAAGCTATATATGTTACAAATAATTTATGCCAAATCGTCATCACTTTGCCATATCAAATAGTGAAGATGAAGACGGTGAATTTGAATTTGAAGATGAAGAAGTCTCACTTCGTCTTAAAGCACTCATTTACAACAAGATAATTAACTATAACAATTTCTTGGATTTTCAATAAGTTAAAGAATAAAATAATAATTTGCAATTATTTTTGAAATTTGTGGTTATTTTTCTTTAAACTTTTAAAAAACCCATTTATATATGCTATGGTTCCTTACTTCGACAGGCTTCGATGGAACGCATATTGTAACTAGCATTTGTTGTTTGCGGCAAAATCGACAGTGAATGAAAGTCTATGTGTTTCTGCAGCTAGATAGCCGCATTTTAGCGCTTGAGCATAAGGTTAACAGTGTCGGCTACCTCCTACCAGTGTTTCCACCGGAGATTGCTGTGTTTTAGCTCCAAGTAGTGAGACCCTACGGGCTACTGTTCTATTAGAGTATGAGTCCGTTTCTGACTAGCAGTCTTTCCGAGCCAAAAAAGCCAGGGGCAGCCCTAAGGTAAGGCAAGTGAAGCCCTTGCCTTAGGCCCCCAATTTTTAAAGGCCTCCAAATTTATAATGGCTATATATATATACTACCCTATAAAATATATAATTATTCTTTGAATGAGTATAATTATATATATATTTTTTATTTTTTAGAATTGGTAAGTCTAAAAATTATTGTACTTTTATTAATTTTACTAATCGAGTCATTTCTTCTACAATTCAATTTCATCCTTTATGTTCTATTTTTTCAAAAAAAAAAACAATTTTCCTTATGAAAATATTTGAAAAAAGTTGATTAAACTTCCTATTTTATTTTTTATGAGAAATTTTTACTACCAGACAAATGTTATAACATGTTTAAGATCATAAGTTTCAAAAGCTTTGCACTGACACAAGTATTATGACATATGTTGAGAGAAACTTTAGAAGTCTTCATTTCATTCCTAAATTTTTGCCCAATTAAGTATGTCATATAAATTGAAAAGAATTGAGTATTATGTAAATCTATTCTTGTTTTTGGCGATGACTTTACAATTTTGACTTAGATTTTTTGAAAACTTTATTTCGTTGTCTTGTTTAATTTATCCATATATAAGTCAGAAAATTAGTTTTTTAATGTCTTGCCAGTATATGAATTTCGTGAAATAAATCTAAGGCCTCAAAAAATGATTTCACTTTTGGCCGCAAATTCAGTTGGGCGGCCCCTGAAAAAAGCTATCGGTCGAGTCGCCGAGAGGAATAAGTAATTGTTCATTATTGGTAGAAGGCGTTGGAGGTGACGGCAGTGGAGACAAGAAATTGTTATTGGAGAAAGGATTAGCGGCGAGATGTCGTTAGAAATCGGAGATAATGGTGGAGACTCAAGGAGAAATAATGTTTGAAATTAAATAATTTTTGAATATACTTAAATATGAAAAGGTGTTCAAAATTCAACATCATGGAAAAGGTGCTCAACATTCCAATACCGGGTACACATGTTCTAAATTCGCAAAAAAATTGAAAAGAAAGATCATCCAATCAAGTACACCAAAGGCTACTTTTAGCGGTGGTCTTTGGTTTGAAGCCACTTTTTTTATTTGTTTTACATTAGAGGTCACTTTTTGTATCTTCAATCCTTTTGGATTGAACTTCACCCAAGTTCAACCCATAAGGACTGAAGTTCAACTTCAGCCCACAAAGGTTGAAGTTTATGCATCTATGCCTAAAAGTTCAGTCCTTACAGATAGAAGTTGAAAATTCATAATTTAGGTATGAAGTTCAACCCACAAAGATTGAAATTTCAAAAAATAGTCTCTCATGTAAGACCAATAAAAACTGGCTTCAAACTAAATACGAGTAACAAAAATGGCCTGTAAGTGAAATTTTTACTATTTTTGATCGTCCTAGAAGGCCGGATGGTGATACCGGGGGCCCATCAGGCCCACCATGAAAATGAAATTTCTATCTTGAGAACCACAAGGCGTTATCTCTACCCACGTGGCGTTAACAGAATAAGGGGTGTGACCCTCTAACCCCCACCCCCCCGCCCCCCCGCCCAAAACATATCTTCCCACTTGTAGTGGCCTTTTTTTGTTTTTCTTTTTCTTTGATGAGCTCATACTACTATACTTCTCATCTTTATACCTATTTCAATACTCTCTTTTCAAACCCTAACCACTTTACCTTATCCTCAAATTCCACAAGCTCTAAATCCCTAATTTGCCAAAATTAGCCATTTTTGTGTATCACCGCCGTTGAAAGCCGTTCAATTTGAGCTTAAGCCGACTTCCAGAAGCTTCACTGATCACGGTATCTTCCAAATATTTTATCACTACTTTACGAATTATATACTGTTACTTATGGAATCTATGCTACTACAAATTTGATCTGATTGGATTGTTTAAGTTGTACTCGATGCTTGTTACAGTTGTACCCTGCGATACAGTTTTCTTATAGAGTGAACTTTAGGGGTTATTTTTAACATTTGATAGAAACTTGAGGGTTTTTAGGTGAAGTATTTTGTGAGTGATGTCTGTGGAGAGATCATTTGAAGCATGGGAAGAAGTGCAAAGGCACGGGCAAGACTTAGCGGATAAGCTTGCTCAAGGATTCACCGGTTTGATTCAGTCGCATATTACTCCGCCCTCGTTTCCATGGCCTAATCCACAAAGTTCCAAGCTTTTTGATGTAGAGTTGACTAGTCAAAGTTTCATTCCGAGGGATTTTGGGATAGTTGTGGATAACACTGCGATTGCAGGGGTTTCGGCAATTTTTGATCTCGGGAACAGACTGGGGCAGGCGACCAAGCTTTTTGATGTGGAGTTGCCCAGTCAAAATTTCATTCCGAAGGATTTTGGTGTACTTGTGGATAATACTGCAATTACGGGGGTTTCATCGATCTTTGATATTGGGAACAAAATTGGGCAGGCCGGAGTAGACTTCGGGGCTTCTGTAAACGGACTGGTTCAGCAGTTTATCAGGAAGTTGCCAGTGCCTTTTCTTCGGCAAGATGAGAATATGGGTTTATCTTTAATCGCTGAGAGAGATAGTCAACAAACTGATTTGGGTATTACACTTCAGGAGGATTTGGGGTCATTGGCCGAAAGATTTAGGGGATACGGGCATGCAGAAAAGGATTCAGCTGAAGATAGCCCGAGAGAAGAGGAGTTTTTTGGGGTTAATTTGAAGGCATTCAAACATTTTGGCAGATCTCAGGTAAATTTTAGTGAAATAAGAAAGGTTTATGTTTGTGTCCTTGTCGTGTATACGGATTTCTTGCTTTGCATGTTATGATATCCGGTTGATGCAAGAACCAATTGAAAATTCCTGCGTTGAGAAGATACTTAAGCTGCAGTTTTATGAAATGATGATTTCCATTTGTTCGTTCAATGGATCCAATCCTTAGTAATTATTACTGTAGATTTTGCAAATAAGAAATTTAAGCTGCAATTCTGTGACACTGTGAATACCAGCATTAGGAAATATGACATAACTTTACACATATTTAAGGTTTTAATAAGTTGCTGATAGTCAGTACGATGAGGCAGGAACCCTGTTTTATGTTGTCCTAGTTTCTTAGGAAAAAACTGAGGCAAAATTCTTGAAGTGAGCTTAGGGCAAACCCTGAAAGTTCCTTTAAAAGAACCTGACACCCAGAACAGGTTGAGTAATTACAAAGTATTGTGTTTATGTTCCCGATGCTATTTGAAGAAAAAAAGGAGGCCTCAAAGAACTCAATCTGCCTGAACCAATTAAGAGGAAAAACAATATACAAATAAATGCTAAAGTGACTCGGAACAAGCATCAACAAGTTATCTAAAACAGATAACTAGTATCCATAAAAGGTCTAGTGCAGCATGCAGATTACTGCAGCATGAACAAACCTGTTTTCGCTCAGCCCCTCTGTGCCTGCATCAGAATATAGCTTAGAGCATAATCTGATGAACTCTAACTGCCAGGCAATTCAGTTGTTACATAACAAAATTGGTTTCGCTGGAAAAGTAGATCTGATATTAATAACTGTTGCAGGAAGATAATTGACTTCATACTGTTCATGGGGAAAAACATTTTTTATTCCTCAACTATAAGAATCTTGCATATTTGCATCTTTTTTTTTTTCAAATAATAAATTTTATAGTTGGAGGGAAATGAACTCGTTTACAAGAGGTATCCCAGATAGTACAAAAACTTACCATAAAATGGTCTTCTAGAAAGAACACCCGGCCTTCTATACATACAAGAATCCAGAGGGTGCACACCCAAAGAAATACTACAAGATAAGAGACTACTCCTGATATAGACACCATCCTTCTCTATTCCATCAAAAGCTATCCAATTTCTCTCTCGTGCTAGCGGAGCAATCTCTCATGCCTGGCTTCTTCTTCGTCTTCCACACATCCAGCTAGACATGACTCCTTTGACCGCTCTTGGCATCATCCACTGAATACCAAACCATCCCAGAACTTCCCACCACAAAAGGGATGCAATCTTACAAGTGTAGGAGGAGGTAATTCACGTCTTCACACGAGTTTATTCACATGAAGCACCAGCCGACACATGTAATCCTCTTTCTCAAATTTTCAGCCCATCAAGATCACCCCTCTCAAACTTTTTGCATCTTAATTTTGGTGGGTCGCATATTCTATTCCCCAAGTAATTGACAACAGGCAGTTTTTTTTTTTTTTTGTGTGGGGGGGGGGGGGGGTGTGTGTGTGTGTGAGGGAAATAGGCAGTTGGCACTTTTGGTCTTTTTAAGTTCTAATCTTGACGAAAAGTGACAGCATATGTAAGACTCTCAAGGGAAATTGTGAAAACTTATGAACTAGTAAACTACCATCTCCACTTATTTGCCTTTGTGGCCTGTTTTACTGTTTTGTGCGTTTAATAGGGGAAAAATTATTGAAAATGTCGGAAAATCAACATCACAAAGTGTGAAAAACTGGTATTGAGGTGTAAAATGTAAAACATCCCTTTATTGGGTAAGTAAAAATGCAATTTCTAGTTTATTGCTTATTTTCTATTGTATTGGTTGTAGGTGTTTCTTTGCTAGCAAGTAAAGGTTGTCGCCTTGTGTTTTTATTTAATTACTATAATCACAAAAAAATTGTATGAACAAAGAAATAGGAAAAGGTAAAATTCAGTGAAATTGGTTAAAAGAACATGTATGTTCAGTTTAAAAACCAGCTTAAATTTCCAATTTAGATGAAAAAAGGCCGTTTTAAGTTTCTTATTTAGAGCCCGTTTGGGTGAGCTTAAAAGTGGCTTATAAGCCCATTAATATATGTTTGGTAACTTAAAAAATTTTGGACTTATAAGCCACAAGTGGCTTAAAAGCCACTTTTTGACTTATAAGCCACTTAAAATAAGTTGCTTATAAGCCCACCCAAACAGGCTATTAGTTTAAGTTACTAGGTTTCTTATATTAAATCTCTAAATTCCTTATTGTTATGTATAAGGGTGAAAAAAATCTTTAAATTCCTTTCCTCAACTATGTAACAAATTTACACGTAACATATTTTTAACAATTAATATTTCTCATTTTGGGTTATATTTACTGTTTAGTACCATCCTTCTCAAGATAGATTCTGTGGGCAAGGAGGCGCACACCTTAACGCTTTGAATCCAACACTGGAGCACCTGTCACGAATTTCACAGCTTGATATTCAACCTAGTTTTAGGTCTTAAGCACATATTTAACATCGCTGAATATTCATATGGAAAATATATAAGTCATTGTTAGCCAGTGGCAGCTCTAGGTTTTCCGTGATATGTTAAATTCCGTGGGGTTCATTGTAGCATCATAGTGACTAAGATTGTCGTAGGGCTTTGGACTACCAGATGTTTTCAACAATTCCATATGATCCTACTCAGTTTGTTTGCATGCTTCACACTGTTTATCAATCTTGTAGTGGAGTATATGGCATTGTTGACAATTTGGCTGAAGTTAATCCCACACTAAACTAGAGATCTCCATCCAATCAATCTCTGATTTGCTGAGTGATCCTTGTTTCTAGATTGTGGCTAGGAGGGGTCAACATTTAAATGGTGATTTGCTTCAATATTAAGTAGAAACATTAGCAAATAGTCAATGAGTAACTGCTTCTTTCTGTCATTTTCTCTTGATTTCCCTCCTTTTTTAAATGACATTGGGGCTGTCGGGCCAGATAGGGAGGGTATCTGCTCTACACTTGTGTAGGTGCACATGAGGTGCGAAATATATTGCAATTTTGTGTTCCTCTGCTGCTAGCTCTGAGATCTTACTTTCTTGATCTCCAAGTGCAGGGCACAATCAATGTTTCATCAACATATGATAGCAGGACCAGAAATGTAGAAAGTTCTGTGGTTGCAAGAGGAGATTTATGGAGAGTTGAGGCATCTCAGGGCAGTTCCACGTCAGGAAATGAAAATTCTTCAATGTTCCTTGTCCAGCTTGGACCAGTACTTTTCGTTCGCGATTCAACACTACTTCTGCCAGTTCACTTGTCTAAGCAACACCTTCTTTGGTATGGCTATGATAGGAAGGTATGCAAACTGTAACTTAATTTCGAAAATTGTTTGCCTGAGAAGTCTTTCATTACTTTTGGGCACCCGAGGGAAGGTGGTGAGCTTACTGATTCTACTGTTGCATGTTTTGCTATACAGACCCAAATTTATCTGTTCATATCATGATAGTTTTGCTTGTGTTGCATGTAGTTGTTGAATCAGATCTGTCTTAAGAGCAGGGCGAAGTAGGGTACCGATATGAATATTGCATCTCTAATATCACATCTATCATGTAGATGCCGTTAACTTTTCCGCAAAACTTGAATGGATTCTGTCAAATGTTGGTTGATAGAGAAGTTTGCAGACAGACTGTTTTTGTTATCATGGTCCATGGAGTCCTTGCTGGTTTGACGGAATACCGTGCCTGCTCGTTATAGCTATAACACCAAATTGACTTAAGAAATTGTTACCACAGGAGTGCAATTTTATAACCTTGTTTCTGTGGATTTGCAATTGTAATCTCTCAATAAGGAACCTAATGTCACATGACTCACATGTTGAAAGCAATGGAGCAAAAAGGAAAGGAAAATTGACTGGGTATTGGCGAGCCAACTAGCAGTATTTATGGACTATGGAGTACCAGATTTCTGATATTTTCTTATCACCATAAAGCTCTTCTGAGTCTTGTGTAAATGAATTGATCATTCATTTTGAGTTCAGTTTCAACTGGATATTTCCAACGTTTGTATGTGGTTACTTTTTTATCACTCGTCCTCCTTTTGCGTTGAAAAGAAAAACACAAAATGAGTTAACAAAGGCACATTCTGGAACTGGGATGGGTTATGCCTTTAAAGTCTGTTCCACTCAGTAATTTCTCATACGGGTGCTGTAGACCTTTAATGTTAAGATCTTGAACTGTCTGTAGTGTTGATGTTATGTTGGTCAATGCTTACAGTGAGCTATTCTCTTATTAAATTGAATGATTTTGCCTCTGAATTTGACTCATTTTTACAGTGTGCACATAATTATATTAATACATATGTCTCATTTTATCAATGGACAGCGTGGGATGCATTCTCTTTGTCCAGCTGTGTGGTCAAAGCATCGAAGGTGGCTGCTTATGTCAATGATCTGTCTTAATCCTTTGGCTTGTGTAAGTGGAGTTAATATTCATGTAATCTACTGGAATTTCTGCAAATTTGGTGGATTTGCTGCTGTTTCTTCCTTTGTCTAAGTTTATCTCAAGATACTTCCTTCTCAATAATTTCCCAGAGCTAATTTTCTTCGACTCTTCATCAAAAAATCATTTCCCAGAGCTAAATTTCTGATGCTTCTCTCCATGTAGCACATGTTAGAAGAAAGACATTACCCTGATATTTTATTCAGGATGGGCTAGTGAAGTTTTAATCTTCATTAACTTGTCTTTTGGTGATCATGCTAAGTTTATACGCAAGCAAGAACAATTAACATAAGGGAGTACAGGAACTTCTATTTTGGAGAAAATTCCTGTTGCTGTTTTTTCCTGATGAGCAAGAAATCCATTGTGCTGTCCTCTACCATTCTCCACCTGAGTAACAATTGGTTCTCCATGATTTGAACTCGGATGCCTTTTTTCACTTATGTTTTTCTGGATTTGGAAGCTTAATTACTTGATGATATTTGTTATTTAGAAACTTACTGGGCCTCTTTATTTTCCCAGTCCTTTATGGACTTGCAGTTTCCAAATGGTCAAATAACCTATGTATCTGGAGAGGGCTTTTCCACCAGTGCCTTTTTACCTCTGTGTGGAGGTCTGCTTCAAGCCCAGGGTCAATACCCAGGGGACCTCAAGTTCAGTTTCTCTTGCAAGGTGAGGGGGTTATAGATGTTTTTTACCACTTTTTTAATGCTTTTTTTAAAAAAAAAAAAAAAAAATCTATTCATAAAACTTTTAACTCTTTTTCAAGTAAAATGAATGTCCAAACACAACTCCCAATTTCAAATACTCCTACAATTTTTCAACTCAACTTCAAAAACTCTTTTTCACAAACTTTTTGGTATCTATGGCTTGCCGGCCATATTATAATGTGAGGAAGTATTTGACTTGTTATGACTTCTGAACTTTTTCAGCCACTTCATCTGGTGTTTTATGTAAGCCTAATGCATTTTCTGCTTATTATATGTAGAACAAATGGGGAACATGCATTATGCCAACAATGCATTGGCCTGACAAATCATTTAGCTTTGGGGTTACCCAGCCTTTAGCTTGGAAGAGATCTGGTCTCATGTTTAGGCCAACCGTTCAATTAAGGTAACACTGGTTGCTTCAAATTTTTATTAAACACTGAACTTTTCTGCTAGTTGGTTTTACTGTTTCATAGTGTTTGCACCAATACCCGATGGTTGGTGCTGTGGCGCCAGCAACAACATACCTAGTGTGATTCCATAAGTGGGGCCTGGGGAGGGTGAGGTGTAAGCAGCCCTTATACCTACCTTAGTGAGAGGTAGAGAGGCTGTTTCTGGTGCAGTTTGCCAGCAAGGGTTGGAAATTTTCTTTTCTTTGATAGTGCACTTAGAGGGTTCTTGTAGACGTTTATTTTTATGTAAGCCTTCCATCTTCAGTTGGCATGGCCCATGATCTTCTCCATGACATGTGACTTGCTCGTGCGTATTGGCAATTGTGTTACGTGCTGCTTACATGTCAGTTAGTTGTAGTTACTCAAGAGAGTGGGGGGACTTCGACTTTACCGAAGCAGCACGAGATTGCCCAGAAGGATTACTTTTTTATTAACCTTCTTCATCTCTTCCTTTTCAGCGAGTTTTCTTGATCTTTTCCTTATTTCATGCGGATGACAAGTTGTGGGTTATGATCATATGCTGACTACTGTTTTTCAATTTTTGCTTCTTAATCAGCTTGTGCCCAACGTTTGGTGGGAGCAGCCCTGGTTTGCAGGCTGAAATCACGCATTCTCTAAAGGAGGAATTAAGTATCGTCTGTGGCTGTGCCCTTGCAAGACACCCTTCTGCGTTTGCATCATTAGCTGTGAGTCATTTCTGATCTTTTTTGTTTTGGTGGACATGGAGTCTCGCTTGTTTATATATGTCCATCACTCACATCTTCGCTGGACTGGTATATCTTTTATTTTGACAAATTGCTTTTTCTTCTGCAAATGCAGCTAGGGCGATCGAAGTGGAATGGTAATGTTGGGAGCTCAGGGGTGGTTTTCAAGGTTGAAACCCCTCTTGGAAACACTGGCAGGCCTAGCTTCTCTGTTCAGTTGAACAGCGGCATCGAGTTTTAATCCTCGTAGAAATCTTCCCACCCGAAAAAGCCACAAAATACTGCAATCAACTGTAAATATCCTGTATACCCCCCTTACAGTCTAGTGATGAAGGATTGTTCTGTGTATAGTTCCTTTAAAGCTAATGTCTTTTGCTGTTTAGACGGTCTAGCCATCCAACTGTAGAAAATCGGCCCTTTTCTTATAGTGATAGTGATTGCAAGAATATACGAGGGTTCAACTCTAATATATTTAGTTCCTTCTTTCTCCTCCGTCTACTAGCGAGCATGCTCCGTTACGGGAAATAAAGTAATGGAACAAAGTAATTATAGTATCTTGTTGAGACAATGCTTTCTCTTGACGTATGGATCCCCATCTTAATTCTTTAATGTTACACTCCGAACGACACCAGAGAGGAAGCTAACGAACTTGGGTCTAACACCAGTATTATGCAAACACATGACAAAATATTGAAAGTTCTCTATATTTATAAATTTTTGCCAACGCCAATGTAAGGACGAAGACGAAGAAAAAAGAAGAAGATAATGTGATATGAATGGAAGCAAGATTTCTCTGCTAAGAAAGCAAAATAGGGAGACCAAAAACATTATCTTCACTGGAAAGTCGAAACAAAATCCATGTGAAGTACAATCGACCTGTTGGTGTTTTACTTGGTCAACAAAGGAACAAAAAATGGGAGAATTCTCATCACTACTAAAAGGATGTGAATTCACCGACATAACTACTTCAACTTGATAAATAAAGTGCAAAGGAATTGTAAGTATATTTAAATTACATTATCAGAATAATTATAATAGAACTCCTGGTAAAGTGGTGGGCAGCCTATCCATGTAACTGACGGTTGTTTGAATGCGCAAGCAGCTTCCTCGTTGCCAATTTTGCAACATGGTTTGCTGAAATATGATCAGACTCGATAATAACGTCGAGCTCTTCATCTTCAATTGTCTCTTTTTGGGCAATTGGACCGTCTTTTGCTACCTTTCTCTTGATTCGGCAAAGTACAACATTATCTTTATCATATCCCTGAGAAATAGTTCATCAAGTATCTGAGCAATTTAGATTATATTTGATAATGATATTGTTCACATAAATGATCCTTACTTTATACAAAATTGTTCACGATATGCTAATCATGTAAAAAAGAAAAAATGTGAAGTGATAATTTTATGACAAAGATGCTCCAGAATTTGCAAATTCAGTTGAATTTTATTAAGAAGTGCTTGTTTGAGCAATATTTGGCTTTAAGTAAACTCTATTTGATGACTTCAAGCTCAATGTTCAAATATTTCAAAACTAGTTGTGGAGCTAGTTGTTGAGTTTTGAAAGAAATTTAACAAATTTTACCACTAAAAGTTGCAAAAACAGCTCAAACAAACACTTCTATGAAGCAAAAGCTCAAAAATTGGGTGTAATGTCAGCCCCCTCTCCCCAAACCATATTTTTCCCAATGCTAGCAAAACTACATTAAAACTCCATCATATAACAAAATGTTTGAAAAGAGAATATAATGAACTAATCAAAACTGAGTAATTAAAGAATATTATGATATAAACTTACTCGAACACGATCATGTAAGTATTTCTTGACACCATCACAAAGAGAATATTCCTTCATAAGCCATTGTCCATCATGTGGTGACCCTGAATTCTGGTACCTTAAACTTCTCTTATACCCCATAACTGAACCTTTTTCTGTACAAACTGCTTTCCCTTTGTCTTGAGATTTCCAACTACCTTTACCAACACTTCTTACAAACCTTGTATTTTCTGTCTTCTTTTTCTTCAACTCTGTGAAAAAATATAGAGTTTTCTCTGTTTTATCTTTAAATATAACCCATGGTTCTATTGAATAAAGATCTTCTTGTCCAATTGGAACCAATTGAGACAAAGGTTTATCTAACACAAACGTTAAAAGATACTTCAACAGTTCTAGATCTGTTGGATGAAATCGAAACCCCTCCGTATGTGCTGAATTTTGCATGCACGATTCTGCACGTGCAGAATTATCCGTGCACAATACGTTTTCTTCAACATCTTGTGTAGCTTCCAAGTTGCAGTCAAACATTATTGTTGGTCGTAGGTTGTCGGAACAGGATTTTTTTGTTTTGGGAATCACACCAAGAAGGTTTATGTATTACCAAAGGGAAAAGGGAGTAGCGTGTGGTATTTATCGTGTAAATAACTAAGTTGGGTTAATTGTATAAGTATAATATAAGTTAGTTTTGTCGTGAAAAATTCAAAACCTAATCGGACTAGTAAACCCAATTTGAATTGGGTTACTAGTAATTAGTTACCTAAAAAAATTGGAGAATGCCGGTTTCGGTAGCTTATATAAGTTGTGCAGTAATAACCTGTTTGAGTGGGCTTATAAGCAGCTTATTTTAAGGGGATTTTTACACCATATGCCCACATTTTATAAAATATTACATATTTTTGCCCATTATAAACTTCATTTCACTCTATGCCCATTTTAATATAAATATTTACCTATGTACCCACTCTAGGGTAAATATTACATATTTACCCATGTATCCTCATTTCACAGTACACATCTTTGGTTCATCAGTTCCCAAACCTGTCAATTCTCCAGCGATCGCCGGAGCTCCGTCGCCGATCGTCCTTTCGGTCAAAAATTTTACACGGATGAACTCCTCTCCTCACCCTTTCTCCATTCCACACCTCCGTTTCCTCAGAAAAGTGCTGCTCCACCGTAGATCGAGGCTTATAGGGTGGTCGTCAGAACCCTAACTCTGGCGACCCCTCTCAGCTATGGTCAAGCCATACATCAACCGCGTCCATTCGGTCTCCTCTACACGTTTCGGAAGGTATTTTTTCATGAAATCTTTCCACTCTCTCGGCTCTTCTCCTCTGCCCCTTTTCATTTCTTTTTTTTTTTTGCTTTTGGGAGCTTTATGTGTTATCGTGTCTCCTCTGCCCCTTGTTTAGATTGATTAATTGGATTGAAAGTTACGAGCTTTCAATATCCATGTATTTTTATCTTCAATTTTGAAGGAATTGAGTTGTTTGGATTGATGCTGAGTTTTGACTCACGAGCTTGTATAGATTGATTATAATATCATCTTGATCTCTCTCGTCTCTTTTGAGCTGATCAATTTAGATTCATATGTAAGCTTTCTCCTCTTAAAAAAAGGAACACAATTAAGTAGAGAATCGAACCTTCTTTTAGGGTATATTTATGATTCAATTCTGTGAATCTGGTACCTGAGCTTGTAGTCTAAGAACATTGATTCTACACTTAGGATATTAAAAGACGTTAGTTGATAGAGCAAGACATTGCTTTATTATGGACTGAAATGCGAGCATTCACAATATACCATGATATCTTTTCTATGTTCTATAATTAATTTCTATATTTGCACTTCAGTAGGAAATGGCTACTCCTACTTACTCTCTGCTTCACTCTTGCTATTGTTGCTCTTATGTCTGTCTCTGTTTCATATTGTTGCTGCTTCATATTTCTGCCACTGTCAACATTGTTGGAAATTGCTACTCATTGGTATGGATGTAGAGGGGGAAGGGGGTGGTGATTGGTGATGATGATGGGAGTGATGAGGAAGAGATTGAACATCCAGGTGAAGTCTCTGTTGGGAAGAAGATTTGGACTTTCATCACCACATAGTCGAAACCAGAATGACTATTTAGTTTGGTCACACATTTGAGGGTAGCTTTTTAGCCTTCTTGACTAGGTATTTGTTCCATTTGCTGCTTGTAGAATAGGTGATGCTTTTAGAGTAATGTGCAGTGCGTGTATCCTTCTCAAAATGTAGTCAACAAGAAATCAGTTAGGGTCCAAAAGTTGATTGTTATGTAATGTTGGTCCGAGTCTGGGTGCACTCACACTAGTTTAATAATTTTTATTAACCATATGCTTGATGTGCCAAGTTAACCATCCCGGTGTAACATTAGAGTGTGCTTTTCCACTATATCTATAACATTGAAAGTTTGTCAGATGGTTTTTTTTAATGAAGGAATCCATTTTATAGCTTTATTTATCTTATCTTGTTTTGTTAAGTCTGTGATTATGCATATTGTTCCATCTTTTAGCCGTTATCTTTGGTTGTTTGTGTTGAACCTGGATGTATCAGACATGTGTGATTAAGATTTGGTTTAGATTGTTGATCGTTTGTATGTATTTTAAAAAGTGATCCATGGCTATATGTCCAATTCAATGTTCTGTTTCGTTTTTCCTAATTAGTATGGTTGTTGAAGTCAGTTAAAGTGTTTTAGCATATCATTGTGTATTATATCGAAATGTGAGATGCTCTCGTGCAAATGGATGTTTCACTTTTTTATTGTTTCAAATAAAGTATACCTTTTAGTATATCATATACTTATTTTGGTATACCTTTTTGTCTTATATCGAAGTGTTAGAAACTATCGAATAAATATTTATTTTTATTTTAAACAAACTATACCTTTTTGGTATACCGTATACTCTTTTGATATACATATACCTTTTTGCATTACCATATACCCTTTTGGCATACTGTACACTCTTTTGGTATATACTTTTGTGTTTTGGATCAAAGTGTGCGATTTTATTGAGCAAATAAATATTTCAATTTTTCTTGTTTTGAACAAAGTATACCCTTTTGGTATATTGTATACTCTTTTGGTATACCCTTTTGCGTTTGAATCAAAGTATCGGATGCTATTGAGCAAATAAATATTTCAGTTTTTGTCGTTATGAACAAAGTATACCCTTTTGGTATACTGTATACCCCCTTGGTATACCTTTTGTGTTTGAACAAATAAATATTTCAATTTTTGTTGTTTTTTATAAAGTACACTCTTTTGGTATACTGTATACTCTTGTAGTATACCCTTTTGTATTTGGATCAAAGTGTGCGATGCTACTGAGCGAATAAATATTTTACTTTTATTGTTTTGAACAAAGTATACCCTTTTGGTATACTGTATACTTTTCTGGTATACTTCTATTTCAGAAGATTGTGGGAACGACTGTCTGAATGCATTAATTCAAGCTGTGCACAAGCCTAGGGGACAGTGAGTATCTACAGTTGGCAATTTTTGACTTTTTTGTATTATTTAGTTGTATTTTAATGGTTTACTTTTATGTATTTGGTCTTGCTTATTTTTATGTCTTGCTGATTGCACAGCAAAAAAGCAGATGATATTCTTGATCCAGCTATTGATTTTGGGGTTGCCGAGATTGCAACTAAGGATTGGTTTCGGGAGTTACAAACCTGTGGTGCTCTAGTGACTTCTAATGTATATCAACTTCTTTTAATCATTTTTTATTGTTTAATTTTTTGGTATGATTTCAAGTATACTGTTGTTGCTTCTGATATTTGTGTGTTAATTCATGCAAACATGTTTCTTTCAGCATCTCGATGTTATCTTCTACTACCTTACAAAGAAGATAAATCACGATCTTAAAGTGAAGATTACAACGACCGATCATCACTTTGACAACACCATTCAAGCTGTTTACCAGTCAATGAAAAGAGGAGCATGTGTGGAAACACTGAAGGGACGAATTGAAATTGAGGATTATATGCTTGGTTATCGTCTCTGCTGCAACACTCCGTGGTATGATATTAATGAGGTCCTCTCTTTTGTTTATATTGAGAAGAAGTCGCACTGGATTCTGTTGAGATTGTTGCTACGGACCAGGGATATCTTTGTATACGACTCGCTAGCCACTTGACGGGTAAATAAAGATATTGATGATGTGGTGAATGCTTATGCTGTATTGGTCCCTTTGCTTTTGGAGCGTTCTGGGTTTTATACTAACAAGGTTGATCTTGTTCTGAAAAATGGCTTACATAATGGGAAGACTTTGACAGAGCCATACAACATTGTATATGTTCAGAAACTTCCCAGGCAAAGATTAGCGTAAGCACTCTTTCTACAGATATACTTTTTCCATACTTTATTATTTTATTTATATTTGTTCTTTGATGTTGTTTGCATTTTATGCGTCTGTACAGGGATTGTGGAGCATATGTGGCTAGTTTTGCAGAGCACATCATTGAGCAAATTGCTATTAAACAGAAGGGTTATGATATTCACAAATTTCGTTTAATATATGCTGCACTTTTGTGGCAGTATGCATGTCAGAAAATCACTAACAATGAGAAAAGTGATTCCGAATATCCTGGTAAACGCATGGCGGGGCTTCTTAGAAAATAGTGGCTAGCAATTACTGAAGAAATGCATATGTTTATATTCTATGTAGTAGTTTTGTGCAACTGCTAGTTAAACTGTTGAATTGCGTTCTTTTGTGGCAACCCTTTATAATTGAAGACCTTCGTTATGGTTTGAATTTATATTTCTTTCTTCAATTTGATGGATGTAACTCAAAGCGGACAGATTGTGTTGGTATTGGTCCAATACTGTACAACTAGGGTATACAGTAGAAATAAAATTTATGTTACCGAAAAGCATAAATCAGATTGAACAAAGTAAAATCATAGATTATTGTGCTATACTGTCAAGTAGAAAGGTATACTACAGCAACATTGTTTGGTTGTATTTTATTATGCAGTATACCCTAATGGTATACTTCTTTAATTAATATCGTATAACATTGGAGTAATATCATATAATAGAATGAATAGCAATATTAATATTTTTTTAATTGTATACCATTAGGGTATACCATTTAGCTGAAAGTTATACAATAGAAGCAAGGTTTAATAGTAGTTTATAGGCAAAAATGGTAAAGCAATTTAAAGTAGCATACCATTGGGTGTATACCCTATACTTTAAAGGTATACAATAGAAGCATGGTCTTCAAAGGTATATGTTATACAAAAAGGTATACAATACTGCTAAAGTTCATTTAGTAGAAAGGTATACAATCTGGGGGTATACTGTATAGTACAAAGGTATACACAAGCAACATGGTTTCCTTTTAGTTAATAATAATTCCCAAATATGTTTTGTGACAAAAGAAACTTGTATACCATTTTGGGTATACTTAAATTAAAAAGGTACACAATGCGAAGACAGTTTTGTATTAATTAGTACAGAAATATGTTGTGACAAAACAAAGTGGTATACTAATTGAGGTATATTGTATACTACAAAGGTATACATTAGAAACATCCACACGCTATATTAAATATTAATGATGATTCAGTTTTGAATAAAGATACAGGAGAAGAACAATCACAGAACAACAATCACGGATCTTTATAACTGCTCAAACAACAACATACATGATAATAAAATAAAAAAAACAGAGTATAGAACGGAATCTGACATAGAACATAAAATACTAGTTAAACTGACTACTTGACAGAAACATCAAATTTCTGGAGAAGTATAGTAGTCAGCAGGGTCCATTTTATGATCTGCAAGAAGACCATAAATTAATAACTGTATACGCCCGTACAGCATAGTGATTTCAGAAGTATACAACTATGCTATATTTGTTAAATTACTCTAAAGCAGACCCAAACATGCATTATATACAACTACAGCATAATGAATTTATGTATTTTACAACAACAGTGAAATAAACATTGTATACCCCATAGAGTATACAGAAACAGGTGCTAAATAATCATTGTATACCCCCCTAGAGTATATTGAATACAGCAATATACCTCTATGGTATACACTGCTCGAATAGGTTGGAATGTACCAAAACAGTGCCACACATGCACTGTATACCTCCTACAGTATATTTCATTCAGCAGTATACCCCTATGGTATACTGTTAAAATTTAAGTTGACATATACAAACGCAGTTGTCATATAAGCACTGTATACCTCTCTACAGTATACTACATTCAGCAGTATACCCCTATAATATACTGTTAAAATTTATGTTGATCTATACAATAGCAGTAGTCAAGCAATGTATATTCCATAGAGTATACTGATGACAGCAGTATACCTCTATGGTATACACTGCTCAAATTAGGAACTTAGATATAAATCGTACAACAAAAACACAGGATTTACTTACCTTTTTTAGCACGATTTATGAACTTTAAATTGAAATTTCTTATGAATTGCATAACGCTTTACAACTGTGCTCAATATTTCCTTTTCTGCGAAAATTTGTCCTATTGCAATCGTCTGATGAAAAGGATTGAAAATTATTTCGTCTTCACTAATAAGAGTGCTTATTGCTGTCGCATCCTCACAAAACTGTATACTGTCAGCAACTTCTTCAGTATACTGTTGCACTGGTATTACACTTGCTGATGCAGTAGCAACATTAGTAGTTGAACTAGTCGTAATCAAATTGTTAACATCAAACGACATGCAGAGAGGATAATCAGTTATATCCGACTTCTTTTTCTTCAATTCAAAATACACAGCAACTCCCATATCGTTGTATACTGTGATAGGCGGAATACCTTCCTTCACGGAATATTTGATATCAAGCAATCCGTTAGCAACAGATAGGAGAGGAATTTGTCGGATTGTGTTATGAAATTCCAAAAAATTTGATGACGATCTGATCGGTAATGCTTCAACATGAAAATTTTGATATATATGCTTTTCAGTCCAAATTCCGCTGTGTTGAACTAAAATGTAATATTCATCACCCATTGGCAAACGATATGCTGTGTTTTTGCAGTAAAGGTGTCGAACACAATGCTCTCTCGTCTACTCTCCAAATCCTCACACCTCCGTTTGCTAACACTAGTTTCCCCCAAAACCCACTTCTTAAACCCTAATCCCATTCCCCTTAAACCCTCCATTTCCATTCCCATCCTATATTCCCATTTCTTCTCCACAAGTAATAATAACAATGGCAAAGATTTCTGGAAACTATCTTCTTCAGAAACTGAAGATCAATCACTGTTCAATGAAACTGTAGAGGGAGTAGAGAAACAGTTTATTGATAATGATGATTCTTGGGGTAAAGAAGAAGAAGAAACTGATGTGTTTAAGGAAGATAAGAGTGTTGATGATAATTGGGTTACTGCTGAAGGGTGGGTAACAGGGGAATGGGCATTGGATGTAAATAAAATAGTGGGCAAAAATGTAATGGGTATTTTGATGTAAATATTTAGGGTTCTTTGGGTATTTTTGTAAATGGCCCTATTTTAAGTGGCCTATAAATTAAAATTTTTTCAATAACCAAACACATATTAATGGGCTTATAAATTCACCCAAACGGGCTCTAATTACTATCTCCATCCATAATTAGTCAATATGTCCATGGGGGAGTGCCACTATTTGTTCAAGAGGTTGTGGGTTCAATAATTAATCAATATTTTTTGGGGAATTTTCAAAACTAGGCAGCCCACAACACAAAATTACAAATGCGGGGCCACATTTTATTCATAGCACTCCCTTATTTTTAAATTACACAACATAGCACCCCCTTAGTTTCAAAATTACATAATATAGCACCCATTTAAACTAA
The DNA here is from genome assembly GCA_029990575.1 of Petunia axillaris subsp. axillaris. Lineage (NCBI taxonomy): Eukaryota > Viridiplantae > Streptophyta > Magnoliopsida > Solanales > Solanaceae > Petunia > Petunia axillaris. The sequence goes on along the minus strand of JARKNS010000002.1, from coordinate 12,816,368 downwards.
AAACCCTAGGAGCCACTCCCCCACCCTCTCCCACCACTGGCCCGACACCGCTGCCACTGCCGGCAGGCGGTGGCCGGTGGATGGAAAATAAAAATTTCACCGGATCTCGCCGGATTTGCTTATTTTATTTGTGGATTTGTTTAAATAATTAATTTTTGATAATTTTATACACCTAAATCTATCAAAATAATAAATTATACATGTAAATACATAGAAAAATGTGTGTGCAAGAAGAAAAATACAAAAATATACACAATATATATATATATTATATACAAAACATCCATAAAAAGTGCACAAATGTGAAATTTATACAATTTTATTCATTGTTCATTCACGAATATACAACTTTATACAATTTTACAATGCATAAAATGTGTTTATACACTGTCAATACGCACATATACAGATTTATATATTCTTATACACGTTTACAGGAGTGTATAAAAATGTATAAACTCACAAAAATAATTTTAAACAGTGCCTGGGGCATATTCTACACAAAAGCTTAACGAATATCCAAGATTTATACAATTTTATACAAGAAAAACACAAGATCTAAACATTAAACAAAAGTTTTAACAAAAATTTAGTAGATCTCAATAATTTTTTACGAAAAAAGTGAAGAAAAAGAAGAAACTTGATAAATAAACTCACCGGAATTTTGATCAGAATATACAACAAAAATCAATATTGTTATCCAAAGAGCAAAAAAAAAAAAAAAAAAAAAAAAAAGAAGCAGCAGCAGCAGCAGCAGCAGCAGCAGCAGTGGTGGTGGTGACCACGGCGGCGACATCGTTAGTGGCTTGGAGGAGAGGGGATGACGTTGGGGCAGTGGTGGAAGGGTTGGGTTAGGTGGCGGCGGCGTTAGGTTTAATGGGGAAGAGGAGAGAAAAATGGGAAGGAGAGTAGGAGAAGAGAGTAAAAATTGGGGCTAGGGTTTTTTTCTTTAAATAGGGGTGCTATAGAGTGAAAAAAATTTTAAAAAAAGGGAGGGGAGTGCTATGTCGGGTAAGGTAGCAAAATATGAGTCTTTTTTGATAATTTCATGAATGGAGTGTTTCTCAATGTAATTGTTCCATTTTTTTTTAACACTCTCCAGCTACATTCAAGAGGTTGTGGATTTGAGTCACCGTAGGGGAGTGCCACTATTTGTTCCGATAGAGGGAAAGGGGTGGGGTTTTAAAAAAAATATTTTTTTTTAAAAAAATATTAATTAGTTATTTGTGTAAAACAACGATTCGTCAACCCACTAGCTTTAGTTGCTCTTTTTTTTCTAGTGTCAGTCGGTTGCCTATATGCAAGATTTTTATTCTTTTGACCGGAGGTAGCCTACGGCGGATCCAACATATTACTTTAATGGGTGAAGAAAGTCATTAACATAGAGAGCCTGTCCGAAATCAGATAATCTGGATGGTGTGGTTCTTCCTATTTCTTTCTATTGGAGTTATAACATTCGAATTTCTCTTACATTATACATTCACGAAATTAGTACCCCCTCGTTCGTCATTTTATTCAATATCCTAGATGTTAAGAATAGAGGGATTAGGAAGAATACTGATCCACGCTCAATCTTACACCATTAATATTGAAGGGCAGTCGTCAAAGTATAATACCCGATGTGAGTCGGGGTCGATTTTCCAAGGGAACTAGCACGTCAAGTGAGAGAGTTGCAAATAGATATTCAAATGAGGTTTAGTATTGAGTCCTAGAAGTATGATTTGTTTGATGAAAACTATGATTAATTCTAACTTGTAAGCAATTAAACGAGTAAGTTGTTCGATATTACTAGACTAGGGGTGCAACCAATTAATAGTGATTTCCAACCAACGGGCGTCTTTACTTCTCTTTCCCAACACAAGTATAATTATGGTCGAGCATTCCAATCATGATCTCTAGAATCCTTCCGGCCTAAGAGAGATCTTTCACCACCCGCTCGTCAAAGCCTTAGTTGAATGCTTGAAGCACTACTCAATGACCCGAGGAAAGGAGACCTCTTCCGAGCGTAACTCCTTTTAGATCAGTTAGTCTATATGAATAGCCTATCAACTCAAATCCTCGCCAACTCCACTATTCTACACTAGTTAATCTCTTCCGAGTCTTTAACTAGCAATGTAGACAAGAAATCCCAAATATCATGGATTTTGGGATTTTGATGTTATTGTAATGGGGAGTCTGATAATTGTTACTTATGTTATAGTTAGTGAAATAGAACAACACCCATTAATTTTCTATCACAATAGCATAATTGCACCCCTAGTTATGAGTTTAGCTACTCACAGCTAGGGTTTGAATCATAGTAATAAAGATGTAATGAAAAAATGAAATCATGTTGGACATAAGTTTGAATTGATATATGGAATCAAGATTCAAAGTTACAAGATTAGAAGCTTACAAAATGATGTTAAGTCTCCTACTTGGCTCCCAAAATCGTCCAAAATATAGAGTAAAATGTAATGTAAGTGTTGGTGTAATAAAACCTCACTTTCCTAATTATACTCCTAAGAAAATTACACAAAAAATCTTCTTCCGTCCCAATTGTGTTGACCGCACAATATTGTGCTGACGGATTGTGCTGACAGCACAATATTGTGCTGACTGATTGTGCTGACCGCACAATATTGTACTGGCCGCACAATTCCTTGAAAACTTGAAGTAGTTGCTGCTTGTTTTTGCATTTTTGTGCTAAGCATTGTGCTGACCGCATAATATTGTGCTGACCAATTGTGCTGACCACACAATTGGGTCTTTTTCAGCATTGTGCTGTTGCACAATATTGTGCTGAGCATTGTGCTATCGCACAATATTGTGCTGAGCCGCACAAATCCTTGAAAACTTGTTCCATTTCGCACGACTCCAACTTCAACTCGACTCGACCTTCTTTTATATTCTTTTCGCTCAGTTTCTGGCCTCGAGCGTTTAAACTAAGTAGTACCTGGAATCATGCAATATTACATAAGAATTGGTCGTGAAATTAGCTTAAAACACATAAAGTTCCTATAAAGGAAGGCTCAAAGTCGGTAAAATACCGACTTATCAAATACAGGCTTTGTTTCGGGATTTTCAGGTGTCGAACTCTTTTATCTTCGCCAAGATGCTTTCTCATCCTAAAGTTGATCTCCTGTCCTCTAGTTGTCTCTCTTGCAAATCCAATAGAGCCTGCTCCTTCTTCATTCGAAAGCATGTAATATATTGTGAAGCACAACATTTTACATCTTTATAAAAACGAGAGTCATGCTTTTCGGTACAGAGACTCTCTAGGACATCCTCGACATCAGAATGATAAAATTCAATGCTCTCTAGGTAGATCTTGACTATGCTATCGAGATCTATTGAATCTATAAACATTTTTGGATCCTCCTTATCATAGATGATCCATTTATAGATGGAACAAATTTTCTCTGGTGCTCAAAGCTTTCCCATATCACTTGCACCAACATGAAACTTTGTTCAATGGGTGCATAAGAATGTATATAAAGATTTTCTGTTGTAAATGCTTCTTGTCATACAATGGGTGCTCGTGCACCACAATTTCTCATGTCGGTCTACCTCTGGAGGTAGCCCTAGTCAAAGAGGGAGACTCTGTTCGAAGTGGTAATATAGTAAGTTTTATTTCAATATTTTGAAGTTTTTAATTTAATTCTTCAAGTTTTTAAGTTTTTATTTTAATTTCCCAAGATTTTGGTTGTAAAACTTGAAATTAGACTATTCATATTTTCATATTTTTCAATACGATTTTTATAAAAATATCTGAGTACTGTATTGAAATAAATGCTCAACATTTTATTTATAAAACTTGAAATTAGGCTACTCATATCTTCATAATTTTATTTATTTATTGTGTTAAATAATATTTTTATTAAACAAATTTTGTGGTCTGAAACATAAACCTTAGCGACCTTACCATTAGGCATACTATACTACACATTTGTGCAAAATGAGCAACCTCGCATAGGGGCATTTTTGTCGGCAATAAATTTTAGTTTTCTGAGCTGGAATGTCATGAAGCCAAGGATAAGTTGTCGAGTGTTTTATTGGTAAAATTTCGCCTAGGGGCATTTTTGTCGCGCGTTAATTGATCCATAGCCATCAAAAATAAATTCGCTGAGAAATAGCCACCTCTAAACAAGTCACAATATTTTATACTGGAACTTTGAATATGTGCAGTTCAGAGTCCCAGTATAAGAATTTGGAACGGGGACTTTATATATATAATGCACCATGGGACTATCGTATTATTAAATAATGGTACTTTGAACATGTGTAGTTCAACGTCTCTTTTGAAAGAAGCTATTCAGGAAAAAATGGACCGTTTTATACTTCAGGAACAAGCAGAAAGAAATATTAATCGCTTTTGTCTTAATAACAAAAGGAATCAAGCGTCTTGGATTTAAATATTCAAAAAGTCTGTCTTGCTATCGAAATCTAAAAAATATATATATATATATATATATATATATATATATATATATATGGAAATAAATTGTGTCCAATAGGATTTGAACCTATACCAAAGGTTTAGAAGACCTATGTCCATCCATTAGACAATGGACGCTTTTCATTTTTTTTTTCGTATTTTTACTTTTCTACTTCTTGTTTGAAAAAAAAAAAGAAGAAAAAATCAAATGTGAAAGAATTTTTGGAATTGTTTATTCAATGATGTACTAATACTAATAAACTAAATTTGATTTAATAAAATATTTAAATCTATTTAAATGCATAAAAACTTGGGACTTTATATAGTATATAAAGCACCAGGGGATTATCCCATTATGAAATAATGGTACTTTGAATATGTGTAGTTCAAAGTCCCAGCATAAAAACCTGAGACTTTATATATATAAAGCACCAGGGGACTATCTCATTATAAAATAATGGGACTTTGAACAAGTGTACTTCAAAGTCCTAGCATAAAAAATTTGGGACTAGCCTAGGCTGTTTGCCAATGCTAATGGAGTGTATGTTGCGCGCGGTGGCTATTCCTCAATTAATTCTGAAGCAGTGGATAATTCTCATTTAACGCGTCCAAAAATGGCTACGCATCAAAATCACACGTTTTATTCTGTATAAATTTTATCGGAGTTGACATTTGGGTGAGCTTAAAAGTAGCTTATAAGCCTATTAGTAAATATTTATTAGTAAATGTTTGGTAACTCAAAACTTTATGTTCTTATAAGCTCTTATATGCTCTTATAAGCTTTTTACCTTATTAATTCACTTACCCATAATTAATTGATGTGGTTTGGTGCATACAGCCAGTGTGAGTAAGTTTTTACCCCTCAGAAGTTGAGATAAGCCACTATTTAAAGGTGTAGGAAATCTTCAAATATAACTCCAAAAAGTAATGGGAATAACAAAGTTAAAGATACTAAAAGGGTAGAATATGAGAGATGAGTTAGCCGCTTCTCTTCGGCTTCCCCTTCTATAACAATACCCAATTACAAAAATTTTAATCATTTTCTCGGTCATGATAGGGAGGATCGGTTGTTGTAAGTCATTTCTCCCCTCAAAAGACGGGGCTGACCCTTCCGCCCGAGATTCAAAGCGTTATGACCATTAAAATGATGAATAATGTTATTTTAGGATTAAAACGCCAAATATTCCACCATTGCATCGTCAAAGAGTCTATTTATTTATTTTTAAGTCTGGTACCATTGTCATTCATTCTGGTAACAATAAGTCTAATAAAGTGAAATGCTAATTCCATAAAACATGCAATCTTCTTGAACAAAAAAAGAATTATATCTTCTAATAAGATCAGTCCTCATCTGAAGTGCTGAATCCACTACCATGAGATTTTGTTCTTTTGAGCATTCCTCTTAGTTCCAAGAACTGTCATGAGCCTTCTCCCAGGAAGAAGCACAGGTCGACAAAATATCAATGCAAAACTTAGTTTAGTCAAGAATAACAAAATCCCAATCCATACAAAAACTGTTCTCCTCCAAATCCATATGATTCTTTTAATCTGAGGAAGCTCAGATTCAACATGCAATGATGCAACATAGATTTCTGGTATCCCTGCACCTTCTGGTTGATACTCAGCTCTTTTTTCAAGAACAACCTTAAAACATGCTGTTGGCTCGAAACCTTCTGTGAAGTCATTTATGACAACTTTAAGGTTCTGGACTTCTGATTGAAAACCAGTGACAAGAGGGATGCTTTTTATCGCAGTTTCAACTATGCGGATTGGTTGGCTTTTGAATTTTAACATGCTTGGATAGCTTGAGGTTGCTGTCACTTTGCCATCTGCTGATAAGCAGTCCACCCTTACCTTCAGGAACAAAAGTTAGTACAATAAACTTCTACTAGTTCTATAAGAATATGGTCTAATATCGTGCATGATCATTGAATATTACCTACTATAATAGTAAAGTTATAAAATTATCTTTTGTCTTGTAAAAAAAAACTAGCTCTCTCTATAACATTCACAAACTTTATCCGCTACAATAATAAGATTACTTTGGTAAGTTGGTTTTGTCATTATAATGGAAACAATGACTTTGCAATTATAGCAAGAAAAGTTCAATTACTTTAACATGACAGGACAAAAAATAGTTTTTGACTTACATGTTCAAAGGGTTTAATTTAAAGCTTAGCACTTTTTATTTATCATGCTCAAATTTAGTCATTTAAATATGACAAAACAGTAGAGTAACTTTACTACTACAGTGAATGAAGTTCAATAACTATACGATGAAATTAACCATAAGAATAGACAACACAAAGAAAATATCACACAAAATTAAAGTAACTTTAGATTACCTGGAAAATCCCAAGTTTCCTGTTGTACTCAGATTCAGGCATGGTCAGTGCAACAGTAAGCTGCAACTTGTGATTATAAGGTATTGGTCTGTCTGCAATATTTGTTTTTGGTTTGGAAATCAGGGAAGTAGAGAGGCCAGTTAAAGGAGCGTTTGTAAGTGGTACAAATGCAACAGGGCTGGTTTTTGTGTAATCAAAATTCAATGGCTTTGTAGTCTCTATTGGCTCTTCCAACAAATGTCTCATAGTAAGACCACTTATGACAAATCCCATGACCAACAAACCAACTAGCATAAACAAAACATATACTGCCCAGAACATAGCCCAACAGAACCTTACTGTCAATTTCAACAGAGACTTTTGTGCCTTAATCTGACTGAATACAAAAGACATTAAGCTTAACCAAGATTTCGACCCGAGATTGATCAGCTGCCTCTTTAAGTTATCTTTGACTAAAGTTAAAGTGTGAAATGGTAATGTTAAGACCATAGTCCAGAAATTCATCAAGGATATAGGGAATGTGAAGAGTCTTACTAGTAAATTCATCTGAAATCCAACTAGTTTAAGCATCATTACTGCAAAAATTGCAGTGAAATCAAAGAAAAAATCAGTATTAGGATAAAAGTTAACCACTTTAGGCATATCAAAATGCTCTATAGTTGACTCAAAAGCAGAATTCCTAGAGGTTCCACATGCTATTTTCTCATCCTGAAGAACTGATTTGCCTTTCTTTTTCCTATTTTCACGTGCAGCGACTTCATGAGTCCATGAACTTAAGCTAGAGCATGAAAATGCTTTTTCTTGAGATTTTCGACCCATTAATACCTTTTCAGCTCCAACAAGCAAAAAGAACTTAACCAAATTCATGAAAAAATTTGGTGATTGTTTGTAATCTTTGCTACTGAATTCAGGAAACTTACTACCATTGCTTGCTAACCCATGATCACCATCAATGCCAACTGCATTTTCACCAATTCTTGCTTCATCCATGAATGCAATTAATAGCAAATATTATTTAAGAATTGAATACTGAAAAAATAGAGGTGACAAGAGGGAGTTCCCTGTGAAAATTGTTACTGAAGGCAAGAGGCCTATTTTATAAGGACAAAATCAATACATTTTATTTTCTTGGAATGCTAAACAAATGGAGGGTTCAGATTGGTTGGTTTGCTAGTTGCACTAGCCAATAGCAAATTGATTGCATATTGTCATTTGATAACTGGAATTCTCTTCTTAACTTTCATTTTCATTGCTTCAGGATAACTCATGCTGCAGTGTGACACACATATCAAAATTCCCTATTAATTTCATCTAATTGCACTCCAAAAATTAATTAAAGGGGACAAAGAAACAAAATTGAAGAAAGAAGACACATAATACTGATAAGTGGATCATGGGAAATTCTATTTTGATTAAATATTCGCGTACCGCCATAGGAGTTTATTAATTAAATTATCTACGTAGGATATAGTCTAAAATATCTGACCTCATATGGTATTGGCAGTGGCACGCACACCCAGAGAAAATGTGATTCTTTGCATTTTAAAGTTTCTTTTGTAGTAATTATTGATCGTCTTGCTGAATGGGAATCCATAACTGCCTCAGAAAACCGAGAGAAGAACGTGATTTAGGACAAAAATGCAAAAAAGAATGGTTATGCCTGTCACAGAAATATAATTAACGACTTCAATGTTGAATATATGGCACAGATTCAATTCTTTCGTCTTACCTAAATTGACAATCTTTTCACCTAACTTTTAAATGAGATAATTTACAAAATTCGATAACAGCATTTCACTTTGATAAATTAATGCAAGTTGGTTGTATTATGTCAACCTCTGCTGGTACTCTTATTAGTTGTTTATTTTGCCATAATTTCGTAATCAAAAGCTACTCATAATGGTTTTTCTATACAACTTCCAAAAAATAAATAATTCATGTTATACAAGATCTGATATTTCTCTTTCTTCTTTTTGTTAAAAATGTATTTAGAGGTTAGTAGGAGAAGTGAATAGGAAAAATCTGCCTAGATTAACAAAAATCTAGTAGGTACGGTAGCTTTTAAAATCTCAAAAGAGGTGTGACATGATACATGAGATTCCTCTATCTTTAATTAGAGGTCTCGTTTGCGAGCCTTGTTAATCTCTAGTAGTCACCTTAGATGGTCTTAGACGGCACAAATTCGATTTAGCCAATCATCCAGAATATCGTATGGTTGTTAAAAAATTTCCAAAAATCAAATTATCACCCATCCATTGTCAAAGCAAATAGAGAATGTCATATAAAATAGAAGAGAGAGAGATATATATATACGTGTATGGAATTTATGATTTATTTTTAATTGAAAAAACAACAAAAAGTTACACAACTTTCTGGAGCTTTTTTAATAATCATAAAGATATGGTTTCTATTATGCATAAGAATATTTCTTTTTATACTGTAAATTATTTTACCTTAAATGTGCTTGTTTATGTTTCATTAAAGATTTTGCGTAATGGCATACCTAAAAACTATATTTCAAATAAGCTTGTCGAGGGTGCTTTGTAAAGAAAAGGTTTTTTTTTTTTTTTCCTCACTCGTAAAGTACTCACAATATTTCAAAAAGCTACAACTATGCAAACACTTGTTTCTACACAAATCTTAAAATTTTCCAAAATTTTGAAGTTTCGCAAAGGGCATAGATTAAACGATAATTAAACTTGACGGAGTAATTGCATATAAAGTGTATGGTTGAATCATGTACTCCATAAAGTTTCAGATACATGTTACAATGTGCTAGTGACTAGTGAGGGACTCCCTCATTCCTTAGTGTCAATAGTTTGGTTATGTCGGTAATTTTTAAAATTTTATACCATATAAATTTTTCTATTGTACTGATATATATAATCAAAATTTGAATTTTCAAATCGTCACAATCATATCAATTTCTCTCCGATTCTGCTCTGCTTCGTTTAATCTCGATATTTAAAAAAATATTATCTCAAAACTATACCGCAAACATAAATGTGTTATTAGCATACAAGACAATAATATTGAAATATTACTTTCATTCCAAAAGTCGTATGGTTCTAGGACTAGCCAAAATATTAATTTTATTTTACTTAAGTAAATAATATTTGAGACAATGATTATATCATATTCAGCTGGATATTTGGCGATAATGCCTAAAATGATTCAATAGTATTAATACTATTATAATAGGTTGGGACATTAAAAATTACCGACTCCACCCCCAAAAGGTAAGGTAAACAATTTTATGCTTTGTTGCTTTTAAATTCAATTTAATTATTTATATTTATACATACAAAATTCAAATATAAAATAATTTTATATATATAAATATATTCGATTTGGTTCGGTATTTTTTTGATTTATAAAATAAAAAATTTAAAACTTAATGATCGTTATCGTTATGACTTTGCAGAAGAACCTACAATTTTATTTTAAAAAATAAAAAAATTAATTCGGTACTATTCGATTCAGTCGGTTATAGTTGGTTTTGAGAGAATCATTAACGCCCTACTTAGAGCCTGTTTGGGTGGGCTTATAAGTCAAAAAGTGGCTTATTTTTTGAGAAGTTAGGAAACCATAACTTGTGGCTTATAATTCAAGGTCCCATTATTTTGTTATGGGACTTTAAATATAAAGCTTCAGTCCCATAACAAAATAATGGGACCTTTGAACATGTTAGCTCAAAGTCTCAGTATAAAATACCGAGACTAGTCTGGAGTATTTTCCAACACTAATGGAGCGTCGGTGTGCGAAATTTTGGCTATTTCTCAATTAATTTTGAAACGGTGCATAAAACTTATTGAGCGCGTCCAAAAATGACTATGCGTCAAAATTTCCCCACCAGTCCAGGTAAAGATCTTGCGATAGCCATGAACTTTTTCACAGGGGTTAAATTTGTAAGACTTCCCTTACTAGGGCTAAATCTGTATTGGAGGTCTCCAAGTATCTTTTTTTTTGTAAATAACCCAGGACTACCGCGTAAAAATTTGGGGAATTTTCAAAATTAGGCAGCCCACAGCACAAAATTACAAATGAGGGGCCAAATTTCATCCATAGCACCCATTTATTTTTACATTACACAACACATCACCCCCTTATCTAGTATATACTTTTATTAAAAATTCAAAAATCAAACTAATATTATTAAGAAATAATAAATAATAAATAATGGTGGGCTAGCCCGGCCTGGCCTGTAGCCCACATAGGGCTGGGTTGGGCTAATAATTTAATGGCCCGTGTGAATTGTAGGCCGGGCCGGCCTGGCCCGGCAAATTGCAAAGTCCACGTGGGCTGGGCTGGGTCGGACCGGCCTATTTTGACAGCACTAGTTTTATACAAGAAAAATACTAGATCTAAATATTAAACAAAAGTTTTAACAAAAAACTAGTAGATCTCAACAAATTTTTATGAAAAAAGTGAAGAACAAGAAGAAACTTGATAAATAAACTCCTCACCGAAGTTTTGATCGAATATACAACGAAAATCAATATTGCTATTAAAAAAAAATGAAAAGAAGAAGAAGAAGCTGCGACGGTCTTGAATTTGGTGACCATGGCGGCGACATCATCACTGGCTTGGAGGAGAGGAGATGACGGTGGGCAGTGGTAGAAGGGTTGGGAGTGGCGGCGGCGGGGTTAGGTGTAATGGGAAAAAGAAGAGAGAAATATGGGAAGGAGGGGAGGAGAAGAGAGGAAAAATAGGGGCTAGGGTTTTTTTCTTTAAATAGGGATGCTATGGAGTGAAAGAAAAATTTTAAAAAAGAGAGAGAGGGTGCTATGTCAAGTAAGGTAGTAAACTTGGGGTCTTTTTGGTAATTTTCATGAGTGGAGTGTCTCTCAATGTAATTGTCCCTAAAAATTTCGTGTAGGGGCCTGTTTGGCGCGCTCTAATTGATTTGTAGCCGTAAAAAATAAATTCGCTGAGAAATAGCCACCTCCGGACAAATCCCAGTATAAAATACTGGGGCTTTGAATAAGTTTTGTTCAAGGCCCCAGCATTTTGTTATGGGACTTTGTATAAAGCTTCAGTCCCATAACAAAATGCTGGGCTGTGAACAAAACTTGTTCAAAGCCCCAACATTTTGTTATGGGACTGAAGCTTAATATATAAAGTCTCATAACAAAATAATGAGATTTATTCCTTTGATGGGACCTTTGCTATGGGATAAATCTCATTATTTTGTTATGGGATAAATTCACATAACAAAATTGGGACATTTGAGCATATTAGTTCAAGGTCCCATTATTTTGTTATGAGACTTTGTTTAAAGCTTCAGTCTCATAACATAATACTTGTTCAAAGCCCCAGTATTTTGTTTTGGGGCTAGTCTGGGGTGTTTTTCCAACGCTAATGGAGCTCAAATGTGCGCGCGAATTTTTGGCTATTCTTCGATGAATTTTGAAACGATGGATAGTCCCCAATGAGCGCGTCCAAAAATGGCTACTGATCAAAATTTTCCGACTACCGCACAAAAGGCCCAATATCTACCTTCCTCATGCTTTGAAATTTTACTAAAAAATTTTAGGATTTTTTACACTATATACCCAAATTCAAAGTATTTACAAGTCATACCCATTAAAAATTACACCACCCATGAAATTAAAAGTATTTACCAATCCACTCATTTATTACTGTATATCTTTGTTATACTTTATGGGTGTATATCTTTAAGATATACTGTATAAATAATAGTATACAAGTCTAGATATGAGTGTATACCTTTAAAGTATACGATATAAATAATAGTATACAAATTTAAATGGGTAGGACATGTAATAATTTATGGGTAGGGCTTGTAAATATGAAACTTATGAATAGAGATGCATAAATATCTATATATATATTAAAAGGAGTGTTGTAGCCAATAATAATCTTTCAAGTGTCAAAGCATGAAAGCACCACATATTGTTTGTTAGGACAAACAACTACTCCTAACTAATTAGTTAAATAGTTAAAAATTTGAATTTTGAAAAAGAAAATTTACATATGATATAATTAAACAAATAAAATCATAAAATCAGTTGAGGTGTTTAAAATTGAAATTAGTTATTTTAATTCGAATTGAAGGAGTAGTTGGTTAATTGAGATAATTATCTTTTTAGAGTTTGATCATTATCCTAAAACCTTTAGGTAGTTTTATCCTTATCAAAATTTGAATGTATCTTAGGAATATTTGTTAAAATAGAAACCATTTGATAACTGTACAGTTTGAATTTGAATTTTTTAACAAAATATGAGCGGGATTAAGTTGCAACATCAAGTCTTATATTCTCTTATATATATGTATGTATCCCTTCCATGATATTTTTGAGGAACAACGTGCCTTGCACATATGAATCTGTCTTGCACATCTTTGTGCAGTGCATGTAGTAATAAGTAAGTTCCAGCAAAGCTTATTAAAATTTTCATTATGTTTGTTCTTCTTTATTTTTTGGGTGAAATTAGAAGTTTTGAATTCTTATTTATAACTCTTATGGCTTTTGGGATTTTTTTTTTTTTTTCTTGATGCATAGGCCATGATTCTTCCACAAATAATTCATGTGCTTCCGAGGTATTGTTATCCCCTTCTTATGTTAAATCCTATAATCCCATTTCATGCTTATCAAGTTTACTTTGGTTCCTTTACCATTTTAAACAATTAAATGGATGCATTATATTCTGCATGAATGGATGCATTATATTCTGCATGCATCATGCATTTCATGGAAAAGTCCTATAGCAAGGAGTCTATTTATGTAATTTAATGCTTGCCCTATTCTAAGTTTATAACAATTAGCAGTTCCATCGGTCATCATCATATATAGGTTTGCATACAATGTCATCACTTGGCTTAATTAAATGGGCTTTGTAGAGATGAAGAAGAGACTATGGTGAACACAGAGATCTGCTGCAAATTGGGAGAAACAAAGAATTCAGGGAAGCTTAAAGCGTGTCGACACTATGAGGTAGGTGTTTGTATGTATATTAAATTTTAATTGAGTGCTAGCTAGCGTTATTGTGTAGACTTAGTTTTATAGTACTCCCATTGTAATGTTATATTACAGTGATAGCTGCTCTTTATAACTGCACAAATTGACATCATGCGAGTTTTTCCTTTGGATGGGTGAAGACATCAATTAAGATCCATGATTTTTCTTCCGATAGTATTGAAGAAAATGAGACACATAGTAGTATTGAAGAAATGAGAGAGGCAGAAGCCAACTTAGAAGCTTTGGAAAATTATGAGAATAATTAGGAAGAACAAAAGAAAATGACGATCCTACTGATTGTATTGATAAATAACAAATCTGTAAGCTAATATATTGAGCATATTGGTTATTTGGTGTATATTATAGCTTTTTCCTTATTTTAAAATTTTAAAATTTAGCAAGATTTGAAAATTAAAATTTAGTAAGATTTTCATTACTGAATAGTTGTGAAGACAATATGTATTGACTGGAATTTTGTAGGACAGACTAGGAAAGCGGTTGATGGCAATTCTCGGAGAGTATTCGCATATAGTGGTTGACTAGGAATGATATGCAAACACAAATGGTTTCAATGAGTGGGGAATCCTTTTGGTTTGATCTTTTTCTCCTTTGTCATTATCATCATGATACTTCTTAATATTATTGCTGAAGAAGTGAAAATTGTGCGCATTATGCAGACAATTAGTGTTATTAGGCTTTCTTCTCATTCTTTTTTGTTGTTGATCATTAACTTATACTTATATAAAATTGCTAATATTTAGACAAATTTTGATTTTGTTTTCTTTTTAAATTTCAGGTATACAAAAAGTTAATTTCTCCAAGGATGGCTGGGTGCAATAGCATTTCTTTAGATGAATTAGCAAGAGTGAACGCTAAAAAATAAGAGTAGAGTTCAACCTTTCAAAATTATTTACAATAAATTTGGCTATTAGAATTTAATCGGTTTTTTTTTTTTTTTTTTTTTTGGTGATCTATGGGTAGAAAATGGAAGTAGGAAGTAGAACCGCCATACTCACAAAGGCTTTGAATAAAAATAAATACATCAACAAAAATAATTATATATATACATATTTACATATTTTAGCATTTTTTTTAATTCATATGCACATCTTTTAAAGAGATTAAAGATATTATGATTTTTTTAAAAGAAAAATTGAGTCATGTATACCTCTGCTAACTCATGGGGGAATATGAAGCAAAAAGTAATTATTTGTAGCATAATTGTTTGTAGCATAATTGTGCAACTTTTAAAGCCAAATCATATAATGTCGAAACCAGAAGATCTGTGATCATATATAGTTTAAGTTAGTAATTTTGTTCAACTACAATGTTTAATTAATTTTTTTATAAATTTATAGCACTATGTCCTCTTTTGTACATGTGATTCGCTCAAAAGGATTCAAAATAGATGTCTAATTTAAGAAATACATGTCAAACGCGAAGCAACTTTTTAGGGCGAGGGAAGTAATTCCAGCATTAATTCTTGCCGACTTAAATCTTTTAGTTATATCAGTGAAAGCTGCTATAATAAATATTGATCTTGAAGTATAGTTGTTAGTAGATAAAGTAAGAAACAAAAAATTATTGAATAATAAAACAACTACAAGCAGCAGAGTATGAAAAAGTTAAATAATTATATTTTCTTATTCATATAAAACGTAATAACAACGCTTAAAGATTATGGTAGATTTTGAAAGTAAAGTGGTAAATTATGTAAATATTTATATTGTTCAAAGTTATAAAATTAAGTAACATATAAGTTATTCGATTAACATGTGATTCGTTCCATTTAATTTCATTGAGACTTTATATTAAGTATGTTTTATTAGAAGATAAGTTAGCTATTGATAACTTGCTAAACATTATGATATAATATTCTCAAAAAGCTAAAGTACAATTTGACATGGTTAAAAAATTTTAATATTCTCCGCACATCGCGCGGGTGCTATACTAGTTTTGATTTTAATGATTATTTTCTTAAACCTCCCAAAATTTTATAGCAATATGCTTGATCTACATTAGATACATGGTAGAACAATGGGATGGAGGAAGCAGCACTTTAGAAGTCCAAAGAGGGTGGACCGAAGAAGCAGAGATAGTTTATCACTCCCTTGAACACGACATGATGTTTGGTTAATAGGAAATTAAATTTTGAGGAAAACTTTCAAAGGGAGTTTTAGAACTTCCAATTCCTACTAGTTCGACTCGTTATTTGTCTTATAAATGATCACAAGATAATTGTTTACGAATAATTTGTCAATTCATATACTATAAACAAACCTATGTTATACAACTGAAATTAAAAGGGTTGTAATAAACCAAATCATACATCCTTTTTCTTTTGAGGTATGGTCCCCACTTTGTGAAATTCTTCTCTGGATCTAAATCGCACCTGGCCTTTTCAGAGAAAATTCTTGTGAAGTGAGGTTTTATTAATAAAGAAAGTATTTAAACAATTAAATCACCCAAAGCTCCAAACAATGTAAAACTTTTTTTAATAGGAGTACTATCTATCCTTCTGTTACATAATTCTACATATATATGCACAGGACAGACACATAACTCAAGCAAACAATATGTAAAGCGTTCTTTCTCTCTATAAGAATTTAATCTTCGGAGCCATGATCAGAAACGTGGGCTTGCGGATTGGCTGGACTTTCTTCACACTCTTCATCTGTATTCTAATAAGTCTTCTAGTGCTGCTTCTGCACCACACAAGTGCTGCAAATGCACAACATCCACGGCCTTATCCACACAAGACATGCAATTTTTTCCAAGGAAGTTGGGTTGAAGATGAAACTTATCCACTTTACAACTCAACTCACTGTCCTTTTATCGAACATGAATTCAATTGCCAGAGAAATGGTCGCCCTGATAAAGATTACCTTAAATATAGATGGCAACCCCATGGTTGTTCCTTAACAAGGTACGCCCCCCCCCCCCACCCACAACAACACACACCCCCCTTCCTATTCCTATCTCCCCATATGGCTTCAATATTCTCCACATGTTAAATCACTTCCTGTTATTATTTTACTGTGAGTTACGTGTATTTTTTACTATCCCTTGAACTTCAATAATATGTGACGCTCCATGTAAAGTATGATTGATAACTTGGAAATAGCTAATACTCTGTTATAAGTATTTTGTTAAATTGCATAATAGCATGAGAGTTTCTTTCAATATTAGTACTCCCTCCGTCCCAATTTATGTGGCGGTGTTTGACTTGGCACGGAGTTTAAGAAATAGAAGTTGACTTTTGAAATGTTCAAATTTACCCTTGAAAAAGTAAGAGAGAGAAGATTGGAGTAATCAAAAAGTTGTTGGTAGCTTTTAAAGTTAGTAGAGCCCAATAGGGGTAAAATAGAGATAGTCCATTAAATAGTTGACAAATAAGGAAATGTGACATTCTTTTTGGGACAGACCAAAAAGGAAAGTGTGACACATAAATTGGGACAGAGAGAGTACATAGTATAACTTAAACTCTTCGACTAGCCAAAGATTAAAAAATTATTTTCGTAATATTTCAAGAATATGCTTAAGCCAAATCTATTTGTTATAAAAGTGAGTGCAATATGCTTTTCTTTGAGTTGGTATGGTTTTTTACTGTATTTCTAAATATGGTTTATGGGTAGTTCGAAAGACAGAAGAAGATGGAGGTCATGTGAGCTATGGGAGAGAATTTTTCTAATAGGGCATTGACGCGTGACAAGTCCAGAAAAGTAGATGACGCAATGATATACGTATTGAAAGAAATTCTGGAAGACCACAATGCAATCTTTGTTTGCCTTGTAATTGGCTAATCCATCCCTGTTTCCGCTCCGAAAGGTGCTTTTTTTTTTTTTTTTTTTTTTTTTTTTTTTGGCTTTCACGTTTTCTAAGCTAGCTTTTGGACATAGATTTGGTTGAAACTTGGGAATTTGAGTTATTTGAGTTGAGTTGAAAAATAATTTTTAGAATTTGAATTTGTGTTTGGATATAGAATTTAGTTGAAAAAATAGTTGAAGTTTTGTGAGTAGTTTTTCAAACTGCCCAAAAACAGACTTTGAGCACTTTTTGAGTTTTTGAAATTTTTTGGAAGAAGTTTTGATAAAATAGCATAAACAAACAGTTTTTCTCCCAAAAACAAAAACTATAAACAAACGGGGCTAAATATCACCATTCCTAAGAATTTTCTACTGAACTGGTCCCTTTATCAGTTTAAGAAAGGAATTACACGGACCTTAATAGAGTAAGTAGATAAATCATTCATACAGTCCAGCTTAATACTTTGAGATTAGGTCTAGTTGATTTACAGAATTTAGTGTAGCAGGAGTCTTCTGATGTTAAGACTGGCCAAATAGAGGTGGCACTAGAGGAAAAAGTAAAGAAACTATCTAAGATCTTGGCTTATTGATGATGGTCAATCTCTGCCACTAGAGTAAAGGCGCTTGTTCTTTTACGCACTACACGTTGAATTCCCACCGAATATTGTGTAAATTACTAAGGTTTAATTTAGTATCTGGTAGAAGGAAAATAGTTGAGTTTAAGATGAAATAAATTTAAATTGGAAAAAAATGGGTATAAACCATTCATATGTTTGATCTTAAGTACTAGGTCTGGGCATCGAGCTAGCGAGTTGAGCCCGAGTCGAGTCAAACCGAGCTTACTATGCTACCGAGCCGAGCTTAACCGAGCTTTATATCATACGGAGCTGAGCCGAGCCCGAATCGAGCTCAACCGAGCTTTGCTAGAGTTTGACCGAGCTCGAACCGAGCTTGAAACTTAATAATATAGAAAATAATATTTTTAAATTTATTCTTTTGATCATAATCATAAATAAGGATAGAAGTACTAGTTTATCAATTGTTAATTATTACATTAAAACCTAAGATATAATGTAAAGTTTTATTTTTTTTTAAGTAATAAAGCTAACCGAGTTGAACCGAGCTTATTCGAGCCGAGCCAAACTTTAAATGAGCCCGAGTCAAGCTGAGTCTCTTTTCAAAATGAGCCGAGCCGACCTAAAAGGCATTCGAGCCGAACCAAACTCCGAGCTGGCTCAGCTCTATGCCCAAGTACTAGTCATTGCCAACTTGCTAAATTTTCGTTATCTTCGTCAAAGTAGTTAACAAATTAATGCATCCCCAACTTGCTAGCTTTCTGTCGTATCTTCGTTTAAGTAGCTATAAGAGGCTCTCATCATAAGGATGCGTCTATTAGTATTTAATTTATTTTACTTTTGCTGAAATCATTTGTTAATTAGTGCCGTGCATGTCCACGAGAAATTGTCCACTCTAGTGCGTTCTTCAAAAAAGATGGCTCTTTTTTTGTCTTTATACAGATTTAATGGACGAGCATTCTTGAAGAAATTCAAAGGAAAAAGCATAATGTTCGCAGGGGATTCTCTCAGTAGGAATCAGTGGCAGTCACTTGTATGCCTTCTTTACACATCAGTCCCTAAGGCCAATTTTAATGAAACCAGAGTTGGCGATGTCTCCATTTTCACCTTTTTGGTAATTTTCTTTTTCCTCTTTTCCTAAATAGCATTTGTTCCATAGCTATTTGGGATAAAGTTTTATTTGTACCTGTGTCCTTTTTGCTTTTAACTATCGAATAAATGAAATATACACTAAACTCAATTAATTTAATTTAATTTGAGCTAAGAGCCTATTTGGCCAAGCTGTCAAAAACTGCTTATTTTGAAAAGTACTTTTCAGATAAGTACTTTTGATGAAAAAATAATTTGTGTTTGGCCAACTCATTTAAAAAGTGTTTTTCTAAAAAAAATTTGTGTGAATAATCTTTACAAAAAATACTTTTGAGTGTCAAATTACAAAAAAGTGCATTACTAAGATTCATTATGCGACTAATAGTATTTAAACGTATGAAAGATTTAAATATTTTTTCAATAAAAGAGTTAATTTAATATTTTATTTTTATTTAGTTTAATTATAAAATATATAGAAAAATGTATACTATTATTTTTAATCAATAAAAATAAAGTTAAAACCAACAGAGGGAAGCAGAATACATAATTTTATTTATATTTAAGAGATATATTGGTTAAAATAATTAATTATAGTATGGTAAATAAATATATTGATAAGGATATTTTTATCTTAAAAAAATTAATAAAATGCTTATGCTTCTGCTTTTGGGGAGAAGCAAAAATTTGTAGCTTTTTTTTATTGAAAAAAAATACTTTTAATTTTTTAGAAGCTTGGCTTATTGTTGGTCCTATGATTGGACCAATTGCTTTGAGTCGATCTAATCTAAGCTTTTTCTTTTTTTTTTTTGGTTCGGGGGGCCTCGAATGTGAGATTGACTGAAAACTAACTGATTCAGTAAACCATGTAGGTGGGGCTAGAAAAGAAACATTTTTTGCCATATAACCAAGCTGTCATCTTAAAGTGACATGACCAATTGGCTCACGTATCTTATCTAATTGTTGGAGCTTTCATTATCAAAATTATCAGTCTGTTATGAACCACATGTTTGGCGTTAAGCGTATCATGGATGGATTATTTGTTAGTAAATCATCAGCTAGAATTCGTTTTTTAGTAGTTATTTTAGGTATGGGAGCTTCTACGTACAAGTTTAATCTTTTTCTTGGTCTAGCATGTAGAAATATTTTGCAGTAATTAATTGGTGATGAAACTTAAAATAGGACTACGGGTTCCTAGTGTACTGACTTGTTTGACAAAGATTATGCCTTATTTACAAAATTTACCACTACGTGTATACTTGGGACTTCATTTCTTTCTATTCTCCCTCTAATTTCAGTTCAAACTCTAATAGTTATATATAAAACCTCGTTATATTCAGGATTTTGGAGTGAAAGTGATGTTGGACCGGACTGTATATTTGGTGGATGTTGTGAAGGAAGAAAAGGGCAGAATTTTAAAATTGGACTCAATTGAAGGTGGCAAGTTATGGAAAGGAATTGACATGCTCATCTTCAACACTTGGCATTGGTGGTACCGCAGAGGAGTCACTCAACCGTTAGTTCATACTTCACATTATTGACTTTTGATTCTCATATTCTTAATTAAGAGACAAATTTCACTATTATTGTTTATCTTGCAGATGGGATTATATTAAAATAGGACAAAAATACTACAAAGACATGGATCGTATGGTTGCGTTTGAGAAAGCCCTTCTTACATGGGCCAAGTGGATTGACACCAACATTGATCCTTCAAAAACTTTGGTTTTCTTTCAAGGAATTTCACCATCACATTACAAGTAAGAGTAATTAAATGACACACCAATATCTTATTTTCATTTGTAAGCAGAAAGAGAGATGGACCTACATTTTTATAAGTTCAATTGTACCTATTATTTTTAATAATATCCATCTTTGCTCGTGTATGAAAAGAAATTTGCTAATTTTTCAATCTCTGATGCTTTTTCCTTAATCTCACACAACAGTGGTACCGATTGGAATCAACCAGGCGTGAAATCATGCTCGGGACAGAGGCGACCATTAAGTGGATCGACATATCCAGCAGGTTTGCCACCAGCATTGGCAGTGCAAAAGAATGTAGTGAGGACAATTAAGAAGCCAGTGACATTGCTCGATGTGACCAACCTTTCTTTATTACGTAAAGATGGGCACCCTTCAATTTATGGGATGGGTGGAAGAACAGGAATGGACTGTAGCCATTGGTGCCTAGCAGGAGTTCCTGATACTTGGAATGAAATTCTGTATAACCTTATTCTTTGACTTATATTTTGTACCTCATTGTATTATTCTTCAAACACTTGAATGAGTCATGAAACCACAGAAAACAAAAAGAATTCGCTATTATAAGTGTATATCTTGAGGAGAAGTTTAGAAAATAATAAGGGCACTACTACACTTTCTTGGCATGTTTTGGCGGTGTAATTTTCCATACAAACAGTACAATAGTAATCTTTGATCTTCACAGCAAAGTAGTCTTGAGTTGTTGTCTGTTGATTACATCAATATTTGCTATGACTTATATCACAGATTCTATAGATCACTTAGTATGAATTTACATGGTAGAAATAGAAGTCAATCACAAGGCAATAATTCCTTTGATATCATATATATGGACTACAAAAAATGGAAAAAACAAATTTAAGTACTAGAACTACTCGATTTATAAAAGCCAAAGGGAGATTGTCCTAGTGGAGAAAATGCCATAGGGAGATTTACGGAAGTAGGATATCAGTTTTTAACTTTTGCTCCGTCTTATAAAAGTGTTCAAATTTTAGCCTTGGCGCCAGAACGGGGCAGAATTACCGGGTAGCCACTTTTTGGCGTACTATTATCATTTTAGCCGCTTTTGGGTGCACCTTTGAAAATGCTAGTCGCATCAGACCCCAATTTCCTATTTTAAGACTATGGCGGTTGAAGTTCAAATCAGATAAATGTAATTCCATCCCATATTGTTCTGATATTGATATATAATTCTTTTTTTGTCGCTCAACTTCTATATTGGTTTAAAATTTTACTTTGGTATGATTTTTTTTTTTTTTTTTTGCTCACTTTCATATAAAAAATCTAAGTCGAGTGAACTACTCCATGGGCTGAGTTTGAATACACAACTTCAACCTTGGATGGTTTGAAGCAGCAACTATTAAAAGTGGCTAAATACTAAATAGCATGCATAAAACTGACTGCCCAGTAAAATTCTGATCCCAAACTTGGAGCACTTCCTTGTACATCATCATAAACAGCTAAGAAATAAAATTATTTTCCTACCGAATCTGAAATTTTTCACCGAGTGCCCTCTATAAGGTGTGATTTTGCAAGTTTGGCATTTTTAACAATATTTTAGTAAAATACTTTTATGTTGGTACGGGTCCAAAATTTTAAGGCACAAATTTACATATGTTGGTTTTTAGACAAGAGGTCAAGGGCAACTGTTGTTTTTTCAACACTTCAAGTTATATGGAAAGAATGCGGGAAGAGATTGAAAGGGGCTAGTGTTGTCTTTTGCCCACACTTACGACCAAGTGCTGGCAAGTTTTGCATTTTGCCAACACTTCCAAGGACAAGTGTTGGCAAATAGAGAGGGGTCAAAGGTAAGTCTTGGCCCTTTACCAAGAGATTGACATGAGTGTTTCCATTCAGAATTTTTTCATTAAATTAATGGGTGCATTTTAGTAAAACTCTATTAAGCGCGGGCAAAATGGAAAACCATTTCTTATGGTGTCATATTTCTGCAAATAAGGCCCGAACGACATAAGGCTAATACTATTCTTAAGCCCAATGAAAAAGCTGAAAGTGCAACAGCAAAGTGCAAAAATTAGCAAGAAATCAAAGAGAAAATTCATCAGGAAGTTGGCATCATCAAGAAGAAATAGAACGAACCTGAAGAATTACCATGACCTAGACATTAAGATCCCAGAACTCTTGTTCATCGCTTTACTCAAGGCTTGAGGCCTTCCACAATCTTCCTTGTTGAAAATTTTTGACGACACTATAAATTTGTTTGATGAATCAACGGTTTGTATCTAGCGCTTATCTTCATACCAAAAGCTAGCTATAAATGATAGCAAAGCAAACTTCAAATTATTAACTAAGCCCATATATCAAGCTAGTGTTATATTCAACTATGACCTCAACTCATGAACTGAGCATCACCTTAGATAAGATATTGGCACTACCCAACATTCAGTCTTAATCATCACCACTTGGGCCATAAAGATTACGAATCATCACCACTCTCACCTAGAACGTCGAGTGTTGTGAAAGAGAAGGAAAGGCTCAACGTAATTTACCCAATAAACCTACCCTATAAAATTGGGAAAAGACAACATAGGAAATACTTATATGGTAGGATTAAGGTAATAGTATATTTTGGGCCAAAAAGGAAAGAAATCTCGCTGGATTAGGATATTGAAGTAGTACAAAATAAGCATGAGGGGCCATGTTGTAATATCCACAGACAACCAAATGGTCCAAAGGTAGAAAATAATTTAGGAAATGTATAGCTTTGCTTAGAAGGATCAAATTAAATTACTGAAACTTCATAAAAGAAAATCGTAAACATCACGAAAATAATGAGAACAATTATTCTGTTCTACCTAATAAGGTCAGTATACAGTCGCTATTAAAATTGAAAAGAATTTTAATTTTTAACAAAAAGGTATACTTGGCTCCATCAATATAAGTCTGTATTTCTGCACTCTAATATATTCATCATAACACTTGCAACTTTTGATTCTTTTCTCTTTCTCTTATTCAGATATTAATATCCTTCTTCCCTTATCTTATTTAATGGGGAAATTCAGCTTAGTATGTTTAGTTTATATTATTTTGCTAGTCTTTAGCCTGCATAATCAGTCAAGTAGCGCAGTAGTAATACTAAAACATTTTAATCACTCTAGAGGATCAAAAGCAGGCAGCTGCGATTTATTCAAGGGGAGTTGGATTTATGATGATTCATATCCCTTGTACAATTCATCGATCTGTTCTTTTATCGAACAACAATTCAATTGTCAAGGAAATGGACGAACTGATAAACTCTATCTCAAGTACAAATGGAAGCCTACTGCATGTGATTTGCCCAAGTACGTAGTATCATAATTGATCAATTACGTAAATTACCTCATTAAAGTATTTATAGAATATATGATTAGTTTAGACTTATTATTTTCCTTGTGTTTATTTGACAGATTTCAGGGATTGGATTTTCTGAAGAGGGTGAAGGGGAAGAAGATAATGTTTGTTGGAGACTCGTTGAGCCTTAACCAATGGCAATCACTCACATGCATGTTACATGCAGCAGTGCCCCAGCTCAACTTCACAATTCAGAGGAGCGGAGACGTCTCCAACTTTATTTTCCAGGTAAACAGCTTCATTTAATTGACTCCCTTTAATTGGAAAATCATACTCCGCAGATTTTTTTTTTTCATAGGGTAAGCAAATTGGTTTAGCTAAAGATAGCAGGTCTCTGAAATAATATGGAACTTGTTGCAGGACTATAACGTTTCTTTGATTCTATCTCGCAACGCCTTTCTGGTTGATTTGGTTAAAGAAAAAATAGGGAGAGTTCTAAAGCTTGATTCAATAAAAAATGGTGATTCTTGGAAAGGTTACGACATGCTCATTTTCAATACATGGCATTGGTGGCTCCACAAGGGAAGCAAACAATCGTAAGCTTTTTCCTTTGTTTATTATTATTATTATTATTATTATTATTATTATTCATTTTGTCGTCTGAAATAGTGTTACATGGCTTTGTTTGATAAACTTTTTTCAGATGGGATTTTATCCAAAAAGGAGATCATGTTTATAAAGACATGGATCGTTTGGTGGCATTCAAGGAGGGACTCATAACTTGGTCCAAGTGGGTAGAATCTAATATAGATCCTACTAAAACAAGAGTATTCTTTCAGGGCATTTCTCCTACGCATTACAAGTACGTTCTTTAACTTATTTTATTTTCTTTATGGAAATTGTCTCAACATTACCCTTATGTAATATAATACACTTCTGTTATCAGTTAATAGTTGGCGCAGCTTAAGTCCTTAGCTTGCTGTTACAAAAGTGGCTCAATTTTTTCCTTACTCACCAATCGACCCACAAGTAAACTTCTTTCCTTACGGAATCGTCCACCAATCATGAGGTCTAAAATTCATGTGGTAAATTTAGCAACCAAGATATTTTAAAGACTTTTAATCAATGTACGTACTTCCCTATAATTATAACGTGTAGGTCAGAGTCTATAATCAAGAAGCGAATCTCGAAAACTTAGCAGATTTGAAGAGCAAGGGTAATTGATTAATGAATTATAGTTTTATGTACTAACATTGTAACAAAATATTACACAATCAAGTCACTAAATTAATATATGTAAATTTACTCATAAGCATCAAGTGGTATCTCATGTTAAAATTTGCTCATAATGAAAATATTTATAATGTACTAAGTGCATGTTAAATCTTTAATTCATCAATGAGTACTAGCTACGTAGAAGTCTGCGAATTCTTACTTGTATTCTAATGTTATTATGGGACCATATATCAGTGGGAAAGAATGGAACTCTAGCAAGGCAACTAGTAATTGCAAGGGAGAGACCCAACCAATTAGTGGCTCAGTATATCCTGGTGGGCCCATGGCTGCAGCAACAGTGGTGAAGGAAGTGCTAGGAAACATGTCAAAGCCAGTGACTTTACTTGATATTACCACACTTTCTCAGCAAAGAAAAGATGGACACCCTTCCGTCTATGGTTTTGGTGGTGCAAAAGGAAATGATTGTAGTCATTGGTGTCTTGCTGGTGTACCTGATACTTGGAATCAGCTCTTATATGCTCTTCTTGTTAACCAAGGGAAATCAAATATATGAACAATTTCATTTGCAAGTGCACAATCCAATTATTCTATGATTGTTGTCAAGAGACTTCTAAGACATGCATATTTAATGTTTATATATAGTTTGTACTAAGAACGTTCTCTTGAACTTGAGGAATATGGTTTACAAAAGAATTTGACTAATACGCATCGATAATGTAAAGAAATTTTAACACTAGCATGTCACCAAATGGTATATATCGATCTGTTACCCTCCATAAATTTTTTCATTTGTAATTTTGTAAATTGTTAAGTTAAGCTACCTAGCTACTACAGGTAAAGGTGATCCGAATGTGTAAATAAATTCTTATAGTAATAGATAGAATTTCTGAATATGTAAAACCCAGAGGCGAAGCCAGAATTTGAAGTTTAGGGGTTCGGAATTCTAGTCCGCTTAAGTTACGGGGTTCTAACTTAATAATTTGTAAAGATTATATGAATTTTTTAAAACAAATACAGAGTTTGGACCAAAGTTTTGGGGTTCGGCCGAACCCCCTCCACTACACTCCCTCCGCCCCTGGTTAAACCTATGAGTTTCAGAAGGGTGAGACAAATTTTCCGGTTGGGATTCCGGAAATTATGATCAGTCCGAGTTCTTCTTCAGCTTGGAGTGCTAAATTTATGGGAGAACTATTGAACTATTGCTAGTACTTCTAGTCAAAGAAAGAATATAGTAGTATCTAATTATTCCGTTAATAGTGAAAATTTGGTTTTAGCCTAATATGTAATAGCCGGAGTCATGGTCGTGGACATAGACATGAAATCTCTTTTTCTTAAAAACATCAAAATAAGAAAGTCAAATGATAGAAGAGTAAATCATGAACAACATTGTATTTGTTGTCTTTATAACAAACAAATGTGCCCTGAACAACAGTTTTACCTTTTATCTCTTAGAGAAATATCATCAAACAAATACATATAAATTCGTCCAGTAATTATATATATTCGATCATCGATGCTGTATGCGGAAGAAATTTGTAGCACGCATTTGAATTAGTTTGAGCCAATGAGATCCAAAATGGTTAAACAACGACAAAACCCAATGCCACTTGCAATGATATTGTTTTAATTCAAATACTGCAAGCATATCTAGACTCATAGATCATACACGTACCACTATAGGTTAAGAGTAGATTACCCCAATTAGTAGATGAATGATTAGCATAGCCTTGATGATCATAGGTCATAGCATAATAGGCCATAGATCAGCATAGCGTTGTATAAAATATTTTATAAATGATATCATAGTCTTGATTACCACGTTCGTTTGATAATAGTAACAAGGCCGTCTGCGCTTTAAAATGACATAAATCTCCATCGATCCTATAAAAGAATATGAAAAATTACTACTTTACTACTATTAATAAAGGAGAAGACCCCAAGTTTTGTAGTCCTCACAACAATATCCTACCCTCTCTTCACCCCTCACAAAGCTCCATGTGTTAGTGGTTCTTGGACAATTTTAAGTGGGA
The DNA here is from genome assembly GCA_029990575.1 of Petunia axillaris subsp. axillaris. Lineage (NCBI taxonomy): Eukaryota > Viridiplantae > Streptophyta > Magnoliopsida > Solanales > Solanaceae > Petunia > Petunia axillaris. The sequence goes on along the minus strand of JARKNS010000002.1, from coordinate 12,788,844 downwards.
ATATTCGCCCCTGCTTTTTTATATAATCACATCAATTGCCATCAATAGTCAAGTTAATAAAAGCACGTTTTGAGGGCTTGTTCGATGCCCAAGTTTCTGTCTATACCATTTTGTATGAATTAAATCATGGCTTGCCACGTGGACAGTCCATTTGTTCTCCTTTCCTTTTAATCTTTTACCAAGAAAAGTTTCATTCACTTACTTATATTGTTTACGGCAAAAAATTGAATTTTTTTATAATTTATTTGAAATTATGGATAATTTTTAGTCACAATGTCAATCTTTCATATAAAAAATATTAATAAAATTTAATTTGGACTTCCTTTCTTACACAAAAAATTTTGCTTAGGTCAAAAACTATACCGTTATTAACATGTCAAAAAATCTAAAAGAAAACAAACTAGGTTTCTTAAATAAATTAGAAAATTTTTTAAAAAAGTATTAAATTTGCTTATGTGAAATAATTCCGAATTAATAAAAATTTGAGGTACTTATTTGGAAAAAAATGCTTTATAGCAAAATTTAAAAAGGAATAGGTAGCATACTATGTTTCTTTTTAAAATAATATAGGAAAACTTTCTAAATATCCAAATTGGATTCTACACTTGAATTTATGAAAAGTAAATATTAAGTTACATATTATCTTTCAGTTTGAAAAAGGTGGACATATATAATAAAATTTTATGTATGCGACGATAACGTCATTTTGTTCATACGAATGAAATTATTCTACTTCTACTACCACGATCATCACAAATAAAAGCTATTTCTTTTAGTTATCAAATAGTATGACATAAACGATTTAAGTTCATATTTTATTACTTTACCTACACAACTAAATATAACTTCTACAACTAGGGCTTTCTAAGTTCATCCAAAATTAGGTATAAATTAGCACAATCAAATATTTAACCACCTGAACACAATTGTTTCATGAAATTATGAGCACGTATATTTAATAAATACAAAAAATATAAAGTCATATGCACATAATTCTCAGAAATGATAAAAATGTCATTTCCCAATTTATGATCATAAATTAAAATTATTTAGCATACTTTATATTATTTTGATTTATCTGATATCAAGTAATATGTGTCTTCTATAGTATCTGCTTATTTTTTTGTTAAACTTGCTTCATTACAATCAATTTTTTACATATACAATGTTATACAATTAATATGTTATTGTTTTAAATGAGTGCGGCGTCTAACAAGAACGTGACACAAAGTATTATCTAAAGAATTATTACTCACTTGAATTGAGCTCGGGCCCGGACTTAGCACGGGCCAAGACCTATCTAGTTAATTAATAAAGGAGAAGACCCCAAATTTTGTAGTCCTCACAACAAATTCCTACCCCTCCAAATTCCTTGAGAAGTTTCCACGTGTCAATGCTTCTTAGGCCAATTTTTAGTGGGTATTTTTGACCCCATTCTTCTGCATAATTATATCAATTGCCATAAAAAAGTCAACTTAATAAAGCCAACTTTTGAGGGCTTTTGCTATGCCCAATTTTTCTGTCTAAATATTTGTCATGGCTTGCTACGTGGGATAGCCAATATGTCCAACTTTTCCTTTTACTCCCTCTGTCCCAATTTATGTGGCACCATTTTCTTTTTTGTTTGTCCTAAAATAAGTGGTATTTTTCCTTATTTGACAACTATTTAATGCATCATCTCTATTTTATCCTTGTTGGACCCTACATACTTTTAAACCTACCAACAACTTTTTTATTACTCAAATCTTCTCTCTCTTACTTTTTCAAGGGTAAAATTGATACTTAACAAGGTCAGCCTCTATTTTCTTAAACTCCGTGTCCGTTCAAATGGTGCCACATAAATTGGAACGAAGGGAGTAATTTTTTACCTAGAAAAAGTTCCTTTCACCTACTTGTATTATTTGCGTGAAAAAGTGAAAAAATTTTTTGAAAATAAAATTTGAGTCTCATTTTCGCTCTTATAAACTATAAAGTTATTAACATGTCACAAAATTTAAAGGAAAAAAAATTAGGTTTCATAAATAAATTATGAATATTCTAAAAAGTGAATAAAATTTGCTTATGTGTATGGAATTTTTTTTTTTAACTTTTACACGGTACTCTCATTGGAGCCTCGACTAATTCGGATTCGCGATGCGTAATGAGGCGCTCCCTACCAATTTTTTTTTTTTGAAAAACTTTCTAAATATCCAAACTAAATTCTACAGCTTAAATTTATATTCATACACGTACCAAAGTCATAGAAAATGATTCAATATTTTTAGTTTGATTTGTTTTTCAAAAATTAAATGGTAGAAAGTACATGGAAGCTCAAGAAACATAAATGTTAAGTTACATATTTACCCTTTAGCTTGAAAATAGTAAACATATATAATGTAATTTCTTAATACTGATAGTAGCTTCATTTGCGATTTCTTTTTTATTATTATTTTAGTAAGAAAAATCCGAATGGTACGATGACATACATCTTATCCATAACCGTGACCATATGTAGTGTGACATGTTCTATCTCCCTTATTGAAAGAGAGTTTTGAACAAGGGAAACATTAAATGTAGATTCTTCCGCACCAACAAAAAATTTATTTAAAATTTATTTACGTTGTAGTTTAAATTTTTTATCGAACACTTTAAATTTGAAAAAAGTTTTTTTTAGAAAATTAATTCAATTGTAGTAATGACCATATAGTGTTGAAAATGAATACACCGTTATAAGGTTGCATACAATTTTATATATGTCAGAAATATCTTAAAATATCTGCTTTGGTCAACTAAAAAATATTTTATGTTACAAATTAAAATACCCATGAATAACTAAATTGATTCATGAAATTTGTTTAATTAGGTTCTTCTTGAAGTTCATCTAAAATCAGGCATATATTGTCACAGTAAACTAACATGAACACAACCATCTCATGAAATTATAAGTAAATTTAATAAATATATATAAAAATACATGTTTCTATCGATAACTAATGAAGTTATATCATATGCTCATAATTCACAAAAATGCTCAAAATTTCATTTCCAGTTTATGATCATAACTTGAAATTATTTCACAGACTTATGTCATTTTGGTTTATCGGATATCAAGTAATTTGTGTCTGCTTATTTCTTGTCAAATTTGCTCCGTCATAAATATTATTTTAATAGAGTTGTGCTTAACAAGTGCCGTCACAAATAATTATCTAAAAAATAGTTACTCTCCCCCTAAATTGAGTTCGGGCCCGGGCTTAGCACGGGCCAAGACCTATCTAGTAATTATTATACACAACTTACTTGGTTTTAAAGAAATGTTCTTTTTAATAAGTATATATTAGTAATGGAATTAGGTATCATGTACGATGTTCCAACCAAACTCTTCTATGCGTCTTTTTTTTCTTTATAAATACCTCTTCGTGTGGTTTGTTATTTTAGGTACGTGCTTACTCTTAGTACCTAAAGGGTAGACAATATGTTTGTTTCTCAAACATATAAAGCCTCGACTTGACAGGGAAGAAAAATAGAGAGAGAGAGAGACAGAGAGAAGAAAGAAAGCAAACAAAAGCTCATAAGTGGTATTCACAACTGATTTAGCTCAGTTTGGACATAGTTTCTGGAGAGATTTTTTGGAAGTTTTTGGGCCAAAAAGTGTTTGTTTATGTTTTTTGAGCAAAACTTGTCCCAGAAACTTCCCAAAAATTCAAAAACTGGACTTGAGCTGTTTTTGAGCCAAAAATCTAACATTTACACATCAAATTTCATTTTCATAAGAGCTCAAAGGCTCTTTTGAGTCAAAAATTTGTTCCCAAAAAGTATGTCCAAACACTTTTTCATTTTCATATCAAACTTCAACCAAAAAGTATTTCTCAAAAAATTTTTGGAAATCTATGTCGAAACGCTAGTTTATTTTAGGATATTAGCAAAGCCAACTAATTTATCTAACCTACCAACTTCGATGTCGTTAGTAATTAGACTATTTAATAGGAACGATCAGTACCTTTTTACCACTCCTAATAATATTATAAAAACTAACACCACTTATATTAGAATTTTCGAATTTATTGATCAATTAATTAATTTGTGCTTTAATTAATTTGATGTCTTTTCAATCAAACTATTTTATTAATGCTCTTCATAAATGTTCTATAGTACAAAATGCAAATGAACATTAATTTGAAATCTAAGTGCAAATTGTTTTTGTTACATATATTGGAATGTGGAAGGACTAATAATAATATTTCATCCATCTCATATCCTCAATGACTTTTTTTCTGTCTTAGTTTAATTTTTGTGAAATCTGAGAAAAGTGAAAGATTTGATATATCATCTGAGATTGGTCTTTCTTTCACTCAAATAATGGTTTCTTTATTTGCTGTAAATAATTTAAACATGTGACATTATTTTCGATACATTACGAAAAAGGACAAAGCATACGAAAGAGAGAGAGAGGACCTAGTAAATTCAAAATTTTGTTTGTTCTTTTCTTTTGTCATTAGTTAATGTATCTGGTTATACTTAATGCTTAATTTAGAAAACATTCTTTTCTTTTACAGAACATCTTTTTCCTAATTTGGATTAAAATGAAATATCCAAAAGCACCAACTGGAATATTCTTATATTAGTACACTTCCCTGGGTAGTAGAACTTCAGGGTAATCTTTAGTTACAAAAACAGAAACAAAAGGGGGTGCCCTAGTGGCTATTTCTTCAAGTAGACAACAACATCCTTTGACGTGCATGTTTCGCCAGTGCATCAGCAGGTTTGTTTCGCAAGTGCATTTTAAGTTGTAAATCGTACAAGTAATAATGGTTAAGGGGGTCCAATAATACTTAATAACTTGAACAATTTTCCTTAAATGTATTTAATTACTGGTTATTATAGTTAAACCCGTAAATAGATTTGGAAATCTGCTCATGACAAGGTTAGCATATTTATTTAATCCAACTAGATCTTTAATGTATTGTTTTTGTCCATATCTTCCACGAAGTTGGATGACATTTTCTCGACTTGATGGTTAAATAGTATTTAAATCTTAACTTCTTCATTCTATTCCGTTTGCTCACTTTTTTTACTTTTTAAATACCTCAAACTTAACCATTACCCATTTCGGTGCGATGGATAGAATTTGGGATTTTTACACTCTATACTCATGAAACTTAAAGTATTTACAAATTATACTCATTAAAAATTATACTATCCATAAAATTATTACGTGATCTTCATTTATTTTTCGAACCCTCCACCTGTTTATTGTGTCAATATTAGTGCATTATATTATACTTCACTTTGAATCCTATCCACCATAAATTTTGGACAAAGTATTTAGCTGTGGAATTTTATTTTGTCCATAAATGAGTTGCTTCATGTTCTATTTTGGTACGCTACTTACCGATTGATCAACAACTGACTAATATTATTACGAAGGCTCTTGTTTCTCATAGGTTTAAACGTCCTAGGGATAATCTTCGCATGCATCCACGTATCGATTGAGGGGGCGTGTTAGACTAAGAGTTGGAGTTGTACCTTTACGCTTGTATTTATGTACATAACATTAGGGAGTTGTACTTTACACTTACATGATTGTACAAAGGTTAGTAGATATAAAACTCTTACCCTGTTTGGGGTAAGCACAATTTTTCTATCATGGTATCAGAGTACATAGAGGTTCTGGAATCGAATCTCACTGCCACCTATTATTAAAAAGAATTTTCACGTGCATGGCTCATAAAAGAATTAAACCTGCATGTGAGGGAACGTGTTGAGAATATAACTAAATAAATAAACAGCTTAAGTTTTTAGATGAGATGGTCACACGTCTTTACATATAACGTATATTATCTTTTTATCACTTTGTCTTTTAATTTAGTCGCACCATTATATTTTTAAACTTTAACTCTTCCGCGAGTATTATTCAAAAGGCGTCCGTTTCTAATATTCTGTTATCTTTCTTTCACTAAATCATGAACCATTTTCATGAATTTTAATGTGTTTAAATAAGATATATTTGAATTCACATAGACATAATGCGTAAATTAAAGAGCTGATGGTCAGGAAGTCTTTCTCAAGTTTCTATATGATTTTTATTTTCTTCCTTCAAATTGGAGAAAATCTACAGATTTTGCTACTGCTCAGAAGTAATCGAATACTTATTTCTTCTTTTGAAGGGATAGGATGTTTGAATATTATTGAATTCTGAATATGAGTATTAGCTTACAGCAAACAATATTAGCTGCGTTTGTCTAAGCAATTATTGGTCGATTAACGCTATATAATTCATTTGTCGAAAGTCTGTCGGTTAATTGCATCACTTCTTACGTTTCAAGATCGAACCTTCAACAATTAAAAAATGATATTATATTCCATACAGATAACAACTTTTTATTGAGAAATAGAGTAGTTTTGGTCATTTTGACATTTTTATTTCCAATGATTGCCCTCTTAGCTTACTGCATCATTTGACATATTAACCTTCAAGCTGTCAGACTTTGTAGAATTGGAAATACTCCCTCCGTTCCAAAATGGTTGTCATAGTTCGGATTTCGAAAGTCAAACGAGTTTAATTTCGACCGTAATATTTTCATATGTCTTTTAAATATTTTGAATTATTAATTATTTTGACTTATAGTACTTTTTATGTAGTTTCTAAATATATAAACATCGTTACAAAAAATTAAACTTAAAGATTATATGTTTAAATTCACGATCAAAATGAACTTGTTTGACTCTGATCTCGAAATCCAAACTATGACAACCATTTTGAAACGGAAGGAATAGTAAATAGAACTCGCAAGCTTCTAAAAGAAAATACTATTCCCAAAGTACTTGCTGTATATATACATGCTCCTTTGGGAAAAAAAAAAAGTTTCTATTCTTTAATTTCTGAAAACCCCTTAATTAATAGAACATTTCAAAAGCAAAGTGCAAGAACTGAGTTGTGGGAAAAAAATGGAACTGTTCTTTGTTTCTCAAGAAGTAAAAATTGAGCCTCCATTGAACATTTTGATGTGCAAAAAGTTAAAGTTTTGTGCTTGGCATCCAAAACTTGCCCATGATCATTAAGTTGAAGCCAATAGACTATGCCCTAAAAGAAATAAGTAGAGTTTTTATAAGTAGCTAGCTCTATCTTGGATAATTTTTTTAAAACTGAAGGTAAAGGATAATTATATATGTAAGATCAAATTACTGTAATACATTAGGGACGTACGAAAATACAAATAAAGTACTTAGTATAATTTATAAATAAGAAAGCGAAATTCTCTTTGCATTGCCTTATGCTTGTAGTTTTCGTAGAGATTACCTCAAGAACCAATCATATAGCATGCCCAATAATCTTGCATGATTTTTCTATGTAAGAGGAAAAAGTTAGTGAATTTTGGCATGTTGAGCATGGATTACATGTGAGATTAGTAGCTTATTTTGGTTACTGTTTTTATTACCTTATTCTATTTATCTTCATAATTTTATTGTCTCTTTCTCGAGTTTAACTTTTTCATTTTTCTGATGTTGGTAAATAAAGATCCTTTCATTAAAACTTAGTAGTACCTTTTTAAAAAGATTATATGACCTTTCCAACGTCCGAAAATCATTATATATGAAACCTCGGTTAGTTAGTTCATTGGACATAAATTAAAGACGTCTGGAAACCAAACGAGAGTGCAAATAATTAGAAAGGAGACATCATTTAGCTGTAACAATGGATGATAATTATGATCAATTTGATTATAGCCAGCTAGATCAACTCTTGCACTTCCTTTCTTCTTCTTCTCCTCCTCCTCCTTCTCCTCCTGCAACCACGACTCTTCGAAAGCAAGTTCCATCAGTTTCATTACAAACACAAAGCTCAAATCATGTTAGTCATGTGCCAAAAAGGAAATCAAATACCATTAATGCTAATGATCAAGATGGTGGCAAAGGCAAACCCCCAAAAGAGAAAGAGCCCATGGAGAAGAAGGTCATACGAAGAGATGTTGAAAGGCAAAGAAGACGTGATATGGCTCGCCTTTACCAGCGTTTACGCCTTCTTATTCCTTCTAAGTATCTCATGGTCAGTATGCTGGATTGTATGATCAATTTACTTTAAAATTTAAGTTGTTAAAGAGTACACTTTCATTTACCTAATTTCATCAAGTGAATAAAGTTCTCTATGTTAAATCAAGTCAAATATATTTCTAAATGCATTACTCATATGATTGATGTTACTATTTATAAGGAACAAATAGTATGTGATTAATTCTAATTAATCTTGTTTTCATGATACTATTTGATATTGATGATATAGGGAAAGAGATCTATATCTGATCATCTAGAAGAGATTGTGGATTATGTAAAAGACTTGCAGAAGAACATAGAGGAGCTGGAAACAAAGAGAGAAACATTGAAAAAAATCAAGAATATTTGTACCTCTGATAATTCTCATCACTTGACACCATTTTCCTCTATGAAAAGTGATGATCATGAAGATGGAATAAGAGTTAAACAATGTAAAGAAGGTGTGGAAGTTTTTGTGAGCAGTGCTGCTGCTGATTTAAAAGCAGGACTCACTCTTTCCAAAGTGCTTAGGGTTCTTATGGAAGAAGGGATGCTTGTTAACAGCTGTGTTTCCTCCAATGTTAATCAAAAGCTTCTTCACATTATTCAATCTAAGGTACAGCTTAATGTTCTCTTATATGAAAAATTTCTAAGTTTCTCGTATCAAATTGAGGATTTGAATTATGTGAGTCCAAGATTCTAAAACAACTATCATAAATGTTAATAATTGGGCTCTAAATTTGCATGATATATGTATACATAATTAACTCATTATTTTGCTTAACACATAAATACCGGATTTGGACCAAACTTACTAGTTCAGCCGAACCATAAGTTGCCTTCTACATCTACTATTATTGAAGGCTATTAATTCTCAGTGGTAGATGTAAAGATGTATAGAGGTGGTTACGGGTTCCGCGAAACTCAGTAACTTTGGTCCAAATCATATATTTATCTTATGAAATTCATAAAACATGTACAAATTATTAATTTAAATTTTGGTAACTTATAATAACTTAAATCACGAACCCATAAATTTTAACTGAATTCGCTTCGGTTAATTTTAACAATTTAAAAATTCGGAACTTATTCATAGACATAGATAGTAGGCTAGACTAGATAGTATACTCCTTTAAGCATATAAACTACTTGTTAGCCTTGTTTTATTACACTTTTGTTTTCCAAAAAGAGAGGAAATTGCCAAATGTACAGTGTTAGGCTGCTGACGACTAAGTACTAATTAACCAAAGAAAAGACAAGAAGAACAATAAATAAATGGCTAATCATAAGATTGCTTACCTAATAGGAGGAATCCATATGGACTATTACTGTTGAGGTGAATAGTATCCAAGATCGACGACTTTGTGTTTGTTGAATTCTGAATCACATGATGAAAGTACTGGACATTATTGGAACTTATTTATATGCAGGTGAATACAAGAGGGGATATTGATCTAGCAGGTCTACAGTTCAAGTTGATGAGTTCATCTTATACACAACTCTGATAATTTACCCCCCTTGGCCTCATGTATTATATTTCCTTGGCCTCATGTATTATATTTTGAGTGGAGTGGAGTGGGTTTGCCATTTTTCATATTTATCTTATCCCTTTTATTTAAAACAAAAACCATGAAGGAAGGCTATGATCTTTATTCTTTGAGTTTGCAATAAGTAGAGAAGATCTTTGAGTTTGCAATAATAGAAACCAATCGGTGCTTTTATGTTCAAATTAACTTTCCTGATTAATGTAGAGTCGTTGGGTATATAGTGTGTTGATAAATATGATGTACTTCATTCCAATTCGCAAGTCATTTTTTGATTGCGCATAAAGTCTAACAGGAAATGTGTCTTATTAGTGTATTTTTAGAACACACTAATAAGAAAAAACATACTCTATATATATATATATATATTTCAAACAATAGCCTTCAAAGTTCAAAGTAACAAACGGAAGAATTGACAAACGAGGGAGTACGGCACGTTGTTCTTTGAACTGTCTGATGATTCATCGTTATACTTGACTGATTGCACCTCAAATTCTGTCATCCTGTGATTGGTGTGGACATTAAAAGGTAGTAATCATTCCGATATTGAAAACAAAGCCAAAAGATTATTGATGTGAAAGAATTGACCGTCAAAATCCAAAATATTAAGGTTACAAGTAGAGTATCTCAAAACCTAGTAGTCCACTATATATGTAGTTTTTCATACGTACCAAACCCAATTAGAGTAATTACCACCAAAAAAAAAAAATCCCACTAATATGTATGACTCTCAATCTAAGTTAGATTCAACAATTAATTCTTTTTTTATATATACAATTCTAAAGGTTCTAAAAAAATCACCAGTCTATCTTGTCTGAATTATGTTCATCTTCTTCTTGCTTTTTCCCTTTCATCAGTAACATTAAGGGTGGGTCTACATCTTCAGAAGCTGATGATACAGGTAATACATCTGTATTCATTAAGGGTGGATCTACATTTTCAGAAGCTGATACACGCTATATATTATAAATCTATATTGGAATTACACGTAATTATTTTTCTGAAAAAAATACAGCATATATGGTTTTAAAGTAAAATTTTATTCTGTGCACATGGTTATAAAAGAAGCATATACAATGCGCAATTCTCCACGTCCATGACCGATGTTGGAGTAGTTTTTTCGACCTAGCAGATGCAGTCATATTCACTAGATTCAACTCAGTACCCAAGCATTGATATGGAGTAGTATATTATATATATAAAAGATCTTTAAAAATATAAATCTCCAAACCCTTAGTTTCAAACTACAAATATGTTCAATTCTAACAATCCTAAAAGTTGAAACTTGAACTTATTAACTTTAAAATCTGAAACCATGCACCTCTCCCAAACTCGGATTGGGACCATGTCCATTACCGTTTGGTGTACTATTATTCAATAATTGTATAGATTGACGTCATGTGTCCACCTATTTAATTCATGATTCAGATCATTTCACCACTAAACAATTAAATATTATAGTGTAATTTAAAAAAATAAATAAAGTAACATCACCTAATAACAATTTTAACCTTAACATCTCTTATTGTTAACTGACCAGTGTCAGACTGTCAGTCCCACCAAGTGATTCACTGAATTTCATAAGAGTAGCACTTTTCTTTTTTCAATTGATATTTCATATTATCTTAAAGTGATAATTATAGAGACCACTACTCAATTTACTGGTAATTAACTCCAACATCCTTTGACATATGTAAAGTACAATTACTAATAGTTTGAGATATGTAAAGTACAATTACGAGGAGTAATAGTTTTAGACGCCATATAACCTCTAAAGTGAAGAAGACAGGAAAGAGAGAAAAGGAGAAGTAATTCTTCGAGATGAATCCAAAATTTTGCACTTTTTGACAATCAATACGCACAAGAAGATCCAATATGTTACCTTTTTTAATTTCACTTAATTTATTTTCTATCACAAATATTAATTGCATGTATAAAAAAGTAATCGTTCTGAAAGGCAAGCGTAGTCTTGTATTTTCCTTTCTACATTAATACCAGGAGTTACTAGTTACGCAATGAACATAAAATTTCTGGCTAGGCAATGCCTTTGAGCAAATAACCAGTTAGTGCACTGTCACAGTGCTTCAAGCAGCAGTTCTAAATTCTAAATATACCATAGAAGAGGGAACCATATCATTCCTCATCCTTGTAAATCTTGTTCCAGATAAAGTTAGTTTTACTTCCGAAACCCATCCACTACATTTTGTGTCATGAGGCCAGCTTATGCATTAAAGATCTAACCCCAACTTTTGAACTATTAAAGTTTGTCTGCACATGTATAATATTGACAGTAAATCATCTTAGATCTTGCTGAGAGGTTAATTGAGGTGTTATTCTTCTAATAGGGCAGTATCGAGCTGCTTGTCAAGTGAGTTTGGACTTGGGAGTCGTGGTGATTTTAAGGCTTAACTTGATGCTTGAAATTGAATTGATATATAGGTTGTTTTGCTCAACTCGTTGTACATATATGCAATATACACAAACACATTGTGTTTTAGAAAAATATAAAGATTTATTTTATGTGTCCAAATGTCATCGGATGGCACCCCTTACTTGAAGGGCACCTACTCCGCTGCCTTCAGAGCTTCAAACCCACACTGGCTGCATTTCAGGCAGACATCCTATATACACCATTACTAATTAGAAGCACAAAATACTATGTATGTCTAATGCAATTCCCCAACTCCTTTAATTGAACTCAGAAGTTATTCAGACATGTAATTTTCAACATTATTAAACCTTCTGAGACTGAGTGTTCTTCCAAGGAATTTCTGCTGGTCATTATCAGTAAGTTCTGATCAGGTTTAAACCACCCTAAACATTTCAGAAGTCTGAAGAACTATGGTCATATTTTCTTGCACACTGCATTTAGTATGCTTGTCGTCTTAAATTTCAAGCTAGTTTCATCAACACAGTTCTTGTTTTCAGTGGCAAGAATTAAAACGAACTGCAGTTACTGCACTAGTAAAACAAAGCTACAATCAAGATAAAGTTATCCAAGTGACAGATATCCAGAAGAGGCAATGGTGAAAGAGTGTCCTAACAAAGATGAAAAGTCTCTCTATTTGCTTGAGTTACATTGCCCACTCAACTATGCACATATGTCGAAGGCCACCTTGAGAGTGTTAGATTATTGAGACCGAATATCATGCTTATTTTTGCTCTAGAAAACAATTTTTGTAGCTACTTTCCAAAGATCATAATTATGCATAGTGATGATTTGAACCTGAAATCAAGGTTGATTATGCATACTTATGATTTGAACCTGAAATCAAGGTGGCTTCCCAGAGTAGGTTAACTATAGTTTTCCATGAACAGGGATTTAAAAATGTCATAACATAATCCAACATAGAAGTAAACATGAAAGGCCATGCAGAGGATCACGATGCCCATAAATTAAAAAATAAATAAGTAAAGAGGATGCCCAGTAGAATTCAGAATCAAAAGCTAAAGATGAATGCTTGATTGCTTAAGAAACCTACACACCGAAAGAGCTCTGAGGCAAATAAATCGTACTGTGGAGCAGAAAAGCATTTAAAGTGAACTGTGGGGATGGCGGGTACAGCAATGGTGTTAAACAGTGAAGTTATGCCTGTTAAACAAAATTAGCTGGAAATGGGAAATGAGAAACTGCAGGGTGACCTCTCTATGGCATACCATGAAATTCGTAATCAACGCTGCTTTTGTATCCTCTTGTCTCTTATAGGAAGCTCGAGTGGTTTCTGTGCATCATGAGGATGTTCTGGACCCTCATATACCTTAAGATGATTAAATAATTGTCTACCAAGCTGCACAAAACAGAAAAGTGAAACAATTCAGAACTGGTACAGAGAAAAAAGGACAAAAAATAACAAGGAACATCTTTAGCCCTTATTGAAAACAGGGAAATGAAGCGAAGAGAGAGTATACTAAGGAAAATGGAAGAGGAAATGAGAAAGAGTGTTTCTTTTCTCTTGTTTGGAGTTCAATAGTTCATAGAGAAATTATTTCCTCTCATCAACTTCCTTCCTATTCTCTACTGTCAAATGAAAACAGAATACCTTTCCCTTCTTTTTCTCCCTTTCAGAAAAATGGTTGTTGTTTGTTATCTCATGGACCACAAAAGGTAATACAAGCAGAGGAAAGAGGAGATTACTGTCGACGCTAAGCTCCAATAAAGAAATTCAAGGAAGGTAAAGTATATGAATGAAAGGCCTATTTGACGATGGAACTGAGCAAAGATATTCGCTTTTCAAAAACTTTAGTTTGTAAAAAATACAGCAGACCCCTTCTAAGTCCATGTGGACTTTCTTGAAAGAGGGTGTATATTAACAGAATTAAAGAACCCTGATGCATATGCAAGTTTCCCTTCTTCCTCAACATACAAGAACACCTGATATGCAGAATTGGAATAGGATCAAGGGTAAGACACCTATTAACTCATTCTGTACTAGCAAACCTCTGTTCATAGACTTACAATTCTTTTATGCACCGGAATTGTTGGGTGATAAAATGCTAGAGGAGATGTAACTACATATGAGGGTCCCAAAATCTGATACTCCTAGTCGGACACGATATGCACATTGCCGAATATCTCCTTAGTTAAATTGACATAATAAAGAAACCGAAATACATGTTTCAATTGAATCTCCAGAAAACAGTAAAAGTACACACACCCTTCCCTTAGGAAGCATGCCACGGACAGCATGCTCGATAATTCTTTCTGGAATTCTCTGTTGAAGTTGATCAAAAGTCTCTACTGTCATCCCACCAGGTCTCCCTGAGTGCCTCCTATAAAGTTTTTGGGTCCTCTTCTTCCCAGACACAGCAATCTTCTCAGCATTAACCTTTTGATGTTCAATTACAAAAGAAAATTGTTCAGACATCAAACTGACGGTGTAATAGCAGATAGTTATCAACTCAATAATGAAAAGGCATATATTTAACAACATCTAGTGCTTAGGAGACTCTAGGAAAGCGACATTGAAGTGTCTTCACTCAAATTTCATCCCAACAAAGAGATAGAAGGAATGGACCAGAAGTGAGCACCACCAGGTTCTTAAGCACAACGAGATTTCAACATAGATAAACGTAAAATATGCATAATGAATATCTATATTACTAATCAACACTATTCAGATAGGAGGACAAGAGAAAGGATAGGGAGAAGTGGTGGACCTCTAAATAGAAATCACATTCCATTCCAAAGAACCTGATAAAAGCAGGGATTGTGCATACTTATGTTACAAAAAATTGGTGGCGTATACCAAAAATCAGTTTCATTCTGATATAAAGATTTAATTGTTTGGAAATCATAAGTTTAGCTTGAAAGAAGTTTAAAAAGAGCATAATAGCAGTTTCCGATTTCCTAAACTAACCTATAAAAATACAAAAACTCAAAAATTCTACATAAGCATGGGAACCTTGAAATGAATGGATATTACCACTTGAAAGATTTAGAAAACGAAAGAACATTGCAGCAAAATGAAGAAACCTTCAAAGACTGTGTATACTAACATAAGCTTATGGTGGATTAGCCACTTATCATGATAACTTACCAGGGAAAAGAATTGAACTCCCACGTTTATTTCATAACCTAATATCAAAATATTTTAAGACTTCATGCCCCATTTTCTTTAAAGAATCTAAAAGGTCCTAGTAGGACCAGAAAGTACTAAGGGAAAAGTAGGACTGCAATATTCTTTCCAATCACAATGCAGAAAATTAGCATGCTATTAACAAAGAAACACACCACTATCACAAATGCACCCATGTCCACACTTGGAGTGTATGTTGCCAGATTCTTCCCTCTGATATATATTGCTATAGTCGATGCCAATCTTCCAAGAATTTTGTCAGTAGCATCAACAATGTACCAAGGTTTTTCTGTGTTCACGTGATCTGCGGCCTTGGGATACCATGTCTCATTCCAAATGTCCTAGAGGCAGGAAGAAGAACAGGTTATTCGAAACACCTTACTTATTCAATCACGTTATTCGAAACACCTTACTTATTCAATCACGTGTAAACTCCTAAAACATAGATAAAAACTCCTTTATTAAGATCAAAAGGCATGTAGAACCACTGAAGCATAATTAAAAGACAAAGAAACATGGCCAGTTCTTAAGTCTACGCTAAAAGAACTGCCATGCCAAGAGTATTTGGCTTTTTTCCCTTTTTTCTTTTGATGCTACCAGAGCTTTTAATTACAAGTGGATAGTAAATGGTATGTTTTAGCTTCATATGGCCCATGCCATTCAGATGTCTATCCATCTAATACTTCAGATATCAGAAGCACCTTTGAGGCATTTTCCGCAGGAGCTCGCTTACATACACTAGCACAGAGAACCCATAGCATAGTAAAGATTTTATGGTTGATCTGTATTCCGCTGGCGAACGACATTTCATACCTTCCACTTTATCCTGTCAAATTTGAGGTTTTAACCCAAGAGAATAGTACCTCTAAAATAACCAACTGGAAGCTTATCTCAATTGTCTATTCTCAATGAACTCAAAGCAGATAGTATGTGCAAATTATGTAGAATTCAACTTTTTGCCTTTGGTTATCCTCTTAATAACAAACTCAGCAAATTCTACCCCAAAATAACTTATAAGAACTTGCTCAAAACAACCTCTAGTAATCTCCAAATGCATACCAAACTAAAATGCAAGCTAAAGTCTTTTGCACATTAAATGTGGAAAATATTCCCTAAAAAAAAAAAAAAGGTAGTCGCCCAGTGCACAAAACATCTCGCGCACTCCAAGGGAGTGTGATGTACGCAGTCTACCAGATGCAAGCATGAGTAGCTGTTTCCACACTTGACATATAGGTCACACGGAAACGACTTTAAAATCCTCAATTTTCACAATAAGTCAAAAACCCAAGAGCAACATGATAAAGGGCAGTCATAATTAAAAAGAAAGAGTAAATAATTACAGGGCCATTGAAATCAGTATCTTCAAACATCCATTGCTGTTCCAGAGGAATAAGAGCAGCTGCCTTTTCTTGGCAACAAATTTGAGTAACTCTATGGTTTTTTGAAATAAAAGATGGTTTTGAAGCAAGGGAGAAACCCAAGAAAGGGGTTTTCTTGCAATTTGCTGAAAGTGAATGTGAGGCCAATATTACACATGAAGAAGAAGAGCATTGCATAGCCATTGTCATTCCCAGTTGGTAGCAACACTTGTTACAGAGTGGATAAGGGAAAAAAAGGATTTCTTTTTTATTTTGAGCCAAAAAGTTTGAATTTTGTCATTTGATTTCTATTTTTTTTTTTATATTATCATTGGTTAAATTTATGATTCATTCATATTTTTGTTGTTAGCAATTCTGACCTAACGAAGCTCAAGCACGAAATAGGCGGACCTATGTATCCAATTTTTATGAGAAAAATGCTCAAGTTTACCTATGATTTAAAGTTAGGATTTTTTACACTATATACCCATAAAATTCAAAATATTTATAAGTCATATTCATTAAAAATTACACTACTCATGAAATTAAAAGTATTTATCAACCTACCCATTTATTACTGTATACCTTTGTTATACCTTAGATGTATAGCAAGGTACACTGCATAATTAATAGTATACAAATCTAGATATGAGTGTATACTTTTAAGGTATACTACATAAATAATACTAGTAGTATACAAATCTAGATGGGTAAGACATGTAAATAGTTTATGGGTAGAAGTGGATAAATATTTTGATTTTGATGGATATTTTCGTAAAACCCCCTTAATGTTATATTTAGATTGAAATTTCGCTACGGGCCAAGGGTGGAGATAATACTTCTTACGAATAATATGCCAATATTATATTAAATGTCTAATGAATGGCAAAATTAGTCAAATTAAAAAGCACATGAACAAGTTTGATCATTTTTTCGTTATTTTATGATACTCCCCTGTTCCAAAAAAGACGGCATATTTTGAATTTTGAGAGTCAAACGAGTTCATTGAACATATAATCTTTAAACTTTTTGAAACGATATTTATATATTTAAAAACTACATAAAAAAATACTATAAGTCACAATAATTAATAATTTAAAATATTTAAAAGACATGAAAATATTATAATCTAGGATAAACTCGTTTGACTCTCGATGATCCAATTAATCGGATAAAATTGACTGATCGTTTCATGTTCTTTCTGTCCTTTTCCCTTTCTTTTGACTTGTTTATCAATATGGGAAGTCATAGACTCATGAACAGGGAAAAACGTAGAAAGAATATTTGAAGCTGAAGTTGTAAAAAAGTATTTGCATATTAAAACTAAACTTGGACATCAATTTTTATCTACAAAAAAAAAAATTAAATTTTTGTGGGTGCTCTTTTAATTTGAAATCTCAAATAAGTTTCTTTAAAATTTCTCAAAAAACTTCACTACATATACTCCTTTATGTTCGGTTATGATTTTTTGCTCCCACTTAAAAATAGTTTAGCAAAATGATTTCGGGGCAACACTTCACGTTCTAAATTGACCGGCGCTACTTCGGGGGCAACATTTCAAGTATAAATTGAAAAGTGCTGCAAGTGTTACCTGCAAGGTAGCATATCAAGTTATCTGGGGAGAATGTTGAAAGATATAAAATGTCAAGTGCTTCCACGAGGGCAGCACTTGCAACACTTGTCAATTTATACTTGAAGTGTTGTCCCCGAGATAACACTTGTCAATTTTATAACTTGAAGTGTTGCCCTCATGGTAGCACTTACTTAAAATTAGTAGAAATCATTCTTGCAAATCATTTTAAGCGAGATTAGTCAGGTAAACCATTGATTAAGATGTCATAGTTGTGTAATTCTCTCATTTCTTGTTTCGAATTGAAACTGTAATAATAGACAAAACAGTAACACACTTGCAATGTTGGCGCCCCATCAAAAATTTGACCCTGTAGGAAAACTTTTACAAAAAAAAACCTTCATAAAAAATTATTTGGCGATGCCAGATTCTTCTATTACCAAATACCTGGCAGTTGCCACTAGCTTCCCTCTGAGGGTTGCCAATAACTTTCCTGTTGGGGCCATTTTTATAAGATTTTCTTTATGAGGATCAAAGTTATAGTAGTGCTGCCATAAGTGTCTATTTAGCACAAAAACTTTCAACTAGTAGTACATTATTTGGCGTTAGGGATTTCCACATAAATAGCCCACAATATTTCATATTAACAAGTCATTTAGCACTACATAATATGGGCACAATATTTATATTTAAAATTTAATTTATAATTAAAATATCAAATATAATAGATTGATATTTTGTATATATACCTTCTATACATATATATATTTGTCCCATATTTTTTAAATATTTATATCATCAAATTATATTTAATAAATATGCTAGAAAAAGAAAGAAATGACAAAATATGGTTGCAAAAAATGGATAAGGGTTAGGAATGATTGTGTGGGGGGTAAAAATCCATTGGAGTTATTTCACTCGCCTACTTAGCGAAATTCGACGATGTATCACTTGAGAAAAGTTGCTCCAAATATTTGCACTTTCATTCTGTAGCTTATTATAAAGTTATAAAAATCAGTTTATCTCCTTTTGAAATAAAAAAAAGGGGCTCACGAGGAAATTGAAGTTTTTTCGGCGAAGTTTTAAAAAGGAATTTTTACATATATATAAAAATATACATCCTTAATTACATAAAAATAGTAATATTTTTAAAATTACCAAACATAACAATACTTTTTTTATCACATTTCTTCAATAATCATCACATTTCATTTTTGATAACTACACTTACATCTTATTCTCCAAAAAAACCTAAAACACTTCCTCCCACTTCCTCTCCAAACAAACAGCCGCCACCCCCACCCCCTACCACCTCCAACGCCATCACCCCAGATCCTCCATTCAACTTTTTCTCCATCTCTTACAACAAACAGAATATCTGTCTTCTTCAATCCTCTTAACCCATCTCTGGTCAGTTCGCCGGAAAATCTAACCAAGGGCACGCTCCTTCGAATCTTCTCTTCGTACAGGCGCTGGTATGGGCCTTCCCCGTCGGATCTTAACGAAAAGGCATAGATCTGGTTTTCCCCTTCTTTTCTCCTTATTTTATGTTCTTTCTCGTCGTATGAGCATAGAGTCACCGGCGTGTTTGTTACTTCCGGTGGCTATGGTTATTCCCAATATGCGATAGAATGAAGGAATGAGATAGGTAACGATGGAACCTCCGGCTAAACGGCGGTGTAGCTTCAATAGTGACAGTGATGCTTCAAGGATTCTTGTTTTTGGAATGGATTGGGATGAATGCAATGCTGATATTTGTATTGGGAGCACAAGGCATCTTTGTTGGTTTCATTTGTATAGTGAAAGTATGATACAGTCTGAAACCGTTTCCATTTCTTTAGATTTGTTTCATTTTTGTTCCGTTTCTGTTTCTTCAGAATTGTTCAGATTTCGTTTCTGTTTCTGTTTGTACAGATTTGTCAGATTAATAAATTTGAACTCTTATTTTCTATTGCTCACGACTGATGGCGTAATATGATGCAGTTTGAAACATCATTGAAACGTTGAAACAATTGTTGCAACAGTTTGATACATCTGAAACGATGTTGAAACAATATGATACTGTCTGAAACGACATTGAAATAATCTGAAATAATTGTTAAAACAGTCTAATACAGTCTAAAACGGGAGTTGATACAGTGTAAAACAGTATGATACAGTCTGAAACGGGAATTGATACAGTTTAAAACAGTCTGAAACGAAGTTGATACAGTCTGAAACGAGACTTGATATAGTTTAAAACAGTTTGATACAGTCTAAAACAACATTGAAACACTATGATACGGTCTGAAACAGTTTGATACGGGATTTGATACAATTTAAAATAGGCTGATACAATCTAAAACGGGAGTTGATACAATTTAAAACAGTTAGATACAAGACTGAAATGAACCGAAACGGTGCAGAAACAGTTTGATACGGTGCAGAAATGGTTTGATTTGGTGCAGGAACAGTTTGATACGGTGCAGAAACAGTTTGATACGGTGCAGAAATAGTTAGATACAGTGCTGAAATAGTTGATACGGTGTAGAAATAGTGAGATTCAACGAGATACATTGAGGATGGATGAGGAAAAGTAAAATTGGAGAAAATAAGAAGAGTAAAAGTGAAATTAGGGGAAATGGTGGGAGGAAAAGTGAAATAGGAGGAACTGGGAGGAGCAAAAGTGATAGTGGGGGAAATAGAAGGAAAAAATGTAAGGATTTGGTATGTTATGGGAAAATATTGCTATGTTTTTGCTATGTTTGTAATTATCTTGTGTTTTCCTCTATATATAGTAATTTTACTAAAATGTTGCTATGTTTGGAAATTAAGCTCTAAAACTTGTACTTTTATGTAAAAAAATCTTTTAAAAATAAGTTCATGGATGTTGTTTAGGTAATTATTCAAATCTTTTAAGTTCCTTAAACGGGTCGTTTGGTTATCGGGATTAATATTATACAGCAACAACAATAATGAGATTAGATATTCCATATGGGAGGTGGGATTAACAATCTCAGAATTATAATCTCAAGATTGTTAATTCTTGGATAACTCTTTTTGCTACCAAACAACTAATAACTAATATATAGAAATTGAAGGGCATTCAGATTCTAATTATTTTAAGATAGAACATGATCCTAATATTTTTGTTTTCCTTTCACATTTCTAGTTATGGAAAAATATAATTACCAAGTGAATAGAAATGGAGCTAGAGTATTTTATTTTTCTTCCACGCTTCAGTTCAAACATGTTTGTCTTAAGAATTTATTTTATGGAATCTACTAATTCAAAAGGACTATGACCTCGAATCTATAAACTTGCAATCTTGGTCCCGCCTCGATAAAATAAGGGTTGAAATGTGCATCTGTAAAGAAAGGGTGCATTATTCGAATATAAAATAAAGCTTGAAATGAATTATTACTTGAATCTGTATTTCATTTTAGTAATATTTTTAGGTGTATCTGGACAATACAAAGATTAGGTATACATATGTACACATGTCACCCGTTTCAATCCAAATAGGGCCTTAGCTTTCTGAAATATACTAATTAAAAATTATAACTACTAAATTACACAAATAAGGGAAGATGTGTTGAGCTACATTACAATAATTGAATTTGATGACTGATGTAAGCTTAAGCAACCACTGAAATTTGATTAGACAGACGAAGTCATGTATTATTTCTTCTATATTTTACACTTCAAATAAATATACTCCTAGTTACTAGTAGTATTTAATTAGTTGCGTACGTAATACGCCGTTAGTAAGCTTTGACATTTAACTAAAAGTTAGAGACTTGATCTTTAGCTTTCTTGAATCTATAAGATGCACTAGGTAGACCCTTTTAAGGTGTGAAATTTCCACTTAATTAATGAACTAAAGTTATCGAAGTGAAATGCACCTTCCTCATATAAGGTGGTGAAATTTTGAAAAATTCTTAAAATGTAACCCAATCTAGAATGTAAAAACACAATAAGTTATCCAAATAATATATTTTTTTTTAAAAAAAACTAGGACAATCACGCTCTAATATGGAAAACCAAAGTATTTCATGACCATTGACATAAAGTAAAGAAAATTTCTTATTGTGAAACATCCACTTAACAAATATTTTCATCAATTGCTTAATATCAACATTGTTAGTGATTTAATAGATGCATTTTATATTCTAAATGTTTAGAAGATAAACACATAAGTGAGACAATAGTTTATAATGCATTACAACAAGTTAGAAAATAGTTAGAATCACGAAAATCTCAATAGGAAAGCATATAAATTAGAACTGATTGTCCTCAACCAACCAATCATCTAGCCATCTAAATTGTAAGAACATCAACTAGAAGGCATCAAACCCTAAAATAGCCATGTAACATCTTTAATCTAGTCATATTTCTTCTTTCATTTTTTAAGCCCAAGAAAGAAAATGTTCCGAACAGTAGCATTTAACAAGAGTAAGAGCATGGACGAGCTTCTGGGGAGCCAGAAGTGCTTATTTTAAAATTTTGGGGTGTTTGGCCAAGCTTTTAGGAAAAAATAAGTGTTTTTGAGTGGCAACAGAAGCTGTTTTTCTGTAGTGGGGAAGAAGCTGAAAAAAATAGCTTCTTGAAAAAATAAGCGTTTTTTATTATTTGGGACAAGAATACCCATTTCAAACTTCCATATTTATTTAAATTAATATTATTATATATCCATTTTTATATTTTGGTTACTCCATCTGTCCCACTTTGTTTGTCATACTTTCCTTATTAGTCTGTCCCAAAAAGATTGTCATACTTCTAAATTTGGAAACAATTCAACTCTAAACTTACTTTTTGACTCATTTATAGCCACACAAATATCTATGGCTCATTTTAGACCACAAGTTTCAAAAGTCTTCACTTCTTTATTAAACTTTGTGCCAAATCAAACTACGACAAACAAAATGGGACGGATAAAGTTTGGTCAAACAGACTCTAAGATGTATGTGTAACATTTATTTACTAAAAAAAGAAAAATGTGTATGTAACATCTCAAACATGTACGGATACAAACGACATATTTCTAAACTCGAGGGGTCTATTGTGAAATTTACCCCAACAAGATCCTAGTCCCAGTTCCAGTCCCAGCAAGGTTAATTGACTTCTCCACAGTTTACGGAATCTTAACTCAAAAGTTGTAAACTTTAAAAAATGGCATTTTTAAGACTTCCATCACCAGCATTCCCATTACTTCACCACCATCATCAAAAACCAAATCTTTCACATTTCACTTCCAAATTTCAAAACCCCTTTAACTATTGTCCCCTTCCATCAACTTTAAACCCAAAACACCATCACAAAATGTCAAAAACATCATTAATTAAAACACAAGCATCACTAACTGATTTAGGAATTGTTGAAAGAGTAATTCAATTGGTCCAATTGTCACCACCCACGTGGCAATCTGCTTTGTTGAGTAATATTATTATATTTACTTTGGGTTCTCCATTACTAGTATCTGGTTTGTCACTTTCTGGTATTGGAGCTGCTTTCTTGCTTGGTACTCTTACTTGGAGAGCTTTTGGGTCACCTGGGTTTCTTCTTGTTGCTACTTATTTTGTTATTGTAAGTAAATATAATCTTTTTTACATGATTTATTGGTGTAAAGTTATTTTGAGGATTCTACTTTTGTACATGTTGTCGCTGGTCTATCGGAAACAATCTCTCTACCTTACATAGGTAGGGGTAAGGTCTGGGTGTGGAGGGTTAAGCTCTCGTACACCCCACCCTCCCCAGACCCCACTTGTGGGATCACACGAGTTATATTGTTGTTACTTTTTTACATGTTTTTTCTCATTTAGTTCTATGAGAGAAGAATTATGAAAGTAGAATACTAAAGCTTGAATCACTGCTTGCAATTCCCTCTTCTGTTTTTTCACGGCTTGTGAATTAAAGTAATCAGCCACAGGTTACTTGCAATCAGAAGAGGGAATTGCAATTTGCAAGTAACCTGTGAATTGCAAGCATCGGTGGCTATTAACCGGTGAATTAAAGTAATTGTTGAACCCCTCTTTGCCACTATACTAGCCTTGTCCCTTATGTTGAGGGATTCAATAGTGTATATATAACAAACAAGAATAAAAAAACTTCATTTGTGTCCTATTTGCATAGTATCATTTTCTCGCGAAGGGCATTTAGTTGAACCATTGGCATAACCTAGCTCCATCCCCTGCTTTTGGTAGATCTATGGAACCTCATAAAAAAAAAAGGGAAAGTTTATTTATTTTCTAGTAACTTCTGACATGTCTTTCTAACTGGAAATGATGATGATGCTATAAAAAAAGTGTCTCCAGCTTAGACTGATATCTTCTTTAAAAGATGTCAGGAGACTTGGACTAATAAATTAAGCCAAACAGGGCACAGCAGCCACTAAGGTGAAAATGGCTCAGAAGGAGGCGCAAGGAGTCGCAGAGAAGAGGAAAGGAAGGAGAGGACCTGGAAGCGTGATCGGCTCCAGTGCAGCCGGTTGTGTTTGTGCATTTTTATCAATTAATGGTATCGGTGGGGAGGCATTAACTCGTCTTTGGGAACTTGGATTTGTAGCCAGTTTCTGTACTAAGTTGAGCGACACTGTCTCGAGCGAGATAGGGAAGGCATATGGTAAAACTACGTGAGTACAGCCTCCTCACCTCTGGCTAAGTTCTTATAATTTGATAATGAGAAGAGTGACTTATTTATATGGAAACTAGAAATTACATTCTTTAATTGTTTCTGAAGTTACCGTTTATTCTTAATTCTAGACCTAGTAAAAAACACATTGAACCATGTATTATATGAAAAAAATGAAAGGAAAAAATAAAGAAGCTGATAGTTACGTAGTTTAGTTTCACCTTGAATATGTGTGATCAGCTCTGTGACTAAAATTCACTAACGAGGCTGCTATTTGTATTTTGTGTGTAATTCTAGATGGTACCAACCAGAAAGTTATCTCCATTGGAAGGAAACTATAAGCAACTCAGACCATTTTTCGCCTATATCTGTTCAACAATACTGTTGTTAGCTGGATGGCTCGCTTAGGTTTGTCTGCTAACTTGCACAAATATTACAGGTATCTTGTCACCACCTTCAAGGTAGTGCCTCGGGGAACTGAAGGGGCTGTGAGTGCTGAGGGAACCTTCGCTGGGCTTCTTGCTTCAGTTCTCCTTGCTTTTGTTGGTTATAAAATGGGTCAGGTATGTCTTTCATGAATTATTCAATGTTTTGAGAATTGTTGCTTATGCTGTGGTTTCTCTTTTTTATTTTGGGATAATCTGGAGATACTAGTCAATTATAGGAAGAAGGATACGGTACTAAAATGTCGTTTTGAAACATTTGGCAGCAAGGTGCTATCCTTTTTAGTCTCATCAGTCTACGATGGTCCAGGTTGAGGTTAGAAACGAATTTAGGTGATCAAGAAATGCTGAAGTAAAGTTTGGTAAGAGAAGACATGATTTTTTTATTGGGAGTAGTAGCGTAAAAAAACGTATTAGGGTCAATTTTGTTCGTAATTGGGCTAATTGTGGGCTTTGATGACCGGGGGTTGATTTTTCCTGGTACTTCTTGCTTATTGCTTGAGGTTGTGAGGAATAAGTATTGTCTTGTTGCAACATTGCTTCTACCCTCAATTGACAAGGCTGTGTCTGTAAATGGGGAATGGATAGTTATGCCTATCGGTATCAAATCTGGCCAGGATAAAAGGCCGTGAGTCTCATGCCACTTGACTCTTGATAGCCTCCAAGTTATCACAGAATCTATTGTATATCTTAACTTACAAATTTATCCTTTTGGAACCTTGCTGACACAAGTATAAAGAGCATAATTTGAAAGGGGTTTCATTGTTTTAGGCTTTTAGCAAACCTATTTTTCTCCTGTCCCTTCTAGGCTTTGTGTGGACATATGTGTAGTGGTGGTTTGGCTCTTATGACTCTAGTTCTGTATGATAATTTTGTGGCTGAGCTTATGTACTTTGGTTTTTGAAAAATACATGGTTGAATATAATTTGTATCTTGCTGTGCATGCCCTCAGAGATACATTCTTGTTGCCAAACCCAAACACTGGAATCAGATGTGTGAATCTCCGTACTCCAGATCCGTTTATTCTTTTATGGACAAAGAGAGTAGTAGTTTCATTCAGATATGCTTGGAAATGGGTGATCTGGGTGAGGTAAATCCCTTATAGGATTACCTGATAGGAGGGCCATCATCCACTAAATGTTGAACCATGCGTCACTGGCACTCGGGGGTTTCTCGGTTATAAATTAATTTCTTTTTTAAAAAGAAGTTAACCTGATAGGCTGATGGACTGGGTGACGTTTAGGACTGAGCACTGGAAGCAGTGTTGTCAATGGCGAAAAGCCTTAACAAGCACTCCAGGTCTATTGAGGCTTTTAAGCTCAATTGAAATGTGAGCTTAGTACAAAAAGACAATGAAGGAAACAAAGCAAAATGTATACGTAATGCAATAAAAAGTAATGTCATTCATAATGTTTTCCTTAATATATGTCTTTGCTGATAATATTCATTGTTTAGTACCACTCATTTCAAGATAGAACTGATAACAAATGTGGTGCAAGCTTAGTGCCTTGGCTACGTGAAATCGCAACTTAAGCGAGGGTAAGTGCCTTCCCTGAGTTTTTTTTTTTAAGCTTCAGGGCTTAACTGCTCCTTAAATGAGCCATTGCCAACACTGACTAGAAGGCAAGGGGATTTCTATGGTTTTAGCCCATCGAGAGTATCTAAGTTTATTTATTTATTCAACAACAACATATCCAGTGTAATCCCACCGGTGGGGTCTAGAGAGGGTGAGGTGTACGCAAACCTTACCCCTACCTTGAGTAAGGTAGAGAGGCTGTTTCCAATAGATCCTCGACTCAAGAAGTTTATTTATTACTATTATTATTATTAAAATATAAGGAACAGTTAGCTACTGAAACATTCACTACATCGTTAGCTACTTAGCTTTATCTGCCAGTGCTGAGACAGATTCAATGCCATTCAGTCCACTCTGTCTTCAACTTCTCTTGTTGTTTGATTCAAACTTTTAAGAAGCTTATTCATACTCTGACCGGAAAAAATTTCTTCTAGATTAATGCACCAGGGGCTGCTATATGTGTAATAGCCTCCCAGATAGCAAACTTTGGTGAAAGTCTAATAGGTGCTTCACTTCAAGACAAAGAAGGATTTGGTTGGGTAAGTAGTTCTCTGAAAAGGTCTTTTGTTTATTCTGAGATTTTAAGTAACTACCTCAGCATTTTGTGTCCCTTAATGCTCAGCTCAACAACGATGCTGTCAACGTCATCAACATATCCTTGGGAAGTATTCTAGCCGTACTAATGCAGCAAATAATACTCCAAAGTTAGCAAACTCAACTTATCCACCTCTTGGAATATGAGCTCGAATTGCCACTTTTTTCATTGATACAGTGTAGAGCATACAAGATGCAACGGGGATTGTTAATGTGATTTATAGGTGACACTATCATCTGAGCTAGAAATTAAGACTCGGTTCAATCTTCATGTTAATCTTATAGTTGAGAAACAATTCTGATAAATCTCCCCTCAAAGTTGCCAGATTCTATTAACAGATGCTTCAGTGTCAATGTATTGTTCACAATAGCATTTGACAGGATAAACCAATATTGCACAGTTTTATGGTTTGTATCTCACTTAATTAGTTTATGTAAGATCCACTTGTCAGCACTTGTAGAATACTAATTCAAATTGAAAAGTGTCAGAGATTCAGCATTTATGTAATCCGTTTTATGATAACAAAAGACGCATTATTCTGCTCTGTTTATTATTCTTTTGCCCAATGTCTAGTCAGGGTTAGTTTCTTTCTTGGTTGGCATATTAATATATGAGAATTATGTACTTGTTTTCTAGCTAAAATAGCACTTGCAGTGCCAATTTGGGATACCGCATGTTATTCTTTTTTTTTTGTAGTTTAAGCAATTGTCCCTTTCGAGCCATACAGTGTACTGTTTTGGAAGATTTAAAAGTACAAAGAGTGAGTTATCAAATACTCTAACGCTAGAAGGGTGAGGTATATGCAGATATTACCCTACCTCAGGGTGGAAATACAAAGAAAAGCAATGACATCCAAATATTAAAGGTAACTAAATTAAATGGAGTAACATTACTAGTTACTTGTAAAATCGAAGAATAAGATAAAATGACGACCTATAATATTGGTCAGGAAAATACTAATAATACCGGATGGTTATTATATATCCTTTCATAATGTATTGTATTGTGGTGTATTGTATCGTATGTTTTGGTGAGTTCAACATTTGAATAGAATGCATTGTTTCCTATCGTTTCATGATACAACATACTACCAATATGAATAATGATTTATAATATTACCATGAAGAAAAAGGGTACGGAAAGAGTTACTATGTAAAAGGTAGGGTAAATAGTAATATGAGAATATTAAGGGGAAGAAAAGAGAAAAAAGATACGGTAACGACGTGATTACACCTAATCGATCGTTGCAGAAAATGAGGCTTTTCATGGTTATGTAACGACGGGTTAACGATACGATAAAATAAAATTTTAACGTAACAATCAAAATGAACATTATTTTATAATAACAATACGATACGATATGACCTATAACAACCATCCAAACAACTTGTATAGCCCACACTAGAATTCACCATAGAGAGAAAACACTCGACGACTTTCTAACCGTCTATCCTAATCCTCGACTTATATGTTCCTTTATCTAAGTTCTCAGTGATCTAAAATTACGCAATGTCCTATTAATCATCTCACTTTAATTTTTCCTCACTCTACTTCTACCTTTTCGTAGACCCATGGGGCACCAGCAACAAGAAAAAACTAACTTGGACATGACAAGTACACATACCAAGTTTAGTTGATATAACCGCAACACTAAAGAATTTAAAATGACCTATACTCATTGCCACATCTTATGATTTAACAATTATCTCATCTTTTTTTTTCTTTCTATGATCCTTGATCCTTACAATGAATTTTAAAATGTTTCATTTTAATATTTCGAATTATCATTAACTTGTTACCCTTTAGATTGTGATTAAACGTTGAAAATTACCTTAAAAACATTCCTATCATGTGTTCATTAAATTGATACATGGGTCCCTGAATTCTCCAAAAATCAATATCAGCAGAAGCTGTCCAGTTAAATTCATGCACAGCAGACAGAAGAAGACAGCTAATCACGCCAATAATTTAGATTTGTAGTTTCATAATGATAATAGTGATGGATGAAAAGCATTAATTGAAGGGGTTTGCAGTTCATACGTGGATGAAAATGATGTATTATGAAAAGATGGTAAGTAAATGATGATAGAATTTAAATGAGAAGGAATTAGCAACGCTAATTGCGGGGAAAAGCATTTTATGTACTCCTACGTATTTATTGCGCCAACCAATGAAAAGATCGGAATCGTACAAAACGAAATGAAAGATGGGATTTGGGAGCTACTGCCCAATCTTTTCAATACCAATTAGTGCTAATGAAATGACGAAAAATCCCTACCTCCGTGTTAAAAATTTATTACTCTGACTAATTTAAATTTAATTAAGATTATTCTACTACTGAGTACTAAAGAAGATAAATCACTTGCTATCAACTATCAAGGAATTATTTTTCTTTTAATGCCTGAACTCAAGAAACAACAACAACATACCCAGTGTGTCTCATCCGTGAGGTCGGGGGAGGATGAGATATACGCAGACCTTATCCACCAAAATAGAGAGGCTGTTTTCGGTAGACCTTCGGCTAGAAAAAAAACATATAAGAGAACACATTTGAACAGATAAAACAAAAACAAGAAGAGTAGAGAAATTCTAACTATTTTATCGATAAAAACTTATTTGTATTTGATATTTTACATTAAATTTAAGAATGTAACCTTAACCTTTAAAATTAAACTGAGAATACATATATATTTAAGTGATAAGTATATCTAGGAAATACTGGCATAGTTAACACGGTGTACCTTATATGACCACTTACCCTTTAGTTATTCTTGTGTTGGTCATGATTGAGCATAACTTTATTGTTTGGTAGAGAAGGCACTCTCTTTACGACAAATTTTCCATGGTCAAAACACATGCCCATAGCTCATGTCCTATATGATAAACGTGGTTTGTTAAATTTACTTGATTTCATTCTTTCTCCCTTTTTCTTTTCGTTTATCCAACAACCCAAAAAGAAAAATGAAGAACTAAAGAGGAAGAATTCGATGTATGATTTTCCCCTTGCTTGTGCAACACCTAATCCAACACAATATCGTACGCGGGATGTTTGTCAGTATTAGTTGAGTCCTCTTGATTTAGTTGGTGCCTCATTGATGAAATTAGAAAAATAATATTCTAAGCAATAAAAAAGTATAAACACTTTGTTATAGAGTTCTATAATCCCATCAAATATCACTACTTCATCTTCTATTATTTCCTCCTATTCTCAGTCGAATTTAGAAATTTAAAACCATGATTACCAATACTACACATTTATTACTCATATGATTCAGTACAAAATATTTTATTTTTTTAGCTATATTGTTCGTAGTCCATACCAACGCCCATAAAAATGTATTTACTTCACAAAAATATATCTTGAAACGCTTTTATATATACGAATATAGTTCAAGTCTAAGGCAGTATACGTATAGAGGTGCATCCAACCATACTTTGTCACTAATCTTGGGCTACCAACTCTAAAGAATTGGAAAAATAATACTAACATTAGAAAGATCTACGAATCTGACAATGTCCAAATACACACGGGGAATACGAGGGGACCCACCGTATATATGGGAAGAAGATCGCAAGTGCCGGTTGAGATGTCACCGTAGATCGAGTTGACCATCAAAGCGATCCACACCATGTCTTCATGCCTTGTATAGACTTATTGCCTTTATATATTACTACTACTTACCCCTGAAAACTATGTACTAACTACAATTTATCATTATTAATTAGCTTAATTTAATCATACTGTTGCTTTTCCTTGTCACCCATCCACGTTTTAAACTTAGTAGACTATTCATTGTCCCACTTCTCTTACCTATTTTATTTCTTTTTGTATGATATATGGTTTTAAACTTAGTAGACTATTCATTTTCCCACTTCTATTATATCTACTATTTTTTTTTTCTTTTAGTATAATATATGGTTTGAAAGATACTTGATGTTCGAGTAATTTTTATTTGTAAGGGACAATACTCATTTAAAGATTTCAACAGACAAATTCGAGTCATCTCGTTAAGGACGGAGAGAGCTATTCTACACCTCTTTGCACTAGCCGATTAACACTATAAATTTTACGTCCATCTAAACTTATTAGCATTCGTTTAGATTTCAGACCTCTATATGTGTTACTCCCTCTATTTCAAATATTTATGTGGAGAAGCTTGAAACTTGAGGTTTTATTCGGTAGATAGAAAAGTTTCTCATCAAGGTTAAACAAGAATTTTATGCTATTTTTTTTTTAATCAACTTAGAAAAATATCATTTTAATAGACTAAAAAGGAAATCTTGACAAATAAATCAAGAAGATGCGGTAAAAATCTACTAAATATGTAATATTGATTTCGACCCATTAACTCAAAATGTCCGTGGATATTGTGGTCAGTCGAACCTATGAAGTTCAAATATTGTATCCGGCTATTCAACAACAACAACAACAACAACATACCCAATGTATCCTATAAATGGGGTCTGGGAAGGGTGAGATGTACGCAGACCTTACACCCACCAAGGTGGAGAGACTGTTTCTGATCACAGACCCTCGGCTAGGAAAGAATACATATCATAAAACACTGAAAAATCAAGTCATAAATATCATGAAGCTAATGCATATCCAGCAAACAGAAAATAATACCAGTAGATATAGAGTCTAAAAGCAACATGCAAATCAGCCACATAAGCATAATACTACATCTAATAAAACAAAGGATGCTCGACTATCACCTAACCTTCTACCCTAATCTTCGACCTCCACTCCCCCTATCTAGAGTCATGTCCTCGATGATCTGGATCTGAGCGATGTCATGTCTAATCACCTCGGCCTAGTTTTTCTTCAGTCTATATCCGGCTATTCGTGGTTAATAAACTATTCATTTTCCCACTTTTATTATTCCTACTACATTCATTTTTTAATCATGGGGTACTCTTTTTTTATCCGTATAGATAGATCTCTGGCTTTGGAATAAAACGTCAGTAGGATATTGTTGTTTCCATGGAAGCCTCACCATCCAGCATTGGTAAGAGTAATAAATTGTCAAAGGGAACGAAAGTTTCAAAAACAGACGAGTCTTTCATTGGAAATAGTCCATTTGTCTGTAGGTGGTGGGGTTCTTTGTTAAGTTGTTGCTCTTTCCCTTCATATTTCTTTATATTTTTGTATTGGACGGCCTTCTCCTCCTTTTTCCTCGTTGCTTCAGAGCCTATTCTTCTTGTACCAACTAATACTACCACTACTACTACTACTACTGAAGCCTTAGCCACTCCACCGACGACACCTCTTTATAATTCTACCCGCACGGGTGTTAATATTTTTGTAACACATAAGCACAAAAATACATTTTTTCATCACAAACTTGTTCTTGCAACTAGTGTTGTGCTTTGTTTTTTGCTCTTTGTTTTCTTTTGTATCATGGCTTTGTTTAAGTGCTTTGGTTGTAAGTTAAAGAAGCATGGTGGAGTTCTTGATCATGCTAAGGTTTCTATTGTTGTGGAAGGAGAAAAAGATGAATATGGAAATTGCTTGAACAAGAATGGGGTGAAGAGATTTACATGTGATGAGGTTGAGAAATTCACTATGAATTTGTCAAGGTCTAGGCTGATTGCTTATGGTGGATTTAGTGCAGTTTATTTAGCACAATTTCCTGATTCTATGTTAGGTGCTGTTAAAATCATGGACTTAAGTAGTGAACGTTTTCAAAGAGTTTACAAGCAAGAATTGGAAATTTTGCTTCAAGTTCAACATGACAACATAGTCAAGTTTCTTGGTAATTGTGATAATGGAGAAGAAGGTATGTTGGTGTTTGAATATGTTCCTAATGGTACTTTGCAAGAGAAATTACATGGTGTTGATGCAAGAAAGATTTCATGGAAAAATCGTATGGCTATAGCATTTCAACTTGCTAAAGCTATTGAATATTTACATGATAAGTGTTCACTACCAATAGTCCATGGTGATATAAAAGCTTCAAATGTTTTATTAGACAAGAAGTTTAATTGCAAGCTTTGTGATTTTGGTTCAGCTAAAATGGGATTTTCTTCAACAATTCTACCACCATCTTCGTCGAATAATCGTATGATGATGCTTGGTTCTCCAGGTTATACAGATCCTCACTACTTGAGAACTGGCATTGCTTCAAAAAAGAATGATATTTACAGCTTTGGTGTTATTATTTTGGAGTTAATTTCTGGGTTTGAAGCACTTTCTTGTGATAGCGGAGAAAGGGTAATTTCAAAAGCTGGAAACATATTAAGGGATGCATCTAAAGTAGCAGAAATTGTGGATCCAAAGCTCAATGGAGATTATAATTTGGAGGAAGCTAAAGCCATGGTGTCACTTGCAGGATTATGCCTTGGTGATTCTCCTAGCCTTAGGCCTTCTGCTTCTGAAATTTTAGACACTATGACAAGTAGAATTTCTTCAATTACATTTCAGTTTTCTCCTGATAAAAAAGTTTAACTGATTATCCATTAAAGTGTGATTAGGTGATTTCTGTAAATTAATTTGTATAGAGTCCTGCCATGTTTGTTTGGAAGTGCTTATACTTAGGCAACGAATTCAATTCAAGCAATTCCATGCTTTGAAATTTGAATGGTTAGTTTTCACAAATTCTAAGGAATATTTTGTTTTACTATTTTATTTCATTTTTTCCCTTCCCTATTTTTGTTTTCCGCGCTGCAAATTTATTGTGGAGTTGTCATTTGTCAACTGTTAAGTTTTTTGAGAAATTCGAGGTCAATCTTGCAGTGATACATTAATGGGAGGGCACAATGTCCCTGACGCATAATAAATTACGTACAATTGAAGCGACCAAATTGGCTTGCCGGCACATGATGGGTAACCCACAACTATTCGTAAAGTGAAAGGCTAGCACGTTTACTCTACTCTAATATAAAGCTGCTGCCTTTATTAAAAGCATCTATAAACAATAATTTACGTTATCAGCTAAATGTAAAGGCCAACCGGACTATACCACTAGGTCACACATTTGTTTGAACTTACAGAATTTGTAAACTCAAACTTTGATTTTTTCTTTTATAAAAAATAAATTAATTAATAAGTACTGGTCTAAAGCAAGATCATTTAGTGCTAACCCCACCACAGAAACTTGCCAGTTGCTCTTTACCGGAGACGATTATGCTGAGGAATATCCAATTATAAGCCAACTTTGCCAATTTCTTCAATATGGGACCTCACGTTAGGCAATGCATGTGTTAATCTAAGGAAGTAAATTGGAGTATACTTTTATACAGGCAATCAATGAAGCAAAATGTGCTATAGTAATGTCACGCAATGCATGTGTTACTGTTTTACAGCGCCCCTGTAATGCTTTGTAGTTACCAGTGGCAATTGGAGCACATTCAGTATTAATAAGCTGTCATTGTTATACATTTTAGGAAGGAGTCTCGAACTTGTTTTCTCCTGCTGATATTTAACAAGTTGTGGAACGAATATGTTCCACTATGGTATTGGAATCTGCTGATATTGTCGTCCTACAATCAAGATATGATGCATATCACTAGTCCAAAATTTGTGCACTGATAAACGATATCAACACTCTGATGGTTAGCTTCCAACCACCACCTGTAAGTTCTGAAAAAAAAAGAAAGATATACAGCTAGGGCAGCTTGCACAAATCGCTGTATTCCTTTGCGAATAAACAACATGGATACATGTTCTAAAGTTTACATTTTCATAGCAGTATCCAGTGTCTCCACCTTTATCTCATAAGTATGATGTCAAATCCACAAACGAAATAATAAAACAATCTGCTGAAGTTTAAACTGCTTCCCTACCAAGAGTAATTTGATAGATGAAGCTAGAACCATTTTCCTCTGGTTCCAAATTGTCGGAATTCAGTATTACAGTGAGTTTTTGTAATAGCAGCCAAACAGGGCAAGTTACTTGCAGAGGATGAACATGTATTAGTCATTGCTCAAATAACCTAACTACCACAAATCACACTATCTAACAAGATCACTTCTACAACACCTATCACTAACGTGAGTGAAAAGCTTAGGGATCAGGAAACACCTATCACTAACGTGAGTGAAAAGCTTAGGGAGAGAATGCACTAGTACTGCCTTCTTCGTTTCAAACCACTACCATTTGGACGTTGCTGTTGTAGGCTCTGAGACGGGGAGCAACAAATATCAGGCACAAACATCGAGGAATCAAATGGATTCTGGTAAGTTTTGGGCCAGTAAAGCCCAGAGGCTGTAGGTGGGGATGGTACTTGGGGCACTGCCCAAGATGTGTCTGCCACCTGACCCAAGCACTCATCACCATCTAGTTCTTCATCTTCAAATCTTAAGATCGACGAAGAGTCTGAGTCACCAAGCTTCCCATTATCCGCCTGAGAGATATCAATGCAAGAAAGAAATAGGTTAATCAGTGCAATTTATTGATAGTCCATCAAAAAGATTATCTAGGTTTATACATGCAAAAACCCCATGAGACAATAGAGAAAGTAAAAATTTTCCTTTGGAAAGTAGAAAAGTAGAATCGAGAAATGATGTATAAACATAGAGTCCTGTTTGCTTGGGTTTCAACAGACTTGACTAAGCCAAAAAATGGTGAAATGCATGAGCCGCTTTTTTTTTTTTTTTTTTTTTTATTTGGATAAAGAATATGAGCTGCCAGGTACAGTCAAAGATGATGCTTTCAAGCTCTTCAACAAAGATCTTAGTCAACGTGAATTTCCATCTGTGACTAGAGACATTTAGCAAATATATTGTCGAATATGTTTCTTAATCAACTAAGCACCCATAGAAATAAAGGTGTGAAACACCTAGCCAATATAATGGTACAAAAAGAAGCACGAGATAATAGCTAAAGCTGCTTCTGATTTTCCCAACCCTAACAAGGTTGTTGTCCTGCCTGATGCTAATATTGATGGTGTTTGGCCTTGACTGCCTATGTTGATCAAGACTCGGAGCTTCAAACATTTGACAGTCCACCAATTCACTTGGCCAAGTGCAAGTCCATCCACCAATAAATATGGTAATACTCCAAATTGTACAATCATTAGAACCTATGGGTTTGCCATATGATAGGGGAAGTACGAGGCAGATTGTGCCTGTCCAATCGGAAGATCAAATTGGGGCCAAACAATGTCCATTTCGCCTAAGGTGGTCCAACCAACAGATAGTACATCCAAACAAAGCTCGTCATTCCAGTTTCATGCTTCATATAAAGATGTATTCTTCAGTTTCCTTGTTGGGAAACATACGTGTACACAACTCCAACCCTGAATTACTAACAGGGCATGCATGCCACATAACCGCGCAGGCAGACAATAAATGAAAAGTGAGCAGACTGCAGAACTCTATTAGGGATTTCTCACCTTAGATGATTAGTCCAATACAACCAGGTCCATGAATGAGGTTATACCATACCTCAAATGATCAGTCATCCATGCACCCACAATTCTGATAGAAATATCCAAGAAATTCATCTATATCCATTGTGATATACTAAAAAAGACAGAAGTTAAGACCTAAACCTTACCTTAGATGACCCATCATCCATGTATCCATAATTTTGATTGAAATCATCCAGACCGACAAATTCATCAAACTGCCACTGCGGCATACTTCCAGCTGCAGAACCTCCAGCAAATGGAGTCTTACTAGGAGCAAAATCCCTAACCACACTTGCCTGGGGAGGTAGTACTTTGTTAAATTGAACATCCACCGTCAATGGGGCATTTCGTTTAGAAATTGAAGCAGGCTCTGGCTCAGAAATCTTCTGAATGGACTGTGGCGTCCCTCCTGAGGAAGATGCACCACCAGGATCAACAGGTTCAAGTCCTACCTTCACTCCAGTGAGCAAAAACCTTTGGTGAGCTGAAACATGAGGATTAGCTGTGTGGATAGCAATATCACATTTTCGGCAAAGTAAAGCACGGTCCTCAAGACAAAAGAAATAGCCAACTGTTTCCTGCACAAATAGCATCCATTTTTCAATAGTCATAAAGCTGGAAACAAGATATCGATCTTCTTCTCTTTTTTTTTTGGGGTTTTTTGGTTTGGGGGGGGGAGGGGGGTGACAAGTGGATAATTATACACAGTCTTATCAGAGAAAAGGACTTTCACTGAAGGCAGAAAAATGTGGTAAACTCGAGAAAACATTGCTGCTTTGACTCCACTAAGCAAATGGTAAATAAAAACTTTGGCTTCATGTGACTTGGCTGTATGAGCTTGCCCAACTAACAACCACAAAATTCTTAAGGTGATCAAACATCTGCAATTACTATAGAGTAAAAGCTCGGTGATGCTCAGGATTTGATATCATGAGTACATCAACTTTTCTTTAGAGAGACAAAACAGTCGCATAAGCATCACAAATCTCAACTGTGTATCATGTAATCCGATGATCCTAAACTGTCAACCATTAACTGAGATATTATATTTCGATAAGTGCATCCCACTTAGAGAAGAGGTCCACTAAGTCAAGGAGAGGAACCAGCACAAGACAGGTTCACACATGAGCACTAACGCTAAAAACCAGGTTTAGGAGATCTGGAGGAAATCATTATGGTAAATGTTCAACCCCAGTATATTTTTCCTCTTCAAGCAAATGATTATAAATGGATTTCCAGATAGCTCCTTGAACCACAAAATACAATCCTCAACATGGAACATCGATGTGAACAACAAGAAATCATTCCCTTCTTGGTAATTGTATCCATTGGTTCTTGTAATGATCACATGTTCAAACTTAACTCTATCAGTACATTTTATTTGACTCCGATAAAAAGTGAAATCCAATTATGAATTTTCATCTTTTTATAATCATATGTTTAGAAACCTCTAAGCAGGAACGTACGGATCTATCACCTCTTGCATTATAAATGTCTCGCCAAAAGGACTGCCAAGCAAAAGGAAACAGATACCTGATAGTTTGACAGTAAGAACTTCTAGATGAGCTCTCCACATGACATGTGAACCATATCCTACATTAGTTTCTATAGGTCAGGTGCATGCCGCGGAACCATAACCAATCAAAATGGTAAACATTGTAACTTGCCACCTCCATATGTCTACTAGTGACCAAGATTTGGAGACCGCCCTAACCTTTCCTTGGGAGGGAAAAAAATACCCCAAATATCCTATCTTTATATCATTCTTTACCAGCTCTTTTGGTTTTTCCTTGATATTCTGAAGGGTGAAGGTTTTTAAAGCCAGGGGATGCAAAGATCAAGGATACAATTCCCGCTGAAACTAATACAACTACGCCTCAGCCCCAAGCAAGTTGGACTCAGCTACTCACAGGACCGTGTAACTCCATTTTAAACTCATCATATGCCAATATTATTCAAATTCAAATAAAAAAAACTATGCCAAACCACTCCTAGAACATAGTTTAATAGATAATGAAATTAGACTAACAAATAGATATGTACAAAATTCTAAGATTCACAATTAAGACTAATATAATAGTAGTATCTATCAACTAAAACATCACAATAATCTGCACCCTAAACTATAATAAACAAATATCTTTATCTCCATTAAACTTCTCTATTATAAATGAAATATCTTTATAAAAACAAGTCAAGAATCACAACTTTATTTATAATCAATTGATGCTATAATACAACATAATCAAGGTAAGTCTGTCCTAACTTGTGTGAACGTTTCGGATTTCGAGGTCAAACTTTTTAAGTTTGACCGTGGATTCCGACATAGATTCGTTGAGTGTTTTGAACTATAATATATGAAAATTTAGAAACTACATAAACAGATATCATACGTCACAAGAATTAATACTTAAAAATATTTTAAAGGTAGACGAAAAAACTATGGTCAAACAAAAACTCGTTTTAAAATGGGACAGAAGAGTAATTAAATGAAAACAAAAAAGAGAGGATGAAAGTACCTGACAAATGTCACACTTAGGCATGGTAGAAGAAGAACCAGAAAGAGGAACTCTTTGGTGTTTACTAGCTAACTTATTAGCAGCATGAACTTTTTCATCACATGACCAACATAGCGCTGCTTCATC
The DNA here is from genome assembly GCA_029990575.1 of Petunia axillaris subsp. axillaris. NCBI lineage: Eukaryota > Viridiplantae > Streptophyta > Magnoliopsida > Solanales > Solanaceae > Petunia > Petunia axillaris. Next base: position 12,749,568 of record JARKNS010000002.1, on the reverse strand, counting down.
AGCACAGCATAAAACATTAGCTTCAGCTACTTCACATACGTTGCACTGAATCTTCATTACTTTTTTTTTTTTTGTCTTCAAAATAAACTAAGCAAGATCTATGGTTATGTAGTGATAGAAAAAGAAGAAAAAGATCTACAAGTGCAAGTTGGGGTTTACACGGGGTGGGTGGGTTTAAGCAGTAAATGAATCGAATAAACTGTGAGAATACTGGCTATACAGTGGGGTTACAGTGGAATTTGTGATTTTTTATGTTAAATGAGTGTATTTGTATGGTTTGTTTGTGAAAAGTAATGGGAAAAGAAATGGTTGTTTTTGAAAGAACGTGTCGGGTTTTAAGCTGGTGACTTGCTGAGCTGGATGGAGTTGTAAGGAGATTTTATTAGTGTCATATTGTCACATGGATATTTTGTTAAACACAACGTGTCTTGTTTAGTTGTTTTAGCATTTAATAATGACGTTTTTATTTGTCATGTTTAGAGAAAAAAAATCCTAAATCATGAAGTTATAAGCCAAAAGTGTAAGATGGGATAAGGAGTCCGAACATGTGAGGACTCTGGATTTTTCGTTTTACCAATAAATTAAAACTGCTCGTTAATTAATTTGAATTCGTGCTAATAAAAACTCAAATACATTTGTGGAGTATTACTCCCACTTATCTCCAAACTAGTATGTTTTAGGTATAGATGAGCCTGTTTGGTCAAGTTTTTGGGAAGCCAAAAATGCTTATTTTTCTCAATTATTTTAAAATTTTTGGATTTGGCCAAATTTCTAAGAAAAAATAAGTGATTTTGAGTGGTAGCATAAACTGTTTTTTTGCTGTGGGGAAGAAGTTGAAAAAAGTAGCTTCTTGAAAAAAAAATAAGTTTTTTTAATTATTTGGGACAAAAATATCCATTTCAAACTTCTATATTTAATCAAATTAATATTATTATATAGTATCTATTTTCTTGATTGATAATTTTTCAAATATGGTCAAACACAAATTAATAACAAAAGTATTTTTTAAAAATTTTGTCAAACACAAACGGCTTATCTCACACAACACTTCTTTGAAAAGTACTTTTGATAAAAAAATACTTCTCAAAATAAATTGATTTTGACAGCTTAACCAAAAAAGCTCTTAATTGGGGATGAAATATTAGCTCCGTTTGGCATGAATAGTTAAATAGTAAGGAAATTAGAGCAGTTTAATTTCTATCCTAGGCAAGTTTAGATCTTGTGTAGTAGGATAAACTATAAAGTAGATGTTTTATGATCGGTCGTAAAGTTGGAAAATAGCAGATTTTTTGGGGCTTATCCAAACCTCGCTCCTTTTTTTGTTGTGCTGTTTTTTTGTTAGTATAAAATAATTTACTTAAAAAATGGAGTTAGCTTTTTTCTTTTTCTTTTTCTTTTTTTTTCTGTCGACATATAAGTTAGGTATCTCCATTTTGTCTTGCAATGTATTTTTTTTTTTTTTATGATAGGGAAAGAGTAGAGTATAATTAAGAAGTTACTAAGCCTTAAACATTTGTAGAATCCTATTTCCCAATGAAACTTTATCTATCATCTAAAATTAATTAAAGAGTGTAAATTAGAAAAAATTGTCATGCATAATCATCTAACTCCCTATATATATATATATATATATATATTTTAACCCATTTTCTTCTATTAAAAAAATTCCTAAATAAATACTTAACAATAAGCTAATTTTTTGTACCAACTCTCTTCTTCCCTTTTCTTCACCACCGCTGCCCCTTTTCCCTCCGGTGCAGTTGCCTCTAAATTCTTCCCACCGTCATCTCAGATTTATCGCTCCACTATTGCTGCTCTGGCGAAGCTGTTGCTGTTGCTCCGGCGACGCGAGCGAGACCTGCTCCCGCCATTAGTTTTTTTTTTTTTTTTTTGAAGATGGTGTTATTTGTAGATGTATACACTATTCATCATATTAAAATATGTATATGCTGTAAAATACTGTGTATACACTGTATATAACTGAAAAAAATGAGTGTATATATTATGTATAACTGCGAAAAATGACTGTGTACACAGTAAAACTGAATGTAAACACTATGTATATGTAAGGAGATCGTTTGTATATGGTGTGACATCATCTGTACACACTGTGTATTAATTTGGTGTAGACAAACTACAAAAAGGAAGAGCTATTGAAAAGCAACGGGAGGAAGTTAAATAAATTAAACTAAATGCCTCTAAATTTAATATGCCAAACCATTCCAAACTTATTCTTTTTGTTGAGAGCTAAGTTCTAAGAATACATAGTTGAGCAGTCGTTTTCTTCTCCAGACCAAGTGGATATCTTTTTAATGTTTTAAATAATGAAATTATTATAAGCTTCTCCACCTAGCTATAAAATATCTTGATGAGCAAAACTAAAAAAGAAATTTCAAACTAAGGTTATCAAATATCTTACGCGGCATAATATTCTTTCATTTTTTATTCTTCAAGTGGTCCCGCCCGTTTGAATTCTTTTTTCTTTTATTTGCCAACCTACCCGTTTGAATAATCCGGTATTTCGGGTCACCTGCTCTATATATAGATCCAGACTTCAAAGACGCAGCATTTTACCGCCATTTCAAATCAAATTCAAAAAATATCAGCACTATCAGATGAAGAGAGATACAGAAACTCCTCAAAATTCAAAAATATCTTGCTAGGGTTTTCAATTCTCTAAAGGCGCTTAACAATTCGATCTTCAATTTTCCTCTTTAAAGCTTGAATTCACTGAATTTTTTTCGCCGATCGGCATTGTTTTAAACATTTTGCGATTCGAAATTCAACTGCGCGAATCCTCGTTGTTTTCGTTTCTCAATTTGAAGCGATTTTCGAGACTCAGGTGACGATTTCGATCTATTATTTCGAGTTTCGGAAGTGTTTCCGTTGGATTTGCGTTCTGATTGTGTAAAAGCGCTTCAGAATTTGTCCGTATGGTGTGAAATTCGTTTATATTTTGAGTGATTATCATTTTATGAAATTGTACGTCTGTGTGTGCGCGTGTGCGCGTATAGATTGATGTCTGCGCAAGTAGATTGATGTGTGCGTGTATAGATTGATGTGTGCGCGCGTACGTGTATAGATAGATGTGTGTACGTGCGTGCATATAGATAGATGTGCGCGCGCGTGTATATAGATAGATGTGCACGCGCGTGTATAGATGGATGTGTGCGCACGCGTGTGTATAGATAGATGTGCGCGCGCGCGTGTATATAGATAGATGTGCACGCGCGTGTATAGATGGATGTGTGCGCACGCGTGTGTATAGATAGATGTGCGCGCGCGCGTGTATAGATAGATGTGCGCGCACGTGATAGAGATGCGCACGTGTATAAGTAGATATGATTTTTTTTGTGTGTGTGTGTGTGTGTGTGTCTTTGTTGTATGAAAGCATCAGTATTCTTATTTACAGGCTTTAGATAAAAAAGTTGGTGACCGGAGCAGTTATTGAGCATATTTGAAGGTGAAACTTTGTTGCTCAAGCACTTAGATTCTGCTTATCTGTTTGGCGGATTTGAAAAGATAGAATTGTAAGATTCGGTAATTTTACTGATTATCTAATTACTGACAGCATCTAGATGTTATTTACGTTTTTTTTTCTAGGATTTTCTGTGTGTTTACTGTTAGTGTTTAACGCCTCGAAAGCGAAGCTCAAAAAGAATTTCATGATGAAACTTGAAAATTCATCTTCTTATTAAAATGCCGGATTGATTTTATCTGCATTTTTACCACAAAATCTACACATTTACTGGATTCTGCAGGAATTGCCTTTTATCTTCCTAATTTGCTTCATCTTTGTAAGTAAAGTCTGTTGAAGCAATGATATCAATGTTAGTGATTGAGACATGTCCTGCTAGTATATGTTTACTAGTTATTATTTTGATGTGTAGTGTGTGCAGCATGATTCTGGGCGTGTAATGATATTTTTTTGGTGATGCATATCTTTACCTGAATTATTGATGGCAGAGTTTTACTTTGTACGTACTTATTTCTCGTCCTTTTGTTTAGAATCGAGTATTTCCTTTTACACGAGAATGCTGATTTTTCAATGCACGTAAGCAGCTTGAAAACCTGGTGTATATTCATATCTCAATTAGAAGTTTATTACATGGAGATCTTTACCTGAATTATTGATGGTAGAGTTTTACTTTGTACGTACTTATTTCTTGTGCTTTTGTTTAGAATCGAGTATTTCCTTTTACCCGAGAATGCTGATTTTTCAATGCACGTAAGCAGCTTGACAACCTGGTGTATATTCATATCTCAATTAGAAGTTTATTACATGGAGATCTTTAATGTTTACCTAGAAGATATATTATGTACTCTTTTCGAACTCACACCCATTACTAAGAAGACATTTCATGAAATGTTTTATGGTATTTATTTGTTAGCTGTCAAAAAGAGTGTTCTGATTCCTATTCCTTTGTTACAGCCATCCATGTTTGAGCCTGCTACCTTTACTCTACCTGAATGGCCGTTCTTCTTTTGACCTGTTTGAAATCGGATAGCCACTAGCTGTTAAGCAGATTTTTAAGTCTCTAGTTTCGTTTGAAATCCCAAATTTGTCTAGCACTGTAGCCTGCATTGTACTTGGGGCAGTGGAGCTCATGTTATGAGCTCCAATAGAGTATATACTGTCTGAGTGTGTCTATCTATTCAGAACACATGGTATCAGAAAAGATATGTCATATTTTCTCTCAGGACTTTGTGCGAACTTGACAATCCTTTCTGAAAGCTGAGATGAGATGCAACGCGTGCTGGCGAGAATTGGAAGGGAAGGCTATCACCACCACTTGTGGCCACCTCCTATGTATCCTAGTGTGTGTGTCTGTGTTCCCCAATGCATATTTGTTTGCTCAGGTGCTAAACCAACATCTTGATCATGATCTTTTGTGAACAAGTACTATGATTCCTTAACAATGTTAATAGGTCCAGAAGATGCTAATAAGATTCTCAGCAACGATGCCGCTTGCCCTGTTTGCGATCAAGTTCTCTCCAAAAGGTTAGTGGCTGTGCAACATCACTTAGCTTTCTGGTCCTTTCTCATTTTCATTTGCCTTCTAAAACAATATACTCTTTTATTCCTATGGTGGGGGTGAAAGGGTTTGTGATACACGTGGTACTTGTTCGCTTCCTGGATATTGTTTTGTTTACGTTATACTTCCACTAGCATTGTGTATCCAATCTCTTTACAAGTCTATCCTTTGTAGTAGAGTTATGTCTACATTCATTATAATTGTGCCTACCAGGTAACTAAATTTCTATATTTTTGCTTCTCAGTCTCATGAAACCTGTGGATATCAATCCAAGTGATGAATGGACAAATGTAAGCGTACATTCAAGAAAGGCTTGCTTCCTATCTCGTTACCCTATTTCACATTGAAGAATGCAATATTTCTGCTGAACTAGATTAACTTAGGAAATGCATTAAGCTTTATTCCCCTTCACCTAGTCATTTTATATCAGTCAATTCTTGATCAGTAATTTGTAAAATCTTCTTCACACTCTCATGCAGATGTCTATGGCTGGGATATCACCACAGATATGTATCCTTCTTTGTTTGTCCTGCACAGCAACATGTGTATATTATATATACAGTTCAATTTTCCAAAACATAGGAGCACTGTTTGAGGAAGTTTGCTGATACTTTAATGGGACATAGGCTGCTGTAGCCTATCAGGACGTGGTGACAAATCTACTCATTTTTCTTTTCTTTTTGCATTGTGTTCTCCTTAATCATATCCAGTGATGAAGAGCGCCTACAGAAGTGTGATGTTCTACATTGGGCAAAAAGAGTTGGAAATGCAGTTCAAGATGAACAGGGTAGTGGCTCAATTTCAAAAGAAATGTGAGATGATGCAAGAAAAGTTCTCTGAAAAAATGGAGCAAGTGCATACTGCATACCAGAAGATGGCTAAAAGGTGTCAAATGATGGAACAGGAGATTGAGAACTTGACAAAAGACAAGCAGGAGCTCCAAGAAAAATTTGCTGAAAAATCCAGGTCTGTTGTCCTTATAGTAACATAGCCAATTCGGCAGTCCAATGCAAGGTTGCAAACAGGGTGCTCTACTTTACCAATAGAATCCCTTTATTCAAATGCAATTTAGCAAATGTTGCTATGCTTTTCCACTAGAATCCTTGTTTTTGGTACGTGAGAGATCTCAACATTTACCATTGCATCCTACTATCAGGCAAAAAAGAAAACTTGATGAAATGTACGATCAGTTGAGAAGTGAACTTGACTCGGTAAAGCGCGTAGCCATCCAACCAGCAAACAACTTCTATTCAAGAGTAGAGACTGATTTGTTCACCAATACTGCTAATATGATGGACAACACAGATCATTTGAGAAGAGGTAATCCTATTTCGTTTAGAACAATGCTGCCATGTTATTGCAAGTGTAGCTCGATGAACAGCATATATTTGCTTAGCGGTTTATCTGCTCGCTGTTATATTAAATAGTCATTTTTCTCATGATACTGCATCTACTTTTTAACAGCTTCTGTTAATGGTTATCCATGAAGTATTAGTTGACTTATTTGGTGCCAGGTTCGTCCGTTCACACTCCTGGAACTCCAGGACCAAGAGAAGATATATGGCCTCCAGCAAGACGAAACAACAGCTCCAACTCTGGCCCTTTTGATGTCTCAGAGGGCTCACCTGTTAAACCACCAGGAGTTCCAATGGACGCTGGAAATAGAAGGGCTGGTGCTCGTCCTATGTTTGGTGTTGGAACAGGCGCTGGAACTGGAGCAACCAAACCCTCAATGGCTCTTAGGAACCTCATCCTTTCACCTATTAGGAAATCTCAACCTTCCCGCAACCGACCACAGATGTTCACGTAAGCCACAAAATCTTTCTAGCTCAAATAAAAGCTAATGTTTTTAAATTGCTGAATACTTGCTACCGTTGGTTCTCCAGGTTGTAGGCTGCAAGTCTTTCCATCTCTATAGTTTGGACCAGATCTGGTGAAAGATGAACCAAAGATGCGGCAAATACAGCTTTCCTGACATTTTCCAATTGGGATATTGAAGCAACTTAAATGGCAGAACTTGTCAACTTAGCTGATTTGCCAACGGTAGTGGCTAAAGAATGATATAACCGAAAATAATGTGTTTCAAAGTTTACTGGCAGTTCTGATTAAAAAGACAATTACCATGCACTGTAAAAATGAATCACTTCGAATGGACTAAGCCACTAAGGATGTGCATGTACGTTGTTACTGTACATCTTAATATGTATATAGTGTCCACGAGCCTTATCGACCCACGGACTTCCCAGTTCCCAAGTCACTTAATTGTTAGTATTTTTTTATTTACTCTCTATTCATTTATGATAGTATCACCTTTTTACTACGCATTATCCAATAAGAAAACAGTTAGATATAGTTTTTGTAATGACGAGAAGATATTGTTGACTTAAAATTCCATTCGTTTAAAATATAGCATAGAAGTCTCATTTCTATCCGAACAAATTGTCTTGGTGGTACTGGTATCTACTTGCTCACAAATATCTTATACCAATTCTTCTTTGGGCTCGATTCTTTGCTAGTGGATAGTAATATCTTTGACAAAGGGTCTACATGCAATTAGTGCGCCAAACCTAAACACGTTGATACTTTATGTTCCATATCATCCTATTTTAATGACTCTCCACTAGCATGTGTTTAATTGTGAGAACAAGTGAATTTATGAAGAGTAGATCATGGGACGAATCGTAGTCTTTTATAGCTGGAGGATTATTTAACCTTTTATGGCTCTTGAGAAATTATACAAGGAGATTTTCACATTAAATAACCCACAGACAAAAAATTTAGCGTCGTTGCTTAAAAAACATCTTCGGCTGTTAGGGATACAGAAAAATATTATTTCTTCTTTGCAATCAGTAATGTCATTCGATGCCATTTTACTCTAAGATATAGTTTTCTCAGACTTGAGGGATTTCGTTGATAAGTTCTGGAAACATGGCGCGAGTTTTTCCAGAAAATGTAACCCCAACTTTTTGACATGTTTGGTTTGAGTTGAGCTTAACCTTTAATCAGAAAAGGGATGATCACACCAATTTTAAATTATGATGTACGAAAAAACAATTTCACTTCTTGTACCAAACAGTTTCTTCGTAAGAATTAAATTGTTTAAATCAAATTATCAAACATTCACTTATTTTAAATGATCATAGTATTAATATCTGACTCAACCAGACTTCTTTGAATGACCAAGTCGCTATACATATATCCCGCTTTCCTTATATGTCAGAAAATTATTAGAGCAAATTTCTAGTTTTCAAGCTTCGTAGGACATCTTTTGGACGATTTAGTAGTACATATCATAAACTACAGCTAAGCTACTGTAAACATAAGGATAAAGCTCACAAACTACACAACTCCATCATAATTACACTAGAAGATAGGAATACTTCAACTCCAAACCTAATACTTCCAGGAGGACTCACTCTTAACGCCTCAATGTTCATGCTATAACATGCCATCACGCTATAAGCCTCTTCAAGCCAAAATTACCTCTCTTGTATGACTAGGGCTAGTTTTAAGTGTGATCCACAGCTTCTTCCTCTTTTATGCTCGATAAAGAAGCCTAGGGCACAGTGCCACAACCATGTTTCCTGCATCCTTTAAGCTGTGAAAGTGGAAAACTCCACCATCTAGCATTGTGGACTAGCAGGAAAGGTTACAAGAGTTAAGAGCGAGAACTTTTCCAACCTTCACGGCTCACGTGAACAAATTTGCAAGAACTCAATTCTGTATGTATGTACTCTCACGATATCAAGTGTGGTGGCAAGAAGACTTTCAATCTTGGAGCTTTGGAAGAGAGTTCAATGATATCCCCATGTTGAACAGAGTGGATAAGATGTGCGCCATCAATATAAATCAACCCTTCTTTGCAATACCATGCAATCTCCATTAACTCCTCAGGCTTCACAGTGCCGTGCATCAGGCTATTGTAAGCTCCAGGAGCAATGGGTTCTCTCACTATATACTGGAGATCTTCAGATAAAATTGGCATTGCAAATCCACCTGCTGAAAGCATTGCAGCTGTTGACCCAGCAGCAGTTGACACTCTAAGTCCACTTGATCTGCAATGCACCAAGGAAGAGAAAGACTGATCCTCTTTCTTTGCTCTGTCAAGAGAAAACATCATTACGCACTAATGTCAAAGCAGCAAAGATGGGAAGTATGCTTCATATGACACAACAAAGAAACTATTACCTGAATGAGAATCGGGAAACTGTAGCGGGACAAGGATGGGCAATTAAAACATCATTAAGTGCATAAGGCGACAGTTGCTTTGAGTTGAGAGTGACTGACATCCTTGAGACTTCCGAAGGTCTAGCACGATTTTCAAGGATGTCATCTATTATCTGCACCAAACGGCTAGCAGTAAGACCTTGGGGAGCTCTTAACAATTAACTCCCCCCCCCCCCCCCCCCCCCCCCCCCAAAAAAAAAAATAAAAAAAATCAAGAAGGAAAGTAAAGCAAGAGTTGAGGCACCATCATAGCGAAAAAATTATATCCTAACCTGAGTGAATTTCCTTTCTTTTAGCATGAATGATTGCCTTGTTTTGGAAGACACCCCTTTTATATACATTATAACTCCACATGAAAAGGAACTGACAATACTCCAGCTAAAGCAAGTCACTATAAAAAGAGCTAGTTATAATATTGGCAGCTTACTTTCCCTACTATAACTCAGGATACAATGTATGGACATCATTGTGTTGAAGCAGACCGTTTCATGACTTTTGGAACCACAATTAATGCTTTTTGATCCTCATGCACGTTATCTGTGGTATTCTGAAATGAAGAAGCTTTTATGCTCCATTTCAGGTTACTTACGCAATACTGAAGTGCGCAAAGCTACTGTGTTAGTTCAAAGATGATCTGCAGATACAAGTTTTGAGGATCAGTTTTAGTTTACTTCAGCTCGGTTTCTTCCTAAGAGTTTCCCTACTGTAATCCGAAAGAAAATCCGTCGAATTAGTTTACTTCAGCTTTTAGTTTCTTCCTTTCCCTACCGTAGTTTACAGAACGAATCCTCTCCGCTAGCAAGCTTTCTTAGCTACAGCATACCATTATCTATGAGAACGAGATACTTTGGAGACTTCAAATGCACAATTGGAAGTTAGAGAACAACAAATAACAGTTTAGCTCTTCTAAAAGTGTGAATCATGATCCAGTATGGGAGAACCATAAAACAAAACCATAAAGGGACAAAGTGATTGAGCGTGGCATAACAATTCCAGACAGTTTCACACAACCATGCCTGCATATGGAAAAGAATGTAAATAGAAGTAGTGATCCTACACCTCAAGGGTATGGGGCTTTTCTTTGCCACTAGAACCAACTCTCACTGGCGATCGCGAAAGAGTAACTAAAATAAAACTATAGGCACCACGATGACCAGAAAACCAACCATTTCCATAGCACATTAGAATTGTCAATACATTGGAGTATGAATAAGCATACTGATAAGAATCAAAAACGAAACGCGGAAATAAAGATAAAGAGCGAGACACTACTCGAACTCCCTACGAAGTAACTATGGAGAACTCGTTCCATAATACCCTCGTATCGGTGTCAAGGAGGACCTACACTATGCAACTACCCTCGAGCCGCACCTGGGACTCGCAAATAGAATGATCGGGGGTGGTTTGGGGTTCAACTAGAATCCACTAGTAAACTCAAACCGTCTCAAAGGGTTTTCATTCAAAGAGAATCCACTCTTGAACATTGTCATTGACAATCAATCATTCATCATAATAGCTAAAAACTAAGGAATAATGCTAAGCTATGGAGTATTTATAGGCCTCATTCAAGACATAAGGAAAGGCCTAAAATACCCTTAAGTAAGTTCTAAAGTCATAAGCCACGTAGGGGCATAATAGAAATTACATAGGCTAAAAACTAGAAAATCCCGCAGCTCTTCAACAGACTAGGCGCTTGGCCTACTTGCACTAGGCGCCCAGCCTCTTTGGCACTAGGCGGTCCGCCTCTTCTGAGTAGGTGGTCCGCCTGGGCGAGATCCAGAGAGTGGTTGAAAAGTAGGCGGTCCGCCCCTTTGACTAGGCGGTCCGCCCCTTCCTGGACAGCCTTGAAACGCTCCGAAATTGATCCCGATTGCTCCTCATTCCATGGCGTTCCATTGCATAAGATCTTCCTTGGCCTTGGATGGTGTTTTTAGATGGTTGCTCGATTTGGGTCTTATCATCCTCCCCTTCTTGAGAAGATTTCGTCCTCGAAATCAAGACTTGGTCTCTCACGGCTTTATCAACTCCTCGGGGTGGCCAAGAATCTCTCCCTTTGTCCTTCTTGATCGTCACTTTGGCATAGGCTTCTTCCAAGATCTTCCCCGCCTTAGCATGGAGTTTAGAACCTACAAGCAACGACAAGCAAAAACAAGCAAACGTCCTACTTCGAAAGTAGGTTAGTGCAAGAAGTGTGGAAAACACACTCTTGTGATATAACCAAGCATCAATAACAATCATGAATATCAAGTCTCCAAAGAGAACCCTAAGCACTTGGTTAAAAATCAACATGCACTCAACAAGATAATGAGCAAAGAGGTCATGGGGAGATGGGAAATGCAAGATCAAGCTACCAAAATCCCCTTGAACCTTAAGCTCAAGATCAACACACCAACCTATCCTCGAGGTGTGATCAACATGTGGAGTGGAGTGAGTCAAATAGTCCACCCTACAAGTAGGATCAAGCACTCCACTCCCCTTCTTTAGAGCATACCTACTCACACCAAGGGGTTCCTCTTTCCCTTCCATTTCATCAACTAGGCAACCCTCCTCAAAAGTCAAGCTCTCAAGGAAGGTGTTGATGATGGATTCTTCTTCATCACAACCCACACTAGCAATAGTAGGGTCACTCAAAGAACCATCTACCTCACCCACATTTTCAAGCAATGGGTTGCCTAAGGGGTCAAACCCTTCACATCATGGGGGTTCCATTTGACCACCCACCCTAGTCCGATACAAGTCATGTCCACTAATGAGAATGCCTTCAAATAAAGGATTGGTAAAAACATGCATCTCACTATCATGATCAAGCATAGACAAGTTATCAAGACTAGGTTCACTTGAGGAGTCATCATAGACAACCTTGTCCAATTCATGCAATTTGGACTCCTCAAGGACAAGACCATCATCACCACAACACATTGGACCACCAAATAGAAGCATATCAATTAGGGAATGGTCAACTACCTCATCTTTCCCTATGTCAAAGGTTGGCGGTGTGTCATAGCAAAGGTCACAATCATGGTCAACTATCAAATCTACACTAGGGAGGGGTTCAATGAACAATGAGCTCACATCATGATGTGGCATAGTGCTCCTCCCAACTAGTGTTTCACATGCAAACTCAAGTTGACAACTAGACTCTTCACTAGTGGTATACTCACTAGATGCATCAAAAACACCAACTAGTGTTGAGTCATCACAAGACAAGTAGCTAGTAGGCTCATGAAAAGGTGAAGTGACACTTACATTGGTAGTACTTCCTTGATCACTCACAAGGTTTGAAGTGTCATATGCAACTCCTCCTTCATGAAGCTCACATTGAGGCTCCAATGACTTGTCTTTCAATGTACCTACACAAGAACTTTCACAAGAAGAGGTAGAAGATAAAGAAGGGTTAGAACAATGGGTGCTCTCACTCTCAATTTTTCCTTCCTCACCCCTCATCTCTCTCAATTTTACCTCAAGGTCAAGTGTAGCTTGTGGTGACAATCCGCTCACATCACTCCTCAATTCCTCTCCTTTTTCCTCTCTTGGATTGTCACCGGTCACTCCCTCACTTCTCTCTATCTTTTCTCTCTCAATTGGAGTGGAGTGACTCCCATTTTCATCATGCATTGGCAAAACAATGAAATTGTTTGCCTCGGGTTCAAGTACAATGGGTGACTTGGCTTTAGCCGCTTCCTTCAACTCCCTCATGAGTTTGTAGTCATCATTCACTTGCTTGGGGGTTAGGGGTTGAAGCACGAACCTTTTTCCCTCATGCATCACCGTATAGGTGTTGGCATGGCCATTATGAACCACACGTCGATCAAATTGCCATGGCCTACCAAAGAGAAGGTGGCATGCTTGCATAGGCACAACATCGAACATGTGCTCATCCACATAGTTCCCAATCTTGAACTTGATCAAACATTGCTCAACCACCCTCAACTCACCACACTCGCTAAGCCATTGTAGCCTATAAGGATTTGGGTGCTTCAAGGTAGGTATTTTCAATTGGGCAACTAGTGTTTGGCTAATGACATTAGCACAACTTCCGGAGTCAATGATCATTGAGCACACAACACCTTTGACTCGGCATCTAGCATGGAATAGATTTTCCCTTTGCAAGGTTTCACCATCCTCTACTATCATGGTCCCTAGACTCCTCCGCACAACAAGGAAGGCACGGGCATCATCATCTTCTTCTTCCATGGCAACAATCTCTCCAACATCTCCTTCCTCATCACCTTCTACTCCCTCTTCTTCCTCGGGTTCACTCTCTTGCTCATACACCAAATCACCAACCACAACCATGGTTCTTTTTGTGGTGCATTCCTTAGCAATATGCCCAAAGCCCTTACACTTATAACATTGAGTAGAAGTAGAAATAGGATTACTCAAGCGAGTTTTAGAATTACCTCCCAAGTGTGGTGTAGTCTTCTCATAAGGCCCTTTCACTTCTTTGCTAGCACTTGCACTTGGAAAGTTGGCATTTGGAGTCTTCCACTCTTTTGGCTTGCTTGTAGTAGTAGGAGTGTTGTTTTTGAACTTCTCTCTTTTGAGCCAAGCCTCGGCATCAATTGCGGCTTCAAACATATCTTCAAGTGTGAGATAATGATGCAACCTCAATTGAGAAGCTATACCATAGCTCAAGCCATTCTTGAATCGGATCATGGCTTCTTCTTCACCTTCGGTATCCATATCCAATGCCATCCGGATCTTTTCAAATTCATCATGGTACTCATGCACCGATTTGACACCTTGTTTTAGATCATAGAGCCTCTTGAGTTGCTCTTGCCGATACCTTGGAGTTATGTACTTGGTGTTCATAAGGCCTTTCAACTCATCCCAAGTCACATTCAAATGCAAATTCATCCTTCTCCTAGACCTCTTCATACACTCCCACCAAGTAGAAGCATAGGCCTCAAAGGTAGAAATAGCATATGTACCCTTTCGCTCCTCGGTCATCTCATTGGTATCAAACACTCTTTCCATTTGTAGTACCCATTCCATGTATGCCTCCGGATCACAAGTTCCTTTGAAGGATGGAAGATTGAGCTTGACACTATTGAGGTTGTTGTTGTTGTCACGTACCCCATAGTTAGGCTCCGGTTGGCCTCCATAGTGGTCATCATGTGCAACATACTCCCTCCTAGCATTCCTCCCTCCATATCCCATGGGTGGCCCTCGACCTCGGCCTCTTCCCCTATCCACATTTCGACCCCAATTCATTGGCCTCCTAGGTTGATAAGGAGCATCATACCCATAGGCCTCATCACCATACTCGGCTTCCTCCTCTTCTTGAGCCTCAACAACTTGCTCAAGAGGTGGGACAAACCTTACGGGTCTTCGAAGTGGAGCATTTCCTTGGGGATTGCCCAAGTTGAGAGGATTTCTCTCTTGTTGGGGATTGCCCAACCCACGCTCTCGTAGAGCTTCAACTTTGCTTTGTTCATACCTCTTGTTTAGCTCAACAAAGTGTCCGGGAGTCATAGGAGTGCTATGACTCGTGCCTTCTCCGGATTCAATTTGGACACTCGGGGTCCTCCTCTCACCGGTCTCAACTTGGTTCCTCTCGACGGACTCAAGTCTCAAAGTGATATCTTCCAACTTGGCTATAACGGTAGCCATGAAAATTTTCATAGGATCATCTCCATCGGTTGCCATAGCACCTACAAAAAGCAACAAACGTTAGCAAAATTCCTCACCCACTCTCTTACAATTGTTTTCACTCGGCTCGCTCGTGTTTAGTGGGGGATGGATATTTCACACAAGTTTGAGTCTAAAGCTTCAAGTAGTTGATCAACGAACCACAACTCAATCACTCAACTTACCAAGTCCAAATGCACTCCGGGGTGAGTGGAGTTAATGGGACTCGATTGGAACGATAGGCACTTTAAATGAGGACTTGAATCAAAAGATACTACGGATCTTCTTTGAATTCTAGTCTCCTTTCTATGGCACGATGATCCTAATAGCTCAAAGTAATTAGCACTAATCGAGTAGGATTATACTCTAATAGCACTAACCGGAAGCAATGCAATCAACAAAACAAGAGAACCTAGAAGGAACTACCCAATACCCAACTTGAAGGAAGTAGGCGCCCCACCTGTTTTGAGTAGGTGGTCCGCCTGGTTCCCTATAGAGGGGAGTAGGCGGTCAGCCTACTTGAAGTAGGCGGTCAGCCTACTCTACTAGGCGGTCCGCCTCTGTAAAATCCAGAGAGTGAGCAAAAAGTAGGCGGTCCGCCCCTTCTACTAGGCGCCCCGCCTAGTGCAACTTCCAGCACTGTTCAAACTCGTTTCAAGTCGATTTCCAAGCCTCAAATCCGATTGTTTCAACTTGTTTTCACAATCCAATGATACCCAAAGTTGTTTTTGATCCCTTCTAACAAACCCCAATCAAATTTACATCCAAACAACCAATCAAATCAAGATTCAAAGTCAAGAACTTCAAGAACACAAGGGTTTATCAAAGGGTTTTCAAAATGGATTGTGATTCATCAAAGTTGGTGTTATATATGTTCAAATCCCACAAAATTGGTACCGATTCGTTTGTTTTTCAATGAAGATCAATCCCCAATATCAAGTTTTCAATCCAACATCAATCCAACCCAAGAATCAAACCAAAATCATCAAGAACAAGTTCATCAAGGGTTTAAGGAAAATTTGGGGTTTCAATTTTTCAAACTCCACCAATCCAAGTGTTTTAGGTATCCAAACAACGGGAATTCAATCACGATCAAGAATCTATAACACCCATATCATACATCATCCAAACCAACAAGATACACCAAATTTTTTTTTTGGAATTTTCAATTTTTCAATTTTTTTGTGATTTTCTTCTTTCAATAACAATAAACAAGAACCTAAGATAGAAACCAACCTAGGCACGAAGAATCAAGGGTCGGGGGTTTGTAGAAACAAAACCCGAGCCTTGCTCTGATACCAAGATGATAAGAATCAAAAACGAAACGCGGAAATAAAGATAAAGAGCGAGACACTACTCGAACTCCCTACGAAGTAACTATGGAGAACTCGTTCCATAATACCCTCGTATCGGTGTCAAGGAGGACCTACACTATGCAACTACCCTCGAGCCGCACCTGGGACTCGCAAATAGAATGATCGGGGGTGGTTTGGGGTTCAACTAGAATCCACTAGTAAACTCAAACCGTCTCAAAGGGTTTTCATTCAAAGAGAATCCACTCTTGAACATTGTCATTGACAATCAATCATTCATCATAATAGCTAAAAACTAAGGAATAATGCTAAGCTATGGAGTATTTATAGGCCTCATTCAAGACATAAGGAAAGGCCTAAAATACCCTTAAGTAAGTTCTAAAGTCATAAGCCACGTAGGGGCATAATAGAAATTACATAGGCTAAAAACTAGAAAATCCCGCAGCTCTTCAACAGACTAGGCGCCCAGCCTCTTTGGCACTAGGCGGTCCGCCTCTTCTGAGTAGGTGGTCCGCCTGGGCGAGATCCAGAGAGTGGTTGAAAAGTAGGCGGTCCGCCCCTTTGACTAGGCGGTCCGCCCCTTCCTGGACAGCCTTGAAACGCTCCGAAATTGATCCCGATTGCTCCTCATTCCATGGCGTTCCATTGCATAAGATCTTCCTTGGCCTTGGATGGTGTTTTTAGATGGTTGCTCGATTTGGGTCTTATCACATACACTATAATTTACTCTGATGTGTATTTAACAGTTTTTAGCCCAAATTGATCACGAGCAATCACGCACAATCTTAGCATATTTATGAGAAAGCTTAGAGAATATGTGAAAAAGTCTCACTTGTTCAAAGTTATTGATAGTTGCTGCACAAAGATATCCCGTACTCCTTGTAGCATCAAAATCTTCACTGCATTCTTCAACCTAAACCACATAAGAAGTGACACAGCGACTTGCAAAATAAGCCATCATAGACAGAATTGAATATAGAGTCTGAAGAAGTTGATATCACAAACCACAATCAATTGCAAAACGAGCTAACCTCTTTTTCTTGAGTTGGGTCAGAATTTACTCCCAGAACAGGAATCGAGTTATCCATAAAATGGCTTGCCTGCAATAATGTACCATCTCCTCCTATGGTAACTACTAAATCTACATCACGGATCTGCCGAGATAGATTAAAACGATAAACAGCTTCCCAATCAACAAGCTTTTTCCTCAAAATATTCTGACAGAAGTTTATAGCCTCCTTGTGAACCAGACGTCTATTGTCGAGATATTTCAATACCTGCAATAACTTCGGGAGAACAAGTGTCACTCTACTAAAGCATCAGCCCTCTGGGACTTCAAATATTGCTAGCATAACATATTTTTGAAAAAAAAAAAAAAAGATTATCATGGTCAAGATGATCGCTATTATGCATCAAATAGTCTCAAGAATCGAGATTCAGCCTGATGCAATCATTCAGTTGTGGATGCTTCAAAGTTTTCAAGCTCTAGTACATAACTAATTATACAACTATAGTCGACAAAATATCAAATGTGTACGAATTTTCAGAGGAAAAAATAACTAGGGGGTGAGGGGAATATTCTGATCCTCCAACAAATATGGGTAGTCAAACAAAACAGTTGTCTCCTTTATATAAAGGACAGTTACTTTGTTCTTTTCTATTAATCCAAATTAATTCCAACTTCTAGAAGGTTTTCGTTGAAAAATGTTTTCATGCATGACAAACACGCAATAAACCCAGAGCCTATGTTGCCCGGACTCTCCACGTGCGTGTGTTATCCTCCAAAAGTAATGCATTTTGGGAGGATCTGACATGGATGCAGCGGCATTTTTGGAGAGTTTGAGCAACATAGTCATGAGCTAGCACCACAGAGCAGGCTAGCCTAAATGACTAATACAAATACAAGTGTTAACTAAGGAGCTCTACTTAATGGAATGTTCTGGCTTTGGCATATTATCAAACACATAGACCACACATATAAATAGTTAGACCAAATATATTTGACAAATGTGAGATTACCTTAGGGTTTCTGAAATGAGAAATGTGATCAGATTGGTGAGTTGGGAGCACATCAAAAGGCTTCAATAATAGCAACAATCGTCTCCTAGCCATTGCTTACAGTTTTTGTTTACTTTTTATTTTCAGTGCTTAACGTGTAAAACTGAGGATCAAACCTTCTCGGATCCCCGCTACTTCTTGGCGTAAAAATTGAGTCCTGTTTGCACCGCGCTAATTGAATACTAGCCTGCATATCATAAAACTATTTAAAAATTAGCCAGTTCCGGACAAGCTTTAGTATTACTTAAACACTAAGGGGTCATTTCATTATTAACTATTGGGGAATTTTAAAAAATAAGCAGCCTACTACCCAAAATTACAAACAAGAAGCCATATTTTTTTTTCATGCATAGCACCCATTCTTAAAATTACAAATTTTAGCACTCCTTCATAAAAACACCCTAGCTATCAAATGTCTCCCACCCCAGCCACTAGTCCATCGGCAAACACCTTCCCCCACCAGTGGTGTCATTATTATTTTTTTTTTTGTATTTTACTGAATTTATGTTGTTCATTGCGTCTAAATCATTGCTTTGGACAAGTTTACACACGCAAATCTCCCTCTAAAAATTAAATTATACATGAATATACATATATAAATACGTAGCAATGAGAGAAATACAAAAATATACACAAAAAAGCAAAAAATCATATAAACATCCTTAAATATAGATTTATTTACTCCCATATACACACTTGTACAAATTTATACAATTTTATCCATGTGTATAAATTTGTATATAATTGTATAAACTTGCGGCAGACTGCTATTTCGGAAAAAGGGTGACAGCTCGGGTAAGATTCGAAAATATGAGTCTTTTTTGGTAATTTTCGTCTTTTATTTGTCTTTTAGTGTAATTATCCCTTAACTATTTCCTCTAAAATTTTGGTAAAATTTTTGCCCACATGCCACTTTTGCCACTGGTATTTAGTTTGAAATCACTTTTTTTATTGATCTTACATGAGAGACCACTTTTTGGAACTTCAATCTTTTAGAGCTGAAGTTCAAACCTTGTGGGTTGAACTTCATGCCTAAATTATGAAGTTTCAACTTCAATCCTTAAAGAGCTGAACTTTTAGGCCTGGGCATCGAGCGAGCGAGCCGAGCCCGAGCCGAGCCCAACCGAGCTTACTATGTTACCAAGTCGAGCCGTGCCTGAGCCGAGCCGAACCGAGCTTTAAACTATGCCGAGCCGAGCCGAGCTCAACCGAGCTTTGCTAGAGTTTGACCGAGCCCAAGCCGAGCCCGAGCTGACTCTTTTTCTTTTGTGTCCTCATACTTAATAATATAAAAAATAATATTTATTTTTTTTCATCATAATCATTAAAAAAACAGTTTTAGAGATGATGTTAAAAATATGATAAGTAGTTTTACCCTATAACTTATGTTAAAAGTGTTAGTTATTTTAATTTGATTTGATTTAAAACATCTAGTAGGCTTATAAATTTTAATATTATGGTTATAAATTTTACCAGGTTAATAATTAAATGGTTAAATTAAAAATATGAATTGCATTTGATTTTTAGTATCAGCTATTTAGTAGGCTTAACCTTTACATTATGAGAAAATAAATTTGTTTATGTCAAATAAATAAGGATAAGAGTACAAGTTTATCAATTGTTAATTATATTAAATATTAAGTAGACTTCAAATTAGTAATTGAGACTAATGAATGAAAGTTATATTTTAAAGAGAAAATTACATAATAAATCAAGCTAACCGAGCCGAGCCGAGCCAGCTCTGTCGAGCCGAGCTTTGACCGAGCCGAGCATGACCGAGCTTTGACCGAGCCGAGCCGAACCGAGCCAAACTTTGAATAAAACCGAGCCGAGCCCGAGCCGAGCCTCTTTTCAAAATGAGCCGAGCCGAGCCGAGCTAAAAGGCAATCGAGCCGAGCCGAGTTCCGAGCTGGCTCAGCTATATGCCCAGGCCTACTTTTAGGCATAGATGCGTAAACTTCAACCCTTGTGGACCGAAGTTGAACTTCAACTCTTGTGGTGGCCTGAAGTTGAACTTCAACCCTTGTGAGCTGAACTTGTGTGAAGTTCAACCCAAAAGGATTGAAATCTAAAAAGTGGCCTCTCATATAAAATCAATAAAAAAAAAATGGCCTCAAACCAAATACCACCGCCAAAAATGATCTTTGGTGCACTTTGATGACTAGTCGCTCTTCGCACACATAAACAATATAAGTCGCAGTTTGACCATAGATTTTCAAAATTTTGTTTGAAAAAAAGTTTTTGCAATTTAGTTGAAAAATTATATTAGTAAGTTAAAGTTGTGTTTGACATGTATTTTAGTTGAAAAAAGGTTAAAGTTTTGTGAGTAAAGAAAAAAAATTGGAAAAAATTTGATTGCATTTTGAAAAACTTTTCAAAAAGTGTTCGCCAAAAATTTGAAAAAATGGGTGGATTTGTTATGGCCAAACGGCCTCTAAAGTTATAGTTATAAAATTATTAGACTTTTAGCCGCTTAGCAATAAGGTCGACAAATATGCCCTTCTTATTCTCCATTGTTTGTTGTCACTAGTGAAAAGTACAATCCATGACAACATTGTGGAATCTGAAATTCATAAAATCAATAAGTAAAGGTGCTAGTGCTCATAAAAAATGGACTGCAGTTCATCAATTTTTTTCCTAGATTATGTGCTAAAGCATTTTCTAACTTCATGGAAATTGTTAGAGTCCGAATAAAGTACAGTTTAAACCTTCAGTATTTTTTTCCTTTATTTTACACTAACACAATTCAATCTTATGAAAAATATTGGACCTTAAGGTATTTTTCATGCAGTTTAAACATGAAAAAACAACAACTGTTCGGAGCGAAGCATCGAAAAATCAGAAGAGAGGCTATTCTTTAGCTAATTCACAAAAATTGGTTGTAACTGCATAAGCGGTTGTCGAAATGGCTATCGAGTATCATTTCTTTCTATTTCCCCATTTTCAAAATGAAGTTTTCGCAAATAGATGGATCTGTCGCTGCTATTACAGTTTTAATCTCTATAAAAAAAGTCTTACAAAAATGACTCGTATCAGAAAAAGTTACTGCCAACTGTTCGAAGGAAACTCCTTTCAGCCAGAAAATACAATAAACTACTGTTTAACACTACATAATATGCTAATTTCAACCCCAAAAACATAAGTCAGTTATTATTTCAACAACTCAATCTAACATAATATACATGTGATATCACTTAAAAATATTATGACGTGACATGGTGAAAGACACTGGATATCTAGCTGTTGAAAATGGATCATTTTTTGTTTTTATAGCGCCACACGTATATACTTTTCTGACAATTTTATCCATGACATCATAGATGTGTTTTGCAGATTAAATTTAGAATTTTCTTGTATCTCTTTAAAATTATCGTGATATTAGGAATAGTTAAGTAATTTTGTTTCGTTTCAAAATGTAATTTTGTGGGGGTAAGTGCACGAAAACCACTTTTGCCACTGGTCTTTGGGCACAGACCACTAATATCAAAATATTTAGTTTGTGGCCACTTTCGCTTAAAAGATAAAACTTCAGTCCAGGGCCCTGAATTAAAGTTCAGTCCTTAAAGATGCAACTTCAGTCCAGGGCCATATGGATTGAAGTTCAGTCCTTAAAGATAGAACTTCAGTCCAGGGCCATGTTGACTGAAGTTCAGTCCAGTCCTTAACGATGGAACTTCAGTCCAGGGCCCTATGGACTGAAGTTCAGTCCTTAAAGATGGAACTTCAGTCAATTAACAGAACTTAAGTCAATGTTTATTTAGTAAAGGCCCAAAAATGGCTTCTAGTGTAAGACCAATAAAAATAGTGGTCTCAAACTAAATACCGGTATTAAAAGTGGCCTCTGGACAAAATTTTTACAATTTTGTGTTCTCGTAAAATAAAATGAAAGTTGGATGGTGGTTCGTGAAATATTCTTTTCTCTCATTTGTATCTACTTGCCGTGAAAGCTAGAGTTGCTCTATAAAATCAGGCGAATCACCTCACCCTATTAGAAAGCCCGCAGTGTGAAAGAAGTTAAGAACTCTGCATTTCCCAGTTAATGTTTTGGGAAAAAGTGGAAGAGCAAAATCAAGTTCGAATCCAATGGATTATCTTAGTCTGAGCTGAGGTAACAATCAAAAGATTTCGTAATCTTGGGTAAGGAAACAATCATTTCATTGTGTGTACGTGAAATTTAGACAACAAAATCCAGGAAAGGATGAAAATCAGAATGAATGCTTATAATGTCACACATTCTTGTTATTTTGTACTTGATAAAGCCAAGCATAATCAGAGCACATAGTCTCTTCGCCATTCACAATTATTCTCTCCACAAAAATCAATTCTCATTTCCCATCATTGCCAAATCTCCCTTTCCGTATTTCTTGTGTCCCTTGCATTTTGAGGGGACCTCTACTCATCCACTTACACTTGTGAAAACGAATATATACTAGTACCATAGTACTCCCTCCGTCCCAATTTATGTGGCACCATTTCCTTTTTTGTTTGTCCCAAATTAAGTGTATCTTTCCTTATTTGACAACTATTTAATGCATCATCTCTATTTTACCCTTGTTGGGCCCTACATACTTTTAAACCTACCAACAACTTTTTTACTATTCAAATCTTCTCTCTCTTACTTTTTCAAGGGTAAAATTGATATTTAACAAGGTCAACCTCTATTTTCTTAAACTCCGTGCCCGGTCAAATGGTGCCACATAAATTGGGACGGAGGGAGTACTTGTTTGTCCAGAAAAAAAAAAAAAAGAAGAAGAAGAAGAAGCAGAAATTAAGATATTAAAGTCGAGTAAAAAGATACTTAGTACTCCCTCCGTTTCACTTTAGATAAACCCATTTGACTTTGCACGGAGTTTAATAAAGAATGGAACACTTTTCAAACTTGTGGGTTAGAGATACTTGTGTGGCTACAAATCATCTAGGGATGAGTAAAAGTGAAAATTTCTTTCCAAATTTAGAAAGAGGTCATTCTTTTTTAAACAGACTAAAAAGGAAATAGGTTCATCCTTTTTTAAACATATTTGTAAAGGTCGGCTTATATAAACTCTTCATATTATCCAATTTAAAATTTATCTCAAATTTCGAAATATGATAAATATATTTGACATGGTTAAAACACTTGTAAAAATTGGTAAAAATTTACATGCAACGGATACTTATACGAACATGTATATCATTGTTATAAAGTGATTTAATGAAGTGAAAATGTATATTAATTAGTCATGTTAAGTGAAAGAAGTCAATATACAAACACATTTTATACTATCTCTTACACCTAATACACAGTGGCGGACCTAGGTAGAGTCAAGGGGGGTCAACATAACCCCCTTCGCAGGAAAATTGTACTGCATAAATAGGATAAAGACGAGTTTATTTGGTTTTATATATACACTGTTAAACCCCCTTGACACAAGGAAATGTTGTAGTATAGTGGTAAAGGGGGTTCAAAAAGTGTTCTAGGTACCAAGTTCAAATTCCAAGTGTGGTATTCTAATATTTTTGAACCCCCTCCCATAAATTTTTGGGTCCGCCCATGCTAATACGCATGAACTTTTACCGAACAGCTGTGTTGGCCTAAATTGAGATAGGACAACAAATCAAATTTGTTTTGGGGTTGATCGATAATTTATTTGTATCAAAGTTGTATTCGAGCTAAGATCGAATTTGAACAAGATAAGTGCTCAAAAGAATAAACGAGACAAGAAGTAAAATGAGACAAAGCTTAGGAATATAAATTGAGGATTGTATTTTTGAATGTCTTTCTTGATTACAAACGAGTCCTATTTATAGTTGATCAGTGAAGTGGCGCTACAATCGCAATAACTATGTTTTATGGTCATTACGCCGTACGTGATTGCGACCAGCTTGAGATCTTTTTCTTAAATGCTTGGGCAACGGTCATACAATGGTCGACGGTTATAATTAGAGGCGGTCGTTCGCCGAGGTAATTTAATTTCTCGAGGGGTCGCCATGTCGATCATTCTTCAATTTCTCTGAGTCCTAATCTTGTACTTGGCTAGATTCTTTTCGAGGTGGAGATGAAAACCATTCCCTCAAGAGGATGTACTCGGTGAAACTTGATTGTCTCGTGATTTGAGCTTTTATACTGAGGCGACAGTGGTTTTTACACAATACAACAACTTAGACGTATTAACATAATTAAAGCATCGATCGAAGTTCTTTGTACATTGCTGGTGCAGTTGGGCCGAGAGAGATGACTTCCCTACCATTCTACCAAAGTACTAAGATGGTGATACGACACAGATTTTCGGCTAGGCCGTGCGGGCACCCGACATACTCCATTAGACTCGTCGAGCGAGCCTTTTGAATTGAATTCACAAAAATACATAAAATCAACTTATAGATAAGAAATAAGACCTAAAGAGACACAAACCTAATTATACATAAGTTGTACAGAAGAAGTTACAACTGACTACCCAATGTACTGGGTTTAGGGCTATCCAGACAGACATCTAAGAATACAAATGAAGTATAAACATCTCCTAAAGGGAGTAAAATACAACCGAGATCATAAACATAAAATTGGTGGCCATCCTGAACAAAAGCTGGCTCTCCCTGACAGCTGAAGTCGTCTTCGCTCCTCAACAACGTGGCAAACTCAATCCTGGAGCGAACCTTGTTTCAACTATAAAAAGGCAGAGACAGATAATAGCTCGTTCAAAAATTAGCACTGCTATTCAACAATCGCTTTGTCCTTTGAATTTACTGCCAAACGATCCCGCTGGATGTTTCGGGGTAAAAATTCTATTTTTTCCCTTCTTTTTCTTCTTTTCTTTCTCTATTTCTGGCTTTATTTTCCTGACCGCATTCTCTGTTTCTTCCTTCGTTACTTGTGTTTTAATTTGTTATGCGCTTCCAACTTATATTAAAACTAAGGGATTCTTTTCTTAAGTTATGCCATCGCCTCTTAAGTTTTAATTATCTTTTCTTTTTTTTTTTCCTTCTTTTTAATTTTTTTCTTTTGAAAACTTGCTGCACAAAAATTAAAACAGAATCCTACGAAACTCGAAATGATTTCAAATTTCTCAAGCAAGTTATACAAAATTTATGTAACGTATTCACTAAGACTGATCTTGAATCCGATTCCCGAAACTCGAGATATAAATTAAACGAAAATAAATTAAATTATTAATTTTTGGAACTTTAACGGAAACTATCTGAACGACCTCAGAATTCATTTTTAAAAATTCACACATGTCACAAATGACCATACGAACCTAACGATACTTTCGAATTTCGAATCTGAGCTCATTCGCCAAAATCAAGCGAAAACCTCTTTTTAAGATTTATTGACAATGGATACTAAAACCTTCTTCCGATACCTACCAAACGAGGTCTGATTTAGCTAGAATTTTACAGACATGTCCTAATGGACCTTACGGAGATTTTAAGACTGTCGGAACGCTAATCGGAATCCTAAATCTCGAAACGACTATCTAAGATCATTTCAGATGGAGGGAATAAAATGTCTTTCATGGAAAAAGACGTATAAACAAGACTGAATTCCAACTCCTAATGAAGGAGATTTCCACGTTCCAAAACTATGCCTCGGTCATGTTTGACAAAGAGTCAAAGTTTGGGGTGATTTTGGATAAGATTGTTTTGAATAAGTGGGCAAAGACTAAGAAAAAGAATGAAAAGTTGCATGTTTTGTATAGAATTCTCGAATCAAAGAACATATGTACAATTAGGAGGGAACCAATTTGTCGTGTAATCATAGCATGACCAAACTTCTCTTTGTCACCAAGTTAATCATTACGTTCTTCTTTGGCCCATTTTGTCCCTAGCTACTACGTTACTACTCCTTGTTTTATTGATTATTGTTTCGTATTTCTCATCCTAAAAGTCAAAAACAAAATTTCGTACTCCTTTTCACCTTCTATTTGTAGCTGATCCATCCATGTAGCTATGTAAGGTATGTTTTACAACATAAATTAAAAAAAAACGCTAGCTATTCGCTAATATTTAACTGTCAAAGACCTAGGATTTGAAACTAGTAGGTTTATAATTAACGCTTGATTTTATTAAATCAAACCAAATTAACATACCCAGTGATAATACATTAAGACGGAATCTTGAGATGGTGAGATACACGGATCTTATCCCATCAAAAAAGTGAGGCTGTTTCCGATAGACCTCAGCTAAATAAAATTATTTAGAAAATATGTTTGGAAAAAGCAAGATGACAATACTAAGATAAATGAAATACATATAGAAATACTCGAGCATGCCCAAAATAAACAGAAAATACCAATTAATTTGATTTTATTATATGTACTATTTATATTAATATTTATATTTTTTATGTATTTATAATTCGAACAAAAAATAATGAATTATATCTTCATTTGATACCAAAATCGTCTTTAACTTGCCTTTGCTCTGACTTATTGACGCCATCAGTTCTTTATCACTCGCATATTATGTGGATGTTAAGAAAGATCCCTATGAGTCTAGGACCACCATAGAGAATAACAGGACATGAAATGTTAATGGACAACGTCAAGTCAACTAGTAAACTATATTTTTTGGTGATAATTAAATAGTATTAACGAATCAAGCTGAAATGATTAGTTTAACCTTAGATGAATAATAATGTCTTTATAATATTAGTACAATGTTGCGTGTTTGGCTATCACGTGAGCTAACATCTTTTTTTTTTCATTCACTTTGCTAAGTTGATGCCAAGTATCATGCACAAATTTTATAAAGATAGATTTGTTCTCTTGCTAAGACCAAAAGGCATGTCTTTTCCCCTTTTTGTCATCACCAGCTTGCATGCTTTGAGATTCCTCATCAATTTAATACTTAAATTTAGCCAATTCTTGTCTATACTATTATAGTAGTCTACTAATAATATCCTTTTGTACTCAAGACTGCCACTTATTATGTACAAAAGATTTTGAGGCCCATATGTGGTGCGCAGAAAAGAATTGATAAAAATACTATGAAACAATGAATTTGTACTAGGTCTAAGAAAGTTAATGAAAATTCACAGTGGCATATTCTCTTTTTCATCTGTGAAAAGTGAATGACACCGATTATCAATTCGAGAGTCAAATAATTTAGTATTCATTATCTAAGATATACTAGGACATTTCCAAGTACTTCACTATATAAGAAAAGTTGATATCTCTACATTTTGTATAACTTTAAAGAGGTGTACTTTCTTTTCCTAAAAATTGGATTTTCTTTGTCCTAATTATATTGAAAAGCTTATTTCGCTTAGTTCGAATTGTTGTATTCTCTTGAAATGAAAAAAAAAAGAAGTGATTTACAGACAACGTGTAGTTTATTTTTCACGTATTCGTTAATTTAACTTTGTCAAGTGTTGGTTTGAAACATTAGCTGCTGATCATTCAATCAGCATTTGGTGAATTGATAAATTTGCAATTATGATTTTTCTTAATTTTGAATTTCAAGATTACGTAAATACAGAGACAACTAGACAAGACATGTAACCAAAATTGATCCAGCTAAGATCATGGAAGGTGCAGACCTCAACGGCTAGAAGCTATAGAATCAAAGTAGGTCCAAAGTGGTTCAAAGAGCTTTGTGAAAATTAGGGCCCGCCACAACCAAACTCTAAAATTCCGTTTTCCTCCTTGTTAAGCAATCCGTGCCATTCATGTTAAAGAATTGTGTAAAAGACCAAATTCTTTAAAAACAGCTCAGTGATTAAAGGTCACAATTTAAAAATTCTGTACACACATATTTTGCATATCGTCTAGCCAATAGATGAACATAATTTGCCCATCTATAATATAATAGTGATCAGATTTATCCCGTCTGATTTTCCTCATCACCATAGTGATCATATTTAGCTCGATTATCCTCGAACTATATGCTATTATACTTCAATCACAAACCAATTGAAGGAGTCTACACGAATCAATTGTAACATTTCCGTTCATTTTGTCGTGTTTCCTTCAACAACTCAATAATCTTATCTTTTAATTTAGTTAAGGTTAAAATTCTCTAGTACTAGAGATTATCTAAATCTCACCTCTATCCATTCACTATATAATATCTCTGCAAGACTAAAAGAAGGTTTATTGAAAGTGCATTAGTGAAGACACGTTAATCCAGAACACCTAATGTTCAATAACCACTTGTTTACTAGATTGGTTCGGATTAGCGTCGGTAAGTCTCACTTAAAAATAAATCGCTCCCTATAATGATAATGATAATTCAATTCTTTAGGCTCGAGCTCCAAACATCAAATTAAAAAGTAAAGGTCAATCTAAACTAGTCACGTTAATTCAAATATTTATTTAAAAATATACTAGAAAAATAAAAGGAGGAAAGAGTTGAGTGTCCCTAGTAGCCAATTTGATAGACGAACAAGGCCCCCACACCTGGCATGATGAAACCAAAATCCCAAAAAAGCAAATGGCAAAAGGCAAGTCGGCCATTATATATATATCTCGCCTTTCAGAGTGCAACAACAACATACTATATATAAAGAGATCCCCACAATTCACCAGGCAAAAATCCCTTTAAGCGATTCTGAGTATAATAATATGAGTACTCACTCACTCATATGCGCGCGCACGTACACATTTCACTCATAAAAAGCTCCCCTTTTCTTGCCTTTTGCCTCTCTTTTTATTCTCTCTTTCTTAGCCTCAAAGCTGCCTTCCCCTCTTCCCAGTGGCCACTCTTTATATAACTCTTTCTATTCTTTCAATTTCAGCCACATTTCCGTTTAATTCCAGAATCTAAACATTCAGGTAAGTTAATTTTCTCTATGCTTTTGCTTTCTGTACTTATCTTTTACGTAAGCCTGTTACTATTTTTTATGATCAAAACAAAAAGTAATCGCTGAAATCTAGCTATTTTGCTTGCATGACTTGTAGATAAAGTGATCGATTTGTTAAAACATTCTTCTATTTTGTATCTGGTGATTTAAAATTTAATTTACATGTTTGAGAACATACACTATATCTAGACAAGTATAGACGTATCGTTCGAGATATATATGTTCGCGGCGTATTTTCGAACTAGTGATAATTTTAGATAGAGAATTTAGAGATATTATATGTTTATGATCTAGGACTTATATTTAGATAGATATATATATATAATTATGAAGATATTTATAGGACAGAATTTTGAAGTGTATATCAAGGTGGCGAAAATAATATAATACCGCCACTCACTATTTTGAATGCAGGAGCTGTACTGTTGTTGTGCTTGCCCACTCAAAGTTTAACTTGTTAAATTTAGAAGCATGAAATCAGTGCACTGAAACATTTAAAAACTATTTTCTGTCTTATTTGCTTATGTGGATTATGGAATTTTAAAAGAGTTTACTATATGTCAGTGCAAAGAATTTGTTACACGATCACATGTTATCTTAGTGATATTTACAAATAAGTTTTCATATGAAATGTGCTTCGTTATAATAAAAACAAGACAAATTATCTACTACAACATATAACCGTAATTTGATAGTGTATCAAAATCTGTATAACCTAAATTTATTTTATAAACGTTTTGAATTCATTAATTCTGGATGATGTTCTCAAATTTAACGTCACTGAAAATGCTACAATGAAAAATGAGACATGAGATTGTTGTAAAGTTAGTTACTCAATTTTACCCGTGAAATGTCACATCTGTGTGATTGTTGTAAAGTTGTTATGTGCAATTCATCATCCACTAGAGACTGTTACAAAGAAAGAAATAAGAAGGATTTTGTTTGTGTTCTCATTGTTGGTTTTGTGAAAAAAGATTCGGTTGGTTAGAATTGATGTGAATGCCAACCTCGTGAAGCAAACTATTTAATCCACATTGGTTCTGGTGCTCTATATGTACACCACATCATCCACACACACTTAATAGGCCTATGGTTTTAACTGCAAATTTATTTTTTGATCAACCAAGAAAATTGAAAGTAATTTGAGAATATTTCCTGATCATTTTGTCAAGGTTATAAACTTTTATCCACTTACAATAATCTCAATGTACTTTAACTTGTTATAGTAGGATATTTATTTTATTTCTACTATATTAAGTTTATAGGGAGTTTCCACTTGTTTGATCATGTTGAAAATTCCTTTTAATTTTGATGGACCCACATTGTATAGGTTGGTGAGACAACGCTATATTAACATAGGGTCCTAATTGCCTAAAAAAGGAAAATCATATTTGAGATTCGTTATCAGATATTTGTTTGGAAAAAAAGGAATAGAAAAAGAAAACACAAAATAGACCTATCAAAGACTCAAATGGCCAATAGCATGAGTAATCCCACGAGACAGTAACAGGAAAAGGAAGGGTCAAAAGAGGATTCGATATTCTTTACAATTTGTTCTAGTTAGTGCTCATGTATTATTAATCCATTTTAGTAAAAATTTATCTGTATTAGATATTTATCCAAAACAAATGAATCTATATAATTTTTCGTAAATTACAGTATATGATTTGGTGTAAATATGAATTCAGTTAAGTTTTTACGGTCATTTCTTTAATTTGAGCATTAATTTTTCTAAAGATACTAACACCAGCTTATTTAATTAAAATCTTGCTAAAAATAATTTGTCATCCCCCCATCCCCCATTACTATCAGATATGATCTTAAAGTAGGAAAAAAATAGTTTATCCAAAAAGAAGAAAAAATGAAACAAAACAATAAAAATGTGATTAATAGCAGTAATCACCAGGTTTACAATCTAATGTTGTGAGTTTACTAATTCTCTCAACTTTTCCTTCTGTCTCCTTTTTTTTTTTCGTAAAAGAAGTTTAAGTCAGTAATCGGGTATTTATTTAATAATTGGAGGGTATAATCAGGAGAGTGTGCAATGTTGCGTAAGCAAGTGCCTTTTTAAAATACGAATCTGAAAAAAATAAAATGTGTGTGTGTGTGTGTCAGCTGCATGGCTGTAAGGCTTTATGTACCTTTTAAAGCTTACACGAGGATTCCTCCTTCCTTTCATAATTCTTTGCCACCCTCTTCTACTCTAATCTTTCCCACCATTTTTCTCTCACTAATTCACCTTATCAAATGTTAATTCTTCTTCTTCACTCATGATTCTTTATACCTTTTTCTGTGTATAGACGTTTTGATCAAATTCCATATCGCTTCTAATTACAGGTTTGACCCAGTCTTGATTTATTAACCCCGTTTTCTTCCTACTTTTTAAGTGTTTACAATTCTTTGTGCCTTATAATACTTAGCTGCTGAAATGGTTCGAAACTCTTAAATTCTATTGTCGCCTTTGATTTTCTGCATGCAATGTGTTTGTTCCTGTGTCATCTTTGAATCTTGTTAATTGTTTTTAATGCATTGCATTTAGTTATTTCTTTTATTTTGGTGCGTTTTTATACATATGTACACTTGTTTAACGTGGTTAATTAATAATCTTGGACTTAGTGGTAGACCCCATTTCCCCTGTAGAATTCTGTGGATCCCATTTTCCCTGTTATCTCTTCCTTAATACTATCAATATCTTTTTTATCTAGTATTGGTTCTTCACCTATTGTTAAATATTGGATTGATATGAGTTTAAATGGAGTGACATGGTTAGTGAAGATTTATATAGCTGATCCTCACTAGTTTGGGATTGAGGCGTAGTAGTTGTTGTATTGGTTTATTTGACGAGGATGTTGATGTCCTGTTCATGTATGTTATCCTGGGCAGTGCAATTGCATTTTCACTGTTCCTACTTGAGGCTATTGTGGAATTGTATGAATTTTTGTAGCAGTCACGCTGGAGTTTCTTCTGTCATTACTTCTTAATTTTGTTTAATCAAGATGAAAGACGGTTGTTTCCAGGGACACCAGAACTATATTAAATTCATCCTAGGAGGTATTGATCTAGACAGATGCCGGGGAACAAGTATAACGGAAACCAAACGGTGGCCTCCACTCGATTGGAGAGGCTATTGAGAGAAAGAGAGCTGAGGAAAAGTAGCAGAGCTACTCATCAGTCAGGCGATTCTACTGATAGCCCCAGGGGCAATGAGCTCTCTGACCATGATTTTCGCCAAGGAGAAGCCGATAATGCAGGAGTTTCATATGTCGAACAGTACTTGGAAGGAGCTGCACGAGCAGCAATTAATGAGGGATGGGAGCGGCCTGATGGAAGGCCCATCAGACAACGACTCTTAGTTGTGGCTAATAGGTTACCTGTCTCTGCAGTAAGGAGAGGTGAGGAATCCTGGTCTCTGGAGATAAGTGCTGGAGGTCTAGTTAGTGCTCTTCTTGGTAAGCTAAGCCTCCGTTCAGTCTTTTCTGATTTTACATTTTGATTCTTATTTTTACCTGGAGACTCAGTATCTTTTTTGAGAGCTTTATATTCATATTGTTGAAAAGACATTCTAATATGTCTTGGAGTAATTTATTGAAGGTGTGAAGGAGTTTGAGGCTAGATGGATTGGTTGGGCGGGTGTGAACGTTCCAGATGAGGCTGGGCAGAGGGCACTTACTAAAGCATTGGCAGAAAAGGTCTGATACATTGTCCTATTCATGTTTTTGCCACCATATTGTAGTTTACCACACTTCTCTTGCCTTTTTGAACTTATCAATTTGGAGATTTCCTTACTTTTCTTTTTCCTCCGAGAAAGTTGCTTTACCTATATCCTGCTTTTGTTTACCCTTTTATACTGTTGTCATAGAGGTGTATCCCAGTATTCCTGGACGAAGAAATTGTTCATCAGTATTACAATGGTTATTGCAACAACATATTGTGGCCTCTTTTCCATTATCTTGGACTTCCTCAAGAAGACCGCCTTGCGACTACCAGAAGTTTCCAGTCTCAATTTGCTGCTTATAAGAAAGCGAATCAAATGTTTGCCGATGTTGTGAATGAACATTATGAAGAAGGCGATGTAGTCTGGTGTCATGACTACCATCTCATGTTCCTTCCAAAATGTCTCAAAGATTACAACAGCCAAATGAAAGTTGGTTGGTTTCTACACACACCCTTTCCATCTTCAGAAATCCACAGGACATTGCCGTCTAGATCAGAGCTGCTCCGAGCAGTTCTTGCGGCTGATTTGGTTGGGTAAGTTCTGTCTTTCTCCAACTTATTCTCCTGCATATCATCTAACTTGTCATTTTTGTTTACCTTGAAGCTGCCTGTGGGATGACCATCTACTAAATTTAGAATGGTATCCCAGTTGCTTCTTATTTGTTCCTCCTGTGTTTGATTGAATGCTAATCATTAAAATGGTGCTCATCATGGGTTTTTTTCTCTGTAAATAATTCATGTATGGTAATAATTCCAAACAAACTGTCAGCCACTTTACCATATTTCCATGTGAAATATAATAGGTTCCTTTAGTTAAAACTAGGCACTAAAGTTTCATTTTATGCTGATATTCTGGTATTTCTTTTGTGAAAAAGGAATTGGATTCTACTACTTAATGGAAAAACTGGCTAGAATTTTGGCGAAATCGACCTGTAAAAGAAAATGGACTGGCGAAGTTGGTTCACAAATTGTACCATAATCTGTCAAATTAAAGCAGAAAAGAAGAATTATGCATATTTTGCTGGTAATTTTGTAGCTTTCTGCATAATGACTATCTAATAATTCTAGAAGAGTAACACAAGCGGCTCCTTATGTGTTCTTCCTGGTTTTCCATCAGATAACAGTATATAATATATTGCTCATCTGAATGCTCCCTTGGTACTATGTTTTGGTTGTTTCATGAGAGTGACTGAACTTCATCGGACACCTTTGAAAGGCCTGTTAAGGAAATGATGTCCACTTTTGCTCCTGTGATTACTTCTCTGTAATGGAAGTCCCAAGTGCTTTGACCTATATTTGCTTAGTTTGATGGTTTGTGAAACCATCCAGATGTTACTCGATCTGGGAAAGTAATCATGTTTTAGGGATTTCTTTCGATTTTCTAATGGATCAGTATGCTTACTTTACTCTGCAGTTTTCATACCTATGACTATGCGAGGCATTTTGTTAGTGCCTGTACTCGTATCCTTGGACTTGAAGGAACTCCCGAAGGAGTAGAAGATCAAGGTAGACTGACCCGCGTTGCTGCGGTATGTTAAAGTTATCTTTCTACACTTTCAACATTTCTGCATTAAGAATTTCCCTAATACTATCTAGGTGATTTCATGTACTTAGCCTTACGAAATATCTACTTGATTTCTTTCTGAGCTATCTTTGATTGTATACAGTTCCCCATTGGTATAGATTCAGATCGATTCATGCGAGCACTTGAAGTTCCTCAAGTTCAGGAAAACATTAAAGAACTAAAAGATAGATTTACTGGGAGAAAGGTAGTTTTCCCCCGCTCTGGTCCTCTCTCCATCTGAACTAGTTTTTCTTTTTGGTATGATATCCATTTCATGAAGTAAGACAGAACCTGTTATTTTGTCTGATTGTAAACATTTATTTTTGCTATCTGCATCACATTGGGGAAAACTTGCTTCCGTATATTCTCTTCACTAAATTCACTGCCTACTGTTAATTGTGAATTCTTGGCCTTGATTACGATCATCGTCGCGTTTCTGATTCCCAGTTCCTTGGGCCAGTTGTGGACTTGGTCGTGACCTGGATCCCTGTTGGGTAATTATACCTTTATAATCTGAAAATTGTACCTCCCCAAACTAGATATAGCAAACTCGACAACTTTCTTCTGTTTCTCCCTGTGGTTAGGTAGGAGGGTGACCCTTATATGTATCTGCCATTTTTATGCATTGGCCATATACCTTATCAGAAAAAGAGATATTATTAGCTTTGGTCCTATAAAATTTTATATTTGCTTAGCTTTTCCTAAAAGAAATTCGATTACAGGTGATGTTAGGAGTTGATCGCCTTGATATGATTAAAGGAATTCCGCAAAAGATCCTAGCATTTGAGAAGTTCCTTGAAGAAAATCCGTACTGGCGTGATAAAGTGGTTTTGCTGCAAATTGCTGTACCAACAAGAACAGACGTTCCTGAATGTATTTTCTTGAGCACAATCACTCTTCTTCATTATGCCTTTAAATTACTTTACTTTTTCCTTTTTTCTTTTATCTTTACTGCCGGGAGGGAAAGTCTACTTTCCACTATACTGGTACATTGTGATATCAACTGTTTTAACGTCCAAGTAGAGTTCCTAGGAAGGGGAAATTCATATGCAGTTCTAGGGAAAGTTACCAAATGTAAATGCTCTAAAAAGTTAAAATTCCCTGTTAATAATGAACTTACTTGAGGGCCCAGGAAAAACACATGCCATTTAGGGGTCGTTCGGTTTGGTGTTTCTTTTACGCGGGTATTAACTATTAATGCGGGTATTATAATAATGTGGGTATTAATAATGTGTGTATTAATAATGTAGGCATTGATAATGCGGGTATTAGTTACGTGGGGTTTAATAATGTGGGTATTATATTATAACGTAGGGATTATTTGTTGAATCAATGATATATTACAAATTAACAAAAAATATTATTATTTAAAATATTTATTTACTCCTTAAATAAAATTTAGAAATATCCTTATTATTATGAGGGTTAATTTTGTCATTTTAAATTTTAAAACCTGCATTATTAATACCCACATTGTTAATACCACCTTCTACCCCGCATAAAATAATACATAGATTCCCGCATTAATAATGCGGGTATTAATAATGCGGAATATACAAAAACGCAACCAAACGTTGCACTAATTTTATGTGGGTATTAAAATTTCACAAAAACCAACCGAACGATGCGCTAAATTAACGCTGAGTTTTGTGCGGGTATTAATAGTTAATACGTCAAACCGAACGACCCCTTAGTGCATAATATAACGCCCCCTTCTTGTTGGCTGAATCATCTGTGCTTAGAACTATGTGGTGCTCGTCCTTGATCACTCCTAAGAAAAAAGGGCATCCTGGTGCACATAACATCCCACGTTTACACAGCGTCTACACAGCGTCTGGAGAAGGGCTGCAACCCACGGGGTGTGATGTATGCAGCCTATCCAGCTACCTAGCTTCCTAAGAAAAACTTAGATGCACTGCTAGGAGATATAGGTGATCTTTTTTGAGAAATCTCTCTCTCTCTCCTCGTACCCTTTCTTCTTCCATCTGTCTTAAATTAGTGTGTACTTACCATATTGTATAAGATATTTAAAGGCATTAATTGTTGTTAAATTGTATGTTGAAGGGATCACACCTCATTTTACCTTCCATGCTATAGCCGTTATGAAGTTCCGTGCTGCGACTGAAACATAAAATAGAAAAATTAAATTAGAAATATGCATGATGGTATACTTTGCACCCAACGATGCTCTGTTGTTACATTAAGAACTTGGCGTGAAAACTGATTGAGCTGGTTATATGCTTTTTGTTGGTTTCACTTTAGATTAAGATTGAAGTGTGTAAATCTAGGAGATTGACAAAAGTATAGATATGTGCATCTTCTCTCAACGAAGTTGAAGCAGTTCGATACAATTTTAGTATTCTGGAATATTAATGGCAGGAACAAAGATGGGATTATTACCAAAGCTTACTACATTTTGATGCACCTAATTTCCAGTGGATTCCGTGCAGATACGTTCTCTGTTGCTCCCAGAAACACTTCCATGGGAAGGACACTTTTAATCTGACGATCCTTGGCAACTAGGAGTAGCTTATTTGCCTTGAATTAGGTTGACCACTATTCAAAAGGGAATTTGTCATTTGATATTTCAACTAGGACAGTGTTCTACTTCTCTTTTCTAAGTCTTAAAAAACTTAAGTATCTGGGAACTCATGAACCAGTTTGATTATTGGACCTTAAAGGCTGCCAAATTCAATGATATTTACTTGGTTATTAATGCTTATATTTCTCAAAATTTATGTTCATGCTTAAGTATAATATTTTGGTTTCACCTTGTATTTTTGCAGACCAAAAACTAACAAGTCAGGTTCATGAGATTGTTGGACGCATAAATGGCCGATTCGGAACTTTGACTGCAGTGCCTATTCATCATCTGGTAAGTCTTTTCCTCTTTGCTATATCCATTTTGATAATTATTCCAAGCTGAGATATGGATACTGGTTTTCCAATGCAGGATCGTTCTCTTGACTTTCATGCATTATGTGCACTGTATGCTGTAACTGGTATATGATTTCCAACTTGCAGTTAGTTCTATAATTATTTATAGTTCTTTTAGCAGCTTGCTATTTTCTTCTGCAATCTATTTGAAGGCACTGGTACATGCTTGTGATCTTCTGTCTGCCTCTGTCACAAAACCGACATATTCCTTTCTTCACACTCTCAGAAGATTGACCAGGACCTATTGATAAAGTTTTTCCCTGAGTAGACTAGGGAGAATGATCTTATTGTTCCAACCATGAAAACTGGTCTTTCAGCCACAGGCCCCAGTGCTTACCTGTTGTTCCAACTTATTCCCTATCTGAATTGTCTTTCCTTGCTAGCTAGTGCAACCAGTCATGTCTTAAAACTGGCTTATTTACCAGAGAACGCATAATTTTTGCTCCAGGATCTGAATGAGGAACAAATGCTGGATTCATCTCATTCCATAATATATGCATGCGATAGTACGAATATGCCTCACCGGTTAGTGATCTTATAGGAAAAGAAAGGCTTTACTAGTAACACATCCTCTATCCTACTCATTATATTCCCATTAGTTCAAGACTCTACAACAACAACAACAACATACCCAGTGTATCCCACAAGTGGGGTCTGCGGAGGGTGAGATGTACGCAGACCTTACCCCCACCAGGGCAGAGAGGTTGTTTCCGAGGGTCTGACCCTCGGCTAGAAAAAGAAAAATATTAGAAAATACATTTGAAAAATCAAGCCAAATATACCATGCTAAAGTAAATGTAAAGCTAATACATATCCAGCAAACAGATAATAATAGCAGGTATACAGTCGAAAAGCAAAATGAAAATCAACTATATGAGCATAATACTACGTCTAATAGAGGAAAGATGATCGACTATTCCCTAACCTTCTACCCTAATCTTCGACCTCCCCGCCCCCTATGTAGGGTCATGTCCTCAGTGATCTGGATCCGGGTCATGTCCTCAGTGATCTGGATCCGGGTCATATCCTGTCTAATCACCTCAGCCCAATTCTTCTTCGGTCTACCTCTACCTCTCCGTAGACCCAACACTGCCTCTACACTCCTCCTCCTCACGTGGCCGAACCATCTCAGCCTCACTTCTCGCATCTTGAAGACTCTAAAATGGTAAAAATGATATAATACTAACAGGATGGTAAAAAGTTTTCTAAAATATAATCATATATAATATAAACTATAAAGTAATTATTGTAAGAATATCATTGTCATCGTCCCAGATAGCATTTTTCTTCTTGTTTGCACATGTACAATTATACGATATTTATTGATACCTTCAAATGTCTTCCATCATTAGCTAAATCAATGTGCTGCAAAGCAGTTCCAGTTGTATTTGACATGTGTTAATGTCTTGTTCATCAGATGTAGCGCTGGTTACCTCCTTAAGGGATGGCATGAACCTCGTCAGCTATGAATTTGTGGCCTGCCAGGAATCGAAAAAAGGGGTTCTTATTCTCAGTGAAGTAATAATCATATATCTAATTGCAATTCTTTGTCCTCTGATGATATTTAGCAGTTTTCTGTTACAGAAGTGTTTAATGCAGTCAAATTTTGTGAAGAGATGAAAGATTTTTTAGCATTGCCCACATAGACGGACATTTTCGTGTTCCTTTGCTAATCAATTTAGGGCTACCAATTTACAGAAAACAAAAGGAAAATTACAGATGTCCTAATGCCCTCTTAAAATTTTGATGCCCCTCAGTCTTCTTGAATCACATATGATATTTGTTACATGGCATCTTTTACTCTTAACGTTTTATTCATCTCCATAGTGAGGGAGGTTGTTTTTCTTGAGAACGTTTGCAGATAGGATGATCTGGCAAGTTTCTATGACACAACCCAGATTTTTTTCCTGAACAGATGCTCTCCAGCCTCTTTAACTTCTTTTTTTAGAATTTTCTCTTTAGATTGCTTTTAGGTGACTACAGAGTATGTCAGCCAAATGAAAATTCAGTCCTTTTCTGTTCAGTTAGATATCTAAATAAACCATAACTGACATGTTGTTTAGTCTATTCCTGATTGTGCAAGTATTGTGTATTCTATATCATACATTTTCATGGAGTAAGATATTGAAGCTATTCGTTTCAGTTTTGCAGTGATTCTAAATAATAATTTACTG
Organism: Petunia axillaris subsp. axillaris; assembly: GCA_029990575.1. Lineage (NCBI taxonomy): Eukaryota > Viridiplantae > Streptophyta > Magnoliopsida > Solanales > Solanaceae > Petunia > Petunia axillaris. The sequence continues at coordinate 12,710,134 of JARKNS010000002.1, read as the reverse complement.
CTGCTCTTTTGGAATTGTCTGTACTCTCTTTGTATGTGCATATTTTTAAATGGCAATTTTTCTAATCTTCCATCTCGTGCATTTGTAGTTTGCTGGTGCTGCACAGTCCTTGGGTGCTGGAGCAATTCTGGTGAATCCATGGAATATCACAGAGGTTGCTGCGTCAATTGGGCAAGCTTTAAATATGTCAGCTGAAGAAAGGGAAAAGCGCCACAGGCATAACTTTCTGCATGTGACTACCCATACTGCTCAAGAATGGGCTGAAACTTTCGTGAGGTGAGAAGACATTTCAGCCTTTGCTTATTGTTAACAGGGTAAAGCTAACATGCTTAATCACTGCCAGGTATGAGCAAACCTCTTGAATTTATTCTGTTCAAACTCCTGTAAAAAAATGGTGGCGGTAAAAGAGAAAAAATAGTAAAATGCCATACAATGCGACCATAGTTGGTTTACTTTAGCCGTAAATGCAATGCCTGCAATAAGACTTCTTGAAGAAGGAAATAGTAAAGAAGTCTGTTCTTTCTTAAGTATAACTTCATGGCTGTGGCTCTGATGCTTTGGTGCTCATTTGCACTTTCTTTATTCAAGTTGACTCTTCCTATTTGTCTTTTACTTTGGGGTTATTTGATCTGTGGATTAGAACAGGTCAGGCTATACCTCAGGATTTGGTGTTTTTGTATTCTTAGGGTCATCAAAACACTTATGCAGCCTGTCTATTACAAGGAATCTTATGTCAGAATATGCAAACTCTCATTTAGAGTACCCCTACCTTGAGAATGATTAGAGGCACCATCTTATAACAAAAGCATATCTTACTTAGTCATTTCTATGTGTAGTTGCATGGCTTCTCACGATATTAAACAGCACTCTGCTATCAGCCATGTATATCTCTCATCAGCATGGATTCTGTAGGCACAATTTAAGAGTTTTCATGTTTGTTAATTGAGATTTTACTTGAAGCTTTTAATGGAGTTTCTTTTTGATGAACTTTGTATGTTAATTACCCACAAATTCTTCTTCTTTGCAGTGAATTAAATGATACTGTTATTGAAGCTCAACAGAGGATAAGAAAAGTTCCACCCCGACTTAACATCAGTGATGCAATTGATCGCTATTTGTTGTCCAATAACCGTCTACTAATACTGGTACCACTCATTCCTCTTTCAAAAGTGACCTGCCTGAAATTTTTAATTAACCTCTTAGCTGCAATTAGCACTCTTTCTTTAATGATTCTGATAACTGTAAGATTTTTTTTTTTTTTTTTTTTGTAACGGTGTTGTCTTGGCCAGCTTACATGCACCTCGACTAATTCCATCGGGTACATGTTACCTCCCACCAGTATAAGTACAGGTAACTCTGTCACAGAGGTTTAGACAGATGGAAGGAAATCATCTATCTTTTTGGTCTCAAACCTGGGATCACATGGTTCTCATCCCACTTGATTGACCACCAAGCTACACACCCTTAAGTGCATAATTGTTCTACTACTGAAGAGTTCATATATAGTAGAAAGGGTACCTGTATGACTTCAGATGATGAATCACTGTAGTGGCTAAACCCTATGCAAATTTGAATAGCTTAGCAACTATGTGTCTGGATTTGACATGTGCGCTCTTGGCCAAGTCATTGTTGGTGATGCTTTGGTGTGCATATTATGGGTGAATGGGGTGGCTAAGTCAGCAAGATAGGGCTTATGCTGCTGATGATTTTGGCAGTAGAGGTAATAAATGTGCAATGGAAGAGTGAAGGGATTAGGAAGCTACCATGATGGACGGGACTAAACGTAGGGTGTATTGAAGAAACATCTCCAGTTAGTGCTAGACTTCTGTGAGAAGGGTTTTTATACGTGTGCCGAAGAATAGATGTAGCCTCCCCTTCCCACATTTTGCCTTTCTGAGGGAACTTAGGAATCTCTGCCGAATGGAGAAATTTCATGGGATGTTTCCTTTCAATTCAATTTTCTGTTCTTTGATTCTGGTATGCAGCAACTAGCTAAGTTAATGACACTTTCTTGACTTCATTGCGGTGATTCTCCAAAAACAGGGTTTCAATTCTACAATGACAGAATCAGTGGATACCCCTGGAAGAAGAGGTGGAGATCAAATTAGAGAAATGGAACTGAAATTGCATCCTGATTTGAAAGAACCATTGACCGCAATTTGTAACGACCCAAAGACAACAGTCGTCGTCCTCAGTGGAAGTGATAGAAGCGTCTTAGATGATGTACTGCATTACAACTAGCAACATTTCAATTCCTTCAACTATAGCAACGTTTCCCCATCTGAAATTTGTACCTTTGCAGAACTTCAGTGAGTACAACATGTGGTTAGCAGCAGAAAATGGAATGTTTTTGCGATCTACAAATGGTGTATGGATGACGACAATGCCTGAGCATCTAAACATGGATTGGGTTGATAGTGTAAAGGTATGAGCACTTGTAGCTAGGTTCTGCTAGTGCATCTTTCAGCTCTAACTTCTCTTGTTCCTTTGACTATATTCAGCATGTCTTCGAGTACTTCACTGAAAGGACACCGAGATCTCATTTTGAACAACGTGAAACTTCACTTGTTTGGAATTACAAGTATGCAGGTGATCTTAGTTTCATCATCCATTTTCCTTTTAAGAAAATTCAGTCGTGTTTCTTGTTTGTAACTATTTAAAGTCAGGTCTTGCCTTAGGTGTGTCAATTTTCTTTTGCTTTTCTCTTTTTCTATTTTTCTTTGTAATTTTTTATTTTTTTCGTATGGGGTTCTTCCATGTCCTTTTAGATGTTGAATTTGGAAGATTGCAAGCTAGAGACATGCTGCAGCATCTCTGGACAGGCCCTATATCAAATGCATCTGTTGATGTTGTACAAGGACTCCGCTCTGTTGAGGTCCGAGCAGTTGGTGTTACAAAGGTGATAACATCAGTTTCTTATAATGATATGACAAGGGAAGTTTTCCCATGAATTCATTTTAAGCACTTGATTAGTTTATATGGCAATTCTTTTTCCCAATCCTTATATATATATATGCAGGGAGCAGCAATTGATCGTATACTGGGGGAGATAGTACACAGTAAAGCCATTGCAACACCAATTGATTACGTTCTATGCATAGGGCATTTTTTAGGGAAGGTAAATTCCTTGAAGCTGTCAAAATATCCTCGTTTCAAGTTAATATTGGTATCGCTGTGAGCTTCAAACTTGATAACCAAAGTTCCCATTCTGTTTTACTTGTTCCAGATTTTGATATACTAATCCCCACTAATCTTTCAAACAAATATGTGAGGCAAATCCTCCCCAATAGAAAAAAAGTTGAGAAAATCATAGTAGGATTGGATGATTATTCACAAGTATATACTTGTTTGACTGAGCATCTTGAATTTTGATGCTGCTGTATGTGCTGTCCATTTTTTTGGCTGAAATGTGTACATCTCTATCTGAAATTCGTTTGATGTATGGAGCAACACTAGAAAAGATCATTGTGCATATAATTCTTTGTGCGCTTTTAGGTCAAACTTCAAACAACGCCAGAGGTTTTTATAAAATACTGATACCTCTGTTCTTCTGATTTCTGTCTGTTGCCTCTGTAATATAGGATGAGGATGTATATACATTTTTTGAGCCAGAGCTTCCTTCTGATTGCATTGGTATTCCAAGAAGTAAGGTCAGTGATGCACTGAAAGTGCCTGGGGAAAGGCGAGCGGCCCCAAAAGTCCCATCTAACCGAACCAGCTCAAAATCATCTCAGAATAGGAATAGGCCGGTGTCAAACTCAGAGAAGAAAACTTCCAACCATGCATCGGGTGGTGGACGACGGTCCTCACCTGAAAATGTGTCATGGAATGTGCTGGATCTGAAGAAGGAGAATTACTTCTCTTGTGCAGTTGGCAGGACTCGTACAAATGCTCGGTATCTGCTCAGTACCCCTGATGACATAGTTGCTTTTCTAAAGGAACTAGCTGAAGCCTCTTCTTAAGATGTGCCATCATGAACAGGATAAATGATGCCAGTTGCATCCAGTGATGAAGGGTCAATCCCAAACTTTTGGTTTTGCGGGAGATTTGTGTGGAGGATCTTGAGCAAGCTTGTATACATTCTTTGCTGTTGAATATAGTATATGTTTGAACTCAAATTCCTACAAGAGTATAGAAATTGGAGTAGCATTTCTGGTAGCTAATAGACTTCCTTCCTGTCTCTCTTCCCGGCCCCTCACATGCTTTTGCATTCTGGAATATCCACTAGAACTTTAACACACCAATTTCGAAGATGATCACTCTAAAGGTATTCATGGGTTGTTCTTCAAATTCACAGTTCATTTTAGGAGGGTGTATTTGATAATTGATTAAACTAGTAATTTTTTTTATATATAACAGTTTGTGATTAGAAAGTAAAAGTTGATTTTCTGGAGTTCAACAAAATAAAATGCTTCTATACAATTACTCTGCCTTAAGATAGTAGCAAAATACAAACACCATTCAATATGTGAAGAGGATCAACAATATTATAAATGGAGCAAGAAACAATTCATAATTTCATATATATTATAGATTCAACAAATAGACCCTTAGCATACCGGGTTGACAACAGATACATGGGGAACAGCCTATCCAGGCTTCCTCACAGGACATTTAAAATTAAAGACTCATAGATAACTGACAAGATCAACCACGTATAGGATTTCTAGTCACTTATAAGAATCTAATCAATAGAAAATTTGAGCTACTAATGATGAGTAATGGCTAAACTAGAATACAATGTCAAGTAGTCATATTGATCCAAACCAGAAGTCTGCTCTCAATAACCTAAGGATTATTATGCAGCAGTTTTCCTGTTTGGTTCAAATACGTATTTGATCAATGATTCTTTGATTGGCAGCAACTCAGGGAACTCCTTTTTCAACTTGGAAGCATCCATCTCATTGTTACTGCGAGCTGCAACAATTACCTTAGCCTGCTCTTCCAATGTGAAGTTGGCCCACGTAAACTCTGGGTTTATATATTTCTTGTACATCTCCAGAATCTCATTGTGGCTCACAACACCAGGGTTTGTGAAATTCCATATGCCCTTGAGATTACGCTTTGCCATCTCAATTGAAATTGGAAGAAGCTCATCCAAAATTGTCATGCTGTTGGGAATATTGACCACCTTATTGTAGCGGCTAATCTTGGTAATGAAATTACGGGGGTTGCTGAGGTCTGAAGATATTGGCATCCGGACTCTGAGGGTGCAAACATTGTCGTATTCATTCAACAACTCTTCAACCTGTGGTGGAAGAAAAGGAAAAAAAAAGTATCAATATTTGCAAAAGAACACTCCATTGTGCAACACACAATCTAAAAGAGTACCTACCATGGCCTTGGTCTTTGAATAGAAAGAACCAGCGAAATTGGGCTTGTCTTCCTCTTTGAATCCAATACCAGAACCTTCTGGGTGAGCAGCATCATACTCAAAAATGCAACCAGTTGCAAAATTCATCATCAGTAAACCATGCTCTCTACAGACATCTGCCAAGTTTAGAGTTCCAGCAACATTTGTACGAATTGTTTCAGGTTTATGACTCTCGCACCAATCAACGTTGGGTCTACCAGTGACACCAGCAGCATTGAATACATGGGTGGGCTTGACAGCGTGAATGTCCGCCAGAAGTTGTGAGCGATCCTCCAGACGGCCCCTTCCATACTCATAGGGAATTCCCTGTTTGTCCAACAGCTTGCCTAGCAGACCACCGATCCACCCAGTCCTACCATAGATCAAAAACTTATAAGGAGATTTACCAGGGGAGCTGCTGATCTTGGAAGCTGGAACTACCATTTTGGCCTGATTGGAGTTTGCTGAGCTCTGGGAATCATCATTTTTATCAGCTCCATCCAAATTTCTCTCTGCCCCACCAGGCATCATCAACATCCTGGGATGGGGAAGCAATGCTCCAGAGACATCTCCCCACCAATCAGGATTATTGGTGTACCATTCCATGGTTTTTTTCAGACCCTCTTCCCACGTGGTCCTCTCTGACCAACCCAAGTTCTTCAACTTTTGATCATCTAGAAAATACCTCTGGTCATTGAAGGGCCTATTATCCACAAACTGAATGCTTGCGTCTGAATCCTTGTTAAAAAGCTTGCATATGTCTTGGGCAACATCTATCACTCGCCTCTCTTTCTTTGTTCCAATGTTATAAACATGACCAACCTCTCCACGGTGAAGAATGACTTCAAACGCCTCAGCAACATCCTCACAATAAAGATAACTTCTAACATTTGAACCATCTCCATGAATAGGAAGAGGCTTCCCCCTCATGGCTAAAAGTATAAACTTTGGGATCAACTTCTCAGGAAATTGATTGGGACCATACACGTTATTCCCTCTAGTGGTAATAACAGGCAATCCGTATGATCTTCCATATGCCATAACAAGCATTTCAGCCCCAGCTTTTGTGGCTGAATATGGATTCGTGGGAAGGAGTTGTGAGGCTTCATGGTTTCCTACAACAGCATCCTCATCCGTCTCCCCGTAAACCTCATCTGTGCTGACATGGATAAACCTTCTGATCTGACCAGTAACTTTGCAGGCCTCTAATAACACGTGGGTACCGTAAATGTTGTTCTTGGTGAACTCAAAGCTATTACCAAAGGAATTGTCAACATGGGTCTGAGCAGCAAAGTGCATTATAGTGTCAATGTTCTCGGTGATGAGAAGGTAGTTAACAAGATCAGCACTACCAATGTCTCCCTTAACAAACTTAAAATTCGGGGAGGATCGAGAAGGAAAAAGGTTTTTCAAATTCGAGCAATAATCAAGCTTGTCAAGGACAACAATCTTGTAATCAGGGTAAGTCCTAACAAGACGATTAGCAACATGAGATGCAATAAACCCTGCAGCCCCAGTAATGAGTATATTCTTAGGAGTGTACGACATGTTGATGCAGAGAGTTTAATAGAAACTCAAATCCTGCAATAAAGATTTAACAAACCTTAAGTTAAATAATAAAAACAAACATAAAGGAGAAGACAAAAAATGATTTCCTTAAATAGATTAATAATAACTATGCACCCACAAAACACATTAATTAGAAAGGAAGAAAAAAAACAGGAACATCAAAGAATCGACAATCCTGGTTAAGAAAAGGGTAATAACACAGCAGCAGCAGCAGCAGCAACATAAACATACCAAGTATATGAGATAAAGAGGTTGTTTCCGATTTTAAAAGGTAATAAAGCAAGGTAAATTATGCATTTATATACGAATTTATATATATAATGTTCATAAAAAATTATGAATCAATCAATTAAGCCAGAAATCACAATTATGATATAGAGTAATATACAATATGAATATCCTATACATTTAGAACAAAATTGAAATACAAAAGATCATCAGATCCAATCATGGTAATTTGAAAAAGAAAAAGCAACATTAGCATTGGTCATTAACATGGTTTGGTAATAATAGATCTGGATCATAATAAAGTAAATGGGCTTTACAGAATTGCTTACCCCGAATTATAAGACTTAATTTCAGATTTGAGAGAGAAACGGAAGAGACCTTTTACAAAGAGAGCGTGTGAGGATGAGTCAATTATGGTTCCCTCTTTCTTCTATTTATATACAACTAATAAATGTTCATGCAAATCAAATGTTCTTAGTTTATTTAATCACAAAATTAATACTATATGAAGATGAAATATAGCGGGAGGCTGAACAAACTCAAATTATTTTATTGCCCCTAGAATGGTGGGTGAATTACATCCACGCGGATTTTGTGGACCGTTTATTGGGCCTAAATCCTGAGAACGGTGGCTGGTAAATCCCGTTAGTTGTTTTTTTTTTTTTTAGAAAATGGAAAATATAATACTCCATTCGTCCCATTTTAAGTGTTTAGGTTTGAGTGGACATAAAATTTAGGGAAGTTTACATAAAATTTAAGGGAATAAGGAAGATCTTAAGTTCTGTAGCTTATGTATAATATGAACAGTACTTACTCTCTCCGTTTCAAAAATGATAAACATATTTCCTTTTTAGTCTGTTTAAAAAAGAATGACATCTTTTTAAATTTGGTCGGAAATTTTCACTTTTACTCATCCCTAGATGATTTATAGCCAGAGGCGGATTCAAGATTTGAACCTTATGGATTCTAAATTTTTGAATTACGATTTCTCGTCTTAGTTACTCGATTCTTGACATGATTTTTATGTATATTTAGTGATTTTTTTAATATTAATATATTGTGTGCGCACAATCTACTGGGTTCCGCCGAACCCGCCCCACATCCTCTACATCCGGCCCTGTTTGTAGCCATACAAATATCTATAACTTATTTTAGACCACAGGTTTCAAAAGTCTTTCCTTTTTTGTTAAATTGCGTGCAAAGTCAAATGGGTTCATCTAAAATGGAACGGAAGATTATAAATTTTGTGGTTCAAAAAAATCTTAGAATTAAAAAGTAATTAAATATGAAATGTACTTTTTTTGGGACAGGAGAATACTCCATTAGAATAAAAATGGAAAAAAAAAAAGGTGACAAAGGAATATAGGAAGATGACGACACGTGATTGGACTATGAGGACAGTCAATGTGTCAAATTGTGATTGGATTTATTATTTAATGATTACAATTATGTAATGATATTACTAGATATTGATTGTCATGATCGTACACTTGTTAGGAATGTTCATATTCCATGGTATGACAATCATGATATTAGCTGTTTCCATTTCTGTCATCATGTGTATCTTTATTTCAAGTGTGAACAGATACATTAAATCATTGACCGACAATCGACAGAAATAGGGGCAGCTAGTAAGCAAAATTTATCCAACTCATTGTTATAGCAATTACTAGTAATAAATATTGTCCGCATGCGATTATATTGAATATGTTGTTGTTTTTTAAATAAATGAATATTGAAATTTTAAATAATTAAAAAGATAATGTAACTAATATAAAATTTTCTATATATTATTAGGTTGTTTTTATTCGTTGTAATAGTAACTTGATGCATAAGTTTATCTAATATACTAGATGGGGGTGGCCCGTGCTACGGGCCCAATAGTTTTTTTAATATTACGAAACTAATAATTTGTATTATAGTATACATGTAGCGATAGAATTTTATGATACGTTTGAAAATATTACCGCATATTGGTTATTTTGGTACGCCGCATTAAAGGTTAATACCTGCACTAAATTCCTCACAAAATTTTATGCAGTGTTTGGTTTATTTTGAAAGAAGGTATAAAAATCCGCACTAATAATGCAGCGTTTGGTATGGATTTAGAAACATGCACTAATAATACCTGCATATTAATGAGGGAATTTATGTCAGTATTATTTTGTGCGGGATATGAGGTGTAATAATAATGCGGGTATTAATTATTTAGATATTAAAATATTAAAAGGACAAATATGCCCTCACCTCTCTTTACATTATACCCTTTGTATCATTCAAGCTAAATCTATTGAAGATTAAGTATTAAAACACATAATTTAAATTATGAAATGTATAATAATTTTTTAATACAACACACCATTCATTAACCAAGATATAATACCTGGATAACTAATACCTGCATAACTAATACATGCATTGCTAATACCTGCGTAAAGTCTATCTCAACCAAACGATCCGTTGGTGTTTGTCAAAAATCTTTTTTTGCTTTTTTGAAAACACAAATATGATCAAACAAAGATTTTCAACGAAAATAAATGATCTTCTGGTATATTTTTGGGTAGTATTTGTTATGGAGTAATTGATCAAAAAAGAAAGAAGTAAATCAAATATATTAGGTAATAATTATTGTAATAGCACGATAATATTCAAATCTCAAATTCAATAAGAAACTATATGAGCTTTAAAAGTTGACACGACTATAATTTAGTGGTAGTTATATTTGTTAACCTGATTAGTTTGATAAAGTTTTATATAGCTTATTTCGGTTAAAATGTGCCTAGTTGTAGTTTTGGTGTGCCTTAAGAATCAGGAATTGGCTTTTGAATGTATAAGTTGAGGAGTCCCACTTGTATATACGTCAAACCTGCTTGGCTGGGTGTGAAATAAAGTTAGTGGGCCTGTAATCTAAATAAAGGATCTGGAGTACACATTTTATGCAATAATGAATAACAGGCCAAAGCACAGAAAGTATGAAATATCATAATGGCTATATTTTAATTAATAATTATAAAAGTGGCTCATTAGGTAAATCATAGGTTTGTAAAATTTGGCTATTACTTCAACCTTAAACCAAAAAGTGGCTATTTTCCAAGCAGGCATGTCAACGAAGACATGCCTGCTTCAGCACTTTAGGCTTCTTGTATATAGTAGAAATACTGTATCATTTAAGATTAGCTAATCTGAGTTTTCTTAAAACTAGATGTAGGTAAAGTCTATACAACAGCATTATCCATCATTAGTAACAGACGTTGGCTTTCGTAAATGCACCTATTTTATGGATTTTACTCCCTAGGAAATTGATTGTTCTTTATACTTAGCTAAGCACGAATAAGTGATTAACTGCGTGAAATTAATTATTAATAATTAAATAAATTAAATAGTCCAGAAATGCTATCACTTTATTTGCTTTCGTGAGATTGAAAGAAGCGTGTACAAACTACAAAGTACAAACTATAAAGAATTGAGCATGTTAGATTCAAAATCAATCAATGGCCACTTTCTCCGATCTCCGCAAAGTGATTCTATTACTAAAGTTACGCAATACTCGTACCTTTAACTCAATTAGTTTCTCTATCATACGGTAATAACTTATAACAAGTGTTTATACTTGTTTAAAAAACTACTCATATCTTCTTTAACATACTTATATAGACAAAACGAATATAGACGATAAAATTTGTTAACTTTTGTCAATGAGACACACGACTAAAGTGACACCCTTCATGCATTTGCGTTCTATTTGATGTACAGTATAATCTTTTTAATAGTTAATAAATGTTTTGGTATACTAAAAAAATTTGACGTATTCTATATTTATTCTATAGAAAGCAGGGGCATATCTATATAAGAAATAGCGGTTCACGTGAACCCATGATTCGCCCGCAAAACTAGTGCATATCCTAAAAATCAGTTTCAGGTATTACAATTAAATTTATATTTAGTTGAGTCTTAGGCGGCCGTTTTATATCGTGATTCGACCGATTTATAAAGTAATTTCACGTTAACAGGTGATCGATTTAGTGAGCACTTAGCCGATGTTGATATGAAGAGTATCGATTCGATGGCACAAACGACAACGAACTAAACAACATGCAGAATAGCATATTCGATTCGAAGACAATAATATAATCGAACAAATGAAGAAAAGTGGCAAGTTTATCGATTACAATAGTGCACGTAATTGACCGCGAACGGTTGATTGACTTACTAATTCCGAACAGATAGATTACGAACAAAGCAGATGAATAAGTAGATCAGACTCCGACAATGATTTATCGAACGAATATATAGACTATAGTTATCAATTGAACTTGTGTTAAGTTGACGACTCTGCTTAAACTAGATTTTGATCAATGATGTATTTATAGAATTACGATGACAATAATTGCAAGTGAACAAAATAATATGAACCAGATAATGATCTACTTAATTAAAATGATGAAAACATGATTTAGGAATCGAGCAGCAATTTTGTTTAATCAATGTTATGATTAAAGCATTAATTAAAAACTAACGAGATTCGAGATGATAAATAGACACATCAAGCAGTCGAACTAGCAAATAGACAATTAAGCAAATAGCAAATAAATAAACGAAAACGAAAAAGCTTATTGTTTTGATTGATTGAAGGCTCGAGCTCCGTTGAAAGAGAAGAATCCCCCTTCCAAAGTTGAACTAAGCAACGATTGCACGAGTACACTGTGATTACAATGTAACGGTGGTGTAAATGGCAGTAATGGTGGTTATATTATAGCAGTAAAATAAAGAGAGATGCTTTGTTCAACCCTAGGAGAACTCTACTTTCGCACATTTCCTCATCAGCGAAGTAGTTGCCCACGTATAACAAACCTTGTTGAATACGGCCCGACGAAACCGGGATAAGATCAATCATTCTTATCTGATACAGCAATTGTCTTCGAAATCTTCTGATCACGGTTTAGTTATTTTGATCAACCGTTATTGACCAATGTTGTCTTCTTCCGATCTCATATTATGTTGTCTCTGATATTTGCTCTCATCTTGCCACGTTGCTGACTATGTGTCACATATATGATCGGACAAAATCCGACCAATACAATTAGGTTTGGTCCACTTGGCAAGTGATGGTTCACTCAAACATGAGTAGGGATCGGTCCCCGCTTAATATTTTTTCCGTAAAATATCATCATATAAAATAAAATTTGACTTATATATATAATATAATTTTCGACAAAAGTTGTTTGCCGACTACTCTTAGAACGTTGTAACTCCACCTCTATTATTAGTGAAACCATCATCTTGAAATCCTAAATCCGTCTCTGATAGAAAGCATAAAGAAAATTACACCTCCAAGTATAATATCCTTTTTTTTTTTTTTGCTAATGAGTGTTGCACATATATATATATATATATATATATATATATATATATATATATATATATATATATATATATATATATATATATATATATATATATATATATATATATATATATATATATATATATATATATATATATTAGCACTGGTCAAATTTGCAAAAGTTCCCCTTTCTCTCCATAGGTGAGTAGAGGAGTCAAGTGTCGGTTCATACATAACATAAGGAGGTTTAGAACTAAAGTAAAATACTGAGTCTTGAGAAGCATTACAACCATATTTATATGATATATCAGCAACAAAATTAGCTTCTCTATAGATATGCATGACTTCACTGCATATTAAGTCAAAAAGTAAGGACCTGCAATCATGTAAAATATTAGAATATACCTCATTGATTCTTTGTAACGTGAGTAATAGGACATTTGAATCAATTTCCAGCGTAAATTTCATGGATGGTCATCCAGCTTCCATGTTTGTACCAAATGTCACTATTCTTTCTTTTATTACCCAAAAATCATTCAACTTTTACATAAGTTACACAAAAAAAAATTCTACTAGAAACTAACTTAATACATGCATAAAAAGTGACGTACAAGTTAAAATAAAAGATCTGCTCAATTAAATTAATATTAAATCACTCATCCATATACCAATAATAGTTGGTTCTTCTAAACCCCGCCCGAATCTTAATAAATTGAAAGACCCACCTATTATGTTAAGATGTCATAATGTGTCCACTATTATGAAACTCCAATTAGAAGTTGTTTTGGTTGCAACCTTCTATCTTGTAATTAGAGCCTGTTTGGCCAGGCTGTCAAAATAAGTTTATTTTGAGAAGTGCTATTGAAAAAACTGATTTTGAAGATTAGCAATTTGTGTTTGGCCAAATAATGTGAGAGGTGCTTTTATTAGTTATTTTATTTAACAAATATTTAAAAATTAATTTTTAAAAGTCAAATTACAAAAATGGATATGCATATAAGTTGTTTCCTATTCTTTTTTACATGTCTATTCTTGTCCTTAAAATCAAAAGCACTTATTTTTCAGATAAGCTACTTTTTTCAGCTTCTGCTTATTTCGGAGAAGCTACTTCTTTCAGCTTATGCTTAAAAGCTAGAAAACAGCTTCTACTTATGCTCAAAAGCACTTATTTTTTTACCAAAAGTTTGGCCAAACACCCTCATTATCTAAAATGAGTATTTTTTGAGAAAAAATTGTCACTTTTGGCCTGCCAGAAACTTGGCCAAACATGCTCTTAGTTGTTATTGAGCAGGATAGCACCAAAAAAGAAATACAACATAACTACACCAATAATCTAAACAGCTAAACTTAACAATAAAAAGAACGAAAAAGAAAAAAAAAAACTTAACCTAGTAAGTTGAGTGTGTAAGATTTGTATGAGCTTTAGGCAACTGGTCAAATTTTTAATATGGGTCAAGTAAGAAATTTAATACATTAATTCGATTTAATCAAGATTTTGTACTCCAAGGATGTCATATTCAGACATGTATTAAGCTAGCTCAGGGCAGAATTATTTTTGTTTAACTTAGAAAAAAGTTAGAATGACTTTTAGGTCACATATGAAAGAATAGTGATCTTTGGGTAACAAACATGAAAATTGGATGACCATCCATGAAATTTACTCTAATTTTCACTTGAAGTGGAACTAGATTTTGGGATTTTGCTAGACACAGTCCTTAGATATAAGGCTGTTATCTCAATATGGATGATAGAAGTCCCTGGGAGATGCTTTGTAAAACCCGTTTGCTATGTTCTATGGTTGTTTCTGATGACACCTCCAATTCCTCCAATGCCCATTGTTGGATTAAAAGCACCATATATATTAAGTTTGTACGATCCATTGTCCCGGGGTGGGGGGAGGTGCCATTTGATATAAATGATGCTAGTGGCATTCTTTTTTGAAGTAGGATAGTTAATGTACCAAAATTCAGCCGTTTGTGCCATGATCGATGAGATGTTCACATTGAGAGAATTATTTTCAAATATGTTCTTATTTTTAGTCTTTCATATTGTCCATAATGCAGAGGGAATATAAGTTCCAAACAAAATGTCTTCAAAATTTGATTTAGGGCCAGCTAGATTTTGAGGTGGGTTCAGCAGAAGATAAGACCAGAAATCCTTTACCACTTTTGGACATTCAACCAAAATGTGGTGGATTGATTCGGGAGTGGTAGGTAGTGGCAGAGCCACGTTGGTTTAAAGGTGATTAGGCGACCACTTTTCGCCGAAAAATTATACTGGACAGACATATTAAATTCAACTATTTATGAAATATTACGTTTTGAACATCTTTGACACAGTTGATAGTACTAACCTAATGGTGCAAAGTGTTCAAATTTAGTTAGATAACTCATGATAAGTCCCAGCTTAAATATTTTGAAAAAATAAATAAATTCTTTAAACCTGGAACACCATTGGAAAAATTCTTAGATATGCTATTGATGGTGAAGATTTAGAACAATTGGAAGCTTAAATGACCAAAGAAAATATTTTATTTTATTAGGGATGTGTTGTTTCCATAACCATTGGGTTATAACATTCCCCTGATGGAAGGGATTGTTGGAAAGTCTTGGGGGCTGGGGCCAATAAGTATAATATCTCATGTTTTAACGTTTTAAGGTCCCATGTCATCAATTGGCATTTTGGCCTACCCAACAACTTCCTATCCAAGATGAAAATGACCATTGTTGAGCTTGTAGGTATGAATATTATTATTAGTCCTATAATGTTCTCTGTTTCCACTTCTGCAATTTCCGTACTCTCCTCTTCCCGTATTCTGGCTACATCCCATTGTAGAGTGCTACTTTATTGTACTTTTTTCCGTTCTAAAATGGTTATCATAGTTCGGATTTCGAGAGTCAGACGAGTTTAACTGTGATCGTAATAAATCATATGTCTTTTAAATATTCTGAATTATTAATTATTGTGACTTATAGTACATTTTATGTAGTTTCTAAATATATAAACATTGTTACAAAAAACTTAAAGATTATATATTTAAATTCACCGTCAAAATGAACTTGTTTAATTCTCGAAATCCGAACTACGACAACAATTTTGAAACCGAGGGAGTATTGACCTAGTATTGACCTCGTCATCAATTTCGTTGAGTTTCATTTTGCGACTTATTCTTCTCGCGAGATATTAAATGAGTTAGTGATAGCACTGCACATGTAAAGACACCCAACACCTAATATCAATTGTTTATGGTTAAGCATCTTAAGATATAGTAACTTCATTCGCTCTTCTAGTTTTCGTAATGTCTTCTGTTGCAAAATTTTGACTATTTCTATGATAGTGTCACAAGTTCAAAGTCGACCACTTTTATCCAATTAATTTAAATAAATTTTGTCTGCCCCGTTAAGTATGTGATATAAATATCTACCATGCCTTCTGTTGTCCTTCTCTTTTTCTAATAACACAAAACGTTAAAATACCGTGCTACCTATCTCAGATTCATGTCGAAAAACTAGAATTTATAAGTTGTTATAGTATTTACTAATTATATGTATAAGTATAAAGGACGTAAAAGATACAACTGTTAGTAAGAATCTTGAATCTTGTATCACTTATAATAATAATAAAAAAGAAGGTTTTTTTTTTTTTTCAGGAAAAACACGTTGTATCCTTCCTCTCAAGGAAAAATGGAAAGTATTTCCTTCCTTTCTTTCTTCTCTCAAATTCCTAAAGATCGGGGAAGACTTTTGTAGAATGGAAACCTCATAACACGGACCTGTCCTTTTAGTGTGAAAAGGTCTGTCTCCAAGGAATTACAACCATATGTTTGGTTATCCCAATTAATGACTCTTATTTTTAGGGAATTGTGATTCCCATGTAAAAGAACCAAAGTTATAAGCACTTATAGAAGCCTTCAAATAATTTGCATGACCCGTCTATTTCTTCTCTTAATTTACTTTTTTGAGGAAATTTATTGTTGGGGGTTATAAGTGCATGTACCATGGCATTGTTTTCTATTGTAGTCCTAAGCACGATTAATGCTAAAGATATGTACTTTGCGGTATAACGAATTCTTGATCCATGGTGTGAATTCCCAAATTTGACTTTGGGGTCGAAAACTCTCATATTAAGGAATGAATTTGATTTTGGACACTATTTACGACAAGTTGTAGGTCCGTGGCGTCGAAAGGAAATAATGTTCTTCTTTCTCTAATGTCAAAATAATATTGAGGTGAAGGCCACATAACAATGCCAATGGTGGTTAGTTAAATATTAAAAATGATTGGTTCGGTATAGTATAAATTATATTTTTATTAGGTGGAGTAAAATTCGTGATTCAAAAAATTGGTGCATTTGGTTATATTCAAGTCTCTAGCGATATTTTTATTTTCCCTTCACTCATTTCTTGAAGATGTCAATAGTTATGTCCTTTATGTTCTCTGTGAAGCAAAAGTGAATATAACTTATTACTTTTTCTTCATTCTTTTGTCCAAAGTGGGGAAGGCTTTACTAGTTGTAATGGAGTGTAGACATGGCACTGCTTTTTGCTTTTTCATTGTTTGATGTGGCTACAACTAAGAGTCTGTTTGGGTAGGCTTATAAACAACTTATTTTAAGTAGCTCTTTGGAGGAATGAATTTGAATTTCTTGGGAATTAAAAACGATATATGGTTTTTCGATAGGGTTTACTTTTTAGAGAACATTGTGTGTTGGATCCCACTGAAATTTTAATATCATATATTTGATGTTCAACTTTTACTTTATAAATATTCAATTATAGAGTCATTAGATGTTGTATTCTATTATCATATTTGATTGGGAGAGCAGAAGAGTTTGTAAGAAAGTTGGAAATTTTTTTGAAATATTTATGGATAAGATATTGTGTGCAATTAGAATTGTGGAATTATAAAAAAAATGGAAGCAAATATAAGGAAATAATTTATTCTAACCATGGTTAGGATCTTGATATAGTGAATTAAATCTCGACCATTAGTTTTATGTTTTGCCATGTGTCTTCAATCCAAGTAGGAACTTGGGGAAATGGAGAGTAGCTAGCTGTCACGACCCTTTTTTAACTTATAAGAAGAAAAACTAATTAAGTATTTAAAAGGCTCTGTGACGGTGTTCATAGGTACACTAATATTTAAGAGAATTCGGAGTCGCCACTTGACAAGTTAAAGGTGTGCCAAGTCACCAAAGTGGTGTACCTAGAACACCTTTGACTCGTAAATGGTCTGCGTCAGAGTTCCAGATAAGGATCTCGGTTGACTCGCGGGAAGGTGTTAGGCACCCTCGAGTCCTGTGCCGAGCACAGTTGCTTTATTGACGCATTTCGATCTCTTTGAATTTGTTTGTTGTATTTTCGCCTTGATTTTATTATGCTTCAATTCATTATTACTTTTATCGTTTGACAATTGGAACTCCAATCGAATATAATCGCGCGAGAACTTCACTCGTTCGAAGTCTTTCGACTTAAATCAATTAAATCGCGCAGGTACTTCACCCTCGAAATCTCTTGACTTAAATGAGTTTCAAGTGAACAAATAACATTTGATTAACTTGTTTCGGCCTAGTACTCGCCTAATCGAATTGTCTTTAATATCTCATTATTATAATATTCAAATGCTCATAGTTTGCTCCCTTTGCTGTTCGTTTTTTGTTTTGTTTTCATGTTAGTACAATATGTCCATTTTATGATTTCAAAAGATTGCATTTTTATTTTTCTGATTTTTCGATTTTATCTTCTACACAAATGATAGTATCACTAAAGTCTGACCATTACTTAGCTTTCAGATAACTATTCCTTTATTCACTTTAAATTTGCATCCATATCCCCATTTATGCATATCTCGCTCATGGCCAACTATTTGTTTCAGATTCAGTTTAAATACATGATTAACCTTTAAAACATACAAAATACCCTACTTTACTAAATCAAGCGGCATGGTATGAATGTACGTGGCCTATTTATTTTATTCTCTTGATTCCCTTAGTTCAAACATGGCTAACAGGATATTAACATACAAGCAACATTAACAAATCATAGAGATATCATTCAAGTCATCATTTTAAACTGTGGACTTTAAGCAGGTTCATTTCATAAAGTAAAGACTAGCAAGAAAATATTACAAGATTCAAGAATACCTTGTGCAGGAAAAAACTCCAACCTAAATAGCAATGGAACTCAACTTAGACCACCCAAAACGCAGCAGTAAACTCTTTCAGAAAAAAAAAAAAAAAAAAAACCAGCAGCAACGACCCTTAAACACCTCTCCTAAACTTGCTAAGACCTTTCTTCAACTTGCTCTCATTGCTTCTCACTTTCAGTCTTTCAAAGGTGCTCTCTTGTAAGTTAGAGAGTATTTTTTTTTAGATCTAATTCTCCAAGGGAGAGGAGGTATTTTTTTTCCAGATCTTAGTGAAGTCTGCTCTCTGTTCGTGTCCCCTTTTTTTGAAGTGTTCTGCCTGTCCAGAGAGCCCCTTCTTTTTTGAAAAGGAAAATGACTATTAAATAAGCTAAAAGTGGAGAAAAGAGACAAAGATCACATGGGATCCTTTGCTTTTTCAGAAGAGAGTACAACACACCATGTGACTCTTTAATGTACATTTCCACTTTCATGCTCAACTCTCACCAAAGCAAAAAGCAAAGCTGAACATACCATTTTTAGACTAAGCTTTTGTCCTACTCTTTGACTTCTAAATTTTTTTCAGATTTTTTCTATTAAATTGTCTAAGCTAATAAAGAAAAAAGAAATCTGCTCTTAAAACTACAAACTAAATCAGCCCACCTCAAGGCCTAGGCCACCAGACAAGTAAATCTCATACTTAAAACACAATCAAAGAAAACATGGACATATTTTGGTGCCTAATAATTGGTGACACTTGATTGCATTCATACTACTTGATTTGCACCAAAACAAATAACAGTAATTGTGGCAACAACTCCATGAATTTTTATGCTAAGCGAACAAACTTTAATCAACCAAATTAAGACCAAACTTAACTCTAACATTACTTAATTCCACTTGAACGACTCAGCAAACCGGATACAAATACAAACTGAAAATTAAACTCTTCAAACTCAATGACAAATTTATGGTTAGATGACAACTCACTCACTGACTTTCATATACTAACATATCATTCCTATTCACTAATTAACAAGGGTGGCAACAAACCAAATTCATTCATAACTAAACATTAGACTATAATCTAAACATTAGACTATAATCTGATGATTTATTTCACACGTCGAATACTACAAGTGCTACTCTGGCCAATAAGAACGAGCTAATGCTAAACAACTCACGTAGCGCTTCTTCATGCTAAGGTTAACACCAACAATACTAACTTATGGTTAAACAAGCTACGGAGTCAAAGTAAATAAGAAATAGGGAAACTAGTTTACTCTAATTCAAGTTGTCGGAGCCGCAGCCACCATCGCTTTGCCATCGACACCAAAGCCAATCAACACGAACACCCGGGCAAACTGCCTCGCTACCTCAACGTCGAGACAATCTCATTCAACGCCCTCGTCTCAACACCATTGCCTCGGCATCTGCCTGCAAAGTCGATCACCATGAACACCAGGACAAACTGCCTCACTGCCTCGCGTCAAAGGACTCGACACCATTGCCACAGCTGAACCACCACTGCCCATGCTTCATAGTTGCTACATCAACACAAAGGACGCCATAACACCACACCATAGCTGCTGCCTCGTCTCATTATGATCATCGCAGCAGTCAATACTGCTCGCTGCTGCACGACACCATTGCCTCGATGCACTACGACTGATTCAATTCCCTCGTCAACACTGATCATCGCAGCATCGTCACCCCACTGCCAAACCAACTCACCATCGCAACAATGCAAAGAACATCACAACGCCACTGTTACAGTTTTCGTCACCATCACTGCCCGTTGATGCCAACAAATCATAGGCAAAACTGAATTAAAGCGACCCCGATACCATCACCCACGCGACAACCAATCACCTCACAGTCACAAATTCACCAAACGACCACCAATTCCAAACAATTAAACACCACAGTTACTACCTCACGCCACCACGGGACAACCCCCAAACCACCTCGGAAAATGGGGAACGGGCAGAGATAAGGAGACGGAAAAATTAGGGGGTTTTCACGAAAGTTATCTTCATTAGAATGTAGAGGAGATTGATACGAACCTGTTCATGTAATAATCGACGGAAAAGGTGACCGATCGCCGGAGTAATAGTTTGTCCATTTCTTTGAGCCTTCGATCTACGCCCTTTCATTGGGTATTTGGGGAAATTGATGGTGGATATGGAAAGAGGAGGTGGAGGAGAATCTAATGGTGTAATTTTGGCCGTAGGAGATGGACGTTGTCGCCGCCGAGGAGCTCAGGCGGAGGTGGAGATTTGGCCAAGTTTTCCTTTGTCTGATCATTTTGTGTAGGAGGGGAATTAGGGAATATTGTGGGTTAAAAGGGAAGATGGGCCGGGTCGGTTGTGTGGACTGGGCTAACCTTTTGGGCTGGTTTCTTTTTTAACAATAGCCATTAACCCATATTGTCAATTACACAAAAATCAACATCAAATAATAATCAATTACTAAATTAAAGCATGCATAATACATAAAATGTCACATTGACACTGACCACACATGATTCTATTTTTTCAGTAATTTTTAATATTTTTATCTAACAAATTAAATTAACACGGCTAAATAAAGGATAGAATCTAGCAAAAAATCACATAATAATTAAACAACTATTTTATGTAAATTGTATCTTTTGGTGCAAAAATTAGGTGATTACAGCTGCCCCTCTTTGTTCGAGAACATGAAGAGTTTTCGGACAAAGAAGTAATCAACAACTAATTTTAGCTTTTCTGGTTCTAGCCGAAAGCACTTGCAAAATGGTGACCGTACCCTAACTGTAGGGCTACCTACATATCCCTGGACTAAGGAATCAGGTCAGTGTAGTTCCTCACGTGCGGCAGCTGGGACTACCGCATATAAACAGACACTAGACTCTCCTAGACTAACACTAAGCATTTTCTAGACATACACAGACTAAACTCTAGACACTTTCAGAACTAACTGGGATTGACTCGACGCTCCTAGACTTACCCGGACTGACACAAGGCACTTTGACACACTAGAGTTGTTGCTGCTGGTCACTGTCGCTGGTTGCTGACTAGCTGGCTGGTGGTCACTGCTTTACAAAAGAAAATGAAAATACAACATTTGAAATGTAAAATTACAATTCCTAAGCTAACTTCTTCATGCTTCCCAAGCTGATAAACTGGTCCAAAGCTCCCACTACCAAAGTAGTCTTGAAAACTTGAAATTGCCGCTCGGGCGGGCTTTAACTTGAAAGTTGAAATTGCCGATTTGACGGGCTTTGACTTGAAAGTTGAAATTGCCGCTTTGACGGGCTTTGACTTGAATATAAAATTGCCGCTTTGACGGGCTTGACTTGAAAGTAAAATTGCCGCTTTGACGGGCTTCGACTGGAATGCTGAAATTGCCGCTTTGACGGGCTTGGCTTGAAAGTAAAAACTGGAACCACCACTCTGGTGGACCTTGTTCACGTTGAATTGAAAACCATCACTCTGATGGGTCTTGCTTTTGCTGAAAATTAAAACCATCTCTCTGATGGGTCTCGTTCTTGCTGAATTGAAAATCATCACTCTGATAGGTCTTGCTTCTTCTGGAAACTGAAAAACCATCACTCTGATGGATCTTGCTTCTGTTGAAAATTAGAAACTACCATTCTGATGGGTCTTTCTTATGTTGGAAATTGAAAACCATCACTCTGATGGGTCTCGCTTCTGCTGGAAATTGGAAACCATCACTCTGATGGGTTCTACTTCTTCTGAAAATTGAAAACCATCACTCTGATGGGTTCTGCTTCTTCTGAAAATTGAAAACCATCACTCTGATGGGTCTTGCTCCTGCTGGAAATTAAAACCATCACTCTGATGGGTTCTGCTTCTTCTGAAAATTGAAAACCATCACTCTGATGGGTCTTGTTTTTGCTGAGAAATCAAAACCATCTCTATGATGGGTCTTGTTCTTGTTGAATTGAAAACCATCACTCTGATGGGTCTTGCTTCTTTACAGAAATGGATTTCCTCGTTCTTCAGGTGGGCGCCTAGCCTTTTCCAAATGTATTCCCTCATTCTTTAGGTGGTTGCTTCTACTTTTCAAATCACTCCCTCATTCTCCAGGTGGGCGCCTCGACATTCTCTAAACTACTCCCTCATTCTCCGGGTGGGCGCCTCGACTTTCTCTAAACTACTCCCTCATTCTCCAGGTGGGTGCCTCGACTTTCTCTAAACTACTCCCTCATTCTCCGGGTGGGCGCCTCGACTTTCTCTAAACTACTCCCTCATTCTCCAGGTGGGTGCCTCGACTTTCTCTAAACTACTCCCTCATTCTCCAGGTGGGTGCCTCGACTTGTCTAAACTACTCCCTCATTCTCCAGGTGGGTGCCTCGACTTTCTCTAAACTACTCCCTCATTCTCCAGGTGGGTGCCTCGACTTGTCTAAACTACTCCCTCATTCTCCAGGTGGGTGCCTCGACTTTCCAAATTACTCCCTCATTCTCCAGGTGGGTGCCTCGACTTCTCTAAACTACTCCCTCATTCTCCACAAGCTGATGAACTGGTCTGAAGCTCCAACTAATCCAGTGGATCTTTGAAACTTGAAATTGCCGCTCGGGCGGGCTTTAACTTGAAACTTGAAACTGCCGCTCAGGTGGGCTTTAACTTGAAACTTGAAACTGCCGCTCAGGCGGGCTTTAACTTGAAAGTTGAAATTGCCACTTTGACGGGCTTTGACTTGAATGAAATTGCTGAAACTTGAAATTGCCGCTCGGGCGGGCTTTGACTGTTGAAAGCTTGGAATTGCTGCTTGGCAGGCTTTGATTTGAAATTTAAATGCATCTTGAAATCTGCATATCCTTTGATGATCTCCTCCATGGTACACTCCTTAGTGTGGCATTCTTTGTGCTGATGTGAAACATTAGGGCTCCAATTATCTAAATTGGTCCTGACTTGCTCTAGCACGACTATGAAACTTGTAAACGAGCTTTGCGAAGCTTTCTATTGCTCGGAAAGAAATGAGAAGAAAATGAAAGAATTTCAAGAGGAGACATTGAATGCAAGATGTCTCCAGAAAAAAAAAAAAAAAGAACTTATCCGGAGGTGAAATAACGACCTTATTAAACATGACATGCCTTTTGGAATCAACTCTTCATCCTTTCACATGATCTATCCCTGATTTTGCTCTCATTCTTCAGATCTTGTTTGATGGCAAATCTAACGACCCTCTTTCGACTAGTAGTGCCCTTTCGGGTTTTCACCGACTAGCCTCTCTCTTTGTTCTTTTAACTCACCGTTGTCTTGCAGCGCCCTTTCAGGTTTTCACCGACAAGACTTCACTTTTTTTTTCTTTTTTTTTCTTTTTCTTTTCATTTTTGTCATTTTTTCGTTTCCCAATCGACCTCCGATCTTTCCTTGATGCTCGACCCCGTCTTTCTTTTCTTCCTTCAATTTTGGCCTTTATCTTGATTCCTCGGAGAATTTATCCTTTAATGACCTTGGTGCTCCCAGCTCCCAAATGCGATTGTCGGCTTATAAGAATGCGACTTTACAGCGTGGAACTTATCCCTTGATACCCTACTCGGCTTGACATTCTCAATGATCGGTCAGAAGGGTCTTTATTTGGACTGTAACATTGGATTTGGTTAGGCTATGAAGAAAAAGATTCAGCATAAAACTCAGAAACATCTCATGAGACGACTAGAATGAGCATCACAAGATTTGAAATCACCGCTTTTGAAAAATAAACCAAAATTTTCCCCAGTTTAAGCAAATTGGGGATTCCTTCTTTTCTTTTTCTTTTTTCTTTGTTTTGAAGAGCGGTATGAAAGCATCTCATGAAACGACTTGGTAAAATATTACAACCTTTGGAATCATTTCTTTTAAAATAATATCTAACTGAGACCCCAATTTATTGAAAAATCGAGGAATTATCTTTTGAATTTTCTGATATGCAAATATAAGGGATATTGAGACTATCCCCCGAGATAAACACAATGAAAGAAAAGGATATTGACTTTCTTCTCTTTCTTTTTTTTTTTTTTTTTTAAAAAAAAAATAAACTAAACTTCTGCCCCAGTTTAGGATAAACTGGGGCGCCTTGAGTTTCTTCCTCAGTTTCAAGACTGATATCTCATGAAACATATGAATAGATGGTACAAAAACATAGAAGTTTGTTTTTATTTTATTTTATTCTCTTTAAAATAAAATAAAAAACAAACTTCTGCCCCAGTTTAGCATACATTGGGGATTTGAATTTCTTTTGACATTGGCCGCAAACTTGGAGGCAAGATTTTGCGTCAATATGAGATAGGGGAAAAATGAACTTTTCCCTGTTATGACCGCACCCGAATGGTTGCCTACGTATCCTTTTGAGAGGAATCAGGTCAGACGTAGCTCTACCACTGAGGTAGATTTTCTTGTTTCTTTTCAAATATATTTATTTTTTTTTCTCTTTTTTTTTTTTTCATTTTTTCCAATTTCAATCCCATTGATTCCAAAGGAGGGTAGCCAAAGAAAAATACTCAAGGCTCAAAGGGCTAGAAAATTGGTATTGTGTTTGGGTAGCAGAAACAAAAGCCGTTCGTCATCCCGACCCGAGAATGCCTCGCACAAATAATGATTCAAAGAATTGATCTAGACTTATCCACGCGTGTCATCGACTTCTACTTCACTGATGGTATTCAAAACTGGTATTTCAACTTCGGTCGAAGCGACCGTGCACGATCTTGAACTTCTCACCGATCTCCCTTATCAGATGACTACTGATTAATTCCCAACTTATTTCACTCCATCTTTTATCCCTCTTTACTACTTAGATAGCTCACAATGTCAGAGCGTGTGTTTAGATCAAGGCGTCAATTCCGCACGCATGTCATGTTATTAAGGCCGACAAAACATAAAACAAAATACTAAGAAAACAAGACCAAGAAAGAAAATAAAAGAAATAATGTCGAGACGAGAAAAAGATCTCGCTTTTCATTGAATTAAAGGCAAAAGGGTTTGAACATCAAAATAAGCAAAATAACGCACTTGGATTACAACCCTTAAATAACCAAGTACTCAGAAAGATTAGCAAAACAAGCTACAACATTTCACAGTCACTCAATTGCAAGTCAGGGATAGTTTTCCTGTGTTAGGCATTATTGAGCCCTTCACCAAGATGCACCATGCTGGTACCAAAGAAATTCTCTGAATCTGGCATTTTCTTCTTCTTTTCCTTATTTTCTCCAAGTCCCATCAGAGTAGCTTTCACTTCTTTGGGACTGATGAATGACCGAGTAAGATTTGGAATTGGCTTCTCGAGAGACACGTTCATCTTCTTCATTTCTTCAACCCTTACTCTGTCTACCACCCTTGGCACAATTTCAGGAACACCGTTCAGTGTCACTAGCATTTTGTTGGCCCCAGCTGACACATCATCAACAGGCACTATTGGCATTGCAGATTCAGCTCCCAAATCTTCTACATCCACCATACCCACCATATGCACATCATCATGGGCGGGCAATGAGTTCTGGTTGTCATCTGGCGCATCTGAGCCCTCGACTTGGATCTGACCATTATCTATCAGAGCTTGGATCACCTTCTTGAGACTACGACAATCATCTGTGTCGTGCCCTGGCATGTCTGAGTGGTAAGCACATTGACGAGTATGGTCTACCTTCGCCATTGGGAGGACATTTCCAGCAATTGGCTTCAGCATATTCAAGTTCTTCAGCTTCTGGAAAAGGCTGGAGTAAGATTCTCCAATTGACGTGAACCTGTTCCTTTCTTCCTTACGCAGCTTTTGATGATGAGCACTTGGGCGGAAAACAGGAGACCCCTCTGGCCGGTAAGAAAGATTTGATGGAGCTTGAAAATGATTATGTGGAGCTTGGTGAGTGGGATATGTAGGTTGTGGGGTAGGAGCACGCCATTGCGGATAGAAAGGTGCTGGAGCATATGGCTGTGTTAGATGGACTGAGTATTGTGGTGGAAGAGTGGAGTATTGTGGAATTTGTGGAGGGTGGTAGGGTCGTGGAGGACGTGTTTGTGGAGCTTGGCATGAGTAGGTTTGATAGTATCTTTTCTCGCTCCCTTTTTGTGAACCCGAACCTACCATGGCCACATCATCTTGATCCTTCTTCCCCAAGGCTCCTGACTGGGCCTGTACCATTTGGGTGGTTCCCCTTAATGCTGTCTGGCTCACAATCTTACCAGTTTTAACTCCCCTCTCAATCATTTCTCCCATCTTGACGACTTCACTAGACGGTTTTCCAAAGGCGGCGATCAACGCACCATAGAACGCCTCATCTTGCGCCTCGATGAACAAACGGACCATGTCGTCGTCTGGTATTGCGGGGCTCACTCGAGCGGCCTGCTCGCGCCATCTGAGGGCGTACTCCCTAAAGCTTTCACTTGGCTTCTTTTTTATCGCATCAAAAGAGGATCGATCTGGCAAAACTTCGATGTGGTACTTATACTGGTCGTAGAAGGCCTGCGCCATGTCATCAAATGCCAACCATTTAGTTACATCCTGCCTCATGAACCATTCAGCAGCTGCACCCCCCAAGCTTTCGGAAAAGTAGGCTATCAACAGCTTGTCTTTCTTGACCCTTCTCATTTTGTTGCAGTAGGTCTTCATATGAACTCTTGGATCTCCTTGCCCAATGTATAGATCGAACTTTGGCACCGTGAATCCCTCTGGCAATTGCAATTCAGGGAAAGGGCAAAGATCCTTGAAAGAAGTGTTGAAATGATCTCCATATCCCTGCATAATTCTCGCTGCTTGTTCTAGGCTCTTCATCTTTCTCAGAACCTCGCTCTCATCAAGCTTTCCTGATCGATCAACCTCAACTTGAGACTCGCGATGGAATCCCTGATCATATGAATCACTGTGTCGTAAATCGGGTTCATGGTGCTGATCATAATGATGATCCCCAACCTGGAGATGCGGTTCGCTGTTGAACCTGGCCATAGCAGGCCTAGCTGGGCCCCGAAAAGTTGGAACCTGTGGGAGAGGTGGGCCATACTGTCCTTCTGGTGGAGGTGGTGCATGAGGACGCACTTCAATTTCATTTGGTACGCCACGGACAGGGGCAAGACCGGTAGGATAAGTGGGATCCTCAACTGCCGTAGATGTGCCCGGTGCTCGTTGTACCGCTGTCGGCACAACCCCATCTAGGTTGGTTGGAATAGGAGGAGGTGCCCGTCCTGTGGTCAGTGCGTGATGCATGTCAGCCACGAGTTGTTTCAAAGTTTGGACCTCCCCAATCAATCTCTCATTTTCCAGTGCCAAGAGTTCCTGAGCACCGGTCTCGGATGGCATGGCTACGGGTGAAGTCACAGGTCCGCTTGATTTAGTTCTGTACGGATGGGTCGATGCCAGAATTCTGTACCAAATCTCCAAATTGCAAAGCTTATGCAAACAAACCGGGTTAGCACAAAAGAAAGCACATATTGCAAGCCTAGGGTTGTTATGCGTCATCCCGAGACGGTTAACGGCGTAAGCCGGGTGTACCGATCGTATCCCCGAAAGATTGCTTATGTGCCTTGATCAAAATTAGAACAAAATTGTAACTGATACATAATCAGCACAAGGATGAACTTGTATGATTAATATATTTATTTTTTCCTTTTCTCTTTTTCTGACTCAACAAACGTAATTTAGACAAACGACACGAGACAAACTCGAAATAAAAGTGCTTGACATGGTGCACGAGTCAAAGATATATACAAACTGACACATTGGGCGGGTACACTGAACGGTGAAAATAATGAGACTCGACCTTTTAGCGGAGCCAAATTATTCTACCAGGATCAACGCAAAATACAACTTAACTAATTGCAATTTATTGTATACACCCTGACTTGACCTTAAACAAAACAAATAAAGTGGGACCCTGAAATAAACACATTTTTTGTTGTTTTTTTTTTTAATGAAAAATAAATACTCAACCGGAGATTCGAAACAGAAACTTAAGAACGGATTATGGAACAAACTATTTTTCTTATCCGAAAGGTGACTCCAAAATCGGACATTACGAAAACACAAAGACGGACACAATTTTTTTTGTTTTGTTTTTTTTTTTTTTGTTTTTTTTTTTTGTTTGAAACAGACTCTTTGATCTAATTCGAGAAAGAATCTTTACGGTATTTACAAAATCTGGCAATTAGGACGACACAAAATATTACACAAATTAGACGCAAAATTGATTTCTAAAATTGGCCATCATGACGGCGTAAAACCCCGACAAATTAATTTCAAAATATGAACTTGACTTGGATACAAACTCAACACAAAAGAGTTCCAAAATTTCGCCATTATAACGGCGCAAAACTATGACACATTATTTTCTAACACTTGGGACCAAGCCCGGACACAAAATTAGACTCTAAGAGTTCTTGCAAAAAATTCGCCATTATAACGGCGCAAAATGACAACTAAACAAAAAATATTTCGAAACACGGGACTAAACCCAATTTTTCTATCATTTTCCCTTCTTTTTTTTTTCTTTTCAAAATTTGGCTCTCGCCCCTCGGTGATCGGTCAGCATAACAACCCTTTGACTAGAACAAATGCAACACATAATATGCCCATGGTGTGTCTTTTAGGGACGCGGGCCCCATTATGACACGAGGGAGTCAGCCTAGACAAGTGCGGTACCGGTGTACCGCACCTCACTGAGTTTAATGACATGCAAATAAATCGGCCTAGATAAAAGCACAGGTTCAACTCTAGGTGACTCAATGGGTTCATGTTCTATAGTTTCTGGCAATTTGGAAGTGCCTCAGGGGTACCGGTCGACAACGTCTAACGGCCTAACCCAACGCACCTCCTCCTAAAGAAGTGTTAACTTTTTGTGTCCTGAGACACGACAGAAATTCCAGACGCCGAAGCGAAACTGGCGTGCATGTGTGCAGTGTTCCAGAAGACTCAGTGGTGTACGAGAGAAGACAATTGTGTATATACAGTTCAAACATATCAAAGCAGTAACATTCAAGGCGACATATACAAACAAAATTCAAAAGCCGAAAGCGACAAAGTTTAAAGCCTGAGACTCTCAGTTTTCACTTTCCTCCCCAGCAGAGTCGCCAAGCTGTCACGACCCTTTTTTAACTTATAAGAAGAAAAACTAATTAAGTATTTAAAAGGCTCTGTGACGGTGTTCATAGGTACACTAATATTTAAGAGAATTCGGAGTCGCCACTTGACAAGTTAAAGGTGTGCCAAGTCACCAAAGTGGTGTACCTAGAACACCTTTGACTCGTAAATGGTCTGCGTCAGAGTTCCAGATAAGGATCTCGGTTGACTCGCGGGAAGGTGTTAGGCACCCTCGAGTCCTGTGCCGAGCACAGTTGCTTTATTGACGCATTTCGATCTCTTTGAATTTGTTTGTTGTATTTTCGCCTTGATTTTATTATGCTTCAATTCATTATTACTTTTATCGTTTGACAATTGGAACTCCAATCGAATATAATCGCGCGAGAACTTCACTCGTTCGAAGTCTTTCGACTTAAATCAATTAAATCGCGCAGGTACTTCACCCTCGAAATCTCTTGACTTAAATGAGTTTCAAGTGAACAAATAACATTTGATTAACTTGTTTCGGCCTAGTACTCGCCTAATCGAATTGTCTTTAATATCTCATTATTATAATATTCAAATGCTCATAGTTTGCTCCCTTTGCTGTTCGTTTTTTGTTTTGTTTTCATGTTAGTACAATATGTCCATTTTATGATTTCAAAAGATTGCATTTTTATTTTTCTGATTTTTCGATTTTATCTTCTACACAAATGATAGTATCACTAAAGTCTGACCATTACTTAGCTTTCAGATAACTATTCCTTTATTCACTTTAAATTTGCATCCATATCCCCATTTATGCATATCTCGCTCATGGCCAACTATTTGTTTCAGATTCAGTTTAAATACATGATTAACCTTTAAAACATACAAAATACCCTACTTTACTAAATCAAGCGGCATGGTATGAATGTACGTGGCCTATTTATTTTATTCTCTTGATTCCCTTAGTTCAAACATGGCTAACAGGATATTAACATACAAGCAACATTAACAAATCATAGAGATATCATTCAAGTCATCATTTTAAACTGTGGACTTTAAGCAGGTTCATTTCATAAAGTAAAGACTAGCAAGAAAATATTACAAGATTCAAGAATACCTTGTGCAGGAAAAAACTCCAACCTAAATAGCAATGGAACTCAACTTAGACCACCCAAAACGCAGCAGTAAACTCTTTCAGAAAAAAAAAAAAAAAAAAACCAGCAGCAACGACCCTTAAACACCTCTCCTAAACTTGCTAAGACCTTTCTTCAACTTGCTCTCATTGCTTCTCACTTTCAGTCTTTCAAAGGTGCTCTCTTGTAAGTTGGAGAGTATTTTTTTTTAGATCTAATTCTCCAAGGGAGAGGAGGTATTTTTTTTCCAGATCTTAGTGAAGTCTGCTCTCTGTTCGTGTCCCCTTTTTTTGAAGTGTTCTGCCTGTCCAGAGAGCCCCTTCTTTTTTGAAAAGGAAAATGACTATTAAATAAGCTAAAAGTGGAGAAAAGAGACAAAGATCACATGGGATCCTTTGCTTTTTCAGAAGAGAGTACAACACACCATGTGACTCTTTAATGTACATTTCCACTTTCATGCTCAACTCTCACCAAAGCAAAAAGCAAAGCTGAACATACCATTTTTAGACTAAGCTTTTGTCCTACTCTTTGACTTCTAAATTTTTTTCAGATTTTTTCTATTAAATTGTCTAAGCTAATAAAGAAAAAAGAAATCTGCTCTTAAAACTACAAACTAAATCAGCCCACCTCAAGGCCTAGGCCACCAGACAAGTAAATCTCATACTTAAAACACAATCAAAGAAAACATGGACATATTTTGGTGCCTAATAATTGGTGACACTTGATTGCATTCATACTACTTGATTTGCACCAAAACAAATAACAGTAATTGTGGCAACAACTCCATGAATTTTTATGCTAAGCGAACAAACTTTAATCAACCAAATTAAGACCAAACTTAACTCTAACATTACTTAATTCCACTTGAACGACTCAGCAAACCGGATACAAATACAAACTGAAAATTAAACTCTTCAAACTCAATGACAAATTTATGGTTAGATGACAACTCACTCACTGACTTTCATATACTAACATATCATTCCTATTCACTAATTAACAAGGGTGGCAACAAACCAAATTCATTCATAACTAAACATTAGACTATAATCTAAACATTAGACTATAATCTGATGATTTATTTCACACGTCGAATACTACAAGTGCTACTCTGGCCAATAAGAACGAGCTAACGCTAAACAACTCACGTAGCGCTTCTTCATGCTAAGGTTAACACCAACAATACTAACTTATGGTTAAACAAGCTACGGAGTCAAAGTAAATAAGAAATAGGGAAACTAGTTTACTCTAATTCAAGTTGTCGGAGCCGCAGCCACCATCGCTTTGCCATCGACACCAAAGCCAATCAACACGAACACCCGGGCAAACTGCCTCGCTACCTCAACGTCGAGACAATCTCATTCAACGCCCTCGTCTCAACACCATTGCCTCGGCATCTGCCTGCAAAGTCGATCACCATGAACACCAGGACAAACTGCCTCACTGCCTCGCGTCAAAGGACTCGACACCATTGCCACAGCTGAACCACCACTGCCCATGCTTCATAGTTGCTACATCAACACAAAGGACGCCATAACACCACACCATAGCTGCTGCCTCGTCTCATTATGATCATCGCAGCAGTCAATACTGCTCGCTGCTGCACGACACCATTGCCTCGATGCACTACGACTGATTCAATTCCCTCGTCAACACTGATCATCGCAGCATCGTCACCCCACTGCCAAACCAACTCACCATCGCAACAATGCAAAGAACATCACAACGCCACTGTTACAGTTTTCGTCACCATCACTGCCCGTTGATGCCAACAAATCATAGGCAAAACTGAATTAAAGCGACCCCGATACCATCACCCACGCGACAACCAATCACCTCACAGTCACAAATTCACCAAACGACCACCAATTCCAAACAATTAAACACCACAGTTACTACCTCACGCCACCACGGGACAACCCCCAAACCACCTCGGAAAATGGGGAACGGGCAGAGATAAGGAGACGGAAAAATTAGGGGGTTTTCACGAAAGTTATCTTCATTAGAATGTAGAGGAGATTGATACGAACCTGTTCATGTAATAATCGACGGAAAAGGTGACCGATCGCCGGAGTAATAGTTTGTCCATTTCTTTGAGCCTTCGATCTACGCCCTTTCATTGGGTATTTGGGGAAATTGATGGTGGATATGGAAAGAGGAGGTGGAGGAGAATCTAATGGTGTAATTTTGGCCGTAGGAGATGGACGTTGTCGCCGCCGAGGAGCTCAGGCGGAGGTGGAGATTTGGCCAAGTTTTCCTTTGTCTGATCGTTTTGTGTAGGAGGGGAATTAGGGAATATTGTGGGTTAAAAGGGAAGATGGGCCGGGTCGGTTGTGTGGACTGGGCTAACCTTTTGGGCTGATTTCTTTTTTAACAATAGCCATTAACCCATATTGTCAATTACACAAAAATCAACATCAAATAATAATCAATTACTAAATTAAAGCATGCATAATACATAAAATGTCACATTGACACTGACCACACATGATTCTATTTTTTCAGTAATTTTTAATATTTTTATCTAACAAATTAAATTAACACGGCTAAATAAAGGATAGAATCTAGCAAAAAATCACATAATAATTAAACAACTATTTTATGTAAATTATATTTTTTGGTGCCAAAATTAGGTGATTACAGCTGGATCCGATTCAAACCTCACATATCATCCTAGTATGATTATACATAAATTATTTAGGGACTCTATAATTTTCTACATCATGATAAATGCATTGTTCTTATCGAACTTGTGAGATCACACTGAATATGAAGTGTTATATATGGTTTTACAAATTTTTTTTCTTAACATACCTGTGTATGGATAACAAGAACATACATGGCAATTTGTTAACTTTTGTTAATGAGAGACGCGACTAAAGCGACAAAGAGCCCGTTTGGGTGAGCTTAAAAGTGGGAAATTTTGATCACTAGCCATTTTTGGACGCGCTCAATGGGGACTATCCACCGTTTCAAAATTCATTGAAGAATAGCCAAAAATTCGCGCGCACACTTAAGCTCCATTAGCATTGGAAAAACACCCCAGACTAGCCCCATAACAAAAAACTGGGGCTTTGAACAAAACTTGTTCAAAGCCCAATTATTTTGTTATGGGATTTTATATATAAAGCTGAGTCCCATAACAAAATGATGGGGCTTTGAACAAGTTTTGTTCACAGCCCCAGCATTTTGTTATGGGTTATGAGACTTTATATATAAAGCTTCAGTCCCATAATAATGTTGGGGCTTTGAACAAGTTTTGTTCACAGCCCCAGCATTTTGTTATGGGACTGAAACTTTATACATAGTCCCATAACAAAATGCTGGGGCCTTGAACAAAACTTGTTCAAAGCCCTAGTATTTATACTGGGGTTAGTTTACTGAAGCTTCCCCAGTACAAATACTGGGGCCTTGAACAAGTTTTGTTCAAAGTCCCAGTATTTATACTGGGATTTGTCCGGAGGTGGCTATTTCTCAGCGAATTTATTTTTGACGGCTACAAATCAATTAACGCGCGCCAAACAGGCCCCTACACTAAATTTTTACCTTAAAAGTGACTTATAAAGTTATAAGTCCATTAATATATGTTTGGTAACTTAAAATTTTTAGGCTTAAAAGTCATTTATGGCTTATGGCTTATAAGCCACTTAAAATAAGCTGTTTATAAGCCCACCCAAACATGCTCAAAGTTGAGAAGCCCAACTAGTCCTTCATGCATTTGTGTTCTAGTCGATATATGATCTTTTTTAATAAGTAGTTAAAAGTTTTGGTATATGATAAAAAAAAAATCATATTCTATATTCTTAGAAATTATCAACGAAGTACTCATCCAAGTATAATAAGTATCTAGTGCTGTGACGTTTTAATGTCCCATGTCATCAATTGTCATTTTGGCCTACCCAACGACCTGTTCTTCAAGATGAAAGCGACCATTGTTGTACTAGTAGCAGTATTAGGCTAGTAGGTATGAATGAATATTATTACTCATATAACTACAATGTTCTATGTTTTTACTTCTGTAATTTCCGTACTCTCTTCCCTCATTCTGGCTATATATTTAATGAGAGTAGTATTTTATAGTATTGAACTCGATCAATTTATTTGAGTTTCAGTTATGAATTCGTCTTGCGAGATAGTGGTATTTAACAAGTGAATGACAGCACTACTCTAGTCAAGAAGTAGAACACCTAGTATTATAAGAGTATATAATTCTATTCGCTCGTCTCTTCATGTCTTTGTTGCAAATATGACTACTTCTACAGCGGTAGCACAAGTTCACAGTCAATCAGTATTACTAGTATACAATTTTAATAATTTGGTCTGCTCAGTTCACTAGGTGATTTGTGATACATCTACCAACCACCCATGCGTTTTTTCGTCCTACGCCCCTACCCCTTTCAGCAGTGGTAGATTCGTGGCAGGACAATTCCAAACTTTTCGTCAAACATCGTGCGACCTAACTCCCTGCAACTTCGCTTCTACATCCTTCATCTTAATTAAAACCATTCGCTCTTCTAGAAGAGCTTAGGTGAGAGATAATTTAATAATACTACTATTAGACATAGCTCTAACACCATGGCAACATATATAGTCCAAAAAAGGGAGTTTACTAACTATGCATAATGGAATATAATATAACCAACTTTTGTCTCCCAAGGGAATAGAAAGTTAATTATAGCTAATGTTACAGGTCAATTTTTCACAAATCAACATTGTGTGACAGCCCCAAAAACTCTTAGCGACTTCAATTTATTTTTGCCTACATTTTACACTTAGAATAATTTTAGAACAGTGAGGAATAAACAAACACAAGTATATACGGTTAAAACTCCAACCTTTTATTATTACTTCCACATTAATAATACAAAGGAACTCGTTGTGTCAAGGTTTACACTTCGTTTCTGAATGTCTTTGCAACGTTTTTAGAATGACTAAATACAAAAGGGGGCTGCCAAGGGCAGTTCATGCCTAGGTAAGTACAAAGCCACTAAGCCACGTTCTCAGCCATGGGTGCTATTTTTGTGCGCGCCTGCTTGCTTCCAGCCTGCTCACGTGCCTTGCACGCCTTGTGCCAATGCCTATGCAAATCAGGTGACTGTCCTGACACTTAGCTGCACACATATGCTCTTTTTAGATGTCATGTAGCCCGGTACCGGACCGGACCGGACCGGACCTATTCATTATAAACGGTTCGGAACAAATAGAAAGCGGGTTGCTGGCCGACCCGGGCTTAAGATAAAAGACAGGTTAGCCCGGAGCGATTAAAAATCAGTCTTTGCCCCCACTGGTGGATCGGGCCGGTTTTTTTATAGAAAAATTATACTTTATATCGAGGAAAATTGAGACATACTTTTGTCAAGAATCATACAAAATCTAATGTAGCATTTAGTCCCTTTTAGAATCCCTCAATATGCAAGAGTATCAAAGATATTTTTAGCTCCATTAGGTACAATGAATGAACATATTGATTTACTATTTTTTCATTGCTAAGCAGCAGTCAATAAGTTAGACCAAGTAGTAGAAATTAAGAATATATATTAATTAAGTATTTTATACAATTGATCTTTTTGATTGTAAGAGAAATGAAAGTACTTACTTAAAATAATACTGATGATCTTTTACTTTATGAATAGTGCATCAAATTAACATAGTGATTCAAAGTATATGATTCTCAAGATGTTTTGATCTTTTCTTTTCTGCTTTCACCTTCATTCTTTTTTTATATAGGATTATATGTCCTTCCAATTGCAAGTACAAAATGACATGCTTCGCTAAAATATGAAAAAGAAAAAAGGAAAAAAATAATCGGATCGAACCGGACCGGACCGGACCGGTGCTTAATAGGCTAGAGCCGAGCCGGGCTTAAAATTTTTGAAAAAAAGACCGATAATGGCCCGGACGTGACCAGTACTGGGACCGATAAGCTGATTCTTAACAAACCGGTCCGAGCCGGTCCTGACCCGATTGACATGTATATTTAAACCATAGAATATAGTAATTCAAACTAAAAGTCATGACTGTACATCTTGTTTTTAATGGGTTTTTGGTGTCAATAAGGAAATTGAGCAAAATGCACCAATCCTTACCTAGAAAAATCCAAGCTGTTTTTTTTTTTCAACTATCAATTTGATAACCCCGTGCCAATAAACGTGCCTCCCCGCATAAAAATTGTTGTTTCGCCACCACCCAATTTATGATTTGTCCTGCACCTGCCTCGCTGCCATCTTGAAATGAAATTACTACAAAGTTCAAAACTAGTTAATGCACTTGTCATAAGGGGTAATAATAATTGTCTTGTTTAGTACTTACAAATTCACCTAGTAGTATACTACTTAATAATAGGGCGGTAAACCTACCAACATTCATTTCTTTCGTTTTACCTGTCTTTTCTCTA
Organism: Petunia axillaris subsp. axillaris; assembly: GCA_029990575.1. Classification (NCBI taxonomy): domain Eukaryota; kingdom Viridiplantae; phylum Streptophyta; class Magnoliopsida; order Solanales; family Solanaceae; genus Petunia; species Petunia axillaris. Next base: position 12,672,969 of record JARKNS010000002.1, on the reverse strand, counting down.
TTATTTAAAGTCATGTCTCAACCAAAAATAGTTATCCTATCTAAGAAAAGAAGGAAGAATCACATCAAGTGTTACCCAAATGGCCAAAACGAAAACAGAACCAAAAAAGGTAAAGTACTTTTGGGTTATAAAAGTGGAGAACATGTTATTGAGGGAAGAACAGTATACTTAACATGTGAAGGCACATGGTGAAAGCTGCAAAAGAATGTCGAAACATTTACATGTTCTATAGTCTAGCTTATGCTTCAAACAAAAACTATTACACTTAAGCTTAATCATTAGTCACTCTTTCGATTAAAAATGGCATCAAGCTGTTTTTCACGAGAATATTGTTGTTCCTCTTCTTTGTCGGTTGTCACCTGGCTTTGGAAATAAGACCTTCTAAAGATTCTCATACACATTCAAATATTTCTGTAAAGTTGTGTTTGTCCGAATTTTTTATATCCTGTATAATATACATAACATGAAACATTCATTCCACAAAAAAATTAGTTGTAATGGTGAATATTGTTACATAGGATAATTGGTATAGAGATGTTTTACTACTATACTTGATGTGGATGCCACATTTTAGTATATTACTCTGGTTAAACTTTCCTACTATTCTTTTAGGAGGAACTATGTGAGAATATCAAAATAATGAGTTTTTAATATTTTGAATAAATAGTATAATTGTGTAATTGTTTCTAAAATAAGACACACACTTGATTCTGGATTTGCACCACTATCATTCTAGGGCTTAGAGACAACTTGATAGACTAGCTTTCTCGCAAAAAATTCCACCCACTATCCTCAAAATTTATTGGTTCCGAGAGTTTATCTCCATTTAAGATAGTTTTTACAAAATGGTTTCTGACTTGTATGTAGGCAACAGTTCAAGTTATCAATTGACAAGTGTTGCCTCTTAGAAAAAGATAGACAACACTTCGAGTTATCTATAGTAATATGAGAATTAAGAAATTGAAGGAGCAAGTGCTGCCCAAGCAACACTTCAAATTATCTGGGAGAATGTGGGAAGAGATTTGAAGACAAGTATTGCCTAAGAAAAAGAGGTCAAAGGCAAGTATTGTTTCTTAGGCAGAACTTACGGAGAAAGGGAGGACGGGAATATGAGCGTAATTATAAAATTTATATGGTTACTTTCGTTCAAAATTTATTCATTAAACCAAGCTAAAGCCACTTTTGTTTCGAGCCGCGTCTAAACTAAATGTTGGGCAAGGGCGTGGGTTCATTGATTAGTACACCTCCGGTGCTGGTAAGGCCGGAACCGTGGTCGTCCGTCTCCGGTTTGCCGAACCACGGGCTTGGACGTCACTTCAACATTTTTCTGCTTTATTGAGGCCCGTGCATCCTTCCCGGTCCTCTTGTACTAGGGAATGGTCCTCTCGATGCTCTAACGCCCACACCGGATATGGACCGAACTGTCTCACGACGTTCTGAACCCAGCTCACGTCCTGCCATTAGAAGAAACCAAAGGCAATTAGTTCATCTTTGAATAGGTAGCCCGGTTAACCAGACAAGCTGGAGGGACTTCCTGCCAGGGGAAAAAGTGCACGAATAGCCACTTTTTGGCTCGCCTTTATAGTTGCAGCTATTATCTTTTAAATTATTTAGTTTTTAGCTATTTTTTGGATCTTCAATTCTTGTGGGCCGTGAACTACAGATATGTGGGCTGAATTATCTAGAAGGTATGAAATTTAACCTCAGCCCACAACGCTAAACTTTTAGGCATAGGATGCTTTCAATGAAATTCAGCCCATAAGAACTGAAATTCCAAAAAATGGCTTCTTTTGCACCGCCAAAGAAAAAATGACCTGAAACCAAAAAGCAGTGATAAAAATGGTATCTAGACGAAATTTTGCGTCAAATCTTTGGGCCATTAAGGAAAAAGTATTTGCGTGAAATAGAAAGATTTGGTGTTGTTGTTACATGTTTGACCCCCATGAGAAAATTCATACAAAATAGCCCACATCAGGAAAAATTCCTGGCGACTGCCAAAGAGAAGCTCGTAACAGTCGCCACGTCTTTACTAATAAAAATATTTGATAATGACTAGGAACTTTTTTATGAGGGTCAAATTTGTAATATTTTCTTGACGAAGGCCAAAGAGTGTCTTATTTCTGTAAATCACCCACTTAGGAATGGAGAGAGTAGACTCCACTTGGGATTGAACAAGGTGTAAACGAAATATTGCTCCAAGGCAGAGATAAGTGAATTGGGCAATGAGCAAGGTCGACCCAACAGATGTAGGAGGATTATGACGACAGGGGGCAGATGTATATGCAGATGTATATGACAAATTATTGTATTCGTGAACGGTGAGCTCATGGTTCCTCCATCAAATTAGATATATTATGTATAATATTTTTTAAGTCTGAATATGTTGTTCAAAAACCCATGCTAAAAGGTTGAATAATTCACTAGGTCAAATAGTGGTTCACTCACACTTAGGAGCATTGATCAATTTTCACTTAAATACTCCTTTAATATTTTTTTTATCTTTTATAACTTACATTAAGAACTTATTTTTTCAAAAAACTTAAAAATGAAGTATACATGTAAAACTTTTGGTTCATTTACATCTGACTTGGATTAAATAACCCATTTACTTTATTAGTAAGTATAGGGCTTTATGGTCGTTAACAGGAATAAATGAAGAGGAGCACAACACCCTTTGCACTTGATTGGCCATATGCCCGTTTGGCTCCTCGCGGAGTATAGTTCACATCCGAACATCTGATTGGGAAATGGGGCAACACCCATATTTAACACGCCTATAGAGGGCTGGACTTGTATATTCCAATATTCATTTTTATTCATTCTTACAATTCTAATATTGTTGCAAGAAAATTATATTGAAGTTGTAAATTTTTGTTCTAATATAAAATTATTATAATTTTAATCAAGTTGCATTGTTCTAACTTTCTTTGTCTTTTTACAATAAAAAAAAATTTGGCATTTAGTTTTCACTTAGGTATATATTATTTTTGTAATAGTTTATTACTTAAGATTCATAATTTGTCGACAAGGAATAAATGGATTGGCTATATATTAATAATAAAAACTAATAATAGAAGAAATCAATTATTAAAAAAATATTACGTAACAATTTTGCCTCTGAAATGCTAGAAAATAAGATTGCATATGTATATGTAAAGCGTGCGCTCGTGCTAAGTGAATGTTCACGAAGGGTTTTTTCTTCATTTAAGTTAAGCCTCTTAATAATAATTTGATTTAGGCAACCAAATTCGTTGAGCCGCCCATGTCTATGTATCAAAGAAGTATATACCCTTTCGATGAAAAGTTACACTGATTTAAGAGGTGAAAAATATTTTTTATGTATTTATCTATATGCTTAATCCCTTTAATTACTTTATTTGTGTACTTATTTACATTTTCATATCCCTTAATTAAAAATATCTTAGCTCCCCAACTTGCATAGAGCGGATAAGCCAGAAGAAATGAGTAGCGTTTGTAGCATCTCCATTACATGGAATAAGTTAAGGGAAATTTATAAAAATGCACATCAAACTCTACTTATTTACATCTCCATACCCATTACATTTTTACCCACAAAATTATTTATATTGTGTACTCATTTTATTAAAACACACACTCTCTCCTTTGTAAGGTATACCTAATTCAGCAGTGTATACCATAGAGGTATACTAATGAATTCAATATACTCTAGGGGTATACAATACTTATTTGACCACTACTTTCGTATGCCCCAACCTAACTTAACAGTATACCATGCAGTATACTGTGGAAGGTATACAATGCATATGTGTCGCTGCCTTTTAAGTGCATTTTCTTCTGTATAATTGTCTAGCATACAGTATACCCACATGGTATACTCTTTACAATATACCCTCAAATCCATAAAGAAGTATAATTAATTTGGTATACTAAAACGGTATACAATATACTAAAAAGGTATACAGAATACTGCACGGTATACAATTAAAATGGACGGGTGGGCAGAGAGTGTAAATAAAACAAAGCGGATGTGCATTATTGTAAATAAAATGGGGTGCATGGGTATTCTATGTAAACTGACTTTTTTTTTGGCACAAACACATAAATAATTTATTTTTGTGGGCATGGAGCGTAAATTCCCCATAAATTAAAGGGAAATTTACACTCCATGCTCATAAAAATAAATTATTTACGTGTTTGTGCCAAAAAAAAAAAATTAGTTTACATGGAATACCCATGCACTTCATTTTATTTATAAAAATGCCCATCTAGCATGTTTTATTTACACTATATGCACACCCTCCCAATTTTAACTGTATACCATTGCATTATATTGTTTACCTTTTTAGTATACCAAATTAAGTATACTTCTTTTATGAATTTGAGAGTATAGTGTAACAAGTATACCATGGGAGTATACTGTATACTAGATAGGTATACAAAAGGATTTGACAGTATAGTGTAACAAGTATACCATAGGAGTATATTGTATACTAAATAGGTATACAGAAGGATGGGTATACAGTGTAAATAAGTTTGTGGGTAAAAATGTAATGGGTATGGAGATGTAAATAAGTAGGGTTTGATGGGCATTTTTGTAAATCCCCCTAAATTAAAGGAGGATTCATGTTTGAATTTGTAGAAAGTTTAACGGCCTGCTCCTTTTAAGGGTTCGTGTTTATTTTTTGTTCCAATTTTAAAAAATGGTGATAAAATATACACTTATTTGACTTCTGAGGCTTTTTTTAAAAAAAAAAATTGAGATTTTATGGAACATAGTTTGCATGGTTTAATTGAATTTGGAATTCCAAAGAACATCTTGTGAAAAATTGAAAAATAAAGCAATTAAGTATTGTCAGTTCAATAAGACTTGTGAACAATTTAACAAAATAACTATAAATAAAACAGCAACATGGACAAGTTTTGCCATTATGTCATCACATGTCAACTTTTGTAGCTAGAACTTAAGAACAATTTGTATGCAAAGTCATGCTCTCAACATAACTTGTGATTGTGAACATTGCATCCTACAAAACTTTGTGATAAATCTGTACCCAAATCATACCCATCAGCATAGCTTTTGAACAAGGCAAGATCTTGACAATATGGCATGGGAAATCATGTCCTGAGGTCATTTCCGCAATAATAACAAAAGTAGCAACAAAAATTCAATGGTAGCACGAAATAGCCTATTTGTGAGAATCACCCATAATTATATTAGGACACTTACAAAAATATCCACAAAACCAAAAATAATTACAGCCACTATCCACTACTTTCAAATATTACCCAACCTATCCACTAAAATATTTATCCACTCTACCCATCCAGACTTGTATACCATAGTTTATGCACTATATCATAAAGGTATAACAAATGTATACAGTAATAAGTGACCCTCCAAACTTTTATACCATAATTTATGCAGTATAACTTAAAGGTATACACCTATAAGACATAACAACGGTATACAATAATAAATATGTAGATCGGGTAAATACTTTTAGTTTTATGAGTAGTATAATTTTTAATGAGTATGACTTGTAAATACTTTAAATTTCATGGATATAGAGCGTAAAAATCCCAATTATATTTAGGTGTGGTACTTAGATGATTATGTTTTATTTCAGCAATCACCAGTATGTTCAATTTATATTTAGGTTTGCTGTAGCCTTAAAAATGTTTTGGGAAACTATTGGTGGGAAAGTGGAAACTGTTATGAGTTCCATTTAATTTAGTTTTCGAACATGAATTTTTGAAACAACGTCGTTAGCTTCTGTAATTACAAAGCCTTTGATTGAATAGTTATTAGTGTAATACTTGTATTGGGTAAAAATCGTCGCCTTCGGTCAGCACCTCGAGATGGTAGACCGAAGGCAAAACGAGCTGATGCTCCGAAGAAAGAATTATCGATCTCGTGGTCAAGCCACTGAAGCCAACGCCCAACGGCACGGCCGAAGGCAAGTTAGACCTTAGGCTTCGGCGACAAGTCATCCTACTCGAACAGCAAGGTCAAACAACCGAAGTCTTGTGATAAGGCTTCGGTTACCACCTCGGTTCCAGCGGCTTTGCAGCCCACTACTTCATCCCACTAACTCCTCCATGTTGCGATCAGATCGTGGGAGAGACATTTGCTGATGGTGGAGAATGTGGGTCTGGTCCTTAGGCCTATAAATAGAAGTTCATTTTGTATTGTAGGCATTCAGAAATAGATACCAAAACTCTGCCCAAATTTGTACTCAACGTTCATATATTGAAACCAAGTTATTTTTACGCATTTACGTCCATTTCATACGTTTATTCAAGCTTTGATACAAAGATCTGTTTATATTCGAATCCAAATTCGATTTGTGTACCTAAACCGATTTAGGCCCATACAAATTGGCGCCGTCTGTGGGGATATAAGCAGTAACGCTTTGTTCCAAAGTTCAAAATCTATTTTTTGCCGAAAATTTGTGATCCAACGTTATGGCTGACAACAACAATGGCGGTAACGGTGAACGGGTTGACGTTCCGACGAACCAACAATCCTTCACCCCAATGACAACTGAGGAATTTCAAATGTATGTTGTCACCACACTAAAGGCTCTCCAAAGTAAGAAGGATGAGCAGGCTAGCATCAACGCCGAGTTTCGCGCTTCGTTGGAAGTAAGAAATAGCGCTGCCCCAAACAGCGCCCAGCCTTCGGCTCCTGGTGGAGGCACCCCGCCTTTCGTTCCTCCGGGCGCGACAACAGGGGGACCTCACAATGGAGCCACGTCTGGGGGCTCGGGGAATAACTCAACTGCATCGCCACACTTCGGGACGTTTCCCACCGTGGCTGAAACAACGTCTTCGGTCGACGTTGAAAGAATGAGTAGAGAATCGAGGCGCGCATCGAGGCGCGCGTGGAAAAGCGTCTTGAAGGCGTACCGGGGATAAGCAAGGAGGAAGATGACCTCGACATCGAGCAACATAGGGAGCAGCCCTATAAGCCCGAAGTTGCTCCAGCTCCAACTCCTGTGGGTTTCAAACTCACATTCCTTAAAAAGTATGATGGGACAACTGATCCCAAGGAGCACATTAGGGAATACATGTCCATGGTAAAGAGCAACGACTTGACATCCACGCAGCTCGAGTCGATGTTCTTAAAGAAGTTTGGTAGTTCGTTAGAAAAAGGTGCCCTTCGGTGGTATTTGTGCTTACCAGCGGGGTCAATCTCCTCGTTTAAAAAACTATCCAGCGCCTTTGTCAAGGCTCACACCGGCGCGCAAAAGATCCTCCAGAGGAAGGAGGATATCTGTGAAGTGAAGCAACGCTCCGGTGAGCCACTTAAAGAGTTCCTCGAACGATTCCACGCTGAACGCATGGAGTTGCCTCGAATGGATGATACCTTGGCCATCATGGCATTCGAAAAGGGTATCAATAGTCGCAATTCAGGTGCTGCAGCTGAATTGCACAAAGAGTTGCAACAGTATCAGGTCCTGACGTGGGAGGATCTACATAGAAGAGCTTACTCCAAAATCATATTGGAGTAGGCAGAGTTCAAAAACCGAGGTTATCAAAACCGAGGTGATACTTCAAATCGCGCCGAGGCGCCACGAAATAATTCGAAGGGGAGGTATGAACCTTACACTTCGCCGAGGCAACATGTTACTCAAAGGTTGGGGAACAACCCCGGCAACTCATACCCAGCCTCTCATATAAGCCAAAGGCTTGGAGGGAAGGTTCAAACCAATATGAACCAAAGAAATCCCTCGAGCTCCGCTTCGGTCCCAAGAAAGGATTTTCCTCGGATCCAAGATTATAATTTCAACATATCGACCTCGGAGCTGGTCGACGTTGTCAAGGGGACAGCCGGGGTAAGAATTCCCAAAGATATGAGAACCCCGGCGGACAAAAGGGATCAGAATCTGCATTGTGAATTTCATACAGATTGTGGCCACAGAACCGAGGACTGCAAGGCTTTACGCCTCGAGGTGGCCCACCTACTGAAGAAAGGAGTCTTGGCAGATTTCCTCACTGATAAGGGAAAAGACAACTTTTCCAAGAATCGAGGTGACGGACAACCACCTCGAGCTCCACCCCCTGAAAGAGTAGTGAATGTCATCACTGGGGGATCCGAAGTGAACGGCGTGAACTTTGCCGCTGCCAAAAAGTTCGCTAAGCTCTCCATCACTATGGAGAAAAGGACTCGAGTTGGAGGCTCGGGCAAAGATATTGTCTTCGATGACAATGATTGTGATGGGATAATGTTCCCCCATCACGACGCGCTAGTCATCATGTTGAGGATCAATGACTCCGATATCAAAAGAGTCTTGATCGACCCCGGTAGCTCAGTTAACATAATTAGCTACGGGGCCGTTAAGAAGATTTGGTTGAAGGGTGAAGTTGTTCCCAAGTCAACAGTGTTAGCTGGCTTCAACAACTCCACGGAGAAGACTTTGGGTGAGATCACACTCAAAACATTCGCCGAGGGGGTTACCAAGGAGACACTGTTCCAAGTTATGCCCGAGGATCTAGCTTACAATATGATCCTCGGAAGGCCATGGATCCACTCCATGGAGGCTGTTCCTTCCACTCTACATCAAGTGATCAAATTCCCTACACCTTGGGGAGTTAGATCAATCAAATGGGAGCAGCAAGTAGCGAGAGAATGCTATTCAGTTGCACTAAAAAGTGGAGTCGCCCCGGTTGGGCCGAAACAATAGCAACTAAAGGATTCGGGGTCAAGCGGGGAGGACGCCCGAGGAGGAGACGAAAAGCTTCCAGCTTGTGTTCAAGAACCTCGGAAGCAAAAGGCCGAGGACTCAACTATTGAAGAGTTGGAATTTTTACTCTATCGAAAGATTTCCCCGATAGGAAGATATTTGTCGGCTCGGAGTTGGACCCGAAGTCGAAAAAAGCAATCATAGAAGTTCTAAAGTCCAACCTCGATTGTTTTGCTTGGTCGCATTCAGACATGATAGGTATCGATCCGGAGATCATGACCCACAAGTTGACTGTAGACCCAAAGTTTACCCCGGTTAAGCAGAAGAAAAGACCTCACACCGGGGTCAAAAAGAAGGCAATCGAAGACGAAACCTCCAAATTGCAAGAGAATGGCTTCATCAGAGAAGTGAAGCATCCTGAGTGGTTGGCCAATGTTGTGGTGGTGCCAAAGAAGAACGACAAGTGGAGGATGTGCGTAGATTACACTGACTTGAACAAAACTTGCCCCAAAGATTCATACCCACTGCCACAAATTGACAAGTTAATAGACTCCACGGCTGGACATAAACTATTAACTTTTCTAGATGCATACTCGGGGTACAACCAAATTCTCATGGACCCGAAGGACGAAGAAAAAACCTCGTTCATCACAGACCGAGGTACCTTTTGCTACAAAGTAATGCCCTTCGGCCTAAAGAACGTCGGGGCGACATACCAGAGGTTGGTGTGCCGCATGTTTAAAGAGTACATCAGGAAGTCTATGGAGGTCTACATAGATGACATGCTCATCAAATCGATCCAAATCGAGGATCATTTGAATCATTTGAGGGAAGCTTTCGCTGTATTGAGACAATATGGTATGAAACTTAACCCTGAGAAGTGCGCCTTCGGCGTAGGATCAGGAAAATTCTTGGGTTTTATTGTCTCCGAACGAGGAATCGAAGCCAACCCAGACAAAATCAGAGCCATTGAAGAAATCCCCGAGGAGTTAACCGGGGTAAAGGAGGTTCAACGCTTAACTGGCCGAGTCGCTGCCTTGAGTCGCTTCATCTCAAGGTCCTCGGAGCGATGCCACAACTTCTTCTCCGTTCTGAGAAAGAACAATCACTTCGAATGGACACCGGAGTGTAAACAGGCGTTGAAAGACCTGAAGCAATACTTGGCTAACGCACCGTTGCTTGCCAAGCCGAAGGAAGGAGAGACATTGCTGGTATATTTGGCAGTGTCCGAGGTATCAGTCAGTGCGGTGCTGGTTCGAGAGGAAGATGGCAAACAACAGCCCATCTATTATGTAAGCAAGACACTCCTCGATGCTGAAACCAGGTACCCACACTTGGAAAAATTAGCTCTTGCCTTACTAATTACTGCACGAAAACTGCGCCCCTACTTCCAATGCCACCCAATAGCAGTAGTCTCAACTTTCCCCTTGAGAAATATATTGCATTAGCCAGAGTTGTCGGGGAGGTTATCCAAATGGGCGGTTGAGCTAAGTGAGTATGACATCACTTATCAACCTCGAACGGCCATTAAGTCCCAAGTCTTGGCGGACTTCGTGGCTGACTTTAGCATTGGAATTTTGCCCGAGGCGGAAAAGGAGAACTCTGTGGCAAAAGGATCCCCTTCGGGACTGTGGGTACTGCACACTGATGGGGCAACAAATTCAAAAGGTTCGGGGTTAGGCATTGTATTGAGGGCACCCACAGGGGAGAAGATCAAGCATTCGGTTCGGTTCAAAAAAGTAACCAACAACGAAGCAGAGTATGAAGCGGCTCTAGCAGGCTTAGAGCTAGCCAAAGAAATGGGGGTTGAAAGAATCGAACTAAGGTGCGATTCACAATTGGTGGTCAACCAAATCCTCGGTGACTATACGGCTCGAGAGCCCAGAATGCAGCTATACTTGGACCGAGCACAAAGGATTTTAACACAATTCCAAGAATGGCAGATTAAGCAAATACCTCGGGAGGAGAACACCGAGGCTGATGCCTTGGCGAATCTTGGTTCAGCAATCGATGAAGCCCACTCGGGGACTGACTCGGTGGTTCGATTGCTAACAGCACAAATGAGAGAGATGAAATTACAAGTTAATTCCGTGGATAATCGTTGGGATTGACGACGTAAATTCATCTCCTATTTCGACTCGGGGACTGTCCCCCAAAATAGAAAAGAAGCAAGGAAGCTGAGAACTCAAGCGGCTTCGTATCACTTGATCGAGGGCAATTTGTACAAAAGACTGTATTGCGGCCCGATGGCCAAATGTTTGGGCCCCGACGAGGAAAGGTATGTGATGGCCGAAGTGCACGAAGGCGAGTGTGGCAACCATTCGGGGGGAAAGGCCTCAGTGCGTAAACTGCTAAGAGCTGGGTATTATTGGCCCACAATAAGTGCTGATGTGAAAGCCTTCGTGCAAAAATGTGATAAAAGCCAGCGCCACGGACCGATGATTCACCAACAGGCCGAGCCTCTTCATTCGGTGGTGTCACCGTGGCCCTTCATGAAATGGGGAATGGATGTCGTGGGACCGTTACCCAAAGGAAAAGGTGGTGTTCGTTTCATCTTAGTGTTGACCGATTACTTTACAAAATGGGTGGAAGCGGCTACTCTCACCGAAGTAAAGCAAAAGCAAGTGATCGACTTCATCAGAAAGAATATCATCTATAGATTCGGCGTCCCAAAAGAAATCGCTTGTGACAATGGCAAACAATTCATGGGGGCAGCCATAACCGATTTCTTCAAACAATGGGGTATCAAAAGAATCGCCTCAACTCCATATCACCCAAGTGCTAATGGCCAAGCTGAGTCTTCAAACAGGATCATAATTGAAAATTTGAAGAAGCGACTCAATGAGAAGAAAGGTCCTTGGCCCGAGGAGCTGCCCGGGGTGCTGTGGGCCATGCGAACAACTGAGAAGAACAGCACCGGCGAGACTCCCTTTTCACTAGCCTATGGCATGGATTCTCTCATCCCAGTAGAAGTGGGTGAACCAAGCCTTCGGTACGCTCATACAACCGAAGACGCCAATCAAGAGGCGATGCGCATTGAGCTAGACTTGCTCGAAGAGAAGAGGGAATTAGCTTTGGTTCGGCTTGCCGCCCAAAAAAGGCAGATCGAGGCTTACCTCAACAGAAAAGCTAAATTCAGAGATTTCAAGGTGGGAGATTATGTGTTGAAAACTGTTAACCAATCAACAAAGGAGGACAACGGGGGGAAGCTTATTGCAAATTGGGAAGGACCCTACAGGGTCAAAGCAATCGTTGGAAAGGGCTCTTATCAAATCGAGTCTCTTCGAGGCGAACCCGAACCTCTGAATTGGAATGTCTCTCATCTGAAGCGATATTACTTTTAGCCGAGGTAAATATCTCTCAATTCCTTTTAAATTAAACAGCCCTGAGCCGAACAGCGCTCCCATGGCATCGATAGACAATGTACTAACTTACTCCTCGTTCCATCTTTTTGCTTGACCTTTTCAGGAAGCGAACCGAACCGATTCCAGTGCTCGGATATTCATCAAGATTCACAACCGAACACTGGGGGGGAGTGGGAAGGGTTGATAGCGAGGTCGACATCGAGCCTCCCAACCGAAGCTTATCTATCCGATAACCGGGGACTGATGCCCGAGGATTAGATTTAGTGCATTGTAATTAGCCCGATAGCGGCATATTTTCATTGAAAGTTTTCTTTTTTCTACCCAAGGTCCGCTCCAACTTGGTTTTTTGTACTTAGCCCTTGGCTCACCGATGTCAATAAAACGGCTTCGTTTGCACTCATTTTATCTATGAATCTTACATTTTTTAAACCGCGTAATGCATCGACTCGAAGGCGAGACGTTGTTCCAAGTTCGCATCGGTTAAATTCTGCTTAAAGTCTTGCAAGCAAACATTAAAATTCGCATCAAAGTGTTCGGTATGTGTAAAAGGCCATCACACGAAATAAAGATGCAAAAATTTCCATTAAAGGCTCGAAGGCTAAGGTTATTTACACCCAAAATATGACCCGAAGGTCCAACATATATACATGAAAGCCCGAAGGCCAATATCCTAAAGAGGCACGAAGGCCCATAAAACTAAAGCAAAAATCTGCAGAGTATGAAGGCTACGCCCCGCCGGCATCCCCACTGCCCTCTTCGGCGCTATCACCTTCATCATCTGACCCTTCACTCGAAGGGAGCTCATCTACAATCCTCTGAGCCTCAGCAGCCGCCTCCCTCGCTTTGGCAATTTCATCTTCGAGCACGATCTCCCCAGCTTGAACCTGCTCGAGCGCGCTAAGCCTGGTCTTGACAACGGCCCAAGTTTCTTCAAACTTCGCCCTCGTTGCCCTAACCTCGGCCCGCTCATTGAGATAAGCAATTCTGTCCTCGAGCCTGGACACTTTGCCCCGAAGGGCAGGCACCTCATCCACCTGGCTCTGCAGCTCAACAAGTTTAGCATTATACTCCCCAAGCTTGCTGCGATATTTCTCCCCCGCCTCCAGCGCCTCGGTCTTTGCCCTGAACAGATCTGCGTCGAGGCGAGCATTCTCAAGACTTAACCTCGAGCGCTCAGCGGTGAATTCTCTCGTCGCAGCCTGAACGCGAGCTTCGGCAGAATCCTCAGCTACCCGAAGGTCAGCTTCAGCTTTCGCCGAAGCCTCGTTAGCGCGCTCTAGCTCATCATTCAAAACCCTTTAAGGACCTTTTTCTGACCATCCCAAGCAGCGGCAGCGGCTTGCAGCTCGGTAGCTCGATCGCGCTCGAGGTGAACGGCTCGCAATGAAAGAACCAAACTCTATATTCGAAGCACGATGTCAGAACCCACAAGACAACGAAGTCATGCAGAATATAAACTAAAACTTACCCGAAGAGCTGAAGCGGCTGAAACACCCATCAAGCTCATGGGATTGAGATTGCGAAGGGCATGAGCTTCGGCGGGGCCGAGTAGACCATCAAGGGACATGATATCCTCTTTTGTGGCATCTAACAAGTTAGCGTCGGGGTATATCTCTAAAGCCCGAGCTGCAACGTTGGTTGGCTTCGACGACCCTCTAGAGGCTTTAACCATGCCCTTGATCAAACCCTCGCCCATTTTAGCTTTGTCTTTTCGCTTCCCAGCCTCTCGGTCAGACTCGTCCACCTGTATGACCTTGGTCGGTCCACCCACTTCAACCCTTACCTCGGGACCAGGCTCGGAGGTAAGATTTGGTCTCTCATCGGGAACTGGAGGGGGAAGCTCTTCATCGCTAGGCTCGTCAATCAGCCCCCGACGCTTAGTGACCAGAACTTCAGCAACGGGGACTGTAACCTCTTCGACTCGAGGACCCTTTGCCTTGGTCGCTCGCTTCGAGGTCGCCCTCTTTCTCTTAGCACCTGAGGAAGGGAGATGAGCAACTCGCTTAGTATAAGTGTAAGCGGCGTTGGAAACGCAAGAAAACCTACCCAAGAAAATTTCACCTTGAGAGGTCCCTTGGCTCGAGGAGGCTTTGGCTTTCTTCTCCTCAATCATCTTCTTCGCCAAATCAGCCATCTTGGCGACCCCTTTGGTGACGTCCGTCACCAACCTCGTGTCCCTCTTCGTTTTCTTGCTTCCCCTCTCCTCCTCTCTGCCTTCCGCCTCCACCTCGGCTTCATCTTCGTCGTCGATCTCCCTCATGGCCTTGCTGGGGAGACCTGTATAAGCGAAGTAAAAAAAAAAAAGGGGAGTCAAATAGATGCAAAGTGAAATTAACAACCCGAAGTCACCAACAACTCACCGTGCCTCTTACACGCCCACCGGTTTTCTTCCAAACCAGCTAGCACCATCCACTACCGCTCGGGGCGCAGTTTCACCTTCATAGTTTGGGTGACCCACTCGAGTAAATCCCTCGGCGGGTTAACTGGGACCTTTTCAGCTGCAAACCAAAGATGAAAAGATAAGAAATGGTTACAACATAAAACCGAAGGGAAAGCGAAAGCGAACACTTACGCTGAGCGTTCCACGCTTCGGGGAAGCCTGGCTCAGCCGACAATAGCCTCGTAGGAATGAGCACGAACCGATCGTTCCATCCTCGATCCCCATGGTCCTCGCTCTTGCTCAAAATCGCATATGAGCCCCGAGGCAAGAGAGCGACCACCCCAGCCTTGTGGAAGTAGGGATAATAAAGAGAAATCAAGTGTTGGAAGGTAAAAGGCAAGCCAGCCCTACTGCTCAAATACTCGAGGGCTTAAACTACCCTCCAAACCCCGGGCCCAAGTTGGGCTAAACAAAGATTGTAAGACCTGCAAAATACATCTATGATGGGATGTACTGGCAGGTCGAACCCAATGGTGAAGGGGTAAGTGAAAACAGAAGAGTACCCCTCCACGTGCGTTGACACCGCCAAGCCCGGCGCCGGAAGCCTAATCTCCACCTCAGGGCCCCAGCGGCAATCAGCTCGAACCGCTTCAATCCTCTCCTCGGTTATGATGCTCGAGGTAACATGAACGGGGATGTTCCTTTTCTTCCCCTTCTGAGCATCTGATTGGGCGTGGACTTTCAGATCCTTGTCATTATTAAAACTCGAGGGGATGACCAACCGAGGGTCGATCTCCACCTCGAGCGGGATTTTCCTCTTTGATTTCTTCGAAGGGCCAACCTCTGTCTCCCCCTTCGAACCACTAACCTCACTCGCCTCAATCCCTCCGACCGAGCCACCCACCTCCTTAACGCTAGTGGCGTCATCTCCCTCGACGTCATCTCCTTCGACGTCATCCACCACGTCAAGGTTCACATACTCGCTGACCTCAGCCGAGCCGCGGCCAGCCTTGCGCCGCGATGGGGTGGGAGCGGCAGACGTGGCCTCGCCACCGTCACCCGCCACCACCTGCAAAGGTGGCAAAGAAGCAGTGGCTTCTTCGTTCATCGCCATAGCGGCAAAACGTTTCGCTCTTTCGCCGGAATCACTCGAGCCGCGGCCTGAGTTGGTAGCAGACATGATGGAAGTCAACAGAATAAGAACTACAGAAAGGTTTTGAACGCAGAGAGTGGTAGCAGAAATGGCGATTGGAAAGGTTCTCTGTCGTTCTTTTCTTGAAGCAAAGTTTCGAATGAAGAAGAATAGGACTGAAGTGAGGTATTTATAGTGTTTTGCACACATGCAAGTGGGAGAGCTAATGATGACTAAAACATTGGAGAAAACAAAAAGACGGCGTGACCGTTCAGAGACCTATCACGAGCCGCCACGTAATGCGGAACTGTGACCCTATAGATACGCGACTTTTGAAATTCGTGGATAGGGTTTTGCCACGTCAACCTCCCGCTTAAACTCATTCCACTCCTCGGCGACTTCGGCGTCTACCGAGGAGTGGGGGGACTATCTGTATTGGGTAAAAATCGTCGCCTTCGGTCAGCACCTCGAGATGGTAAACCGAAAGCAAAACGAGCTGATGCTCCGAAGAAAGAATTATCGATCTCGTGGTCAAGCCACCGAAGCCAACGCCCAACGGCACGGCCGAAGGCAAGTTAGACCTTAGGCTTCGGCGACAAGCCATCCTACTCGAACAGCAAGGTCAAATGACCGAAGTCTTCGGTTACCACCTTGGTTCCAGCGGCTTTGCAGCCCACTACTTCATCCCACTAACTCCTCCATGTTGCTGATCAGATCGTGGGAGAGACATTTGCTGATGGTGGAGAACGTGGGTCTGGTCCTTAGGCCTATAAATAGAAGTTCATTTTGTATTGTAGGCATTCAGAAATAGATACCAAAACTCTGCCCAAATTTGAACTCAACGTTCATATATTGAAACCAAGTTATTTTTACGCATTTACATCCATTTCATACGTTTATTCAAGCTTTGATACAAAGATCTGTTTATATTCGAATTCAAATTCGATTTGTGTACCTAAATCGATTTAGGCCCATACAATACTTATCAAATAATTGGATTCAGTGTCCGAGTTGTCCATCTTTATTGTTGATTTTGACGTTTGGACTTTACTTCCTTTCTCAAGAAAATGAACAAACGTTCTCAAATTGGATTCTTTTATTTATGAGTGGAAAAGTTTACTCCCGTCATGATATATTTTTCATTCGACAAGAATATTCTAGTTCAGTCATTTTAAATCCTTTTCATGATTCAGTCATTTTAATGATGAATAAACGTAATTTGGTAAGTTTACTAAACTAAAAATTAAGTCACTTTTCTAAAATAAGTAAAGCTCATTGACTTTAATAAGTAAATTATACTAAATTAAAAGAAAAAAAGGAAAAAAAGAAGGAAGAAAAAACGAAGAAAAAGATAAATTCCACGGGTAGCATGTGAAAAGGAGATGAAGTGGGCGGTCAGCCAATTATCATCAGCGTTGCCCATTAAGAGACAAGTCACAGTCTGCCTCTTGTTATTTAATATATATATACCCTTGTCAGGTCCCAAATAACTTAATTTTCTCGCATGAACTATTTGTGTCAATTGATTAGTTTGATCCAAAACTTGAGATAATGGATGTAAACCGTAAATGGATTCATAAATAATTGTTAATGGAGTGGAGGTTACCGAATTCTGAGGAGTCGGTATCAATTTATGTCGAATTGCTCCACATATAATCCCCCAACCACATTATCTAAACGAACCAGATATTGTAAATGACATGATGATTTATAAGTTTTAAAATAATGACTATGCATAAACTTAAACTTTTAAAATTTTCCTCAATTACAATATATCCAAAATGAGAATTATGGGTGCTTAAATTAAAGGGAAGAAAAAAACGTGCAGATATCAAAAAACAATTTTCTCGTTTCCCTACTAGGAACCACAAATGTCGTCCTCTACATAAAGGATTATCATTTTTTTTGTATGTGTGGAAATGATTATCATACATGTAATTTTCTGCACGTATTGTTTAGCTCATTGGCTGACACGGAGGTCCCATGGCTCTATTCAGCTCCAAGAACATCTTTTTCCCAGTTTAAGTTTCATAATAATAATAATATCGATAATGTATAAAATATTCATCAAATCAAGTTACCAATATAAACATAGCATGTAAACTTCTATAATAAACATTATTTTGGTAAAAATGATAATAAGCATATTGTGAAAAATGAACTTCTATAATAAACATTATTTTGGTAAAAATGATAATAAGCATATTGTGAAAAATGATATTACATTGATGTTTAAAATCTTTACTTATGTGTTAATGTGTATATATAACTTAGTTTTTTTCTTTTTGGTTTTGTGAGTTTGATGCATTAAAATATTTGTTTTTTTTTTTCCTTTTTCTTCTTTATTAAATTTTTTTTGGATGAGACTTGAGAGTTTACTAGTGATTACTGTGAGAAAATGGTACAAGATGGGAAGTCATGGTGAGCTAATTTGCTTTCAAAGTTATTATACCTATATAATTAAAGGTAAAATTACAACCACTAACCTACAACTCTAATTTTATACGAATATATGGAACCATAAAGCAAATATGAGTTAAGGAAGGTGTCAATGTAGAAGGTGTTTGGATTGGCTTATTTTTTAGGGAAGTTTTTAAAATTGGCCAGTCCATACTAAAAAGAGTATCAAACTTGTATACCATTGAATTATACGTACACTAAAAAGGTATACAATAGAAGATACCGTATATCATTGGGTATATTGTGGGGGTGTACAAGCTTGGGATATATAGATTTAACGCTACGCCCTTCCCTTAGCGCCTCCCTCTAGGCGGAGCTCACAACCAAAGGATGTCGCTTATCGTGGATTTTCATAACCCTGCTGTGCAAAAGTGGGATATGGAAGCTCTTGACTCTAAGATAGTCGAAGAAGCACGATCGATCGTTCGACTCAAGGGGGAAATAGTCGAAAAGATGACCCCAGAAGTCACTTAACTACGCTATCGGACAGTTAATACTTAGAAGAGCCCGGGAAAGGGGGAAAGGGGAGTGGGTAAGCGGGCCCCTTCACTTGACTGCTTAGTTAGGAGTGATCTTTTTTCATCTCCACTCTTTTTCCTATTCAATAAGAGAAAGTGTGATTAATCCTAATGAGAAGGGAATGACTGATGAGACTATCGATTGAGGGGTGCTTCTTATCCTATCTGTGGTGCGCCCTATCGCCCTAAATCTAAGCGATGGAAGCCTAAAATTTGAATACTAAGAAGACTTTTACTTTAGAATATACTATAAGAGTATAATAAACTTTCCTACCGACGATCTTTCTCGGTGCATAAACGAGGCTTAGCCTTCGAAGTACCGCATAAGGAGGGGAGCGAAGAGAGTAGGCTGCATGTTCCATCCTCTGCGAACAGATCTTACTCTCAATGGAGTCATTTCGATATGACCTAGAATCTCCTTTTAGATTCGAAATTCTTCGGCTTTTGGCGGCCGCAGAGACGGCGGATAAGGCAGCGGCCGATTGCTCTGGCTCTTATCCTTCCTTCGCTGACAGAGAAGAGAGAGAGCACTCCCCAAGCCAAGGATGTGAATAAGCTATTCATTAAATATTTTTAGCCAAATGGCTAGCTCGGGTAAATATTTTTAAATGTGGCTATCTTTAGTTCAAAATAAAAGTCACTGCACATACAGGATAAAAATCTCTATTTTTTAAGTGGGTTTTAGCCAAAATAGCTTTTAAACTCTTTTTAAATTTTTGTTGTATTTGATAAAACTAAAATGTATTTTTATACTAAAAACTGTCAAAATAAGCTAACAACTAAGACCATCTCCAACTTTTGCCTCTATTTTCTCCTCCAAAATGGAGTAAACTCCAAAATTGAATAAAGTTACTCCAACCATTACTCCAAAAAAGAGTATTCCATTTTACAATCCCCCTCTCTCTTCTATATATTATTATCTTTTATTTATGTATTTTTATTTAATGTATTTTATTTTTATTTTTTAATTTTAGCAATATCTAATACTTTATATTTGCACTTTTCAATTTTAACAACATCTAATATTTTATATCTGCACCTTTTCTTTTTTGAGATGATTATATATTTTTTGTACAATTATAACTTATAATAAAATTAACTTACAATTTTACATAAAAATAATAAATGCACAAAAATTAATTTACCACTTATACGTCAGAATTAAGATGTAAAATTAATATTATAAAGATATGACATAAACATAATTAGATATATATGAAGAGATAAATTAAAAGAATTAAATAATAAAATAATAAAAATAGTAATGGAGAGTGACACTACTCATCCCTTATTTTACAGCAAAAAATGCAGCAGCATTGGAGTAGAAATACTCCAAATTCCACCTGCATTATCGCAAATGTAGGCATCGTTGGAAATGCTCTAAAAGTTGAAGAAATCTAACTTTTAACTTTTAATTTATAAATTCTTTTAGAAGAGTCGATCCAAATACGTTATAATCTTACTTACTAGTAATAGAATAAGAAAACAAGCATGCGATATTTCAATAAGTAAAAGAATAATTATAATTTAGAATTTTTTCTTATCTATCTTCTTAGCGGGGTCTTAAAAATAATTGAAATGACCACAAAAAATCCAAACATTCTTTGAACTTATATGAAAATATTATCATGGACAGCTGTACTAATAGATACTCACTAAATGCAATCAATAACGGAGAGCGGTGAATGACTTAAATTCTTTTACCTACGATCAAAATTGTCAAGTTCAAACATTTTATTTCACTAATAAAATTACACGATAAAAATTTGAATTAGTATAAATTAAAAAAATGAATAACAATATATTAGTATAATCGCACAAGTGAAATCGAGTTACAAGCAGCACAAGTACTACTTGATAATAAAGGGAGATTGATAGAGTTGACAAGTAATTATTGCAACTTGCACGAGCTTATATTAACTAAAATTTGAAGCAACTTCTTACAGGAAAAAAAGCCAACGGAGTACACAACACATCCTGGAAATTTAAAGATTGAAAGTTTGGGGTGTCAAACAATTTTAATGGTTTCTCTGGTTTCTTCTCAAACTTTGGAAATTTGTAGAGATGCAGCTGGAATCGCCGGTACACTTCCTTAATTCTCTCTTTGTACTATTAAACTACCTTTGTTTCCCATAATTTAGTGCAGACTTTTGTTCTTTCTCTTATCAAGAATACAATTATGAAATTATATATATAGAATTTTGTTGAAACTCTTTTGTTATCTTTTTGGAAGATAATTCAAGCTAGTTAAATGAACATCTTTTGCTAAAAGAATTAGTGAAGTTGTAGTTTGAAATATATGTCTGAAGTTAGTTTCCACTTTCCATTGGATTCAAACATTAATATGTCCTTGTACTCTATTTTGTGTAGCTCTACAACAATAATATGTCAGTGTACCTCACAAGTAGGGTCGGGGTATTGTGTAGCTCTAAACATCTGAATTCTTTAGCATTGTCCAGGGTTAAGCTTGTAATTTTAGGCCTGGTTTGTTGTTAGCTTTAGCAGGAGTGCATTTTCTTTTATAAATTTTTTGTAAAACAAGTATACATATAGCCATCAATAGGTGTTTGATACAATAAATTTGTGTAAGTACTTTTAAGGTGTTATTTACAAAACTAACTTCTGATAGGATTTTTATACTTAATTTGATAATGGGCCAAATTTTGTTGAGAAATGTCGTCTAAATTTTAGGCCTAAAGCAATTTTTAAAGCTCTACTTGAGCTGAAACTTGTTTCAGAATTAAACTCTTGATGAAGTTTTTTTCACATTTAAACGCTTTTTGCTCCAACGCATCAGAGACCTATGCAGGGAGTTAATATGAAATAAACTGTACAGGATCAATGAGATAATGCCCTTTGTTTCTTAGCTTATGGGTCACAGTCTTGCAAAACTTTCGCTTTTTTTGCTAAATGAGGTTAGCAAATTTATTCTTGAGTTTTATCGCCGCTCAAGAGAAAAAGTAACCATCTTAGCTACTTATTGCAGGGAACGTCTTTGCTTTTGGATTGTTTCTATCACCTATGTGAGTCTAATGCTTTTCACACTTTATTCGTTTTATTGCAGTTCCATAAATAGAAACCAAAGATCACCTCAACCATTAACTTCTTTCTCCATAATGCATTGTTTTAATCTTTATTTTCAGACCTACATTCAGGAGAATAATGAGAAATCAATCAACCGAGCAGTTTTCAGGGTTGCCATACATATATGGGTTCTTGAACTGCTTGATCTGTGCCTGGTATGGCACACCTATCGTGTCTCCAGACAATTTGTTGGTTACAACAGTCAATTCAGTTGGTGCTGTTTTTCAACTTGCCTACATTGTACTCTTTGTAATGTATACAGAGAAAGAAATAAAGGTTAATAATCCTCTTCTTATTTTTGATTTAAAGCAGTTTCTGAAATTACCTGATGTTGCACTTGTTTATATCTCTTAACCTTTTAAATTCTATGCCCACCAATGTTGTTTGTAGTTCAGGATGCTGCGAGGGATACTCACAGTCTTTGGCCTATTTGCAATTATTGTACTTGGAAGCTTGCTTATACTTGACCTCGAACTCCGACGAATCATCATTGGCTCTTTGAGTAGTGCTTCCCTCATTTCAATGTTTGCCTCCCCACTGTTTATCATTGTATGTCTGATCATTGACGTTCAGATTCTCTAGGAACTTTTATGTCTAGTTCTTATTCTCTAACGTTTTTCCACTGATTCAGTGACTAATTTGTTTTTCAGAATCTGGTGATCAGGACCAGGAGCATCGAATTCATGCCATTTTTCCTGTCTCTCTCCACCTTCCTGATGAGTGCCTCTTTCCTTTTGTACGGGATTTTCAGTTTTGATCCTTTTATATATGTAAGTCTTTTTCTCCTCACTTGTGTTACTGAAGGGGTTAAAAGAAAAGGAGGAATGCTGACCTGCTTCCCCCTAGTTTCTTAGGGGATAGGCTCTGTTATTTTTTTTTATAGAAAAGGCAAACGTCTTACCCTTTTTTTCTCTGGCCTGTCTCACAAAGGGTTTTTACTTGAATCTCAGGTACCAAATGGCATTGGAACACTTTTAGGAGTTGTACAGTTGCTTTTATATGCATACTACAGAAATTCTTCAAGGGTAGATTCTACGGAAGGCTTAATAGTGTCTTATTCGTGAACTAAAAATGGAAAAGAAATCATTGTTTTATCTGTGAAAGAATTTCTAGACAGAAAGGTAAATGCTTGATCCTTTTAGCATCTGCTTTATCTTGAAGAATCCAATACTAATAATGTCTGCATGAGTATCTCGTAACATAGATCTCTATTTCTCAAGCTAAATAAGGAGTATACTTTTAATTTTGTAAATTGCCCTTTGTTTTGTGCTAGGTAAGAATAAGTGCACTGCACACTATATCGCGTGGGGAACGATAGGAGTGCCAAGCTCAAGTGATGGCAGTTCCTAGTCATTGAACGCCTTCAGTTAAACGTGGCTCCTGATTGTCTGTTCTCTTCAAAGTTGGAATAGGATTACTTTGTGGGGTTGAGCTCAATGCATTTGTTTATCTTGTTTCAATTTTCCTTTTTCAAAGTTATTCTTCTGGCATGGATGGAATGAAGATACAGAAGTGCTTCAAAATAAAATAATTGATGGTATAATTGTGATTAAATTTGCACATTGTTTGTTCTACACTTAATGCTAAAGAAGCTGGTACATTGAGTATTTACCAATTTTTTCACTTATAACAACACTACTAGTTCACTAGAGTATCCATGGTGATAAAGCATTAACATTCAAAAGCCCTTTTTCGTCTCTGCATACTTGACTTTCAATATTAGTTAGCAATAAGCTTGTCGATTTACGCATAGCTTGGGTCAAGAGAAAAGGAATAGCGTTCTAGCAATTCAAGTTTTGATAATTGAAATAGATCGTAGAGCTGGTGACAGCGATATTCTTAGAACTCAGCTGGAAATTTCTGATATTCCATGCTTAAACTTCAGCTCAAATGCACTAGCTGGTGTTTAAATGGATTGGCATGGTAAGTGAAGTTATCTCCAGTCCGTGAAGGAGGGTAAAACCTGATGAATGATGCAATGGGTTTTTAATTTGTGTCTAACATTTGATTAACTTTGTCTCTAAACTGATAAGTAGTATACAGTGTCTTCAGTATCCATGTATATTATGCTTACAGAGCTACCAATGGAAAAGTGAACTATAAAGAGAAACTAGGATCATTTGTAATTGTTTCTCTGATGTTTACCTGCTCATAGCTAATTCCACTATCCACGTGACGAAGTGGCCTGGCCTCTCTCATTGTAGAGAATAAGACCACTGAACCTTGGCAGCTCACACTTTTCACCCATAAGTATAGGTCTTTGCCATACAGGTGAATCTGAACTTTGTCTCAGCTGCCACCCAAAATCAGCTTCAGACTGATCTCCGCTAACAAGCAATGGTGAAAGCTTCTGTTTCTGGCTCCACCGTACAGAGTTTGTTAGCACCTCTTTCGCCGAACCCAGCTCTACTCGTGGCTCTGACCCATCTATGTTGGTTGAATCATCTATGCATGGTTCTTGATCCTCCAATGACCTCTTTCTTCTTGTGTTTCTCACGGCAACAATAATGCAGATTCCAATAACTAAGGAGCAGGTGCAAACTAATAAGGCAACTGTTCCTTTGGTTGATATTTTCCATTTGTCTTCCAAACGCCATATTGCTTCTTCCATGTTGTTAGTTTCCAGTAGGTGACAGAAAATGCATGAAAGACACAATACTTATGATGAAATAATAGAATGAGTGAGCACATTTATATGTTTTTTAAGAAAAACTAGACGTTAGTTTTGTACAATTGTTCTAACTTAGGCGCCTTGTGACGTTCACAGACAACTTGTGCTTGAAATTTCTATTACGTGGGTCGTCCCATTGAATAATTGCCATTAGCCGTTAGCACTTATATTAACTCGTCGTCTTGAATGGAATAGTATACTATCCACGAATATTTTACCATAGCAGATTGTTAACGAAAATCAGTCCATCGTAATGAGCCTGTCAGGGGCTACTAATGGTTTAATCAGATTAGCTTCCAATCCAATAGGTGTGTTTGGTATGAAGGAAAATATTTTCTTGAAAATTAAGTAATTTTCATACTCATTTTGCGGTGTTCGATAGTCAAAGAATAAAATAATTTCCTAACCATCTAATAAAATAGGGGTGGGAGCAGAAAGGGGAGGCCCAGGGGAGGGTGGGGCCAAGGGGGTGGGTGTGGGAGGGGTAGGGTGGAGGGTCTAGGGGTATGGATAGGAGTTGGGGATGGATAGAGTGAATTATCACATTTGAAAAATATTTTCAATACTTTTACAAAATAAGAAGGGAAGACATTTTTCTCCAATTAAAGAAAAATGAGTTGTTATGAAAAATGTTTTTCAAAACTTTTAAACCAACCAAATATGAAAAAATTGAAAAATATTTCCCAGAAAAATGTTTTGCTCCATAGTTCGTACCAAACACACTCTATATGTGTTAACTAATCTACTAAATGTGTACATATAATAAAGGCGTCCAACCTAGTATATTAAATGTCTCGTTGTAGAATGCGGCGTGTACTAAATCTCATAGTGAATCCTGAACCTGTCGTTGCAATAAGATTATAAGAATCATCAATCTTAATAGCACGCTAAATATATAATAACCTAGAAGAAAATCAAACACAAGACAAACCTATTTATCATTGTAAGATACTACATATCTTACTGAATCTACGAGGGATTACCTTAACACAATAGGAGTACGTCTTAACCCTCAAGAAATTACGTGCATGATTAATATGATAAACGTAAACAAACTTCATATAGTACTAATTTTGCATTACAGTTCACGTATAACTTATATCCGAACCAAAAAATTCCTCGTTTACACTATCAAGTTACTTAAAATGTATAAAAAGCAATTGTCTCAATAATAATAAGTGACCTAAAAATTAAAATAAACACCATGGGGTCAAACTATTTAAAAAAAAAAAAAAAAACAAGTAAACCACTGATGTAAAACAAGGCAATATATAAAGGGGTTGGGGAGCTGTTCCTTTTTTACAAAACGCCTAAAGAAGGGGTTTACATAATTTTGTTCGTCCGCTGAGCTGCCACCACTTCTTCTGCAACACCTACTTGTTATTCCAAGGTTGGTTTCTTCTTACATATACTTAATCTATTCGTTTGTTGTAACAAATTTGTAACTGTTTGTTGTTGTTCTAGGGTTCAGTTTAATATCCTATGTATAATCTGCTTCATTGTTTTTTTATTTGACGAGCTTACCCCTGCTAGAACTATATATCTATCTTTTTAAATTATTCGACATGATTATCGATTATTGAACTGCACTCTTTTTTTAGTCTATTTTCTTTATTGGTTAAATAGTTAGATTTGCTCATGTACTATCTGAAAGTTGAGTGACTTTACACGACGTTAGACTTTTGGTTTATTATTATTCTGCCATCTCGTTGCTGCCTCGACTGCTAACGGAGCTCCAAAATCAGGGTGAATTAAACCATATCCCCCCGGAGAATTTGGACATGTGGAGTCTGCACATTTCACTCTGGAACTCCGTTATTGGCAAGTGCAAATACGAGGTGGTTTGCTAATGGAAAGGGTATTAATGGACCAAAGGTGCGATGAAAGGCAAAACTGAACAACTTAAGATTGTAAAAGGTTAAATTTGGACCTTGCCCCTTCAGTTTATAGGGAGACTTGAATTTCTAGGAAAAATTGATCAATCAAAGAATTTCTTTTTTATTTTTTTTAAAAAAAAGAGAAATTCCCAATTCATACTCTCTCCCTCGCTATGGATTTCTATGCCCACGGCTTGGGGTGGGGAGGACAGTCATGTACTCCCCCACCTCTACCTCGTAGTTCTCTATAAGTCGCTTGTTTTCTTTTTCTCATTTTCTTTAGGCATGAATTGGTTTCTTTCTCTAATTAACATCTCTGGTCTCTTTCTAAGCAAGACAAGATAAAATAAAGAAGATGGCTGGTCGGAATCGTGGACCTCCACTTCCAATGAAAGGTGGTCCTCATGGTGGACTGCCTCCACCAATTCATGAAGCCCCATTTTCTAGGGGCCACATGCCAATGCATCATCCTGCATTGCTTGAAGAAATGAGAGAATCCCAGTTTGGACTTGGATCCAGGCCAATGCCTCCACACCCTGCTGTTCTTGATCAGCACCTGGCTACGCAGCATGACGAGATTCAAGGATTATTAGTTGATAACCAGCATTTCGCTGCAACTCACGTGGCACTGAGACAGGAACTAGAGGCTGCTCAATATGAGCTTCAGCGAACTGATCATTATGCCCGTTCCTTGCGTATGGAGACTGATGTGCAAATGAGGGAACTTTATGAGAAAGCTGCTAAGATGGAAATGGATCTCCAAGCAGTTGACGGTATGAGGTCCGAGCTTATGCGAGTGCGCACGGATATTAAGGAATTTACTGCTGCCAGACAAGAGCTTACTGTTGAGGTCCAAAGAATGACACAAGATCTGACCAGAATGACTGCAGATTTACAGCAAACTCCAGCAATTAAAGCTGAAATCGAAGGCCTTAAACAAGAGCTGCAGAGAGCAAGGTATTATAGTTTCCAGCATGAATCTACTCTATATTGGATATTTTCAAGTATGAATACTTTCTGACTGCAGTTGTGTCTTATAGGGCAGCCATTGAGAATGAGAAGAAGGGATATGCAGAAAACTATGAACATGGACAGGTTATGGAGAAAAAATTACTCACGATGGCTCGAGAGCTTGAAAAACTTCGGGCTGAGGTTGCTAATGCAGAAAAAAGAGCTCGAGCGGCCGCAGCTGTTGGGAATCCAGGTAATCTCCTTTTCATAATGCAGGAAACTATGAAACACAGACATGAAAGGCTCTTCAAAAGCTCTGTTTGCTAATAAGTGCAAATTTTCCTTCATGCTGCACCAAAAAACTTGTGGTTCTCACTGGGATTTTATTTGCTTAATAGCAGTGTAAAATGTGTCCTGGATAACACGCTTAAGCATGATGAGATAGTGATGTTGTCATAATTTCATAATTTGCTACATGGTTCATGTGGTCCCTGTTTGTCTTTTAATTTACTGGTTCATATCAGGTCATTTCTAAGAATGTTTACCAGTAGTGGACAGCGAATTTAGTGAACTTTAGCCTGTGGTCTAGTTCCTTTATAAGCGTATTTGGAATGTATCAAAGTTGCTCTGTTACTGCTGCTTAATTACCCGTCTATTAGAAACTAATGAAAACCGGGTTCAGAAGATTTTATTGGAGGTTCTAATCCCTGTCAAGTGCAATATGATAGCCCAATTGGTCCCCCCATTTTATTTTATTTTAGTTTTATACCCACACAGACATACAAAAATTCTTCCGTTGGTGGCTTTAATCTTTCTCAAGTTTATTGGACGAATTGGCATATTGGTAATGTACCAGTTTCATGAAATTCATCATTACCTTTGCAGGTGCGGGGTACAATGCAAGTTATGGGAATCCTGAAGCTGCTTATGCAGGAAACTATTATCCTGCTAGTTATGGAGTGAACCCTATGAACCCTGCTCATCCTGTAAGTTATTTTTGTTGTTCTTTTGCATTTGATGAGATTCAGAAGTTTGCATAAGAGCAGGAATCTTTTGCTATTTTTCATTTAGATTAATTATGAAGCATTTTATTTCGTTTTGTATATTTTTCTCTGAGTTGTTTATATTATACTTTAGGTGCAGGCTGGTGCTGAAGGTTATCCTCAATATGGACATGCACCTGGTGCTTGGGGTGGTTATGATGCGCAGCGAGCTCAAGGACCCAGATAAACCTGTAGGCAGTCACATGGTGTTGTGCTTGCTACTTTCTGGTACTTTAAAATGTAACTTAGGATTAGATTCGAAATGTTATCCTGAATTTTATCTTCTTGAGAAATAGTTTTCATACTGTATTTTTTAGTGTAGTTGCTATGTTTCTGCTTGTGGAAAAAGCTTTAGCTGTCTGTCTGTTTTTGTTGATCTCTGTTTTATACTTCTATTTGATCAGGAATAGTGGTCTGCAATATCACTGCTTAAATTTTTGGATGTGGGAGTAGCTTGAACTTTAGCTTAGTATCCACTTTAAAGGAGATACCTCTCTTAATCACATTGCACTATTGTGAAGGTAGATTAGAGAATTGATCGTTTATCATATTTAAATCATGTGAAACCTCTGGAGGAAGAATATCTGGTTTCTCCCGGACACTAAATACAACAACAACAATATACCCAGTGTTATCCCACAAGTGGGGTATGGGAGGATGAGATGTAGGTAGATCTTACCACATCAAGGCGGCGACACTGTTTCAGATTGACCCTCGGCTTGAGAAAATATTTTTAAAAAGGATGTTTTGAAAAACTAAATGGAAATATCATGATAAAAAGACGAAGCTTTGATTGAATTTTTTGACATGATGAAGATTTGATTGAATTTTTTGACATTCTGTAGGTTGATCATACCTATTGTATAGTTAAATTTGGCTGCCAACACCTCTTTGGTTGTTGATGAATACAATTTGTTATCTTTCTAAAAAAAAAAAAAAAAAAATATCATGATAAAAGGAATAATAAAACTAAAGCATCCTCAAGATAAACAGATAACACTAAAGACTAAGATATTATAGTCTACAACTAGTAAGAGAAAAAACACTTGACTACTATTTAACCTTCTACCCTAATCCTTGACCTCCACGCTTTCCTATCTATGGTCATGTTTTCGGTTATCTAGATGTGAGCCTGTCTAATCACCCCGGCTCAATTCTTCTTTGGTTTACCTCTACCTCTTCGTAGGTCCAACACTACCAACCTCATACACCTCCTCACCGGAGCATATATGCTCCTCTTTTTTATGTGTCCGAACCATCGCAACCTTGTTTCCCCCATCTTGTCCGCCAGTGAGGCCACGTCCACCATGTCACAAATAACCTCATTCCTAATCTTATCCATCCTATTATGTCCACACATCCATCTAAGCATTCTTATCTAGTACACTCATCTTTTTTTTTTCTTTTGATAATGGTAACATTTATTCAATCTGTACAAGGAAGTGGCTTAGTCCAACATTAAGATAAAACCGAACTATCTATAATTATTCTAAGAACTGAAGCAGTGAATTCGTTTCATTTACAAATTGTTGTTTACACAAAAAACAAAGTAACACGATACAGTTCAGTTTTACTTTCTAAATAGGATTCTTGTATCTTCAAAACATCTGGCATTCCTCTCCTTCCACACTGTCCACCGTGTGCAGTGAGGTATTGCACACCACCGCTTTCTGTGTGTTGGATATTTCCTCCCAATTGACTCCAAGCTCCTAGAACTTCTGAATGTGTGTTCTTGATGACCAACACAACGCCGCATGGTCTGATGACCACTCTATAGAACTTGCTTTTGAGCCTAGGTGACACCCTCTTATCGCATAGTACACCGGATGCGAGCCTCCACTTCATCCAACCTATTCCTATACGATATACTATGTTGCTCGGACACGACACTTTTGATGCTGCACCCGTGTCGACACGACACTAGTATGGGTATACTATATTGAATCAGTCTGTATATGTATATTGTATTTATATGTGGTAAATTATTACTACCCCCGGTTCATTCAAGAGAGAGGATGAATACTTGGACTGGCTGCTGAGAAAACTTTAGTGGCTACCTGAAATAAGCTTGCTGCTTGGGAGACAAAAGTATTCAAGAGTTATTATTTCTCAAGTTGTACAAGTACTGTTGCTACTTGTAATCGTGTTCTATTGCTCCATTGCTCCGTTGATTGTTTGTAACCTACTTTGTGATTTGGACTCATTGGTTGATGCTGTCTACTCTAATTTAGGTTGCCAAAGGTCGTCTCTTATTCACATGATGAAATGTGTTACTTCCTACTTTTTGATGATGGGTTTTGGAGTATGAGGTCATCATCTATTTCCGGTTTTAATACTACAAATTTAACTAAATTGTACTCAGATGAGAAACTGTTATAACTCTCCAATAGTAAAATGAAACAAAGGGGTGTGGTATATTCTTTCTCCTCTCTGATATGAGCGTTGTACCAAGATATATTTCCACCTTTGAAGTCTATTTAGGCCATATGTGACTGAAATCCTGACAACAGTTTAGAGTCTCTTTTCAGTATGCATGATATATGGTATGTAGTGTGGATGCTCTTATTGCTACTTTCTAGAAGCTTTACGCCGTCCTTTATATTCTAAAGCTCTTCTTTGTTTCCAGGTTACAACCAAATGTCTAAATGAGTTCATTGATGATGCATGATCATGAGATTTTGGGTGAGTATTTATTGAAAATATTCCAAATGAGCGCACTTTTATCAGCTGACTTCTTGATATTAAGTTATTCAGAAACGTTCCAAGACTAGTTTTTTCGTTCCTCCTTTATTTTTGTGGTTTCCTTTTGGATGTCTTTAGCCTTCAATAAAACATCAGCAGTATCTCAGTATTTATTGGAAAATCCATGAGCATAGGTACCTAATTGTGGACAGAATTGTTTGTTCTCCATGTCATCTTGAAAGTTTATCTGTTTTATGTAACAGGCAGAATCCGGCGGCTATGCTTTGCACTTATATTCAATCTGCCACATCTGTCGGTAAACTGGGAACTTTAATCAGTTTTTGCACTTGTGCAAGCCAGTGTAGCAGTTGCTCAATGTCAATGTAGATTTTCCATCACTATTTGTTTTACGGACAGATTGCTCGGGATATCATCTTCTTGTGCTGCAGTTTTGTGGCTCTTCTTTTCAGTTCCTATCATCCCCCAGCTACTCAGATTTGTCTAAACTAGTTGTGCGAACTTCTTCAATTTGACATTCAAAATTGTAAGATTTGATATCAGAGTCTTAAAGTAGTAAAAAAGAGCATACCATTATTTACTGAATACTAAAATAATGAGGTTAGATATCATTTCGAAAAATGATCAAATTAACCATCAAAAGCTAACTTAAAACACTTGATGTGGGATGGAAGGATGTTTGTTTATTCGTTGTAGCTTGCGATGCTTTGATTAGTGTGGCCATAAAAGAAGAGAAACGAAGAACGCAAGTATAAATTATAACCTCCTATCCTAAATGAACAATGACCTTAATTGAATACTACTATCACTTGATAGTATTTCCTAGGTTTCAAATCGAGCTCTGTGGCTTGACTTGGAAACTATTCTAGATTAATGTTGAGAATATAGTGACAGATAAAAATTCTCGGTGGCCATCTCGCAGTTTGCTATTCAATAGACTCGTACATACTACTCCCTCCGTTCCAAAATGGATGTCTTTATTTTCTTATTAGTCCGTTCTAAAAAGAATTATACAATTCTAAATTTAGAAATATTTTTGAGTTGAAACTACTACTTTACTTTTAATAAAATGCTTAATAACCACATATTTATGTAGGGCTTATTTTAGACCACAAATTCAAAAGTCTTACCACATTTCTTAAACTCCGCTCCAAGTCAAACGATGACAACTATTTTGAAACGGACGGAGTACTTCTTAACCATGAAAAGGAATTGTTGGAATTATGTGAAAACAAAAGATAGGAAAAAGAACTAGTCATAGAACTAAGGGCAACCTATTAATGTGGAAATGGAAATAAAGTAATTTTCACTTTTGTTATCTATGTTAGCTCATTGTTAATCTTTTTCCAATTTGAGTAATTAAAATATTCAAAATTTCAAAGTCTCCCGGTTGGGCGCGGGACCTGAAGAAATTAAAAATAGGAAGGACAAAACGACGTCGCTTCATTCTTCAAATATAAGAATTGGCGCAAAAATCTAAAATTTGGAGCCACCCTTTCAACTTCCCGCAAAATTAAAACTGCAAAAGTTCAAAACTTTAAATAAATTGCAAGATTTAGCAAAAACTCAAAATTTTTAGCTGCAAATTCTCGCGGTCTTTTCTTCTCACTTTCCCCTACTTGAATCCTTTTCTTTTTCACTCTTCTCCATCATTGTATTATCACACATTTCCTCAATTTCACAAATAGCCAAAAGAATCAATGGGAGGCAAACTTCAATATTTACCACCAGCCAAAAGATTCATGCTTATGCAACAACAACAACAAGAAAACAACATTGATAATGTTGTCAATCCTACTACAATAACACCCACAAACAATCCCACTGTTTCAGTGTCACAACTTCCTGCTAAAAAGCGTAAATTCTCTCCAGAAAAACCACTACCCGTTTCCAATAACACCAGTACTATTTGTTTACCAGCCAAAAAACGTGTTTGGGCTTTTCATCCATTTGATCTCAACGTCGAATATAATCCTGTTATTGACAATGAATCCAATGATCAAAAGTTACCTCAACATACCATTATCGATCAAGATGAAGTCGAAAATAATGAAGTAGATGAAGATGGCATAGTGTGTGCAATTTGTGATAGTACAGATGGTGACCCAACAGATCCAATAGTATTATGTGACGGTTGTGATTTAATGGTACACACATCATGTTACGGCAATCCTTTAACTGATGCTATTCCAGAAGGTGATTGGTTTTGCGTTAAATGTTTAGCAACAAAAACAAAAAACCAACAACCTTTGACTTGTTGTCTTTGTCCTGAAACTACTGGTGCATTAAAACCAACTAACAGCGATGACAAATGGGCTCATGTTGTATGTGCACTTTTTGTGCCTGAAGTGTTCTTTGTTGATTCAATAGGACGTGAAGGGATTGATATTAGTAAAGTGCCTAGTAAAAGATGGGAAAAGAAGTGTTACATTTGTGAAACCAAAAATGGATGTGGTATTGATTGTTCTGAACCTAAATGTCCTTTGTCTTTTCATGTAACTTGTGGGTTGAAAAATGAGCTTTGTATTGAGTATAAACAAGGAAGGAATAAAGGTGCTGTTGTTGCTGGATTTTGCGCTAGCCACACTGAATTATGGAAAAAGGTACTTTATTATTAGTCGTTTTATGGTGTTTGGATTTAATTTAATATACACGGACAATGTGAATAGTTTTTACACTATAGTACATGGCTCTTCTATAGATTTTTTACACTGCCTAGACCGATTTGTATATTTTCTATGTATAATATGTGTATAATAAATTCTTATATAACTTATGTATCCTAACTAGAACAACTATTTTCATAAACAGTGGTAGATGTAGATAGTAACATGGGTTTGGCAGACTTAGTAGATTTGGTGTAGACCGTATATTTATGTTTAAAAAATTATTAAATATGTATAAAAATCAAGTTAAAATTCTAGTTAAATTGTTATCCGAAAATTTAGAACCTTTAAGGCTCAAATCTTGGATCTGTCTCTCATGTAATTATCTTAGGTGACATGACTAATTGAATAGAAGTTAAATTATTGTTTTTTTCATGTTGATTATAATTTTAATGCTTTATAGTGTTAAAAAAATTTATACTATTAGTAGGGAGTAGTATACTTTAATTTGGTGTAGAAGTACTATGACTTGTTTTTTAGGTTACTAATCCCATTTTATGGACATTTACTTGTGTTATGTGACTTGAATAAATAATAATTGTATAGAAGTTAAACTCCTGGGTAGTATGTTATTTTGTTCAGTACAGTTTTATTGATTAGCTTTTCTGTTAACTAGATGATTTTATTTTTTGGCGTGCAGCAACAACAAACTGGGAAGTTCAAGATTGTGCCCAGAGATGAACTTGACAGATAGAGATAAACAAGTATGACGATTTACGAGTCAGAAGAGTTTCAGATTTAGAGGGGCAATATCCAATCTACAATTTGAGGATATATAGGAATTAGTATAATCCTTGTTTTTAGTATTGGACTAGTGCTAGACTAGTTGAGTACTAGTAGTAGTTAGATAGTACTCCCTGAGATTGTTAATTTTATGTAATTTCCTTTTGTAGTTATCATGACTGAAGTGTTCAGTTTGTTTAAATCTTTAATTACTTGCTAATAATTGGCTCATTCATACTAGAGAATATCTAATATGGTTTCCATTTCTTGAAGGACTCTAATATTTAGATACTCTAGATTGATGAAAATTCTTTTTTTGGATAACTCTCCATATATTTGGTTCATATCCAATCACTTGACAATCTTATAAATGGGGCTAACATTTTAACTATCTACATGTCACAAAGTTCAACATGGCTTCAAGATTGCGAATTATGGTGTTGTTTCAAATAGTATTATTAGTTCTAGTGTTTTCGAAGTCATGTGATTGTAAAATGAGATCAGCAATTGGAGATCCAGGGATGAAAAGAGACAATCTAAGGATAGCAATAGAGGCATGGAATCAGTGCAATGAAGTCCATGAAGAGGCTCCCAATATGGGAAGTCCTAGACAAGCTGATTGCTTTGATATTGAGAAATCAAAATCCAGGAGTAAGTCATTCTTGATTTCTAGTGGAAATAAATATATGATAAAAGTTTATTTACATTTGGTGTTTACAGTTAGCCATATTAATTCACCACGGTTAAGTGCTAAATAGAGATAAAATGTGTATAAATTAACTATGGCTTTGCGGTAACTGTGCTTTATCGCGTTAGCTTAGACGCAAGTGCGGGTAAATTCTTTTACTGTAACCTCTGTTCTTTGGTTGTCTATATTTCAAGTGATTCTGCTTTTGTGTCTTATTGAAGTCATGAACTTTCTTCAACCTAAAAATTAAAACTACTAATAATAAAAAAGTTAATGCTCTTGCAGCAAAGCTGGTTCACTTGGTGAATGAGATGGATAACAAGTTGAGCATAAAGGATGCTAAAAGCATGGGACTACAAAACCTGGATGTGAATACATATGCAGCCTGGAAAGAATTGTTCTTGGGACACAAATGCCAAGTTCAAGATGATCCAAGACCATGGAATTTTTGGATGATCATGCTCAAGAGTGGTAATATGGATACTACAGCTGCTATTTGCCCCAAAAATGGCAGACCATCTCAACCATTTCCACCCGAATCGCGGTTTCCCTGTTTTGGCAAAGGTTGCATGAACATGCCTAGAATATACCATGATTATACCACCTTACATAGCCATAAGCATCATCCAAGGAGTAGTATATTGAAGGGAAGTTTTCATGGAACTTGGGATTTGGATGCTGATATTAGCACTGCAGAAACACAAAATGATACCTCTTTTTTCTCAGTAACTTGGCATAAAAAACCTGGAAAAGGAAGCTGGAAATTTCATCATATTTTGAAGACTTCATCAAAGTACCCTTGGTTGATGCTTTACTTCAGGTCAGATGCAACCACTGGAGTTTCTGGTGGATATCATTATGAAACTAGAGGCATGTCTAAAATAGTAAGTTTCTCTTTCTAATAAGTACATGTGTGATATTCTTGAAATTTTCGTTATTGTATTCTTGTTATACAATGCCTTGAAAGACCAGCAGTCTCTTGGAATCCATGCATACCTAGTGAAAGAGTAGAGCTAAGTTTTACTTATGTTAGTACCTTTAATTTAAGGCCATGTTTGCTAGGACTGTTCGAGTTGTTCTCTTGTTATACAATCATAATATTCTGTCTGCTGATATGGAAACAGATCCCAAAGTCACCAAATTTCAAAGTGAAGTTCTCACTGGATGTGAAAAGAGGAGGTGGTCCAAGTAGCCAATTTTATCTAATGGACATAGGTAGCTGCTGGAAGAACAACGGCCAGCCTTGTGATGGAGATGTCACCACAGATGTAACGCGATACAGCGAAATGATCATTAATCCTGAAACTGAAGCATGGTGCAACCCTACGAATAATTTGAGGCTGTGCCCACCTTACCATACATTTGCAAATGGAACTCGAGTCCATCGAACTGATAAAGAAAGATATCCTTATGATGCTTATCATGTGTATTGCTCACCTGGAAATGGACAGCATCTTGAGGAACCATTCAATCACTGTGATGAATACAGTAACCCTCAATCTCAGGAAATATTGCAAATTTTGCCTCATCCTGTTTGGGGAGAATATGGATATCCAACTAAGAAAGGGGAAGGTTGGATAGGGGATCCAAGAAGTTGGGAACTTGATGTTGGGAGACTCTCACAATCACTTTACTTCTATCAGGTAATTTACTAGTACATATTAAGAACCAGATAAATGTGTTAACACCAATATATGACTCATGCTGTTATGTTTTGTTGGTGATAATGCAGGATCCAGGTACCAAACCTGTGGAAAGGCACTGGATGTCTGTTGATTTGGGAACTGAGATATATGTTAGTGGTAATCAAGTTGCTGAGTGGATCATTAGCGACTTCGATATCATTGTCCCAGATGAATAGTTTCACTTTGGTTTGGACTTAGGAATAAAGTGTAGCTTTTTACTAGTTTGTTACACCTTAGTTAGATATAGAATGTAGGTTTTTTGTCTTACTTTATAGTTCCCTTATTCACCGTGATTGATGAAGGGGCCATTACATTTCAACTATTGTCAAAGTACATTTTATTATTGGATAATGCAAATGTGTCAAAATCTTGAAACAAAAAATGTGATCTTCACAGTTCTTAAGCCTTTGAATATTGGATTCCGTTCACTTTCTGCTTTAATTCCTATGTCATACTTCATTGACTTGAAGCAACAAAATATACCTTTTGCAA
Organism: Petunia axillaris subsp. axillaris; assembly: GCA_029990575.1. Classification (NCBI taxonomy): domain Eukaryota; kingdom Viridiplantae; phylum Streptophyta; class Magnoliopsida; order Solanales; family Solanaceae; genus Petunia; species Petunia axillaris. Next base: position 12,635,865 of record JARKNS010000002.1, on the reverse strand, counting down.
TTGTTGGATGCACTGACAAAATTTCAAACTCTGCGATGAGAAGAGATTATGTATTCAGCTACTAGTAAATGGTTTAACAGTGGCAAGCATGTAATCAGTGTACTAAGGTTGGTGAAGAATTTCAAATACGCACTGGAGAAGCAGAGTGATTCAACATTGACACCTTTTGTGTTATTTATTCCATTTTGTTTAATCCTAATCCTCAATGCATGAAACTATATGATTAGGTTATACTTAAGTAATATTATGCGTGGATCAGAACTTGTTGTCGTCCCAAAGATTGTGGGATCAGATCAATATCCCTTTCCACCAAAATCTGGATCTAGACCAGTCAAGAAATATTGGCCATCCATCGCATCAGGTTACATTACATAAAGAATAATTAACAGATGGTGAACTTGGACATAATTGTTCCAAGTGGCAAATGATCTCAAAAGCTGTCACTGATTTCTTTATTTTAAGTACTTAGTCGGATCATTAATTATTGTTTCCACAGGATAATATTGCAAAAGGTATATTTTCTTGCAGATATGTGTACTGCACATGGTTATATGATTTATACCATTGACCCAAGCATAACTGAAAATTACGAGGACACTGAAAGAAAGGCGTCAGAAGAACTTTTTTTTCTTCATTAAGATCAATCAGGCAATATTTACCTATTATATATACAGAGGCATAAATACCTAACTCGTCAGGGTACACTAATCTAAAGAATTGCCCTATTTAGAGACCCCGACTAATGCCACATAAATGATTTTCATCTACCGCATAACTGATCCCTCTCCAAATCTCACATGCTGATTGCGCACTCTCAACTACAAGGTGGAAGTGTCGTCAATATGACCCCGCTAGGTTAGACCATACTGAACGGTGGCTACCTCCCGGTGAGCAGCAACAGCAACAGCTGCAGCACCAACTGCACCAAACTGTGTTTGTGCCTGTAGTAGTTTTGCATCTATGGCCATTTGACCTCCCAGCTGTGCTATCTTTGCCTGTGTATGGTAATACGGGTTGGTGTTCATTTCAATACTCATACTAGTCATCGACTTGGCTACCATGCACTGCCCAGGTTGCGGTTTAACTTGAGAGTGGTCCTTCCCTGCTTCTGTACCACACTTCTCTTGATTTCCAGGGTTACTTCTGAAAAAATAATGTGGAGACATGCCATGAGGTGGGAAGACAGTGTTCGGCGGATATACTCTTCCTTCAGTGACTTCTTTGGTGTTTCTGTCACCATCATATGGTAACACTGGCCCTACAACTCTTCCAGGTTTTGCTGAAAAGGATAGAAATGGCTATTAGCAAACAAGCAACCCATCATAAAAAAAATTGGACAGGACATAAAAAGGAACCCAACAAGCTACATGTTTCCTAAGTTTCACCATCGCGTATATACTCATTCGCTCACCACGTAATTCTGCTCTTTACTCATCCTTCTTTGTTTCCCCTCCCACCCGCAGGGGAGGAGATAACCTAAGAAAATACCTTAAGTTGCCATCTCCATGGAAGAGTAGTGAGTTCCAGTTTGTCCAATGTATTAACATATGGTAAAGTACTTTACTACACTTATTGTCAGACATAACGTAAGATTGATCACGAAGAGTATCAGTGGAGAGTATGTTAACCATACCTGCTGGTACTCGAGGTGGCGGTCGCAAAACCTTCTGGTCTGTGACTCTGACGCCAACAGTTGCCTTTTCTGTTACTTGCCTATGATCAAACATAGAGTTCTGCTGTGTTCTGGGGGGGATGGTACTGGAATTAACCGTAGATCTGCACAACACATTTAAGAACATTCGTGATTACGCCATAAGAAAACAGACTGCATAAAAGTTATAAAGGTTCATGCTCCAAGGCAATAGCTTTTCAAATTTGATGCACAGCTTATTATTCCAAATCTGGAAGTCTACAATTTCTCTTTAGTGTTCAATCGGGTTACGTAAAAAGATGCAATAGGAAACAAATCTCCTTTTGTGTTTCCGATATAAAGTGAACAAACAAAAGCATAAATGAAAAGAACATATCCATAGAGACAAAATCAACAAGACAAGCTACCAACTATTGGAACCTTACCGTGGGAGAGATACGTGCTTTCGACCAGGAGGAATAACTGGGCCACTTTTACCACTATTTTCCTCAAGATAAGCAAACTGCCTTCTGAAATTACCAATGGCACTGCATATTTAATGATTTCACACCAATCATCAGCAACTTAGGTAAAGATTATATGGACAAGAAAATAGAGACAAAATATAGTAGAATATATTACAACCTAGGATAGAGAAAATTTGCGCCATCGTTTCCAGCCATGTAGTCCTTCAGAAGCTGAGGATGATACTCCAGTATCTCCCGAAATATTAGTTCTCTAATGTCCTCCTTTGTCACTCTTCGCCGCTCAAACTCAAACTCCAGCTTCGAGATTGGTTGACTAGAAGGTTCTCTCTCAATCTTGGCCAGTCCCTTGAAGTAAGGATCAGCTAAAGCCTAACATAGGAGAAAAAACACAATAAATGAAAATGAAAATAGAAAGGGACAATAATAAGAGATGCCAATCTGCAATCTTAACATCACCATAGTATGGAGAGTTACCTCTTCAGCAGTTGGCCGATCCTTTGGATCAAATGCTAACAACCTCTGCAATAGTCGGAGTGCCAAAGGATCTGCATTTGGAAATTTCTCTGTAAAAGGAACTGGTCTCTTTTTCCGCATATCTATTAAATACTTCCTGGCCTTTTCATTACGAACCTGCACTCAAGACGGAATGGTCTTCTATCAATATGTTGTCGGACAAAGCTAACATAAAAAAACCCAATAGACTCATGCTCTTACCCCAGATATGATATCGGCTGATGGTGTTCCAAGAAGATCAGTAATCAAATCCAATTGGTGAACAACACTTTTGCCCGGAAACAATGGTTTCCCCGTCAGGACTTCCGCAAAGATACACCCAATACTCCAGATATCAATAGCAGGTGTATACTGCAGGGAGTTCATGCACGAAAACAAGTTTAGAAGACACATCAGTAAAACCCTGCAGAAAAATTGACCCAAGACCTAACACAAGTTACCTGAGAATAGAAAAATCAACTTCCAGGAGAGTTCAATAGTCCTCCCTGAACAAGAATGGTTTTAATCTACACATCACTATTTAATTCACTCGAAACAAAAATCTCTTATTCTAACCAGAAAGCCCTTGCTTTAACCACTATCAGCATATGAGATACTGCAAGTATACTGAACACAACAAAGTACCTTTTCACCTTTCTAAAGCTAATGGGAAAATGAGTCTTTACATGATGGCAACGACAGTTAAGCAACCGAGTCCGGAAACAGGAGTGAAAATGCTCTAGGTGACTACACATGGTCTAATGGAAGGAAATGGATAACTAACTGACAACCAGATATGTGATCCTGAATACGTTTTGGAGAAAAATGAAACATAAACACAATTGCGTCAACTAAATTATTTCTTTAGAACATCTTTTCAGTGAGTTTGTTGGTTTCTCTTTCCCTTTATTCTTGTACTCGCTCCCGGGAAGGAAGTCAGGATACTTGAAAAGTTTTTCACATATAAAACAAACACCACCTAAGACAAGGTTCTCAGATGGAAGTCATAAATGAGATACAAAATTATAGTAGTATCAGGAAGCTAAACAAGTATCACATTATGCTAAGATTACCTTGGAGAAGAAAGAACCACACAGCTCTGGTGCCCGGTACCACCTTGTAGCGACATAATCCTGCTTAGCGTTCCAGAAATAAGACAAAAATCACGAAAGTTTCAGTAAATGGAAGATTAAAATGCATACATTCACAATCTCAGTAAAGCTTTTAATACATGATTTCAACTATATCCGTGTAAATCTCATAGATGCACATGCCATAGCGAAAAAAATGAAAGCTTACCGTCCAAAATATAGTGGTTGGAGTATCATTGAATGCAACTCTTGCCAATCCAAAATCACATATCTTGAGTTTACAATTTGCATTTGCCAATATATTTTTTGGCTTAAGATCTCGATGGTACACATTTGCTGAAATGAACATATATCAATCAGATAAGGGATAAAACAGAAGTAGCCCCTGGCAAGAAGTTAACTATGTATATCATAAAAACAGTCACTAATAAATTCACTAGACTCTTACCTGTGTGCATAAACTTCAATGCTCGTAACATCTGATAGAGGAAAAAACGGTGGTGCTCATGTGTCAAGTCATCGTTGGCCTTGATGACATGGTGAAGATCAGATTCCATAAGCTCAAAAACAACATAAATATCTCTGAATTCTCGTCTTGAAGGCGGTAATATGATTCGCTTAATTTCAACAATATCAGGATGCCTTAGAAGTCTAAGCAATTTGACTTCACGCAGAATTCGAATTGCATCAGAGATGTGCTCGAAAATATCAGTTATTTTCTTAATGGCCACTTTCTCTCCTGTATGAGTGTCAATAGCAGCACAAACTACTCCATAACTTCCCTTGCCTATAACCTCCAAAATTTTGTACCTATTAGCATCACCATACTCGGTGAAGAACTCCACTTCTTTGGAACTCTGTTCAATCAAGCATTAATGAATAATCAGAACTGGCATGTCATGGTCATGGTAGCTTATCATATTTCACTGACAAGTAGGGAGACTAAATATAAGATGAAATTCGCACAATGGTTAATATTCCTGTGTACACATTAAGCAGACATTTCAACAGGGAGAAAGACCGAATTTAAAGATCCAACTACACAATCATGAAAAACTATTTTTAGAGCTAAAAGAGGCAAGCAAAGGACTTCAGAATCAGATTCACATTTTGTACTAACACAACACTTAACATGAGCATATCAAAACTCTGAGAGAAGTAAACTAGATATCTGGAACAACATCCACCAATGAAGATGCCACGACTAATTCTACAGGTTGGTATTTACATACGAACGTTAATGACCAATATGGCATCCCATAACCATAACATAGCAGCTAAAATTAGCCAACACAATACTAAGACAGACAGTTAACTCAATCAATCAACTAAGGCTCAACTCTGCACTAAATGGGGTCGGCTATATAAATCCTCTATATTTGCTCCATTTGACATCACAGCAACGACAACAACAAACCCAGTGAAATCCCACATGTGGGGTCTGGTGAGGGCGAGGTGTACGCAGAACGGACATTATAATAACAAATAATTAATCTTTACAACTCATATAAGGTTGTCAAATCTTTAAAACCAAGAAAAGGGAAAATTTACAATCAAGATCTCTCCTTTATTAAAACAATTCAAAGAGCAAAAGAATAAATAGTACTCACCTTCTTGCGATGATCTTGCTGCTGCATATTGAAAGACTTTCAAGAATCTTGAAAACCAACAAAAAAAATGAAATCTTGAACAAAAGTTCAGATCAAGAAACCAAAAAATACCAAGAATTCAATTAATATTAATAAATCAAGATAATTAATTTAACCACAGTTGCCCCACCGACACCCACTTCGAATAACTAAACGGCAATCCCTTGTTTTTCTCTCCCAAATATACACCACCAACTTACTCATCCACTTCTCAACAAACCCTTTACACTATGAATAAAAAGACTATAAAAAATTTAGCCCAAAAATCTTTGCAAAAAGTAACCCTTTTTCGGGTTTTGGGAGAGAAAGCAAGAAGAGAGGCTAAAAATGAAAGAGAGAAAGGAGAGGAAAAATGGAGAGATTTGGGGTCTTTTTAAAGGCAACAAAAAGGGCTATGCCTTTAACTTTGCGTGTTTCTGTGGTTGTGTTTTCCCTTCTTTATTATTTTTTGACTTTTCTTCTTTCTTCTATTTCTACTCTTATTTCATTTTATTTAATATAGTATAATGTACTACTTAAAATAAAATTAATTATTAATCCGCTTAGAAGAAAATATAACTTAAAACTTTGTTATAAACACCACTTTGAAACTTTTATTGTCTTACCGATATATCGATGTTGAGACTTAAGACCACACGTTTCAAAACTACACTCAGTATTATTAAAATTTTAACACATAAAATGACAAGAGAGTAGTATATCTATATTTAAGATCTAGTAGTTTGCAACATCTTAGCATACTAATAATAATCTGCTTTAGGCATAGAATCAAACAGCTTTAAAACGCATTATTAAGATTAAAAAACTATTTTTTTTTATGTAAGGATACAAAGTTTGCCATTGATTGTCACATACTTGAACCCATTTGCTATTGATATGACTTGTAATGTTAAAGGGCGCTTTTAAGGTCAAACAAAATTATTTATCGATTTTATATGTCAAAGAATCTTTTGTTTCCCTTTATCAAATTTTGTTTGGACCGTTCATAATTAATTATTCAAGTGTTGAAGTATGGAATAAAAAGTACCAACACAATTGGATTACTTGTGAAGTAATTACGAGTAAACCTTTTATGAATATTCAATTGTAATCTAGTAAAATGTTAAATAATCTATCATTACAGATAAAATTATTGATATGATAAATATATATTATGATAATGCGTGTATATAACTTAAATTTATAATACAAATATAATGAAAAGGAGTAGAAAAATAATTCATTATCCATCCACTGCTCTGTGTGTCTCTGCTCCTCCTTTTGTTGCTTTTTGCAGGGTACAGAGTGGTACATGCGAATGGAACCCAAGTTGTACTTGTACACCCAAGTTGGTCTCTTCCTTTTTGTTACTTTTTTTTTTTTTTTTTTTAATTTCTCATCCGGTGTCCGGTACCCTCATTGGTACCCGACTAATCTGAATTCACACCGCGTAGGACCCCATTCGGGGGGAAGCACTCAGCGGCGGATCTAGGATTTGAACCTTATGGGTCCTAAATTTTCGAATAACGATCTCACGTGCAAATAACTGGGTTCTCAACTTAATTTTTGCACATATTTAATAATTTTTTTAATACAAATACACTGTCTGTGCCAAACATACTGGGTTCTACCGAACCCGCAGTGAACACCCTACATCCGCCACTGGAAGCACTCCCTACCAGTAATTTTTCCATATTCAGGGCTCGAACCTGAGGTCTTTGGTTAAGGAAGGAATAGTCTCATCCGCTACATCATATCACTTTGTGGTCTTTTTATTACTTTTGAGTAAATGATTCCTTTATTTTATTCATGATATCCAATGAAAGTCGCTGAAAATGATTATCTATTTGGTAATGAATCTATATAGTTTATTTGCGTAATGAGCCACTTCTTTAGTCAAACATATGTTCACAAATTTGTTCTTGCAATGGGAATGCTCATTTTATTACTAATTTTTATGATAATGACTATTATGGCAAATATAATGTGAGGTGAGGTCCTATATAGCGCATCATTTTCAGCGCCAGTTTTATAAACATAAGAATATAAAAGCAATGTCTATACTCTACCATAAAATATTGTTTGATTGCATACATTATTGAACTTCAACTTTATTTAGGTTTAAAGGTTTATACTTTATAGAATAGTAAAAGTATAGTATAGATTATGATGTGGTCCACAAATATATATAAGGAAACAATATCATGATTTTGGATTAATTAAGGCGAGCCATTGATAGAGCCTAGAGGTTAAAATATTTTCCCAATCGGAATTCTAAAGATAACTTTATCCAATATCATTGATAAGAAGTAAATGCAGATAATTTATCCAAATATCATTGATTATTAACATAGTCGTAGTAAATGGTAAGTAACATTTTATTACACTTTTATTTACTACTTAAATTCTAAAGATTATAAAAACATAAGTATACTGAAATCTAAGGGGAATATGCACTTGCCATATATTCAATTAAGACATGCTTCATATTTCATTATTGCCTTCCTTTTCTGTTTGCATAATCCATATCCATAATGTACATAATCGTTGTGTTGCCACTACAATGGAAAGTCAATTGCTTCTTAATTAATTACTGTATTGTAATGTAACCCGGCAGCTACTACGTACGTTATTTTGTCAAACCGTTTAAGCATTATTAAGAGTAAAGAAGGCAATCAAGTTCTAATCATTCAACCACCGTTAAAAAGTCTATAATGGTGAAACAAAACCAATTAACATTAGCTTTTCACCTAAAAAGTATAATAATTTGACCCTCTTGTTATTTTTCCTTTTTTCCCCTTTTTAGGGCAAATGCCTTTTCTACCCCTTCTAATCGGTATATTTAAGAAACAATTAGTTCATCCCACCAATGATTTAGTTTGTCCTTCCAAATACTCCATCCGTTCTTTAAGAAAATATTAATGAAAAAGTATTTTTTACTATTTTACCTACCATATTATTCTCTCTTCAATAAATATTAATTCTTGTTTCTACTTTTAAGATCAATTAATACTATGGTCAAAGTAGAAAAAAGGTAGTTAATTTTGTCTTGAACTCTTGAATGAACAAATAATTTGAGACGACAATTTATAGTACGAATAACAAATAAAACGAGACGGAGGGAGTATAAGATAAAATAACTTTGTATTGACCTCTATCGAAATTTAACTTTTTGGCCTTTCATTTAAAATATTTTGCAATAGAAAAAGAGATGTTGTTTGTTCAATGTTATTTTCAGAGTCTATCGCATAAGAAAAAAGAATCCGTGGCTATGAACGCCCTCGCATTGCATGTCATATATACTTAAAACTATATAAGTATTTTGTAAAAAATATTGAACAGACAACTCTACCTTAATCATATGTGTAGTGGGTAAAGCGTGTTGAATTAGAGTACAACAAGTAGATGTAGTTAGTTCAAGGTGCTCCTCTTATCATACATGCTTCTCTTATCATCATCTACTATTATCACTCTAATATTAGAGGGGATTAAAAAAAAAATTGAAGAGGAAGAAGACAAGTGGCTCTTCTGTCGGTGATTGAACATTGAGATTTTATAAATAATTTTAGTTTATCCTTCCAAATTTTGAATCTAAATTTATTCATTTACAATTAAACTATAATGGCACTAAAATTGATAAATGGAAGAAAAGGAGTCAACATCACGTGGCTCATTAGATAAGAGGTCCCTTTGGTTAGGTGCCCTATCAACCCCCAATGTGAAACGTAGGGGTTGGTGAGGGGTTATGGGGTTGGTGTGAGGTGCAATTTGATTAAATGTTAGTACTTAATACTTATGTTGTTTATCTTTTTAAAGTTTTTACATACATAAAAAAATATTCTATAGCATTAATAATAATATATTGCGCGAAAACTATTATTTATCTATCAATAAATACTTGACAAATTAAAACGCTAATGCATACTAATTATGTATGAATTATAATTATATTTATGGAGTAATTAAGTTGGAGTTTGACGAGATCTAATATTCACATAACAAGCAAAATAAAATTTATACATTGTTTAAGGATATTCTCCTCGAAGAAATCAGCATTAACTTATTTACAAGTGTCGTTCTCATTTTTGTTGCCCTTATAAACAATACATAGATTAAGATATTAGAATCGCATCAGAAACACTCATAATAATAAAAGAATTTAATGTTCTATTTGAAATTATTTGCATTAGTAATCAATACACTAGCAATTGATACATTACTAATATTTTTAATTGATAATATTAATTCCTGCTAATAGATTTTTTGATAAAGATCCTAAGAGCAAAATAAAAAAGATACTTAATTCGTTCTAATTTATGTGGCAAATTTTAAATTGGTGGTTATTACTATCAATGACAATGGACATTACCAACCACAGAAATACGTACAATGTTAGAATATGCTCTTTTCCTTTTCAATTTATTCAATGGTGGTGTGAGTATCTTAATTTATATTCCAATGGCATGTTCTTGGATGCTTCCCATCACTACTAGAACTTTTCGGTTCATTTTCTATGTGGTCCGTCCTTTTTTTTTAAATTGAATCAACGATCATTTTTATGCTCAGTGTAGCCTTTATGGGTTCTTATTTTTTTTGGTAAGAACTGTGAAATATTACCTATAACCAACAAAACAATACACCTAATGAGCACCTATTGTCCAGGCTGGCTACACCTTGGACAACAGGCCTCGGACTCGCAATCTTTACATATTCTTTGTAACAGTCCCCTACATCTATTGGCTCGTTTAGAGCTTTGCAACATGTCAATTCTTTCTCTTATCTCCCTATATATCTGTGTAATTACAAACTCACTTTTAACACCTATTCCTCTATACAATTTCCAATTCCTAGCTCTCCAAGTGTGGTAGACTATAGCATTCCAGATTGCTGCCATGATCTCTTTTTGGAACTTTTTCCAATGCTTCATGTTTATCAACTCCAGTGTCTGCCTTACTCCTTGCTTGTGAAATTTATGTCCTGTCCACTGGTAAATTGCATCCTTCACCTGATTTATCCAACCGCATTCAGCAAACAGATGGTGTTGTGTTTCCAATGCCTCACTATCACACAAACAACACCTAGGATCTGCTATTGCAATGGTCAGATGTTGCAACCTCTCTTTGGTTAGTAATCTGTCTTGTACTGCTAGCCAAGCAATGAATCTGTGCTTTGGCTGTGAAACTGAAGTCCAGACCAGATGTGCTATATCCATTTTATTCAAGGTGCCCAGCATGGTTATGTAGCTTAGAGAGACTGAGTAGTTTCCTGTTGCAGTTAACACATATTTTCCACTTATGTACCATGGTTGCATTTTACTCTTTAACTTATTCAACTTTCTCCAGTACCAACTACTATCTTGTGGTGGAATGTGTCCCCAAATCTCCTCATTTTCCTTCATGTAGATGCCATGTACCCATTTAACCCACAACATTTCTTTCTTTTCAATCAATTGCCACAACAGCTTTCCTACTGATGCAATATTCCATCCTTTACTACTTTTAATGTTCAATCCTCCATATTTCTTTGGAGCGCACACTTTGCTCCATGCTACCAAGCTTATCTTCTTTTTATCATCCACTTTGCCCCACAAAAACTCTCTGCACCTTTTATCTACTTCATTGAGTATATTTTGCGGCAGTATAAACACGGCTCCCCAGAAGTTATATATCGAAAACAAGACTGCACTGATGACCTGTAGTCTTCCAGCATATGATAAATGTTTGGCATGGACACTCTTGATCCTTGCTGTAATCTTCTCTACAAGCTGATAACAATCCACCTTGTTCCATTTCTTGGATGACAAAGGTAACCCCAAGTATCTTATACGGAACCTCCCTAAGGAAAATCCAGTTTGACCCAATAGCTGCTCCTTCGTAACATCATCTATGCCAGCTATGAACATACTAGACTTATCAATGTTAGCCACCAGCCCAGTCGTAGCTAAAGTGTGTTAATGTTTCCATGACCCTAGCTACTGAAGCCGAATCGCCTTTGCAAAAGATCATCAAATCATCGGCGAATATTAAGTGAGTAAGTTTCATTTTCTTGCACATAGGATGAAATTAAAATCAGGGAGCTCACTCATATTTTTTAACACTCTTGACAAATACTCCATAACCAGTACAAACAATAATGGAGAAAAGAGGTCATCTTGTTGAAGTCCCTTTCGCCCCTCGAAGTAGCTATGCCCTTCCCCATTTACTTTGACAGAAAACTTTGTGGATGATATACAAGTCATTGCTAACTGGACATATTTTCCTGGAAATCCGAACCCCTTCAATGCTTCTTCCACGAACTCCCAGCTGACCATATCATATGCTTTCCGTAAGTCAATCTTCATTAGACACCTAGGGGAGGTTTTCCTGTTGTAGTGTCTTAATAGGTCGTGGCAAATGAGAACATTGTGAACTAGAGACCTGCCTTGAACAAAGGCAGCTTGGTTATCAGCAACAAGATATACCAGTGCATCTTTAATTCTTTCACATAGCATCTTGGAAATGCACTTATAGAGTACATTACAGCAAGAAATCGGCCTGAACTGACTTGCATTTTCTGGCACTTGAACTTTGGGGATCACTACAAGCATTGTGGCATTTAGTTGCTTAAGAAGTTTTCCATTAGAAAAGAACTCCAAGATAGCTTCTATGATATCTGGCCCAATAATTTCCCAAGCGGCTGTGAAGAAACCACTCCCATATCCATCAGGTCCTGGACTCTTATTCCTATTTATACTAAACATAGCTTTTTTAACTTCTTCTTTAGTATAAGGTTGAAGTAATTTAAGCTGATGCTCCACAGTTAGCACTGATCCATTCTTCAGGAAACTTTCAAAAGCCTTTACTCTCGAACCTCTAGCATGTCCTAACAGCTCATTATAAAATTCAACAAATATGTTTGCAATTTCATTAGGTTCTGTTTTCACAACAGATTGGCTATCTTTTAACTGGATGATTGCTTGGTGCAGCTTTTGTTGCCTTATTATTGAGATGAAATACTTGGTATTATCATCCCCAAGTCTTACCCAGCTTGCTTTGCTTCTTTGTTGCAGGAACATCTCTGCTAAGCTTGACAGATGTCTGAATTTTTGTGTTTTCTCATTTTCTTCTTGTTGCACTTCTGAGTCAAGGGGATTCAACTGCAATATTCTCTGCACCCTAAACATTTCCTCCCTTGCCTCCTCAGCTTCTGTGAGTATATTCCGAAAATATTGAGAATTCAGTTCCTTAAGACTCTTTTTCAAAGTCTTAAGTTTCTTCACAATTCTCAGCATTTTGCAGCCTTCTACCTGCATTCTCCATACCTCTTCCACTTTGTCTAGGAATTGGGGGTGTTTGCTCCAGGCATTGCAATACTGAAATGTCCTCTTCACCCTTTTATTAACTTGTTCAGCAGACACCTTTATTGGACAGTAATCGCTCACTCCCTCTGGTAAAGTAACTGCTTGACAAGTGGGCATTTGGACAATCCATTCTTCATTTACAAACACCCAATCAAGCTTAGAGAAAATTCTATTTTGTCCTTGCTTGTCATTCCAGGTATACCTACTACCACACAAGGGCAACTCGACCAACCCACTCTCCTCTACACAGTTTGCAAAATCTAGTATTTCAGTTAACGCCACAGGGTTGCCACCCATTCTATCCTCCCTGTTTAGTATTGAGTTAAAGTCTCCCATCGCCACCCATGGTAAAGTACATCTTCTACTTATGCTTACAATTTCCTCCCACAGACTCCTCCTTTCCTCCCTAGTGTTGTAAGCATACACTAGAGTGATATAAAATATCTTCTGTATAGTGGTATGCTTTACCCTGCAGGTTATTGCCTGACTTGATTTCTGGATAAGGTCCACTTGATAGTACTCTAGTTTCCAGACTAACAAGATTCTACCATTGTAATGCTCCTCTAGATTAGTAACAAATTCCCATCCCGGGAATAAACTAGCTGCAATCTTTTTTATTTTATTTTCCTTTATTTTTGTTTCAAGTAACCCAATCATCCCTACTTCCTGATCATCGCAGAGGAGCTTATTAACCTCCTTCTGCTTATTCGGGGCATTCAAGCCCCTTACGTTCCAGCTTATTAGTCTAACCATGGCCTGAGAGAGGAATTTGCTCACCTCCCCCATTCCTAACTGAGCCGCTTTCGGTTTGAATTTCCCCTCCTCCATTCATGTCAGAGCTGCTTTGGGTTTGTACTTCATTTCCTTTCCATTCCTTTTGTAAGACAAGAAAGGAATTGGATGTGTTGATCTCTTGTTGTTTATGTACAGTACCATGTCTTGTTTTACTAGGACTCACTGGTTTTTTCCGCTCCAAGCTGGCCATACTCACTTCTTCCCCTTGGTTCTCCCTAGGTTCACTGGTCACACTCTGATTTTTGCCTTGATTTTGTTCCTGCCCATTTTCATGGTCTTCTTTACCTTGAGTTGTTTTCTTAGGCTGCTCAGTTTATGGTTTCCTCTTTTTTCGGCAATCCTTCTCTTCATGCCCATACTTTTGGCAAAATTTGCATAGCCTGGGTTTCCAATGGTACTCCACCCGCTGCTCTATCACTGCCCTCTTTTCATTCCTAAATACACTACTTCAGGTAGAGCTCCATCAATTTCCACCTCAACCAAGATCCTGGCAAAGTTGAGTCCCATTTTCCTCTCTGTATTTTCGTCAACCATCAATGGCTTACCTACTAGGCTCCCTATTTTACTCAACCCCTTTGCACTCCAGTATTTGAAGTCTAATCCAGAAAATTTAATCCATATAGACACCGAATATAGTTCTTCTCTTGTGAATTCCATGTCCGGGGTCCAGGCTTTAACTATAAAGGGCTTATTATCAAAATGATAAATTCCTCCTTGTATTACTTCATTTTTCCCATATTCAGATTCAAATCTAGCCAATACTATTCCATTTTTTAACATTGCAATTTTATTAATCCCATGTTTGTTCCATATTCGCTGAATATACCCATTCAACACATAGAAAGGAGGATGAGCTCCCAAAACATAGCAAACAACAGCATTTTTCCAGTATTCTAGCTCGGAACGGATGTCATCTAACTCAATTTCACCTAGAGAATACTCACCTTTTTGAACGGGTGCAACACACTACTAAAAAAACTGTCTTTTTCGACCGATTGGGTTGGTCGACCAAAATATGGTCGAAAATAGCCCTTCGACCGAAATTTGGTCGAACAAAATTTCGACCGAAATTCGGTCGAAAGGCTGGTAATTTTTTTTGACCAGCTATCGACCGAAAGTCGGTCGAAAACCTGTAAAAACCTGCAACATAAAATCTGAAATTAGCCCTACACCACCTGTAAATTCAGCGACACGCAGAAAAACCAGACAAAACACATTCATAAACGATATTCAAACAAGGCTAACAAAGCCAAACAATAGAAAAGAGTCTTTCAACATTAGTTCAAGTGTTACAATAATCAAACAAACTTAACAAATAGTTTAAAGTTCAACAATCACTACTACTACTGGCTAGAACCCGAACTAGAGCCGGCATCAGACTGAGATGGCGAACGGTGGCGACGTCTGCTCTTGCTCTTTCCCTTTCCCGAACTATCACGCTTTCCTTTGCCTTTTTTTTTTGTTAATGAGGATTTGTTGCATCATTTCACGCATTTCTGCTTGATGAGCCTCATGTGCTAAGCGCATAGCTTCATTTTGTCTTTTCAGCTCTTCGATCTCCTCTTGCATCCGAGTCATTTTTTCAGGAGTTTGAGAGCTTGAAGGAGCAGTAGACCACGAGCCCAAATAGTTCGATTTATGCTTGCCAGATGAATACACAGTTGCAAGCCCATACATGGACCCCTTCTTCACCCCTCCGACCGCTTCCAACCATAAATTGGTTTGTTGCTCGAGCGTTAGCGGTACTGGGGTACTGCTTCCGCATTCAGATTGTTGAGTCGCGGTCCAGTCTTCAACGGCCTTTGTAGCTCTTTCCTGAAAAATAGAAATATATCAACGGTACAAATATGAAGTATAAAAGTTGAAGGATTGGCGCGACTTTAGTTTGAATTTAATTACTTACCCAGGTCTCTTTTGCGCGGGGCTCGAGCCAGACTTCTCCGCCCTTTTTATCACTCTTGATATGTCTGATCTTGTGCATTTCAGAGAGTGGAATAGTCCGATTTTCTTGCTTTTCCTACAAATTAAAGAAGAGAACAAATTAGATAAAAAATAAACTATTATAGTAAATTGTTCCTACTTTCACGGACACACCAGAGTTGTATGTTTTCTTACCCTCCGACCGCTGCTTTGTATGAAACTTGTACCCATTTACAAAGTACGTATTCATCCTTTTGTATTTATAATATGGGCCATGGCATATATGTCGCAGAAAATCAAAGGTGATGTCATTCACCGGATTGTTCACCTATATAAAAATTTAATGAAGTTGTGTAAATAAATATTTTTATCTAAATATAAGGAAAATTTAAGAGTTTGTTAAACACTTACAAATTCTGTAAACCAATTTGTAAAATTTTCGTAAACTTCCGCATCACCGAACTCAGCGACAAAGTGACTACATTATGAGCCGAGGAAATACACGTTAGTCCGAAATACTTATGAATGGCGAATATTAGGCAGTATTGTTAAAATACAACATACTTGTAATAAGGCGTGACCTCGGGACAGTTCAACAGCACATGTGTTGTAGCTACCTTCCTATCCAGTTCATTAAACTGACATACTTCGGAAGATGTATTTCCCCTGCCTGGTTGATTGAATACAGAGAACGCTGGGTAATTGGGATCATTATTATCTCCCACATCATGCCGATCCGGCCTAGTGCGCGAACATAGAACATCCTTGTCGAAGTAGTAAGAGCAAAAATGAGAAGTTTCTCTAACCAGATATGCCTTGCATATTGACCCCTCGATTTGGTTCCTGTTTTTCACGTCCCTTTTACACTTACCAATAATTCTGCAATAATTATTGTGTTAGTGGAATTAAGTTGGATTTATTAAAAAAATAAAAGTTACTAAGATATGGAAGCTTACCTCTCGAAAGGGTACATCCATCTGCAGTGCACCGGGCCTCCTAGCCGAGCCTCTTCAGCGAGGTGAATAGGAAGATGCTCCATCACGTTAAAGAACCCGGGGGGAAAGATCTTTGTCAGCTTAGTGGCGACTACAGGAAAGTTCTGTTCCAACAAGTTAAGATTCTCTTCCTTCAATGTCTTACTGCAAAGCTCTTTAAACAATAGGCTCGTCTCTGTTAGCGGTTTCAAAACTTTATCAGGCAAGCCATTGAATGCAATTGGGAGCAAGTTTTTCATGAATATGTGACAGTCGTGGTTTTTCATGTGATGCAGTTTCCCACCAGTAATGTCAACACACCTTTCTAGGTTTGAAGCATAACCATCAGGCATCCTCAAATTACTCACCCACTCACAAATCATCCTTCTCTCATCCTTATCGAATGTATAACAAGCCTTTGGTAGGAAAATGTTGTTGCCTTCATGGACTACCTGTAACTCAGGTCGCCTACAAAGTAGCTGTAGGTCCAACCGTGCCTTCAAGTTGTCCTTTGTCTTGTTCCGGACATCCATCACAGCATTAAGGATGGCCTCGAAAAAATTCTTCTCAATATGCATTGGATCCAGATTATGGCGAAGAAGATTATCCTTCCAGTAAGGCAACTCCCAGAAAATGCTCTATTTAGTCCAATTATGTTCAACCCCATAACCAGGTGCTTTAGATGACAGATGTTCAGTTACCTTAGGAAGCTCCTTGACCCTGTCCCATATCTCTATGTCTGATAACCTTCGCGGAGGCTCCTCAAAATCAACCTGATTCTTCATAAATGCACTAGTGTTATTCCTGAAAAGATGGTCCATTGGCAAGAATCGACGGCAACAGTCGAACCATGTGCATTTACCTCCATATTTCAAAGTGAAGGCTTTTGTATCTTCCATACAGTAAGGGCAAGAGAGCTTACCTACAGTGGACCACCCAGACAACATCCCATAAGCTGGAAAGTCATTTATAGTCCACATCAAAGAAGCACGCATTTGGAAGTTCTGTTTCGTTGATATATCATAAGTTTCGGCTCCTTCATGCCAAAGTATCTGCAACTCATCAAGCAAAGGCTGCAAATATACATCAATAGAGGCTTTCAGGTTATGTGGACCCGGTATTATACAATTCAAAAACAGATAAGGACTGGTCATGCACATTCCAGGAGGCAGGTTGTAAGGAGTGATAAATACGGGCCAACAAGAATAGGGCGTAGAGGAGACATCAAAAGGGGTGAACCCATCAGAACATAGACCCAACCTTACATTCCTTGGCTCACTAGCAAATGCCGGATACAATTGATCAAAGTGTTTCCATGCCTCCCCATCAGATGGATGGGATAGAATACCCGGCTGCTTGGTACGGTCATGATGTCATCTCATGTGTAGAGCAGAACTCATCGAAGCATACAACCTCTTTAACCGTGGTATAAGGGGCAAGTAATGCATCCACTTAACAGGCTTCGGCTTCTTTTTAGGATTTTGCTCAGGCTTGTACCGAGGCTCCTCACAAAATCTACATGTTTGCAGGTCTGCATCATCCTTATAATACAACATGCAGCCATTAACACAACAATGGATCTTCTCGGCAGAAAGCCCCAATGAGGAAACCAACTTCTTAGTGTAGTAATAAGTAGTTGGTAAGGCCATATTTGTCGGATTTAGTTCATTCATAAGGGTAATGATGGAATCCATGGCAGCTTGAGAAATACTAAAATCTGATTTGATACTCATCAATCTAACAGCAACCGACAACTGGGAATGCACCGAGCCCTCATAAAATGGACGACTTGTTTCCTCCAACCGTTCATAGAATTGATTTGCCTCGGCATTGGGAATGTGCTCAATGTTTGGCTGTGATGTATCCAGCTGAAGGGGATTATTAGCCGGGTACATCCCAAAAGCATCATTCACCATATCTTCCATTCTATACCCGGCTGCTTGGTCTGGTTCCACAACCGGAGAACTCCTAGCGCCATGAATATTTTTTAGATTTTGAAGTTGCTGCTGCAAGTCCCAAGGCTCTCCATGATTATACCAAACGTAATAATTTGGCATAAACCCCTTCTTATACAGATGTAACTCGACATTCTCCAAATCTTGTATCTTTACACATTCGCATTTTTCACATGGACATCTAATTTTGCCATGCCTTAAATAATCGTCTGTGTTGCGGGCTATATCCAGAAATTCCATAACACCCGCTACAAACGAAGGCCTCAACCCCCGCCGCTCGGGAAAGTTTCTATTATCCATCCACAAACGACGTCGATTAATGTCCATATCTACACAAACATTGCAAGATTGAGAAACAATATGTATGATTTTTTATAATATTTTGCCACTTTTTTGTAATCACTATAGCAAGATTAATGTCGTCGGGTTTGTTAATGCTCGCAACTTGTTTGATGAAATGCCCCAAACAAATAATATTTTCTAATAACACCCTATTAATTACTATTATCAGAGCAATTCAAACCAACAAAAGCTTATTCATTTTAGGCATAACATGCTCATCTTATCAACAATACCAAGGCAACAACACATTCCAAACAACACTACCAAACAATTCCAACAATCCCCAACAACTACAACAATCCCAAACAACACAAACCTAACTTTATAATAGCTAACAACACCAAACAAGTTCTTCAACATCAACAATAACTACAGTAAAGTTTGCTAACTAATAATTAACTACCTATACAACATTATAGGCCAAAGTTAAAAAATAATTACATACATAATTAAATTCAGATTTAATAAAAACAAAAAAAAAAACCTTACCTCGAGGTTGATTTATGCTCCAATAGCACCTACTAATGATTCCCCACTAGTTATATGCTTCAAAACTACAAAAAATTGAGTTAAAAAGTTAGGGTTTAAGTTTTACAAAGTAATTAAAATAACCCTAAAATTAAGAATTTACCTTGAATTTCTTGTTATAGGTAGTGTTTAGGAGAGTAGAATGTGTTTGATTTTTGATTTTGGGGGTGGGTTATGGTGATTTTCGGGTATACACGTTTGGGGGAGTGTTTAGAGAGATTTTTTGATTTTGGGGAAGAAGATAGAAATGGAGAAGAAGGGGTTCTGCTGAAAATATAACGGGCTGGTCGACCGACCTATCGACCGAAATTTTTTGTTCGGTCGATAGGTACAAATTTTTTTTTGTTCGACCGAAAATCGGTCGAACAACTATTTCGACCGATTTTCAGTCGAACAGTTTTGACAAAGTTAACTGTTCAACCGAAAATCGGTCGAAATAACTGTTCGACCGATTTTCGGTCGAACACTGGTAGTCGAAAAAATCTGCTTTTTTAGTAGTGACATATTCCAATTTGAATCCTGCGTTTGGAAGTTTCGAGATGTCGCAGTTATCCCATATCGAGCTCCTGGGTGCTTGAAATCGAGCTTCAGATTGCTCTACTTCATCAGCCCATAAGCTTTTACTTACATTTGGTGATGTTTTAATCATCTCTTCTCACTCTTGTATTGAGTCAGTTGTTTGAACATTCTTCCCCTTTCCACTAGTTTGCCCAGCTTGCGAGCTGATTTCTTCAACTTCAATCTGAATCGGGTGTTCCTCGAGCTGTTGCAGTTTTGGTATTCATTGCCTGAGCTTGAATTGCTTTCTAGGATGGAAATCGCGTTCTCTTTCCCATGGAAGGCGCAGGTTTATGGGTTCTTATTATGACTATAAATCTATATGCTCCTTTTTTAATTAATTATTACATCATTCATGGGCATATGTTTAGTGTTCCTTACTGGCCCCAAGCCCCCAACCCCCTTCTCTACTCGTTTGTGTAATTCTCCCCTATCTAACTATACTAAAAGAGCCAATCTCAAAAGCAAAATGTAAAAGACCATTTTGCCCCTATAACATAAAAATAGTATGTAGCACAAAATTAATATAAAAGTGAGAATCCTAAATGTAAAGTCATATTACTAAAATACCTCTACTAAAATATTAAAAACTCATTTTTCCCTCACCTTAAAATACCTGATTTTAATGATTTTAATTTTAATATAAAATACCAAATGACCGTCATTGTGGTTTTCAATTTGTTCAATTTTCATTTTGTTGCTGTTACAATTAGGGAACTTAAAGGTCAGTTGCATTGGACAATGCAATATAGACTAGATTCATTCCTTTAAATTAACATAAATTGGCATAATGTATAAAATACTAAAATTATAAAAAAAATGTGAAACTCCAAGACAATGTGATGAACATCAAGAGTCGCCAAGCTCAGCACATACATCTCCTATATATGGGACTTTTGTAGATCTTCAGTATTATGCCTTTTTGTTTCTCCATAAAATATAATATCAACACAATTTTCAAAATTTTCTTCCAAAACTACTTGAAGACATAGTAAGTAAGAAGCTTCGAGTAAAGAGAAAATTTGGAAGTTCTATCGCTAGATAACGGGAAGTGCAACAATATGATTTTCAATTTTAATTGTAACTTGTTAGAAAATTAAACAGTTTGAGTTTCTAACTATACATTCTTTTTGTTTTCTCCTTGAATTTTTTATAGAGTATTAATACTCAGATTATTCTAGGTGAATGTTTGCGTTCTTGATAACTGTTTGAAAAATGTCACTTATGGAGACAAATTCTTTCTTATTCCAATGTTTATATCTTTGTACTCCTATATCTTATTCCATGCGTAGTATTTTTCATTATCTTGATTTAAGTATTTACTTTGTTGTGTACTCATTGATATGGGGTTCACGCGCAAAGCGCGTGTCGAGGACTAGTTCTTAAAAGAACAAGAATCAGTTGTTAGAAGTAAGGACTTCATCGTATTCATTTTCTGGTTTAAAATTAGAGACTCTTAATATAATCAGTCACATATTTTTAATCGGGAATGTTCTAAATTGTTTGAATTATATTATTACATAGATGTTTGTATTTATTCGAAGAGACAACGACATATTTATACAACATTTCAGTAGCATGGACAGTTTTTAAATCATTACATCAGAAACTATGTCATAATATAGTCTTTCTTGGACATATTTTCCTAAAACTCTAGGCACTAGATACTAGAACATTTTATAATCAAGTGAATGTCGATTAAATTGGTGCATAATTGAACAAAACTATAGCTCAAAATGAACGAAAGCATCTAGAAGTTGCCAAAACAAGTTTTCATCCAGTAAAATCACTCGATTGGTGGAAAAACCAAGTCTCAACCTATCATCATGCCATGAACATATTATATGTGATGTGCTATGAATTATGATAGCAAAATCAACTAATCAAGATATTTTTTTCTCATCTCTTTTTTGCGATGAGGATAGACTCGTGCACAATTAAAAAAGGACAAAGAGTGTAGATTTTTGGTGAGATTGAAACCTTAAAGTGAGGCCAATTGTAGTTGCAACCACTATTACGACTTAATCATGAGACTTAAGTACACTTGATCTTTTTTAAAAAAAATATAAAAAATCATCAACTGCAATATAATACGACTTTTAACTCAAATAATGTTGCACTACTAATGCCCAACGTAAGGGCGGCTACCGTATGAATTCGAACTAAAAATAACAGATAAACAAGGATTAAAAGGCCCTATTAATATCAAGGAAAATGAACAAGAAGTGACAATGGATTAAACAAATATACACGTCTCATAAAAGATTTATTTTATAAATTATTCATCAACCCGTACCATATTGTATTTGCATTAAATGTGACCCGAAAACCACTTAGCAATTTTATCTTTTTATTCGCTTTACTTTGTTGAGACACCCCTAGCCATAAATATAGCACAAGTATCTGAATTAAATTTCCAGTTCCTTTTTCGTTTTCTATTGTTCAGTTCGAAATGTTGACTTTTGAGATATCATTTGGGAACAACAGGGAGTAATACTTAGAAAATGATGCCGTTATATTTGCACTACTTTTTAAACAAAAGTGACCTGAGAGGGAGAGTTGTTCAATGAAAATTTTCCCGTTACGGATTGGATTATTGAGTCCACAGAAGTGTTCATACCAAAAGGTCCTCCTTTGCATAAGTCAATTTGGACTTTTCCCTAGGCTTTGTGACTGATATTTTGGACTTGTAACTCGCGGCTTGCTTTCTTTCCACCGTTCTTAAAGACCAAACAAAAAAGAGCACGTTATTCAATTTGATGGCATAAGTGTTTTTATTACCCAAAATCATTGGATTTGTCATTCATGGAATGACATGACAGGCTAAAACAAAAGCAACCGCTAATCTATCAATCTCTTTTACTGCAATTGAGCGGCATTGGTTCATCTCACATGCACGGGCTGACAGCAGAGACACAACCATACCTTCAATTTTATAAGTCTAAAGTTTAGAACAACTTACTTAGTAGTAATTAAATTTTAATCTGATAGTCGTACATATTACATAATAATTGTTTTAGTACAAATACTATCAATGTTTTCGAAACATTATCCGGTAAAATAGTCAAAAGTACCTCCTCATTAATGTTTTCTTAAGGGATGTGTAAAAACAAATGAGACGGAGAGAGTATTAATTAGACAGGTTATTATTTATGCATCTCAACTTTATTAAAGCTTGGGCGAAACTAAATGAAAGTCCGAATCAATTGATGAGTGTTTGGATGAAATGCGACACATACTTGGAGCTAGCTGAATCTTCTCAAGATGCGTTGAGGCGCAATAATTTTTTAGCAGAGATAAAGATAGCTCATTTATTAACTTAACTACTCCCTCCGTCCCAAATTAGTTGTCACTTTAGCAATAATCATTTGTCCCAAATTAGTTGACACTTTAGGATTTCAAAACTAAAATTGTTAGTCTTTTCCAATTATACCCTCAATAATTAAAACAATTCTCAACAAAATATAGTAGTCAAACATTAAATAGGGGTAACATAGTAAACTACACACTCTATTTAATGGTTTTCTTAATGGACGTGAAAAAGTTAAAAGCGACAACTAATTTGGGACAGAGGGAGTAATTTTGATCCGTTGGCCTATTTGACACATTTTACGTATGCCTAAACTATCTATCTACCTGGAGTTAATAATGTGAGAAGAACCTGAAGTTTTAGGTTAGGTAAGAATCGCTACTACCTACTATATTCATCAACATAGCTGTTCATTTAATGCGTTTATATAATAAGACATTTCGGATTTACCATATCTGCACCTACTGGCGTAAAGGTGGATCAACCTCTAGCTAAAAGCCGCAATGTACATTTAAGTCCTAAATCAAGAGATGGCCTGATCCAAATATATTGTTGAATAATCCGTTTTGTCTTGATATATATGTGATCAAGCTTGGCCCAGCAGAGTATATTGTAGTCCATTTAAGATGCTTTTTGCCAGAGTGGAGTTGGAGGAGATAAAGATTGTCCAAAGCTAAACTACAAGTTGCACCCAATCAAACTCCCAAACTTAGTTTGACATCCACTATGCATAATTGCATATGATCACATGCCATATCGTCAAACTTCAATTTCAAACAAACAAGTGAAATCTCTAATAACCTTAAAAAGATCCAAAGAAAGTATAGAACCTAAAGCAAACGTAATAAGGTTAAGTAGCTATTAACTACCCCAAATGAGACGAAGAATATTGTTTTCTCCCTAAACATGAGGATGCTACAGCATACCATCACGGCCTAGGAGTAACTGTTTATTCACTCCATACACTTACTGTTAGACCCTAAGACTCGGTAATTATGGCACGGCATGGCTATGACGGGATTTGGGGTGTTGCTCCTAGTTGTAGCTAAATCCGGATTGAAAGCAACATGTTTGTGGACTGATTTGTCAAGGGCGGGCTTAAAATGACTTGGTTGGATCATGGCATTGATGAGCTGATTGGCAAACGGTGTTGGTGCAACGGCTAGGCAGCCTTGTGCCTTTGCGGGTGATAAAATGACAACCGGGCAGCTTGTTGGGTGGCAAGCGAGCCAAGACGAGATAGACGACAATGTGGGCAATAGGGTGTCAAGACTTGGTGTCTTGATGCCAAGGCAAGCAAGGGAGCTGAATGTAGTGCATGTCGTTTGGCTAAGGTTGGGGCAAAGTGTGCTGAAGCTAGGCAAAGTCGGCTGTGCAGTGAGCTAAAGTCGGCTGGACAAAGGGCAAGTGTCAGGCACATGTGCAGGGCACATGACCGGTTGGTTGAGCGCCTGGACATGATCAAAAGTGGGCTAAAAACGTGGCTGAGGTGGCCTTAAAGGGCGCTGGAAGTGCTGAAACATGGCCTACATGGCCTGCCTAGTTGGAATAACTCCCCTATCCACTTGTAAAGCCTTTGGCTGATTTCCCCCATTGTATTTAAAGTCTATTTCGTGTATTTTATCATTTAGACAGATTTTACTTAGTTTTCTTAGGAGAGAAAACATTGGCCTTGGTGGCTTTCCTTTGTATTTGGCGTGAATAATATAAAGGTTGGGATTTTCCCGTACTTGCTGTCTCGTTTACTTTCTTGCCTTAACGTTTCAGTATTGTGCTTGATCTTTACTACATAAACAATCAATCTTCTGCCCAAAACACTTAACTATTGCTGCCTATTCTCGAAACTAAGACAAACGACCCTAAATTGTCGTTAGAGTGACAAACGGCTGAGCCTTGCGGGCGGACTGCTTGGCTGCCGCACGGGGCAAGCCTCGGTGGTTTCAAGTGATCAAAATCACCCCTGTGACACTTACCACTAACATTGTAAAGAATAATAACAAAATCTTAGTCTAAAGGAATTGATTTACATCACTCCTTGATTATCTAATAGTAAAGTATATTAACTTGTTAGTAACAATTTGGAAACTCAAATCATATCCGTGAAGAATCTTACGACTGAATGTCTGAGATAAGCAACCAACGATTGAGTTTCTGTTTACCTACAACACAAAAGGTATTAAGGTTGATGTGAATGCATATTTTCCTATTTCTAGGTATAGAATAGCCAATTATCTGAACCCTCAGCATGAAATCAAATTTATAACTAAACGGCAAAATAAAATAGAAGGCACAAGAACATTAGGAAAAACAGTAAATATAGTGAGTCAGGAGCAAGAAGAACATCACTTCAATCCTAAAAGGGATAAAAAATCACTTAATTTTGTCAAAGCTAGCATTGTTTCGAATTTCCATCACCAATTGGTAATGGAAGAAACAAGTATAAAATACAATGCACTCTGCTAGGTTAGTTTCTGGGCACTCAGGCAGCAGCTATGCGAAGCGGCTATCTGAAGTTATTCATTGGCTAACAGGACAGAAGCACAAGAAAATAAATTAAGGGAAATGATAATAGACCAGAAGTTCTTTTACAAAAGCTAATAGAAAAAGCAGCATCTTCAACTCCAAAGTTAACAAGTGAAAGGCGTCAGTTGCAAAAAATGCAGATTAGTGCTCCTTCCCAAAGTTAACCAGGCTCCATGGCGGTCCTAATTATATCAGATGCACAACACAAGTATGGTAGTTTGAGAAGTCAAAAAATGTATATCACAGAAAGCAAATGAAAAAGGAAAAGTGGAATGAGATATAAAGATAGTAATTGCTCACCTCTTCATGAAAAATCAGAAGTCCCGAACTTCAACTCATCAACCTAAGAACCTTCATGTGAACAAACAAGAGCCAGTTACTAATGAGAAACAATTCTATTGTCAGACCAGGAAATGCAGATTTGATCATATCACATACAACAGGCACACAAGACGGAAGAGGCACCTTCAAATTTCATTACTGCACAGTTTCATAAGTTAAGATTTAGTTTGTGGATCATCTTATTCTGAATTCCAATTTTATTTCAGCTTAGTGGGCAGCCAATATGTATGCCTACATTGTGGCAACATTATCTTGTTAGTTAGTAGCCAACTGGAACTTCATCCAGGTTATCTTTAGATTAGCTTGTGTCCTCTCTTTTCACTCCTCCCCAGGAGACTCCAATCCTTAAACAATCCAATCAGTTGATCTCCCACTATAATTGCTTTAAGCATTGGAAAAAAAAAAAAAAAAAAAATCGAAGAGTACCTCTTATTTTTATGTACAAGGAGGTTGGATAAAGGGAATTCAAAGTCTTCATGCTGACTGGAGAAGATTGAAGACTGCTGTCTTCTCGGGCATGCTTGGAATGGCTCCCTTCACTTGAACACATAGAGATGCTGCTGCAGCTGTAAGTGCAGAAGGCTTTGTCAGATAAGTAACTGAGAAACAAAAATTGGGAGAAAGCACCAGATCATGCATACCAGCAAATCTCAAACATTCCTTCTTGGATTTCCCCTCCACCAGGGCCACTGCAAAAGCAGCTGTAAACGTGTCGCCAGCTCCAGTTGTGTCAATGACGTTTGCAGCTTTTATAATGGGTTGCCTCAAGGTTTCCTCTCCTTTTGTAAAAAGAGCAGATCCATTGGCTCCAAGCTTAACAAGGACTTGGTTAACTCCCTGGGAAACAAAAGAGCATGTACGTATCATCTCACAAATGAAAATCGAGATAACCACAAATGCACAGATGCCTAGTGTAATACCAACAGACATTGAACAAGAAATCCGGAAATGGAGCTAAATGTTTAAATCTAATAGAAATTTCCTACTTGGTCAGAGCACAAAACAAAAGCCTCACAGACAACAAGGTGGGGTAAGCCGTCGTATTGATAAGGAGTAGCAAACTCATCACCAGCCATATATGACTCTCCAAGCAAAAGTCCTATCAGGACCTTTACATTCCTTATGAATATGTGCAGGTATACACCTCAATGGAGACTGTTAGATTCAGACTCCGAAACTGGAACTTGGAAAGTTCTTTTGGGTCACCGAATAAAGTCTAAATCAAGTGAACCACAGCGATAATATGTCCTGAACTGAGAATGTGAAATCTAGGAAATAAGAAAAAAAATAGATACGTCAAAACATACCATTTCATAACACTTTTCCACCGCCTTGCTGATTTGGTCGAAACTCTCTGTTGGCATTTTTGTTATGCGGGCCAGCTCAGTTTCATTCGGGCTCAAAATGTTAACAAAACGAAGAAGCTCTGGAGGGATTGGAGAATCCACGCCACCAGCATCTAGAATAACAGGAACATCTGCATTCCTGGCAGCCTGAAGATACCGAGACATTTAAAGAAGCACATCAACCCATGACACTTGATGTCTTTATGAGTTATGGCAGAGGTGTGTGTGTGCGCTAACACATCTATACTTCCTCTATTTCTATATATGACTGATGTTTAACTAGGAATGGAGTACCAGATATTAACTGTCTTGTGTATTACACTAGTAGTGGTGGAGGAAATTTTAAAGTTAAGTTTGACAAAGAGTACATCACAACAGAAATAAAAATTTGAATAGCTAGAAGAATTTGAATCGTTGAAAGTTGTAGGTGGCGGCAAACACATTGTTATGATCTACTACCTCTCTTTACTTACAGAGGATAATATTTCCTAAACAGGAGAACCTCAATTTCAGCAAAAACATGTAACAACTAAGATAGCGTAACTGAAGAAAAATAAATTCCTCTCAGTTTGACAGTCCATACTCCATACACTAACTGAATTCACCTATGGGAACTTGACATAAATAACTGCCCTAGTCAGGATACATACATTAAACACTTACACTACACACATTATACATGAAATATACAAAAAAATGGTTATTTTTTGTTCAGGCATTGAAAAAATCCTATGAATAAAACCTAGGAGAAATAAAAAACAAGTCCAAAGATCAAACCTTTGCAACTTGGATATTAACAAAATCAGGGATCTCCCTTTGAAGCAATACAATCCCAGCACTTCTAACAATCTCCAAATCCTCATCAGACAAATTATCAGGCCAACAACTCATATTAGCACCACCAACAATGATAATTGAATTCTGCCCATCAGATTGAAGCATCACAACAGCATGACCAGTAGGAGCACTAGAAACAATACTTAAACAATCCAAACAAACCCCACCATTCTCCAATGCATCAGTAATCAATTTCCCATGTGCATCTTCACCAACTTGACCAATAAAAAAAGTAGGATAAGACAATCTCCCACCACACACAGCTTGATTAGCACCTTTACCACCAGCCAAAGTTTGACCAGTTTTAGCTGAAATTGTTTCACCTTCTTTAGGCAACCTATCAATTTCTACATATATATCTGCATTAGCTGATCCCACTACTACTAAAGGTGGCTGCTTTGTTGGTTCTTTTAAAGCAGAACAAGAAATTGGTTTCAATTTTCTTGATGTGGGGTTGTAATTTTGAACTGGGAGATTGTAAAGATTGTAACTTTCTTGTTTTTTAAGGTTGGTTTGGATTGTTGGGTGCCATGTTTTTGATTGTAATGGTGATGTTAGTGTTAGACCCTTCATGGTTTGTGTAGTGTTGTCGTTGTTTAGTTCAATTTGTTGTTCAATGTTTGTGTCTTGTTTTTGAGTCATTGTTGTTGGTTTATTGATTGATGATGGAGACAGCAAACATGTGGCAAACAATAATATTTTATTATTGTGGATTTTGACTAACTCACGCTTTGTTAAGATGCGTGGATGATACGGTCTCTCTTTATAGGATCACTGTTACACGTCAGATAAGATAAAATTTCACTGGATGTCTCTTTTTTCACATGTCTCTTTGGTGGGACACTTTTTAATTTGGTTCCTGTTTGAGAAAATTGAGCAAGAATGGTCGTAATTTCATGTTTTGACCATGCATCAACAGTTGTGAAATTTTTATCACAAGTTAGATGAATCTGTTAAAAGTTTATTAGCTCACAAGTTTTGTTGACACGTCAAAGCTTCGGTCAACAATGGGACAATATTTTTTTGGGCAAAGTGCACGAATAGCTACTTTTTCCAGTCGTCTTGGGTTTGAGGCCACTTTTTGAAACTTCAATTTCTGTGGGCTGAACTTCATGTCTAAGGTATAAAGTTCAATTTCAACCAGCAAGGACTGAATTTTTAGGCATAGATGCGTAAACTTCAATCCTTGTGGGCTGAAGTTGAACTTTAACACTTGTGGTATGAAGTTCAGTTCACACGAATTAAAGTTCCAAAAAGTTATCTCTCATGTAAAATCAATAAAAAAATGGCCTCAAAGCAAATACCAGTGGCAAAACTAGCCTCTGAGAGAAATTTTTTACTTTTTTTGGCTTGCCTTTACGGTTGAAGCTTTATTTTAAAAAAAATATTTAATTTTAGTCACTTTTTGAACTTCATACCTTGGGGCTGAATTCATACCTTGTGGGTTGAACTTCAAATCTTGTATGCCTATATTACAGACCTTGTTGGTTGAACTTACCAAGGACTGAAGTTCGAAAGAATGGCTAAAAATTAAATTATTTTTAAAAATGTCTAAAAGCTAGATTGCAGGGGAAAAGTGGCTCTCCGGCTAATTTTTAAGGAATTGTGCCTAGTTATGTAATAACAAGCTTGCGGCCCAGTCCATCAAATGCTGGGAAAGAGAGAGGGCGAAGTGCACCAAAGGCCATTTTTTGCGGTGGTCTTTGATTTGAGACTATTTTTTTTTTATTGATTTTATATGAGAGGTC
Source organism: Petunia axillaris subsp. axillaris (assembly GCA_029990575.1). Classification (NCBI taxonomy): domain Eukaryota; kingdom Viridiplantae; phylum Streptophyta; class Magnoliopsida; order Solanales; family Solanaceae; genus Petunia; species Petunia axillaris. Next base: position 12,606,019 of record JARKNS010000002.1, on the reverse strand, counting down.
ACTTTTTGAAACTTCAATATTTTTGGATTGAACTTCACACAAGTTCAGCTCACAAGGATTGAAGTTTAACTTCAGTCCACCACAAGGATTCAAGTTCAACTTCCGTCCACAAGGGTTGAAGTTTACGTATCTATACCTAAAAGTTCAGCCCTTACAGATTGAAGTTGAAATTTCATAATTTAGGCATGAATTTCAGTCCACAAAGATTGAAGTTCCAAAAAGTATCCTTTTATGTAAGATCAATAAAAAAAGTAGCTTCAAACTATATATTAGTGACAAAAGTGGCATGTGGGTGAAAATTTTAGAGGGAGACCGTTGGAAGATTTTTCATTCAACGTGGCTAGAGATAAGCCTCTATTTTGGCGCCAGAAAGAGCACCACTAGTCAAAGTAAGGTACATTCAGCTGCACTCGAGCACACGATCAAAAGCTGGGTATAACTAATCAGATTCTAGATAAGATGTTACTAACAAGCATGAATTGCTGCAAACATGATTTTTTGTTTTTCTAGTAAATACGAAATTAAACTAGAAATCTTTAGGGCTATAGTGTATGATTCGAGACTCACTAATAGTGAATAATAGGTCTACCACTACCTTCTCTACTTAAAACTAAAGTAATAGTTAAGCTTACTTTAATCATATGACGTACGTCTAATTAAATATCATAAATTGAGCTTTATACATACCATCCTAACAAATAAAAATTCTCGCTATATATTTTGTTGGAATCCTTTGAATTTTTTTTTTGATATAATGCCGGATGTCAAGTAATTTAATGAGATGATAGTACTATAATTAATAAGGAAAATAAGTATATTCAAATAGGTATCACATATTAATTAGTTTAGTACTCCATTACTCGATCAAACTTTGTACCAAAGAAAGAATAGGACATTCAACAGACGAACGGCTTGTGATGATAAGAGCATCATCTGTCCATATGCTAGCGGAGCATGGGAACATATCCTCTATGAATACTAGAAATTGCCAGCATTTTCATATTCAAGAAATCAGTTTTTTTTGTATATGTCCATATGGCTTCTTGGACCATACCAAGTTCCTTCAACCAAACACTATTCTTTTCATCAAAATCCCATTTGGGAATTAATAACAAGCCACTGTCTTGTATAAGTTTTGGAGTTGTAAACAGAATTTCAATCTCAATTCGTGCTATGGGCTCCTCAGCTTCTTCTCAGAAACCAGATAGCGCTCAAGGTTCCTCTCTTTCAAAGCTATTTATTTGTATAATTTGTAAACTGTTTTGATGTGGTTAGTTCATGCTGAAGATTGTGAAAGGACTCTACTTTGTTATCTCAAAACGTACGATACAATTAATAGCTTATCCATTATTAACTTCTGCTTAATGAAGAGTGATAAAATATGTTGTTTGTATCATATGGGGAGCCGTAGAAATGATTTTGGATTGAAACAATTATTTAACGAGGTAGCTTGAGCTTTTAGATGAGATGATCACACTGTTCAACATGGTATCACAACGATGATTTAACAAGGTTGCATAGTTAAGTTATCAAGAACTTGAAAGGGTCAATCTTTAGTCCTTTTGTTCTGAGCCTATTACCTTTTACATTCAGATTTGTTTTGTGCAAAGTTTGTAGCAATTTATTTTAGAATAACTGATTTTTTGCGCACAAGTAGCAGTTGGAATACCATTTTTAACTATGAAATTTTAAATGTTACTAGGATAAGATTAATATTTGGACTATTTAGGGTGAGTGGTAAGTATGAAGTAGTAGTAGTAGTCTCAAATTTGTTTGGCAAAGTAAACTCAATATGAGCTTTGCGAAGCATATTTTTCTAATCGTCTTGTGGGATGTTCTTGAAATAGTGGAAGTATGGAGCTTTCAGTATGAGATCATCTTACCATGTCGTAAAAATGCACATCATTTTGCAGGGGCCAGCAAAGCAGATTACAGTTCTGTAAGCGACGACGAGTGGAGGAAGAAGCTAACAAAGGAACAATTTTACATTACACGGCGAAAGGGTACAGAACGGGCATTCACTGGGTATGATCTTTCTCCAGATTTTCTGTTCTTTTATATGGTAGAATGAATCTTGCCTCTTTTTCTTGTTAGTAGACCTCATTGCTAGGTAAAGGTGGTGTACCAGTGGGAGTTAGCAGTATCCTAACTCCTATGGAATAGTCGAGGTTCCCAAGCTGACCTGAACACCGCCGTTATCCAAAAAAAGAAAAAAAGAAAAAAACGACATTACTAGGACACTTTTCAGTAATTGGTATTGATTGGCATGTTTTTTTTATGCTCACCATTCTAATGCTGATTTATCAAACATTGCATTTGCAAAGAAAGAGGCTGCTATAAGTTATTTGTGTTAGAAAGAAAGGTTCCTGACTTTGAGTATTTAGATGTAATTTTGAGGTAGCTCTTTTATTTGTGTTTCCAAGAATAACTTAATAACCAAACGATTAGAGCAATGTAAACCTGTCAATCAGCAAAAAGGATTTCCGGGCAATGTAAATACTTGATCATGATACAGTTTAAATTTTCTATAGAAATAATAACTTTCAAGTTACAACTAACCTGATGACAGCCTCTGTAATGCCCATTAGATTTTTTTAGTAATAAAACTGTCGATGTATAAGGCTTGGATGGAGAGGGGTGATGCTGATCCTGAGTTATACATCTTGAATCACATTTAAAAGTGAGAATAGGAACTAAATTGTATCTTATAGTCTATGCTGAACTTTGAGCATCTTTTCCCCCAATTGATTTCAAGATGAGTTCAGAATACAACTGTAGTTGCAAGGTATGATTATTGATCCAGGCATGATGTGGCTAAAATAGAATATCGAATCATTATGTGTTCGAACAAGATTTCATAATCAACTTGTAACCCACATAGTTTAAAACGAAATGACATGATTGTGTTGATTATGGAGTCGATAAATGCTTATTTTCTGCCTGTTTAATAAGCCTCTTCTTGTTTTCTTTTTCAGGGAGTACTGGAACACTAAAACCCCTGGAACATATCACTGCATCTGCTGTGACACTCCTTTATTTGAGTATGCAGTCTACTTGTATTTGATTATTCCTCGACTGTCTTCAAGAAAACTTATCTCGATACTTGAGTTGCCATGTGAAACCTGAAATTTGATGTTGCCTGTTGCAGATCATCTACCAAATTTGATAGTGGGACTGGGTGGCCATCTTACTACCAGCCTGTAGGCAACAATGTGAAGTCAAAGATGGACTTGTCTATCATTTTCATGCCTCGTCAAGAAGTTCTATGTGCAGTTTGCGATGCTCATCTTGGACATGTATTTGATGATGGCCCTCCGCCTACTGGAAAGCGTTACTGCATCAATAGGTACAATGCTTCCTTTAATGTGGGCTATGCTCCTTTTCATTAATGTTTACTTGAAACTTAAAACTTTGTTTATATGTGCAGTGCTTCCCTGAAATTGAAGCCAAAGTAGAAATGTGTTGTGTAGTGGACCAAAGGGTATTGATTTCATGAGCAAGTGAAGATCAGGTTGCTGAATTTTTCACAGGCAGGAATCTTGCTTCTAATGTTTGCTTTGACGGTTTCTTCTGTGTAATATGTTAAGTTCATTTCTGCTGATATGTTAACATCTATGTAAGTGTGTTAAAATGTACACACAGTAAATTTTCTATAAAAATACATTGCCAATCAGTCGACACCTTGTCTTCATACCCTGTCCATATATTAGATGAGAAGAAAGTTAAAAATGACCAAAGCTCGTGAACTAATTGTATCGTCTCATGATATTATTGATATCTAATTGTTCTCAAAGGCTATAATGTTGATTTCAGCTAGAAAACTAGGAGCATCTTTTTCTTTCAATTTGGCTACTACATAAATAATAAGCAACCTTAGATTTGACTTGTTACAAAGCATGGTTGTTGACGCTAGTGAAATGCACAATTCAACGTAATTTTTCAAGAAACTTCTCTATTTACATGGGGTTTAGGGGTCGTTTGCTTCACATATTAATAATGAGGAGATCATAATTCATAGAATTGTTTAAGTAATGTTTAATGATAAACAGATCATGTGTTGATAAATAATGAACATAATATTTTATGAGTTACTTTAAAAATATATTTTTATTTTTATTAACTCAATTCTTGCATTGTTAAATGTATTCTCTTTGACATTCTAATCTTTTAGCATAACCTAATGCAAATAATTTTTGATACCGCAAATAAAACATTGCATTAGAATTATGCTTAAAATTTTATTATGTTAGAATAATTATCCAATATATCAACCCAACGACCCTAAGAATGTATAATGTTCACATAAAGTATATTTACAAATTGATAATAAAATATAGTACATACACGCGCATGTAGTTCAAACAAGATTCATATACACATGTTTGTGTAGCATTTTTACAGGAAAAAATTTACCCACACCGGGTGTATACACCTAACCATGAAAATTAATCATGGTCAAATGATTTAATAAAAAGAAGATGTATATTAATTAACCATAATTGAGTGATAATAGTGTATTTGTAAACAAATAGTGTGCATTTATTGGTTGGGTGTATACATCCGGTGTGGGGTAAGCATTTACCAATTTTACATGTAAAAGTTTTTCCGTTAGCTGAAGATTATTTCTTTTTATTAGCAAGTTCCAATTCTCTTTCGTATTAGCAAATGGTTTTGAAAAAAGAAGACTTTGGTCATTCGAGTTGAATGCGGTTACAATTCTTTTCACACTTTCCCTTTCAAAGACCAAACTACCCCTCATACATCCCACTTGTCACATTCTGATTCATTAAACTATAAAAAAAGACAACTCCACAATACACTAGATTATAGCCAAAAAATATTTTCAGTTTTGGGGGGAGGGAACTGTGAGTAGAACCTGAAACTGCCGATGACACTACCAACCGTTAATTAACAGCCGTCACAAAACAAAAAAACAAAACATTGTTGTATAACTACTTCAACAAAAGAGTGACTAAAATTTAAGATTGTTTTGTTGGGATTTTTTGTACTACTAGTTGGTATTCTTGTTTTTTTTTTCTTTTCCAAGAAAGGTGAAAAGGGAATCATGGGTTTTCAAGATCATGTCTTTTTGAAAGATCTTCAAGTTGAATTCAAAGATTATGAAGAAACAAATGGGTTTTCTTTGTGTTTCTGGTTTTTCTTGAATGAGGCTTCTACTTTACCCTCCACAATTCTCCACCAGGTTCCTTTTACAGCTGTTTTTTTGAGTTGTTTTTGGGTATATATTGTCTTACTTTGTTTAAAGATTTGAACTTTATAGCTAGTTTCTGAATGCCAGTTGTGGGGTTGGGGGGCGTATTCCTTTGCTTTTCTATGCTTTACAGTTTGATTTGATGAAAATTTGATAATGTTATGTAGTTATATGTTGTTGCTACTTTCTTGTTACTGCTTTAGGTTTCCCTCTGGTCGAAAGTTTTGAACTTTATAGCTTCTACATGGTTTAGAAATTTGCAAGTTGCAATCTTTATTGTTTAAGTTAATGTGAATTGTTCATATGTGTTTTCTTATTCAGTGATACCGACCTCTTTACGAGGGGTGATTGTTTGGTAGGTTTGCAACAAGGCAGAAGTCTTTACTATTTCGTGCTCAGGGTCGCCATAATACTTAATTGATCATTACCTTGCTTGCCTGCAGTGTCTCTTGATTTTTGATAATTGAATTTGTGACCACATTTAGCTATTAGCAAATCATGCTTTCGTAATAACAGACAAATTAAAGAAGAGGCTGTTGATAACTTATGATCACTCTATTGACTAGGTTCTTCAAGATAAATGTCTTTTTTGCGACTTTTTCCTTTGATCCATGATTGATGATGGTTGTTGATAATGCAGGAGCATCCAGATGTCATGTCCCATGTTCCTTTCTTGTTGCTCGATGAGAAGAAGAGAATTTTACTTTTTCCTCTGCAAAGTTCAAGTCATTCAAATGTTACTTCGTGGAGAGAAGTTACATATGCTACTTCCCTAAATGAATTTCCTACAAAGAGATGGGTTCACATTGGATGTGAGGTATGTAACGTGGACCTGTCCTAGTTCCTCCAAGTCCAATGTAACATTCTTAGCTTTTGATGAGGTGTTTTGCAGTTTATTTACTCTGACATGGTTGTATTACTAATTTCCTACTCCACAATGGCCATTTCTACCTCAGTTAAAACTTTTTGCTCGTTGTCACTATATTAGGCATATTGATTTTGGCATTAAGTTTTTTTGTCAGCTTGAACTGAAGAATAGGGAAACCAAAAGACTGGCGTAGGCCTAGTGGCTTTTCACTTCTTGATAGTGACATGAAAACATCTGCCCCCACTGGTTTCGGTCCAACATCCTAGACTAGTAACATCAGCATGTATGTTCTGACAAACGAGTGAAGCCTAAAATTAGTACGACTGTTGGTATGACGTGATGTGCTAGAAAAATGAATGTGTAATGCACAACGAGATCTTTGATAATTGTCCCTTGATTTACGGCTGTTTAAGCATCCTTTGTCTGTGATTCATTTCAGGTCAGACATGATCTTTTGCGCCTCTACCTTGATGGAGAGATTGTAGGTGAGATGGCTTTGACTTCCTCAATCAATAATGATTTGGGATCAGACAGTTCTAGAATATCTTTGACTTGCATTAGTGGAAAATATTCTCAGCTGGATGGTTATGCTCATGGTGCAGAGCTCTTGCCCATAGTATCATCTATTAAAGGTCACTATGTTAAGGTATCATCGATATCTTCAGTTTAAAAGGATTATGTCTACTCATGTTTTTACTAGCTTCTGCTAACGCATTGTGCATGTATCCTATCAGGACCCTCCCGTACAGCTATCTATTGATAGTTCAAGCGCCTATGAAATTGAAGAAGACACTGATGGTGTTTGGAGCATCGTTAGTGGAAAGGTAGTAAAGATACACTATGAAAATCTTCAGGAAAAATATCCAAGGGAACTGCTGAACTGGAAAAGACAAATTCTTGATAACTGCTTTTTGGATGAAAATAGTCAAATCAGAAACATTATTAAATCATTCCTGCTTCCCCTTTCAGACTTCTAGTTCTGTTTTTCCAAAATTGAGAACTATTGCTTTAGAGTGTCTTCTATTCCTCCTCAAATCTGTCATATATCGCCTATCTGATTGGATTTTCCATAAATGGAGGCAAAAGTAGGCGGTGGAAGTGTGCAACTTTTACTACTTTGTCTGTATTACCATATGTGGCATCATGCAATATCTCGTATAACTCTGCATTTTTTGGAATATTGAGACCTGCTTTTGTGACAGATTTGAAAACAGTGGTTATGTCCTAGCTTTGTATGAGTGCCTTGAATGGTGATTGTCAGTTTGTCACCCAAAAGCTGCAAATAAGAAACTGACAATTGTTTTTTCCGTTTCATTGTCTTCATAACACGCAGTGGGATTTGCTTGGGTATTCGACTTTTGTTATTTGATACCAGATTGTTTCACTCCTTTACTTATTGTCTAAAGCAGGCCTCTTGTAGGAGAAACTTTTCCTTAGATGTAACACTGATGGATAACTTTAGCCGCCCCATGACTGAAGAAGTGGAGGTTTGTTGTTTTTTCTTCTATATAATAAAATATCATATGAAGTGCTGAAGTTAGCTGCAACTTTCTTATGCATATATGTTATGCTTTCAAAGGTTGTTGCTTCGCTAGTGTATGCTGATAATGAAGCTCCAGTTGAGAAGTCAGATGATGATGAGGCACCACTTCTTACAAGTTATGATGGAATTGAATATGCTTCTTCTGATAGACCAAGCAAAGTAATTAGTGGACGGGCTTCCTTTAAGCTCAAGATATCTCAGGTATTATACTGGATAGTCATGTTTCCTCTTTCAATACTTGCAATACAAAGTAGTCAGAAGCATCTGATGATGACTTTGAATTATATAGGTTCAACTTTCCCATGTACTGTTTGAATTTGTCCCTTTTTTCTTTCTGCTACACTATTGGCATATTCCTACTCTTGCCATCAGCAAATTGTCTCATAGTCTCCCTTGCTTTTAATGGAGGTCCATCGTGAAACGGGCGGCCTCCATGTGTTCCAATTCTTTGAGAAAAAAGTCCAATTTTATGACAATGGTGTAAGATTACCCTTGGGTTGGTGTTCCATTAGAGTTCAAGGGCAAACTGAGACTTTTTTCTAAAGGCGGAATAAAGATCAAAGGTCCATCAAAGGTCATAGTTGCTCAATTTCGAACATTAATATGGGAAAATTCGACCCTTTACCCATGAGAGAATACTTGCTTGATAGAATGTATGTTTATTCAGGAAAACCGTAATCTCCACTAGCAAAGAAGATCTGTCTATTTTTGTTGCTCTTACTATTATGGACAACGCTAGAGTTTATTTAACGTGATTGTAGCTGTCACAGATTTGTAAATGGAATTCTGCCAGCCCGTACCACCACAATAAAAATGTTTAACACTCTATGGGATGAATACATCAATGTGGATATATTTTATCTAGTTGAAATTTCCTAGTGCACCCTTCCATGTAGCTGGTCATGTGAGGATTATTTCAGCTTTAAGTAGAGTGTATGTTTGTAGTTCACTTCTACATGGAAATTGATAACAGTTATAAAATACAAAGTGCTATCTGGTCACTTCGATAATGCTTTTTTCTATTCAAGCCATTTAGGAAATTGATCTTTTGTCTCAATTGCAGCTTTCATCCAAGTGTGATAACAGGCTGTTTCGCATTAGGTTTGACATTCCAAAAATGGGTAAATATCCTTTCCTTGAGGTATTATCCAGACCAGTTCGGTGTATTTCTCGGAATCGTAACATCCGTGCGACCTCTCTAATGTTGACGAAATCATCTCTGGGAACCCATTTACTAAATGGATCTCAATCTCCTGAGTTGGAGGATGGATCTTCTGACCTTCTGCCGTGTATTGTACGTGAAGCAAAACCAAGTCCATCATCAAAACGGGTCAAATTAGGACAAGAGAAACTATGTGCAAATTTTAAGGATGATTTTGTGCTGAAGCAAGCTAATGGTGAATCAAAATCTCATTCCTGGACCTCTGAGGTATTTAAAACATCTGCTTCGTCCTATTAATTTTTAGCATGTTCTGGTAGATAAGGTACTGAGATGGTTTATGGGATCACGTAAGTTATAGATGCTTACGGATACTGCTCCTTGCATCGCTAGCTTATTTGTTTAATTGACGAATAAGGTTGCAAGTACAAGTTGTTGCTGGTTTTCGAAAATTAAGCTTCTTTCTGTCATTATGTTGTTGTTTCCTTCTATATTTCCTTTAATGCCACCATGTCCCCCTCAAGAATGCTTTCTTAAGTTTCGCATTTGGCTAGTACTTCCTATTATCCAAGTCACCCCATTGCAAGGGACTTTGATCTCCAATAATGTTTTTACTACTTGCATTTTCTCTTCAATAATATGTTATTGTTACCTTTCTTATTTGTCTTGTTCATCTTCTCTTGTTGACAACTTCTGTAGTTGAGCCAATTGTTAACATTATTATCACCTCTCACTTAATATGTATCGAGAATAGGATAACTATGCATATCGGAATCCTTTGGTGGCAAGACCAGTAATCCATGGTGGGGCAGAAAATTTCTCCTCAGATTCAGAAAACAGTGAAACCACAAACTTGGTTCTTGATGACTTGCCAAGTAACAGAGATCCAATCTCAGATCTGGCTGTTTTTAAATACTGCCTCGGTGACCTGAATGAGAGGCGTCTTCTTCTCAAGGAAATGGCAATGACTGCTAGACAAGAAGAACTTGCAGCCTTCTCCGAGAAAGTTTCTTTATTCTCTGGATGTTCACACCACAGGTGCACTTTCTTAATATTGTTGCACTAAGGTGACTTAGAGTGGAATACTTACACCTCTAGTTCTCAGTGACACTTTTGGCATTTACTCCTTATTTTAGAATTACAACTGTTATTCCCTCTATCTTTAGCCTTTTGAGTGTTAAACTTGATGAGTGGAATCACTGATAGATACCAGTTATATTTTTAAGGGGTAGCAATGCGTGCCCAAGCAAAATACATATGCGATCTATCTCCTATCCAAAAAATCAAAAGGTTTTGTATCTTATATTGTCACTGATTTCTTTCCCCGCCATTTCCTTTATCTTTGTTTCTTGAGCATCTAAAATTGTGGGTTGTTTGCACAAGAAATGTAGAATTAGTAGGAAGAAAAGGAAGCAACAAAATCGTGAAGTAAATTCTTAATTACTATTGGCACCGAAAATATTAAAAGATTGCGTATAAATGATCTGAAAATTACTCTGCTTCTGAGAAAACTAAGTCCTAGAAGAAAGACTAGCACAAAGTCATATCTATTTTGCCAAGTTTTTCCTCATTAGTCCATGCAGTTTAGAATCAAACTTTAAACTTTTTAAAACTGGTACGAAAGAAGTTCTTTCTGAAAAGAAACAGATTTTTTGTGTGACATCACTAATAGGATAGGCTGTCAATTTAGGATGGAAGGATTGCTTATTTCTTGATTGTGGTAAAAACATGTGCAATTACTATATGCATCCAGGGCAAATATAATCTATTGGAGTTTATACATTGATCTTTTATATGTAGATCGGAGTTAGATTGACATGTAGTTCACAGGATATAAACAAATACATCTTCCGATTTCCATTTTTCCTTTCATATGTCATCACTTTTAGTCACCTTGTATACTGTACTTTTTGCCAATTTGTGCAAACTTTTTCAGTTCAATTTGTATGAATAACGTTACTTTTTAGGCATCAAATATCAATTTCGAAAAGGCTGATAGAAGAGGGAATCAAATGTTGGAACTTAATATCCAATGACAACCACCATGTACTTTGGGATACTTTGGTGTGTGGACTTCAAGAGCATTTCCTGAAGACGACGTTTGGCTGTAACAGATCTCTAACGCTTCAGGTTCACTTTTTTCTCTCCAATCTTGTATATTGTCTGAAAAACTACTTCAAAGAGCTATTTAGAGATAACTTTGCTCTCATTCCTTCAGTTTTGTTTTTTCTTTTTAAGAATTATCACTCATTCTCTGAGGTTCCAAATCCACTTGCACTCCTACTTTGGTAGGTTACATTACAAATGTAGATATTAATAAAACTAGATGAGATTATGGGATGAAATGTAGAGTATGCTTGGGAAGTCGGTAAGAATGGATCCTCCTATACCTGAGTTCGGCCCATTTATTACAGTTAAATAATTTTTGACTTAGACACTTTATTGTGCTAAACAGCACTGAGGCTGGTACTTTTGTTTCTCTTTTTCCTGCTTCTAGTTAGTTTCTGCATGAAGCTACACTACACATGTTGAGTTACCTTTTTTATCGGTTATTCTGACTGGCTTTATTTGAAGATCTCACAAGGCTCTCCTTAAACTGCTGGAAAGGCATTAAATAATTTTATCTTGCAAGCATGGCCTGCTATATGCTGATGAATTTGCCCAACTTCCAGGATTTCAGCCTCCTTCGGAGAGTTGCTGGTTGTCAAGATCTAGTTTCTCAAGACAACTTTGAAAAGTTGTGGTGTTGGCTGTACCCAGTAGCTTTTACTTTGTCACAGCAGTGTATTACTTCATTGTGGCTTTCTAGGTCGCCTTTGTGGATCGAAGGGTTCATTACCAAGGAAGAAGCAGAATCATCGCTAAGGGGTCTGGGGGCTCTTCAGGACCCAGGTACTTTTGTACTGCGGTTTCCTACATCAAGGAGCTGGCCGCACCCTGACGCTGGTAATTTGGTCGTCACGTATGTCGGAAGTGACTCTAACATTCACCACAGACTTGTGTCCCTCGACTTCATTTACAGGTAATGCACTATCTTCTTCTTCTTCTCTCCTTTTGCCTAATTCTGCTGTATTGAGTTCTCTATGGACTTGTCGAAAAAGAAAAAGAATCTCTATGGGAAAAAGGAGGGGGTGGGATCAGGTGTGGGGAGAATCTGTTAATTTCTATTCCAAACACTAAGCAGGAGACAAACTTTTACCAAGAATAGGGTAAAAGATGCCTACTTTGTCCTTTTATTTTACTGTCTTAGTGTGTAGCAAAATAGTATTCACCTTCTCAGATGGAAAGGTTCCTCTCAGAATCAATTGCTTTTGACCACTCAATGTACCTCAAATGATATTATGCTGTCTGTCTTGAAAGATTCATGTGGGAGAAAACAGTTTTCCGTAGCCTTACATATAGATGCCAGCATTAGATGTGAAACTTATAAGCATGCTTACAGGCGACTATCTTCCAGTTGTTGGAAAGAACTACTACTTACTTTCGGTTGCTTTTGTATCTCTTGCATTCATGTGAAACAAATTCCATTTCAGCATTACTAAGACTTGAGATGGTCCTTTTCTACTGTCCTTTGTAGTTCTGGGGCCAAGGGAACGATGGTAAAATCAATGCAAGATATGCTGCTCGAACAGCCTGAGCTCAGGAGACTTGGAAGGCAAGGCCACTCACCCTTTTGGTTATCTACTTATACACTCAACTCCCTTATTCTTCGTCAAATAATTCTTAGAAATCTTAAAATTGCAGAACTGTGAAAAGCCAGTAAGCGACTCAAGATCTGTACTTGTCTTGCCAGGTCACAGAGGTGAATTGGTTGTGTTACTAACAAGCTAGGGAGAAGGTATCAAGAGAGCCAGGGTGTTCAAAGGAAAATGATAAAGATAAAGAGGGGAAACAAGGGTCTTTTTTAAAATCCTTTTGTACATATGAATGTGTACATTATCCTTTTGTATAATGGATGGTTTCCAGAACTATAAATTGATGATATATAAGACTGAGTATTACTACTTCATATGCACTGTTTGTACATGACTACATGAGTTTTATACCGAGTAACTTTCAGTGATCGAATCTCTAACATGGACTTCTTGTTAGAGTATGAATATTACTACGGTATTTTGAAAAAAGAAAGTCAAAAAGAGGACTAGGGAGCCTCTTTAAGTTGCTCGTGTGAACAACCCCCAACTATAATAAATTCAACACTCGTACCTAACACTACCAAAAACCAAATGGACGAATTGTTTTTTCTTCTAATTGCTATTATTATATTTCTTGCTTTTCACAAGATTCATGCTGTGGTTTGGAGCTACTGTATATGGATGATAACATAATAGCCTGTTTGACAGCTCAATCTTTTCCCCAAGAAATTCCACATTAATGTGTTTCAATCTTACTGCCATGAATCACTGTTCAACTTCATAATTACAGGTTTAAACGTCAACATATTCAACAAGTATATATACTGACTATGTAAAAAATTCTTAAACTAGTGAGTAGGTCTGGTAAATTATTATTCCATTTTTCAGGTTACCTTATCAGTTAACTTGATAGTACAAAATATTTATACACGATCAGTGGGGAAAACTTAAAACTCTTCCGACAAATATTGCGTGTGTAGTTACAAGTTTACGTATATGTTTGAAAATTGAGTGTGCTGGCAATCAAGTGCTCTGACCTAAAGCATGGAAGAAACTTTAATGTCAACAAAATATAGTGCATACATGCAAAGGTTGGCAGGTCTTTCTATGAATAGTTAACTAATATTTTTGTCAATATATCAATGATTCATATCACCCTTATCAGTTAGGAAAAGTGCAAACTCATATTCACATGAGACTTGTTCATACTGAAGAGTTCTTCCTCTGACAGGTGAGCTAGGACCCCACTGTAACTAGATGCTCCTAAAATCACCCTTATATACTCATTTGATGCACCTAAAATTGAAGAAATCTTTAAACTTCATTCAGTGATGTTGGTTTAGAATTCTGCATGATTTTTGGTTGGTTAAAAGAGCATTTTGATGGGGTACCTTCATGCTGTTTGCTTCAAGAAATGAACCCTTCTTGGTCCGATTCACCTATGTCAGTTCGAACCTGTAGGGTCGTTCGTGTGGAGAATCTCTCCTTACTCAAGATTTCTTTATCATTGTAACACGGTAAACAAGGTGTCCTGCTAAAAAATTCAGGTACCTGTTTTCTTGCTCTACATTTTTGCTCAACTAAGAAAGCAATGATATGGAATTGATTTCTAACTTGGCCTAACTACTTGCAGCACAAAATGGGAAATTCTAAAGTTGTTGCACTCTATGTCACAATATGTGTGGTCGCTTTTGTTATCTCGAAGATTATTATGACAATTGTATGTTACCGTAGATGGAAGAGCAAGCAAATGGTTGTTCAAGACAGTTTATCTGGTAGGATAAGATTTCAAATAACATGTATTCCATATGATGGATGAAGAGAACATCTTATGTTTTATGCATGTTCACATTCAGGTGGAAAGCTAGTGATGTTTAAGTCACCTAAAGTGAGCACATTGAAGCCAAACTTGTTCTTAAAGAAGACCATGAAGCTGACAAACAAAGATATTATAGGATCAGGAGGCTATGGAATAGTATATAAACTGACAATTAACGAATCATCTTCTTTCGCGGTAAAGAAGTTAAACAGAATAAGCGCAGAACAAGACCGAGGTTTTGAAAGAGAGTTGGAGGCAATGGGAGACATAAAGCATCGAAATATAGTGACACTTTATGGATACTACAGTACAAATCAGTATAACCTTCTCGTCTACGAACTCATGCCTAATGGAAGTTTAGATGAAGTACTTCATGGTATATCTCTTTTGCTTATTCTTTGAGGATTGATCAAGCAAACTTACTTCAGCTCCTGCTAATTCTAGAAACTGAGATACATTCAATTGATATGGTCAAGCTCCTATAAAGTCCTTTTCAAATTTTTGATATGCTGATAAACTTCAAGAAAATAACATGTTAATGCAGGAAAATCTGCTGCCAGGAAGGTTCTGGATTGGCCTTCAAGATACAAAATAGCAGTAGGAGCAGCAAGAGGTTTATCTTATCTGCATCATGATTGCATCCCTCATGTTATCCACAGAGATATCAAGTCTAGCAATATCTTACTGGATCAAAACATGGAAGCTAGAGTATCTGATTTTGGACTAGCCACACTGATGGAACCAGATAAAACACATGTTTCAACATTGGTAGCTGGAACTTTCGGATATTTGGCTCCTGGTATGTTTCTGATTAAGATATCAGAAAAATCTATCTTGATGCTTGTAAAAGTATCAATTATATTATTCTTCTGCAGAATATTTTGACACCGGGAGAGCAACAGCAAAAGGGGATGTTTACAGCTTTGGAGTTGTCTTACTGGAGCTTCTAACTGGTAAAAAGCCATCAGATGAAGCATTTTTAGAGGAAGGAACCAAGCTTGTAACCTGGGTAAACTTTTAGTTCAGTTTTTGCTTTTCATGCTAGCTGGATTTTAACCCTTTTAAATAGGAATGTTTCAAGTTTCAACACTCTCAGAATCAAAATGTACAATGTGCTCATAAGGTGGCAACGACTAATAGTATAACGCGATATGAGCCTCTGAACCTAAAGATGCAGATGATTACCATATTCCTGAAACCTCAATCTACTTACATTTACATAACATAGACACATCACATTCTTCCTTATTTTTCTTCTTTTGGTCAATGAACTATGGCTCACATGTTGCATATCCATCTTTTGTTAATTATCAGGCTGATATGATGAAATCTGTCAAAATTTCTTTCTAATTATTTACACTTCTCCAAGGGAATGAGAAAATTTCTCAAGACGTCATTAATTTTGTCACTTATTCTCATTCTATTTTACAGGTGAAGGCAGTTGTTCAAGAGAAAAAGGAAGAGTACGTACTTGACAGAAACTTAGAAGAGTTTCCCATAGACGAGATTAACCATGTCTTTAACATTGCATTGATGTGCCTTGAGGCAGAGCCATGCAAAAGACCTACCATGGCTGAAGTTGTTAAAATGCTTGAGCAAATAAAGATGTATGCTTTAGCATGAGATTCTTGCTGTTTTGCTTTAATGCTGATTTCTCTCAAATAATCAATTGTAGTTTTGATACTTGGCTTGCATAATTATTTTTACTGGTCCCAATACATGGAAGCTAACAAAACTTTGAGCAATTTGTTCTAATGGAACTGGTGCTACTAAATCTTTGACTAACAAATCAGGGATCTGAAATTCAACCGGAAGACTAACTCGTTATGGCCTTCACTTGAGCGCTGCTCCTAATCCGTTGGAAACTGATGCTTTCAGTGAAGGAGATACTGGATCACCACCAAGAAATACATCGAAGAGAGCTGATGCAACATTTGCAGACTCAATTGTTGCATCAACCATGGAAGGCATCCCATCAAATGAGAGTGAAACCTTAAAAATTTCCATAAAATAGGATCATCAGTTTCTAAGAAGCTAAGAAGAAAACAAAGGCGCATTTGATGCCTGGAGTTGATATATGTAAACAAACTGCATACTCACAAGCATCTTGGTTGGGTCAATCCAAGTTAAGAATATGGAAGTTCCTTTCTTAAGAGGTTTCCCTTGAAAGACGCCACGGAAAGTGGAAAGAGCAGCTTTATCATCTGCAGTGGGTGATTTGTTTCTTGGAGAAATGGCTTCATCTAAGGCATCCCAGAAAGTTTTACCATCAATATCTCTGACCAGCACAATACGTAGTGATTTCTCCAGATTGGCTGCAATTCATATAATCAACTTTAGCACCCTTAAAGTGTTATCGTCTCTCCTGCACATCCCAGCAGTCAAGCAATTAAAACATCACCCACTCACCTTCGAAGATCATGTTAAACAAGGACGTATCCTGCTGAATTTCTGCAGAGGAACGTCCTCGCCAAGCATCTAACTTACTAAAGACTGAGTCGTTGACATATAGGCCTGCAGCATAGACTTTGACACCGATAATTGCAAATACCTTCTCCCTGTATCCTAAAATTTGTAGGAAGAGCAACAAAATATGAGCATTCAACATATCCATTATCATAAATTAAGAGAGTTTGATGGACATAAGTCAAGAACTTGAAAGTGTTGGAAAAAGATTATTGATTGTATTGCAGCTGACCAGTTCCAAGCAGTGACAACGAAGTAGAGCAACCAGGTAGGCTCAATGATCTCTGAAACTTCACCTTAGTTGCTGGTTCTTCTGTGTATTCTGTACTTCCAACTGAATATACAAAAGTTGTCAAGTCATCAGCTCTCAGAAACGAACATAAGATATGATTAAGTGTCCTCTATATTTCATAACGGCATAACAAGGAAACATCATTCTACTTGATTTGTCTCGAGACTAAAAGTCAAACAGCATTATTCAGGCTCACCATTGTCTTTGTTGAACTGCAACAACAACAATTATGCCTCGAGTCCCAAACAAGTTGGGGTTGGGTATATGAATCCTCATTGCCAATGTCACTCATTTAGCTCGTCTCATGTCACTTTTATGCAAATACGAATACAAGGTACTAGAAATTCCTTATATTCTCTAAATGAATAAATCTCTGAAAAACTAAACCACTTCAAGAAAGCATAGGACCTAAGTAAAAGTACTAACATGTCTAAAACATAAACTAATGATTCTTTAAGCTATCTTTTGATGGCTATTGCAACTCCAGCATTGTGGTTTTGTCTAATCCTACTCTCAAAGCTTGAGTATTACTTCCTAACCGCTGATCAGAACTAGTCTACAGTCTCTAAATAACTCAGTTAGGTGATGAACTCTTAACAAACCAGTAATTCAACTACATTTGTGCCAAGATCAAATCTTTTCATCCATACCATCTCTGACTCAGTGAATAGTAAATGCTAATTAGCTCTCATAAGTACAATACTAAGTTACAAAGTTACAATTTTTATCGATAGTCGATACAGCGTATCCTATTTATTCATTACCCTAGAGAACATAATTGAGGCAAGATACATAATATTAGCTTCAATGCAGTAGAATATTAGATAACTGTCTTTACCAGCTACAAAAATCATACATTTACGTGTCCAATTCCTATTAATTTTAGGGAATGTCCAAGAATGATCAGGAAATTTGCAATTATAGCATTACTATTTACAGTTCTCTCACTCAATTGTGTGATTATATAGTAAAAATCACACATGCAGCTGAATAATTCCGAAAATTGACAACTTCAAGAAAACAAGATTACGCATTATAGTACTCAGTAGTTAAAAAAGACACAAGTTTTGCAAGAATCAATTTGTATTACCAGAAGATGAAGAAGCAGCTTTAGGTGCCAAATGATATTCATGTAGGCCATTTCTGTTAGAAGTGGATAAGGGATAAAGACTTTGGCTATTGTTGAATAATGGCCCTACTACTGCATTTCTTGGAGTTTTAAGAGGATAAGGAATTTTGGGTTTGGCATTAGAAGCAGTGATCTTTGATGTTGAAATCCAAAGTGGTAGTGACATGGCTCCAACTGCAGACATCTTCTGATAATGTTACAGTATAATTGTTATTCCAATTCTAGTTTATTTTATGTCTGTAAATTTCCTGGTCTAATTAATTATGCAAAACAGATGTCATAGAAATGATGGTCCACGGACAACTACTTGTGTTGGCATTTTTATTAAACTTGGAAAACTGTAGCCGTTTGAATTATTGTTGATTGAATTGAAGTTCAATCTAAACTATCCTTCCTTGTAGAGATCACAGTTTCACATAGCGACACAAACTTCAATTATAGAGCCAAAAGCTTTTGAACTTCTAAGATACATATTCCATACTGCTCCTACTTCTATTAAACATCTCACTTAGGTTAGTGTTCCATCTATTTAGAAAAGGATGAACACATTTAAATTTGTACAAATTTAATAAAGAATGAATGATTTTTGAAATTTGTGGTCTAAAATAAGTTATAGTTATTTATTTGGTTACAAATATATTTTATTAAAAATAAAAGTGAAGTTTATTTCCAATTTTTTTTAAAAAAAAAAATCATTCTTTTTGTAAAAATAAAAAGAAATAAGTTCATCATTTTTTAAATGGATAAAGTACTTATTATTTGAAACAGGAAAATTAAGTAGATCTAAAAAAAAGTAATAGCAAATCTTGCTTAAACTATCAAATACATTTAAACAAATCAGTTGACCGCCCCCCCTACAATTTAGCACGATTAGGATCGAATGCAGTACTCCTACATCGAAGTACTTTTGTTTTTCCCATGAGGTAGTACATTTGAAAGATTTTTGTTTAGTATTAGTACTCCCTCCGTCACTATTTGTTTGTCATAGTTTGATTTAACACAAAATTTAATAAAGTAAAGAAGACTTTTGAAACTTGTGGTCTAAAATAAGCCATGAATATTTGTGTGGCTATAAATGAGTCAAAAAGTAAGTTTGGAGTTGAATTATTACTAAATTTAGAAGTATGACAATCTTTTTGGAACAAACTAATAAGGAAAGTATGACAAACAGAGTGGGACAGAGGGATTAGTAGTTAGGAATATATATAAAGTTACATTTTCCTTTTAAATCTTTTGCAGTTCTGGAATGACTAAAGCAGGCTAAAAGAAGGAAAAGAATTTACTGGTGGAGAATTTCAAGCCTTTTGTAGCCTAGATCAAAGCACATGGTCTTTTATACTAACTTTACATTTGTTAGGAAATATTCAGATTTATTACTAACTTTTATATCCAGAAATGGAGTACAGTCGCACAGAATAAAGTTATGGTTGAGAAAAGTAAAAGTAGATCTCATAAACTTTTTCATGTGATTTGACGAATGTATTACTGTAAAACTCTTCAGTTAACATAGCGCATATATTAGCACTTACATACTTTTTATTTTTCAGCAAAAAGCATTTAGAACACGAGCAAAAGTTAAATACAGATATATTGTACTAGTTGAGGGCACTACATATTGCTGTCCCATGTGCCTCAACAAAATGTTTTTCTTTGCTTGTGGAAATTAAAATTTTCCAAATCAGTTGTAAGTTACATGGCATGAGTCAGGACCACGCAAGCATCGATAACAACATACGTACTTTTTAAATCAATGCGGTGACTGTTGATATAATTAACTAGCTAACACTTGATTACAGAATACGAAAAGGCAATTTGTAGAAAAAAAACTAAAACTTCTAGTCGAGTAATAGAAACAGAATCTACCATAATAGGCAAAAGCTATATGGAGTATATGTTATTGGTAAGTTTAAAAAAAATAATTACGTGTGAATCATAGGAATGTGAAGAAAGAGGGTGCGTGTGGGGGACTTTTCTGTGTCCTTTTTAATTCACAAGATTCTACGTAAGTTGTAACGCCTCACCATCTACTGAAGCTTCCACTTCCACTTCCAACCTGCTTTTCCTCTCCTTAAATTGTCGAATTACGTTTCCTAGCTCACACAATCACTTTACATCTCTGCATTTCTCTCCTTAAAATTAACTTAGTGTTACTCTTCAGTCTTCACCTATGGCTAAACTAGCTATCGCTCATTTCCTTCTGCTCTTGTCCTACTTCTCAGGTTGGTATTAAGGTTTTTGTTCACTTTCAACTAATGGCGGAGGAAATTAAAGGGACTCAACACGTAATATATATAGGAATACAATATATCAATAGACACCCTCTTGACAAGGGTGGCTCCGCCATCTGCCTTCAACATGCGGGAGGGGTTCAACTGAGTCCCCTTCATAGGAAAATCACACTATAATACAAGATCAAAATATTTTTTACATATATATTGTAGATATTAAATTCCCTTGGTGAGAGTCCGTACTCCACTACATATTTTGAAACCATTAGTCTAGGGACCATTTGTACTGTCGCAAATAGCATTTTTCTTGTGATATTACTCATAAGTTTTTCTTATTGGGCAATATGTACAATGCAGTCGAGTGCCCTTTTCGTGATCAAATGATACTAACTGTTAATTATTAATCTTATTATTTCAGCGGCGACTCTGACATTAGTGGATGGACAGGTATATAGCTTGATCAAGAGTTCAATTAGTAAAATGACAATTTACTTAAGTGAATAGACTAGTATTGATAATGTGTTTGTACTTAATTTGGTTTTACGCAGAAGACTTGGTGTGTGGCTAAACCATCATCAGATAATACAATCCTTCAGCAAAACATAAATTATGCATGTTCTAATGTGGATTGCACTAGCGTCTTTCGGGAGGGTTGCCCTTGCTTTTCTCCAAACAATTTGATGAACCATGCTTCTATTGCCATGAACCTTTACTACAGAACTAAAGGAGGGAACCCATGGAATTGTCACTTCGGTAATTCTGCCCTCGTTGTCTTGACTGATCCAAGTAAGTTGCAACAGCTTGTTAATTCTAATTCTTATTTAAATAGTTTAACTTAACGAGAGCACACTTCAAATGTCAAATCATTTTTCCATGTTGCGTCCACTACTATAAGTAATTGTACCTAATAAAGTGAAATTAATTAACAGCCTCAAAAATAAGCCAAACAACCTAGGTTTAGTATAAAATTTATCTACAATATCAGTTATAAGTTAAATCTTTTTCATTTAGTTAATTGGTGTTGTAAATTCTCATTATACATCTATCAATAACTCATTCTTGACATTGGCAGGCTATGGCAGCTGCATATATGCGTGACAGGGTTACGCAATAATTGCATCTCATGATCGAGGAGCCCATTTTCATCTTTTTTGGTGATTTGCATACTGTTAAGTAGCCATATTGACTTTGCACTATATGTAGAGATGCAGTTTCCTTTTTTTTTCTTTTTTGTTCTTTTAAACTGTAGAAAAGGGGAGCTTAGCGCTAGCAATTTCTTCTATTCTATTGTTTCCATTTTCTTTGAATTTTAACGACTTTAAAGTTGCTCATTTCATTTTAATGTTTTGGCTTCTTTATTCTTTGGGTCCCCCACTCTTTAAACTGAATTAGACCATGTGTCCAGGCTGAATCATAAAGATCCAATTGATTAAGCAGTATGGGCTTAATATGAAATTAAAGTGCAGTCAATATACCGCACTAGGCCGCAAGTAATTTTATGTAAAGTTCCCTGTAAAAAATAAAAAAATAATTATAAGAGCAATACACCAATGGTTTAGGCAGGAGGTGAAAAATATGTACGTAGCATTTAGAGATATATATTTTTTGTTTTTTCTATTTGATGTTGGGTACTCACTTTAGGATTTTACGGATTTAAACTCGTAGTCGAAGTCTTACACTCTATCAAGGGCGACGTTGTTATATTCATATGGCTAGTTCCCAAAGTCTTCTAATTTAAATTTATGAATGCTAGTAGAACATAGGGGGATGCCTTCAATAATCAATAGGTGACGTGAATAAACAGTTGTGAGTTGAGTACAATTGGCGAAAGGCAGAATAGACAAATAGACACTTATACTTGTACACTTTTCTATTTCCGGCCCCCAAACTATTCGAGTTGTCATCTAGACACTCAAACATGCTCAAAACCCCTATTTTAAACCCCTTTGACCGTTGACTGGCCTCATGTGGCATTAGTATGGTTGAACAACACAATAGGCGTGCGTACCACGCTTAGACCGAGCGTGATTCTTGATTTTGTTTCGAAAAGAAAAATTAAATTCAGAATAAATAAATAAAATTAAAAGAAAAAGACAAAAAAATTGGAAGAAAATAGAAAAACACCAAATTTCCCATTTACTATCTTCAACCTCTAACCCACCCCATTTTCAACAGTTAAAAAATCAGTTTTCACTGCAAATTTTCAGTTCTCTCAAAATCATTCATTAAACACGAGTTCCATAACTGAGAAGAAAAGTGTAGGTGGTAGAGGAAAACTCGAAAACTTCAAAATTAGTATCCAAGTCACAAAAAGCGGGTCATAATTCTCTGTTGATCGTATTGCTCGGTATCTTAAAAAGGGGCATATCCTCAGCGTCTTGGTGTTGGTTCAACTGTTTTTCTTGAATATCTTGCTGCCGAGGTCATTTTTATTTCTAGTATCCCTTTTGATGTTCTTTAATTAATTTCTAGTTTAATTTTGATTTTGAAATATTTCCAAGATGTTAGAGCTAGTTGGGAATGCAGCCAGAGATAATAATTAGAAGAATAGAATTATTCCAAGGCATATACAACTTGCAGTAAGGAACGATGAGGAACCTAGCAAGTTGTTGGGTTCGGTTACAATTGCTAATGGTGGCGTATTGCCTAACATTCATCCAAATTTGTCATTTTTGGTGGGATTTTGGATTAGGGGATGAAGATTTCCCCCTTACAGTTTTATCTCTAAAGATATGTGGGGTTAATTTTAACCCAAAAATACTACAATTTTTGTTGTATTCTTGCCATTCTAAGAATCAAAAGCTCATTTAAGGTGTTGCAGGCATACAATGGAGTTTGAAGGAGGATCTTCCTTTTTGATAAAGGGAAGACGTGAATTTTTTTTTTCTTTCTAAAGATGATGTGCTAAATAGAAAGAAATCTAAAGAAAGAGGAAGATGATGATGACATGGAGTAAATTATTTGACATGGAGCTGATGTGGTGTCCACGTCACAGCAAGTGAGAATCACGCAACGCCGGAGGTATTTAAAACATATAATTTGGTTGAGTTGAGGTGCTTAGATGAAAACTCGTGAAATTAAGGGGCCGGGAATAGAAAAGTGTGCAAGTACAAGTGCTAATTTGCCTATTGTGCCATTGGCGAAAAGAAAGGAGAAGTATTGACTAGTGCAGTAATTCATAAAAATGAGAGGTGATTGGCTTTTTGTTTTTAATCATCCTGACGTGTGGAGCTATATTTCCACAAGATCTTTCCAATACTAATAGTACTTAATAGTATAGTCTATCTCAAAGTCCAAACTGCTAGGCCCAATCAGGCATAGTAGTACTCCCTCTGTCCCAAATTGACCGTCTTACTTTTTTTTTTTTTTGGTTTGTCACAAAAATGAGTGTCTCACATCTTTCATTTAGAATTACACAATTAAAAAGTCTTTCTGTATTTTTTAAATTTTGTGCCTAATTAAACTAAGACACTCAATTTGAAATGGAGAGAGCGGTAGAGGAGTAGTAGTATCTCAGTTTTAGTATTGCCTGTTTCTCATTTCTTTAATCCCGCCGCCTTCTCGAAGATGTAGTACAAGTAGTGGTTGTGCTCATTCAATTCATTAGGGTACACACATTTCTTTACTTTCTTTTGTTTCGGGCTTCATAAATATTCAAGATATTAGTTCTCATTCAAAGCGAGGACTGAACACTATGTGAAGGAAAAAAACTTAAAAGTCAGAAGATAAATAGTCTTGCTTTCTTGTTTTAATTTGGACACTGATTGCTTAATTTTATTAGATAATAAGATAGAAATTTCTTTATTATAATATAAGAAGGCACTATATGATACAAATGTTTTAAAGTAAAGGGTATTCATATGTATCCATTATCGACCAAAGGAAGAAATGTAATATATATATATATATATATATATGTTTTCTAGTTGTGAGAACCTTTTTTTTTTTTTTTTGCATTTATTTTTCTTAGAAAAGGCTACCTCTTGCAATATCCAGACTGGTTGGACCAATAAGCTAAATTATGAGCACATGAAAAATGTAGAAACTGTTGAATGAGTGTTAATTGATTGTTGAATGAATCCCACATCGATTGTAGGATGAGTAATTTGTCCTTGGTAAGGTTTGGACAATTCTCCTCCCTTTGAGTTAACATTTTAGGTAGAGTTAGGCCCAAGCTCGATGATGCCCTTTTGTGATTTTATTTTGGTATCAAAGTTAGATTGGCTCCGAGTCGATGACCCCTCCATGCACACGAGTCCAATTAACCCAAGTTGTGAGGGACGTGCGGAGGGAAGCCCCAGCACACGATATTGCCACGCCCCACCCATGGATCTAGGTCTGTGCGTGCAGAGGGGGGAGTGTGGGGTATTGAATGAATCTCACTTTGATTGCGGGATGTGGTAATTTGTACTTTATAATGTTTGAACAATCCCCTCCATTTGAGCTAGTTTTTAAGACAGAGTTATGTCCAACATCAAAGGTGCCCAATTGTGACCGAATGTGCCCAATTATAATTTTATCTAAAACCTAACTATGCATATTTAATTTGTCGATATCTTTTATAAATCATCTATACTAACTATTCATCCCTCAGCCTCGAAGCACAATTTCATTACTAACCAAATACGAGAATCGGGCTAAACTAAGCTATTAAAATTGTTATTATAATATTAATAGTTTTAGTATCTATATGGTGTCATTTTACTTGAAACGAAATTTAAGAAGTTCAATTAATTAGTTTAATTAGGCAGTTTTCTCGCCGGCTAAAAGTATTGAAATCAAAATCTTTAAATACTCAGTTAGGCAAAAGATTGTTAGTATTTTTTTCAAATAGAAGTGCGTGCAAATGTTTTGTAACATCTCAAATAGAAATAGTTCCATTTAAATTGAGACAAAAGAGTACAGTGCTAACATTTAATGAGGGGGAGAAGTACTCACATGTCTACCATTGTGCTTTCAAATTAATTGGATATATGTACTTGATGTTTCTAGGATGGAACGGCTGTAATACTGACCGTTCATTATTAATCTTCTTTTATAGACCGACAAATTATTGTACTACTACTACTTAATTAGTCAGTAGGTTTTCTTTAATCCAAAGTTCGTGTTCAGTTTGCATGTATGTCTGAATGTACTAATTTCTTCCTTAGATTACGAAAGGTTACTACTTAGCTGCATGTTATCCTATGTGATTTGCCTCTTAATCACGGTCAAAGAAGGATTCAAGATTTTTATATGATGAGTTTAGCTTTAAGTTTAATTTTTATCACAGACTTTGAAATAATGGGTTCAAAAGTTGAGATTTAGTGATTATTTAAACTATATTACGTGTCAAAAATACAGTGGTCGTAGAACCCATTGATTACATACTCAATCCGTCAGTGCTTAGAATATATGTTGCCTATATAGTATATAGACAAAATATGAATAATAAAAGATCAACATAATTAACCATCGAGTTATTGCATGCATGTATTTTTTTCGTCTGATGTTTCCAACTCTCTTGAGCTTCATTTCAGTACTAATTAACTAGATGTCAATGTTTGTTGTCACTATCAAATGCAACACATATCGAACAACTTCTCCTCCTTAATTAGAGCTAAGTCGTTGTCAATTCTCCACAACCAGAGGCGGATCTAGGATTTGAACCTTATGGGTTCTAAGTTTTAGGGTAATAATATTAAGTACAAGTTACTGAGTTCTCCACTTGATTTTTTACATATTTAATGATCTTTTTAATACAAATACACTGTCCGTGTAAAATCTACCGGGTTCTGCCGAACCCGGTCTTTGTACTCTACATCCGCCCCCGTCCACAAGAGAGTATCTGTTGTCTTTCCTCTAATAGATAATTAGAAGAACATATACGCATTCATAAAAGATCTAAAATCCAAACAAATTTTAGCCACTTTGATTATGAAGTGAAAACAAAATCTTCTGTGTTTGTGACCATAAAATGAAAACTAATGGTGCTGACGATGGTGATAGTCTGGTGCTAGAACCATCGATACTATTCGTCAGAATTTTCACCTGATAAGCTATGTGAAATGGGATTAATGACCACAAAAGTAATTTTCAGAACTGAACGGGAAAGTATTTTCATAGAGTATTTTTCAGAACCAAACGAATGAGAGAGTTAGTTTTCATTTTTTCCTTCTCAATGAAATATGGGGAATCTCAATAATATGTGGAAGTGCAGAGTTGACGAAAACAATATAATTCTAGATCAATACATCACTCGTACGTAGTGTCACACTTGGAGAATTGTTATCTTTACATTTAGATTTGTTAGAACTTGTGTGGAACTGATCAGTGATTCATGATGGGTGATGAAGGATATTTGAACTTGGATACGCAATTCTTCCAACTTGTTAATTTCTTTCGCTGATATGCAATCTATAACTTTCGTATTCATAAAAATGATAAAGTTAAAGATCTGTTTTGAAATACTCAAATACTTGAAACTAGCATTAGTTTATGTCATGTTTGGTAACTTTTTTACTTTATTTAATTAATACCTTTATTGAAACGAGCATTAATTATAGTATCACGTTTGGTAGTAGCTTTTTTCCTTTTCAATATAAAACATAGCATTATTAATACAATGTTTGATTCACGATTTCCTTTTTCAGATAGCTAATATCCGCATAAATTATGCAAAAATATGTGTATTATTTTTATACAGGGTAAAAGATTGAATATGGGCATTAGCAATGCACATATTAGTGACAAAACTAACCCTTATATATAATAATAAAAGTATTTTTTAATTGATTTAAAGAGTAACTAAATATTTTAAATTATAATATTGTATATTAATTTGTAATATATTAATGATTCAAAAAATAATCTCTATATTATAATATACTCATAGTTAGTACCAACATTGCTAATATCTGCCTAACTAACATCTGCATTGCTAATATCTGCATAACTCAATATTTATACTACTAATATATATATTGCTAGTAATGCATACATTGTTATATATATATATATATATATATATATATATATATATATATATATATATATATATATATATATATATATATATATATATAGAGCTAATACCTTCATAATTTATGTTCCTACCAAACGACCCATAAGAATCTAAGTTATCCACCAAAAAATCTAAGTTAGATTAGTTGCTTCCTCACTTTCCATTTGTTGAGTCATGTCTCTCTAAGAATATTCAACTATTCATGAGTTGAAAAAAATTAT
The DNA here is from genome assembly GCA_029990575.1 of Petunia axillaris subsp. axillaris. Taxonomy (NCBI): domain Eukaryota; kingdom Viridiplantae; phylum Streptophyta; class Magnoliopsida; order Solanales; family Solanaceae; genus Petunia; species Petunia axillaris. The sequence goes on along the minus strand of JARKNS010000002.1, from coordinate 12,578,444 downwards.
ATAAATCTTTTATTAGTTCGTTTTAGAAAGATCGAAATATTTTAAAATTTTAAATAAAAAATCAATTACAATTCTCATTTTCCCTTAACAAAATTATCTATACTTAAATATTATTTATGAATTATTTTGGACCAAAAATTTAAAAATAAAAATTTCTTAAATTTGGTATAAAGTCAAATTATAACTTGTTAAACGCAAAAAGAAAAAAAGAAAATGAATACTTAAGTTGCTAGTTAACTCGTCCAAATAAGCTAGCGTTTGGACATAAATTTGACTGAAACTCGAAAAAGATAGTTTTTGAAGATGAATTGAAAAATAATTTTTGAATTTGAAGTTGTGTTCGGACATACATTTTACTTGAAATGAATTGAAATTCTGAGAGTGGAAAGGTTTGATTTTTGAAAAATAAGTGGCCGTTTGGCCATAAAAAGTGAAAATTTTTTGGAAAATTATTTTTGGTTGAAATTTGAAATAAAGTTGAAAAAGTGTTTGTTCATCATTTTTTTTGGAAAATAGATTTCACTTTTTTCACAGAAGCTGCTGATGCATTGACTTTACACCCTACATCTTCTTAATACTAACAAATTTGCCCATGTTCCAAGACAAACAGTAACAAGCAATACAAAAATTGATAGTTCTAGCAACTTCCATCCTTATCTAAATAGAAAAACCACTGATACAAAACCAATAACATGGCTTAAGGTCAATAATGTGGACCATTCTTGACCAAGGAAGAAGGAAATAGGAGTTGTAACAGCCCCATGATGGCATATCGTACCATCCTGTTCTTGGTGACCATTCAAATGTATCATAATACAAAGATGGGAAGCTAACAATTATTTCATAAATTCCAGAAGAACAAAAATTTCAAAGTGACAAAAACTTAACCTCGTGCATGTGATAAGAATAAGGTTCTTTGTGTGAAAGGAGATGGATTTGGTGAGGGATACTAATGAGGGGTTAAAATATAAATTGTGGAAACTTTAGGCAGAAAAAATTATTTCCAACAGTACTTTTTCCGACCAAAAAGTGGGTTTATTGAGTTTTTGCTTTTTGAAAAAAATATTTCAACTTTTTTTGAAATTTTTCCACAATTTTATGTCCAAACAGTTTGTTCCAAAAAATTTTTGAAAAAATGCTATGGTTTTTGAAAAAATCTATTCCAAAATGTTTCACAATACACATGTCCAAACATTTTTTTCAAAAAAAAAAATTCAAAAATTGTTTCCAAATTTTATGTCTAAACAGGGGCTAAGAATATACAGTAACATATTTCTAAATAATCCATTAATTTTAGATATCTTTTACAAGTAACATCGAGTTTCTGTATAAGACTTTCATCTTCTTAATTTTGTATGAGATGTACAATATATTTTCCGTCGGATAATTAAATATAAACCTTTGACCATCCATTGTGTGTGTAGTATTTACTTTTTTTTTTTTTAAAAAAAAAAAAAAACCTCACAAATTGCTAATATTTCAACAGTGATGGCCCTAATCTACATACTGAAGGGAGTGTCAAGGATTTGAAGCAAATGACAACTATCCATATATCGCCGCCACTTCCATGATTGTCTTCTTCTTTTCCACCTGTAAATCTGCATGCATATGAATATCATACTTTTCCCTCGCTTAAATTTTAAATAATACACTTTGATTCATATTTAAGGACATAATTGTGTTCATAGAAAGGGATTCAATTGAATCACATTCGAAAAATTCACTGTATAAATATGTTAAAAGTAATTCTTTTTAAGTTATACATATATTTTTGAATACCCATGACATACTAGAAATCTAGTGTTGCATCAAAAGGGATTCAAAATTATGTTTAGGTTCTACCGTTCTAGGTTTAAATTAAATCGTAAGAATGATATTCAGCTAGTGCTTTAGATTAGGTGAATTCTTTACTCAGTTGCTGTTCACATATCATCTTACTAGATAGTTATCATTAACCAATAACCACTATTTATAATATCTCCACGTCTTTATCAAAGAATTGTTGAATTTTGTGAGGACACTTGTAAGCCACATCGAATTTGTTTTTTCAATTTATAGTCAGCTTGAATGTCACCGTTTAGTTGTTCAACCTACGGTCAGGTGATCTGTAGGTCTAATATAATGGATTCTAGTGAGGACATATCTATTAGTAATTTGGTTATATAATTAGAGGATTTATTTCCCTTGTAATTTTTAATTAAATTTGTGGGCTCAATGAAGTGTAAAAGTACTCAATTATTCACTGTCTACTCTTGTTGACCGTTTAATTAAAGAGGAATAAATTGGATGCACTACTATATGTATATTAACATACAAAAAGATATTGATGTTTTCAATATCTCTCAAAGGGCATTTGATAAATGTTTGAAGGCGTTTGGACATAGATTTGTTTGAAACTTAAAAGCAATAGAGTTTCATTAATTGAGTTAAAAAAAAATAGTGTTTAGTAGTTGAATGATAAAAATCACGCAAAAGACTAGTCTGAATCAATTTTGTTTTTGAAAATTCATCCTAAAAAATTATCCAAAAAGATCATTACATTGTATGACCAAAGAATTTTTTGTAAAGGCAAATTTTCTATTGCCAAACGAGATTACTAAAATTTGACCAGAAAAGAGGATCTTGAACTTCATGCAAGAAACTCCGAGAGACAATTTAGGAGTAAATTTACATGCAGAGAAGTAAATAAAATAGATGGTTTAGGTTGATATTAATTTACTTTAACATTTATTTGAGTAGAAGAATTCCATAGAAACATATTAAGACATATAGTATGAGAAAATTTGAGCATCCGCAGAAATTTACGATAGTGAATAGACTACATAAGCTTATAAACCTTTTTAAAAATCTTTACATAATTGACATGGAACTTGAAATAGAAGGTTTAGGTTAATATTTACTTCAAATTTTGAGTAGATGAAATCTGCAGAAACGTGTTATGCTTCTCTAAGTATTATTACTAATAAAATCTCCTAGTTTACCCAAAAATATAAAGTGAAAGAGGTAGGGAACACGACTGGCTAAGGAACACGACTTATTGCCGTTAATAATTGAAACGAACTCGCATATATTACTCTACAACATTTTATACTCATACATTTTCATAAATTGCAGGCGCTAGCTCGAGAAGCTAGGATCGGTCCATATTGGACACATCTATCAGGAAGCAAATCCGTTGGTATACCATATCACTAAAGTGGAGAGTTCTCAAGATCAGTCCAGAGTTTTTAAGTATTTATCTATTCCGTTAATATTTTACTCTAAATTTAGATAATGATAGAAGGACCACGACTATTGCCACTTCTAGACAATGTATTTTTAATTCCATTTAGTTTATGAATGAATGGATCGTTGTTACTAAAAAAAAAAAAAAAAAAAGGCGCAATTTCATATTTGTGCCAATTTTAAGACATGCAAACTTTAGGCCGCCAAAATAATCCGTAGTGCTACATTTTATTCAGGGACACAACTCATTACAGTATCATAAATAACTTTCAAATAAATAATAAAGATTCCACCTAATCTTCAATAATAATCATGTGAAAGATCTAACTCTTTTTTAATCCGGATCAATTAGCAACCATGTGAAAGATTCAATTCTTTTTTAATTCAGATCAATTAGACTGCATCTCAATTAATTCAATTGAATATTTCACCTTCAATCCGTATAATAAAAAAGAAATCTATGCTAGACTCTCAATCCCATAATTTATTTATTTTTATTGACTACTAAGCCAACTCCTATTCCAGAAATCTTGTGAATCAAAATTGTAAGAATCAGTCCATTATTGTTGAATTACGTCAATTTTTCGAACTTGAACAACAATGACAACAACATACTTAATGTTAATTTTGTATATGAGCAAAATAGTGGAAAATATATAAGGAGTATTTATTAATTCGAGATCAACTCTCTACTCCTTGAAAGTTTAAATAAAAACTCCTATGAAACATTTATTTTATCTTTCTTTTTTTCCTGGGAGCAATTACTTGGCAATAATATAACCTCAAAAAAGATTTATTATTCAATGTGGAGATAAGGTCCACTCTTTTTTTTTTTTTCTTTTTTGGGTCGAAGCTCATCCCATTTATGTATTGGTTGTAATAATAGATTTTAGTGTCTGTGAATTTTAGAGTTTAAAACAGAAGTCTACTGTCCTTTTCTTCCATTTTCAGTCACTAATCAAAATTCAAAGACTCCATTTTTATGTGGTTCTTTTTTATCCACTCAATTTATTTTGTATACTTTCAACTACTCTGCATATATAAAAGCTCATCCAAGACTTCAAAAATCTCAGCTTTATTTAACTTGGTCTTCAGTTCTTGAGTTAAGGTTGTAAAATCTGGTGATTTTGTTATTTGGGTATTTCAAGAATGATGTCTGTGACTTGTTATAATCTTGAGATTAAGAGAAGTCCATTGGACTTTTTGGTTTGTGGGTGTTCTTCTAATTCTTCAGTTAATAGACATACTAAGGGAATTTTAAGGAATGTAAGTAGAAGCTTCAGTGCTAAGAAGTTTTTGTCTTGCAGACAAGAAATTGGCAGCTGTCGTGGGTTCTCAACTAAGGCTTCACTTACTGGTACTTACTTCAATCACTATGTTACTCCGTTTCAATTTATACGTTATAATTCGACTCGATACAAAGTTTACGAATGAAATGAATGCTTTTGAAACTTGTGTAGTTGTGTGGATATAAATCAATCTCATTAAGGTAAAATAGAAAGTTTGGAGTTAAATTGTTTTGAAATTTAGAAATATTTCATTTTGTTTGGAACGGACTAATAAGAAAATTGTCATTCTTTTTGGAACGGAGGGAGTATTACTAAGCATTCTGGCTTAGCAATCTTGGAATGATTTTAATATTTGTTTCTGGTACTATTGCAGGAGTAGCGCCAGTGTTGGATTTGAAAAGGTCAGCAAGCCCTATTTCACTGACTAATGTGTTTGAAGTGGTTGCTGATGACCTCCTTACACTAAACAAGAACTTACAGAATGTGAGTGCTTTGTCAACATTCTTTAATCAAAAATACCTTTGCTTATGTGATGTAAGTCAGCTAAAAAGTGCATTGGAGTATATATGCAATACAATCTGTTTCTTTGGTTATTTCTCGACATATTTGCTGTCAAGGTAGCTCCATTCTATCATTATCTGGGGACACTGAAAAAGCTTTTGGAGGCATGGTTGAAAAGTATATGCCTTGGTCGAGCATAATTTGTTACCACATGAACTGCTTTAGATGTAGGATAGGTGTGCAACCTGAATAAAGATTATGTTTACTTGATCAAATTCGGGTTATGGCCTTAAGAATTAACCATAGGAGTAGGACATGGTCCTGGTAGTGAAGGTAAAGAACTGGAATTGATAAATATGCTTATTTGACCATGTTCAGGTTGTTGGCCTTACAAGAATTAACCATAGAAGGAGTAGGAGCTTCATTTTCACTCCTAAATGATATCATGACCTTGAGCTTCTGAAGTTCATCTGAATAAGTCACTCCTACTTTTTGACAATTTTATTTGGTGTTTGCTCATAATACTCAAAGTCTCGATACTAGAAATAAGTGCAGCTGGGCATCTCATTCTATATCCTGATAAATAAACGCATGTGTCTACTGTTGACTAATGTGATGTCAACTCAGAAGTAACTGAAGAAGTTCCATATCAGTGATTTGCTATTATTTGGTTTCTAGAACTATGATATATGTTTGATCAACACATCATGAATGTTCAGATTGCATATTAGCAAATTTGCTTTTCATCTATCTCCCTTCTACTCTGTATCTAAAAGAAATCATCTTTCAGATTGTTGGTGCAGAGAACCCAGTTTTGATGTCCGCTGCTGAGCAGATTTTTGGTGCTGGTGGCAAAAGGGTGAGACCTGCATTGGTGTTCCTAGTGTCCAGGGCCACAGCAGAAATTTCTGGCTTGAAGTGAGGAGCACTATTTGATTCTCTCTAGTAATACTCACAAGTCACATCAGGATTTTAGCTAAGCTAATGTTTATAAAATAATTTGCTACACAGGGAACTCACCACAGAACACAGAAGGTTAGCTGAAATCATTGAAATGATCCATACAGCAAGCTTGATACATGATGATGTATTGGATGAAAGTGACATACGAAGAGGTAAAGACGTTTTAGGCAACTTGTCATTAGGCTCTGTTGTGTCAGCTAATGCACCGTCTTTAATGAATTAAAAGCTCAAAATGAATATTTTTCTTGCTTTTAGTTTAAGAAATTATTGAGGTGGTTGAAAGGCGTACGGTACATACTTAGTGGTTATTGCTCTGGATGTTATTTCAGATCTTTAGCTCTACCAGATGCTGTAGGAAAGGGTCACTTTCCAGCCACATCAACAGCAATGGTGCCATTGTTTTTAGAATTTTAAAATTTTGGAATCATTTATAAGGACAGTATCTGTTGAAGGAAATATCTAAGAACATATTGTCATCTCTCTGATCCCATGGTGATGCATGCTCTTATTTTATCAGCACAATATTATATACTTCAAAGATTCATGCTTTTTTAGACATAAGGATGACCTTGAGTCTTACCGTAGAGTGTAGGCACGGAACAATCTAGACGCATGACATAGCAGAATGACCAGACATACTCGTAGCAATGCATTTTTATTGGTTAGAGGCTTAAAGCCTCGCCGAAAACTTGGTTTGACACTAAGACAGTGGTTGCATCCCTATGAGATTTGGGCTTATCGTTTCTGAGCTAATTGTTGTAGACTTCCTAGGATGAGCTATTAGTTTCTTAAGTTCTTTTGTAATTCTTTGTGATGCTATCCTGATTGACTTGAATGAGGTACTTGCTGTCAAATATTATGCCTTTGGCTTCGGCCAAAGACAACCTCTCCTACTCTCTGGGTGATCCAGGGATCTATAATAACTTCAAGGGTTAGTCCAGGCAATATGCCTGATTCGCAAGATAATATTTGATGAGGACTTCAGTATTTAATTATTCTTCTTACTTCTCTTGTTTGGATAGTATTTGATAACTCAGATTTGTCAAGTTTGTGTGCTTTTTAGAATAATATCTGGCCTCTGCGCAACTGTTTTGTGAAAATGGTATAGTTGACGAACACACAAAAAAGTGAAAAATAAAAAACTGGATTAGGTATGAACTTTCTATAGATTTGGAGAAGTGCAAAAGGACTGGATTAGGTCTACTCTTTCTCAAGATTGTAGGACCCGTTGACAAGTGATTCTTTTATAGATCTTTCGTTGATGAATTCTTCAGGTGATCACTTTTTGTCGGAAAATCTCTTATTCTCGTGCTTCTTTTAACTTTCTTCTCTTAGTTGCAATTTCTATTTTACCTTCTCCTTTGCTCCTCCTATTGACCTCCCAGAAAAAACCTTTTGATGCAGGAAAGGAGACTGTTCATCAATTATATGGTACTAGAGTGGCGGTTCTGGCTGGTGATTTTATGTTTGCACAGTCATCGTGGTACCTTGCTAACCTCGAAAACCTTGAAGTCATAAAGCTTATCAGTCAGGTATCTTAGGATCTTCTTTCTGTGTACATCTTACAGAATTGTCAGCTTTAATATCTGAGTCAGTTTATTGCACCTTACACCATTTGTTGTAATTGTTTAATTTTTCTTTTTGGCAGGTTATTAAAGACTTTGCAAGTGGCGAAATTAAGCAGGCCTCCAATTTGTTTGACTGTGATGTTGAACTAGAGGAATATTTGCTCAAGAGTTACTATAAAACAGCCTCCTTGATTGCCGCAAGCACCAAAGGAGCTGCCATTTTTAGTGGTGTTGACAAGAGCATTAGTGAACAAATGTTTCAATATGGGAAGAATCTTGGTTTATCGTTCCAGATTGTTGATGACATATTGGACTTCACTCAATCAGCAGAACAGTTGGGGAAGCCAGCTGGAAGTGATCTAGCCAAGGGAAACCTTACTGCACCAGTACTTTTTGCATTACAGAAAGAGCCAAAACTAAGGAATATAATTGAAACAGAATTTCGTGATGCTGGTTCTCTTGAGGAGGCCATTAATCTGGTCAAGATCCGCGGGGGAATTGAAAGAGCACAAGATTTGGCAAAGGAGAAAGCCGATTTAGCACTACAGAACCTAAAATGCCTTCCCTCTAGTTCTTTCCGAGCAGCACTTGAGGAAATTGTGAAGTATAATCTTGAGAGAATTGAATAGATGAAAACATATTAATACACCTTGGCTATAGTATTCTCTAGATATGTCTATATCTAACCATATCGGAGAGGCATGGAGTTGAAGACTGTTACTAGTCTCAATGAGAGAGATTGCCATGACTAAAGTGCTTCTCTGTGCTCATATACTCATACAGGTTGTAATTGAGGACTTGAGGTCCTAATATAGCAATACGGGGTTCTAGCATTCTTTAATTGTTGTTGTATACTAAATAAACTCCACGTTACAAATAATGTGTCATATACTATTTACTCTTGGCCATCTTTTGGTGATAGTTGTATGAGTATCCTAGTCCTATGTTATTTTTCCCCTTCGATCCCCAACTCTCCAGCCACTGGACTTTGTTCCTCCTAAACAAGGACTACATTTACTTGCTCTTCTTTGTTTTAAGTTAACCATTAGTAAGATAATTTGTAAGCAAAAAGTTGAAGAGGCTACAAAAGAAAATGATAATGGAGGTGGGAGGGTTGTTCTATTGAGAATGGTTCATACTAATTATGATTTTGAAATGCATACTAATAAGTTTGTCTAAAAGTACTAATAAACTAGTTGAAAAAACTAGTTGGATCAAGCAAATACCATAGTTTTGAGAATGATAAACGAAAAAAACACCGGAAAATTTTAAAAATTTGAATTGTGAAGTTAAAAAGTTGTATACAATAATAGTCCTAGCAAGTAGCAATAGTGTTTATGTAATTTGGGAGTCCCAAATCGGGACAAAATTAAGCGTCCCAAGGTAAAGACATTAGCTCATTCAAGATTTGATCTGTTGCAGGTATGGGTGTCAAACGGGTATACGGGTCCAGATTTGGGTTGTAAAATTGTAGCCCCGCAGGTTTCGGGTACGGGTTTAAATTACGGGTTCTTAACGGGTCCGGATTTTGGATAGGAAAAAAAATCCGTGCGGGTTCGGATCTTAGCGGGTACGGGTACAAGTTCGGATCATAAAAAATCGGGTTCGAGTCGGGGTTTTAATTTTTTAAATAATATTATTTTAAATACTTAAAAAAAAAATGAACGATAGGAAAAACTGAAAGACTTACTTTATTTAAGATACTTGAACTATTAAAGTATTGAACATTAAACTTCTAAATTTGAAAAGTGCAACATCAAAACTAGATAATGAAAAATCAAATTACAAATTTAAATATGCCTATTGAGTTGTGTAATTTTTTCCATGTCATTTTTCTCATGCTTCGGTGTAGGTGTCATTTATAGTGCTTGATCGCTTAACAGAATTTCTTCAAGGTTATCATCTTGTTCTAGTGAGTCTTCAATTCCTTGGTTTCTTCACTCCGATCTAATCCAGTCTCGTAAACAAACTAGAACATCAAAAGCATTATTACCCAAAATAGTGACGGGTATCACCTATTTGAGGTATATATCGAAGTTAATAGTTGAAGTTTTATATCATATTTGAGTAATATATATTCAAATTGTTGATTTGTTATGGAATACCAAGTTTCTTTTTTAATTAAATAGCTAAACTTGTTTCTCTTGAACATATTTCACTAGTAACAATATGGAAACAAAACGAATTAAACCATGAGTGGAAAACTTGTGTATACACATACAAGTTTTAACACTCAATTTATTTTAACGGATATGGGTATATCCAGTAATACCCCATAATTTTAACGGGTCTTAACAGATACGGGTATTCGTTAAGAAAAAAAAAACCCGTTCGGATATGGGTATTTTAGGGGGTTTACGGGTCCGGGTCCGAATTTTTGCGGGTCCGAATGGGATCGGGTTTTAATGAGTCCGGGTTCGAATTTTGACGGGTAGACCCTACTCGTTTGACACCCATAGTTGCAGGTGACTAGATTTTTAGTCAAACATGTCTTGCTGATTTTATTTTTATTTTTTATTTTTAAAAAAAAAACCTACTGAGATCATCAGATGACTCCTATTAGATTGTATTTCCTTTCCAAGTTTAACTTAGCTCACTTTTTAAGAAAATACTTTGTCACTTTTTTTTTTACTTTTAATTCGTCTTAAAAAGAATGACATCTTTCCGTATAAAGTAATAATGTAATTTTACAAAATAATTTAGATGAGAGGATTGCAAAATTGTGACACCATAAGCAATGATTTGCTTTTTTGATCACGTAATAGTGGTCTGCAAAAATGACTTCTGCTAAGTTTAATGAGTCCTATGAATCTTATAATGACGCCCGTATCTCTGTCCCCTTTCTCACCAGTACTGCTTAAAAGGCAGCACATGTCTTTGACCCCCTGTTGTTTAGGCAACATTTGCTTTTGAATCTCTTCTCATATTCTCCAAGATAATAGTATTGTTTGGGCAACACTATTCCATTCAATCTCTTTCAACATTCTCCCATGCAACACTTGTCCTTTGACCTCTTCCTTAGAGATAGTATTTGTCGATTAATAACTTGAAGGGTTGCCTAAAGACCATTTTACTAAATCATATTAAAAAACACAAAAGACAATACTAGTCAATTATGAGGGCGCGAGTGAATTTTTTTCAATACAAATTTCTATTATTGTTTTAAACCCATGCCAAATTAAACACCTTTTATATAAATTGCGATAGAAGGAGTAACATATTTAACCCCGATAAAGTACCTAAAATTATAAGAGTGTCACATAAATTTTAACACAATAAATTAAGGGGAATTTTCAAAAATATGCAGCCCATTACCCAAAATTACATACAGGAGGTCATATTTTTTTTCATGCATAGCACCCATCCCTAAAATTATACTAGCAGTCCTCCATAAAAAACACCTTAACAACCAAATCTCCTCCTCTCCAGCCACTAAGTCGCCGGCAAACACCCTCTCCCGCCAGTGGTATCATTATTTTTTTTGTATTTTACTGAATTTATGTTGTTTATTGCGTCTAAATCATTGCTTTGGACAAGTTTATACACACAAATCTCCTCCCAAAAAATAAATTATACATGAATATACATAGATAAATGCGTAGCAACGAGAGAAATACAACACATGAAAAGTGAAAATTCATATAAACATCCTTAATATACAGATTTATTCACTCGCATATACACACTTATATAAATTTATATAATTTTATATATGTGTATAAATTTGTATAAAATTATATAAACTTGTATAAACTTGTGGCGACCCCATCTCGGGAAAAGGATGACAGCTCGGGTAATATTAAAAAATATGAGCTATTTTTGGTATTTTCTCTTTTGTTTTTCTTTTAATGTAATTATCCCATAAATTAAGTAGTAACAAAATATCCTATGTGATATTTATTCATGGAATATAGAGTGGAGTATGGAGAAAGAAAGAAAATACAGAGATATTGGTAAATTTTTGGAACTGTAAAAACCTTAGAAGAGTGTACAATCCAAAAATCAAAATCCTAAATTTTCTACAGATTCCTGCCTTCAAATTCAAAGAGGATAATGAAATTATTCCACTACTTGAGCCAATTCAAATCCAATGCCAAAGAAGGACTTCAACAATCACTTCTTGTAGCCAAATTCCTCTGTTTATTACATGTCACTAACAACTATATTTGCTCCCCTGTAATGGTATGTATATCTCCAATGTATCTTGCATTTATATTTAGGGCCAAAACATGTAAATTCTTGAATTTTGTTTGTTTAAGGTATATGGTCCGAGTATGCTACCGACCTTGAATCTTACTGGTGATGTTTTGCTGGCTGAACACTTGTCCCCTTTGTTGGATAAGTTGGGGCCAGGAGATGTAATTATTGTTCGGTCACCTGATAATCCTAGAAAAACTGTGACTAAAAGGATTCTTGGTATGGAAGGGGATACTGTCACTTACTTAGCAGACCCTTCAAGAGATGACCGCTATGTTACAATAAAGGTGTGTTCTTTTTGTATAAAGTTTGTATTTTTACTCTTTTTGACTTGCTAGTTTTTGACCCTTTGATTAATGGAGCAATACTTATATGGGAAAATAGTGTTGTCAAAGGCTCATTTAAGGCGTAAGCGTTGTAGCTTAGAAGCTAAGGGAAGGCGCTTAGCCTTGCTTATGCTGCGGTTTAGTGTAGGCAAGGGACTAAGACGTACGCCTCATTGCCCGTGAGTTCTATCCATAAATTGAGTGGTACTAAACAATAAATGTAATCGGATGTATTAGTTCTTAAGGAAACGATTATGAACGAATTTGTTATGTTTTTCTTGCATTTATGTGCATAGTTTTATTCTTTTTCTTCATTGTGTTTTTTTTTTAAACTGAAGCCCACACTTTGATTGTACTTTGCGCTTAAAGTGCCAATTAGACCTTGAGCGCTTTTGAAGCTTTTCGCCTTTGAGAGGTCACCTAATATGGTCCTGCTTAGACCTCCAAATGTGTTAGCCGGTGGGTGTGACTTTTTGATAATTGAAGGCATTAAAAGAAAATGAGATAGATGTCAAATCAGATGGAGAGAAGTTATCGAAAGGGTCTACAACCCATGCGACTTAGTTGAGAATATAATAAGATGGAACAATGGATTATAAACATAACCAACTTGTTGGAGCTAATTGCTGGTATACTTAAATTAGGTTCGGTGTTTGAAGAGTATTTTTAGAGATTTGTAAGGCAGCATGAGGAGGAACTTCTAGTTTTAGAAACTCCACAAATTACTAAGTATAGGATGATACAAGCCAATAGAGTAGAATGGATATAGAAGACTCGCATAATTGATTCTTAAGTATTTTGGATTTTGGAATTGAGGCGTAGTTTCTGTTGTATACGGAACCGCTTAAGACCTAAAATGTCAGCTAATCCCCTGGAAAGCACTCTAGTCTAATTAATAAATGGTTTGTAGTGAAATACCTGTCATGTGCTGAGTGACCTGAGTCAGTGGATCTTCTTTATGTATTGTAATTGCCAGGACCTGTGATTATGTGCTTTGTGCTGCTTTAATCTAACTCAAGAAACCTCAAACCTTGGCTCTGAACACAATGTTAGGCTGGTACTACCGTTTACTTACTGTTACCCGCTTAGGTTTTCTTCTCTACTGTTTCCAAAGAGCACCTTCAGTTTCTGATATACAAGGCTCCTTCCATTTTTGTATGGTATCTGAATCTCTGATTTTTCTGCCACATTTCCCCTTAAAAGTAAATGGATAAACAAAAATTTGATTTGAAGCGCTTCTCTAAAATGCTGAAAATTTTATTTAATCAGAAACTGTATGCTTTTTAGCAGTTCCATGTTGATTTTCTCTATCAGAAAGAAAATACTACTTGGTATAACAAAGATTGAAACTGGTTTGGACTTCTTGATTGTGTTAATAAATATATTCAGATGGATGGCAAAAAGTTTCTTCAACTTAGAGGTGACATTTCAATGCTTTCTTTGTGAATGAAGTGATATCTTGTTTCGCCCTTCAATAATGTCCTGTAGTTGTATATGTAAGCCTCTGTAGTCTAATAGTTTCTCTGTTGTTTCTCTTGGTGTGGGTTATCTAGGTTCCGAAGGGGCATGTTTGGATTCAGGGTGATAACATCTACTCTTCCAAGGATTCACGGCAACTTGGGCCAATCCCTTATGGCCTCATCCTGGGAAAAGTGTTATGCAGAGTAAGTTTCATTACCTTTACTGTCTATGCAGAGCTGAACTTATAACTTCTGCATAGTTCAATTTATAAAGATTCTAAAGCTTACAATTCTTTTTGGATACGATGAGGAAAACCACATACGCGAGAAGTATGCCAAAAGCACTGAACCTTACACAAATAAAGCATACATTGTTATTCCTATGAATAGTCAATCAGAACTTAATTACTTCCGTAGGTCACCTGGAAATTGATGATTTATACTTTCTTTGAAAAATTTGCACGGGTTGAGCTTATCTGTTCAGTCAATTTCTAGGTCATGCTTTTTATGAGGTCATCTGTATAAATCATTGTTAGCTCAACCTTTTCTGATGCACTCTTTACCTTCACTGTGGATGGACTGGCACCAAGGAATAATTTCCCTTAAACTTCACTTTATAATGGGAAAAATGTTCACTTATAGTGGGAAAACTCTAGCTAGCTGCTTCCGCAAGTTCTAAATAGAACTCTGCTAAACCCAACTCTTATATGCAACTGCAGTTTATCTGTCTTGACATTTTGAGCAATATAAGAGCTGCCGTATTCTTAACCTAGCCAATCATCTATTCTGAAGTCTTTAGATTTGATTACATGTTGGTTACGTACCTTGACTTGGGAAACTTCTTTATGCAAATTCATTGACTCACAACCATACTATTCATATTGGTACATGATCAGTGATGCGTAAACACTGAGATGTTAGAATCAGACAGTTTATTTATATAGAAAACATTTGAATATATCTGATAGATAGAACTAATTAGCATTGTTTTCGTACGCAGGTATGGCCGCCAGAGGGCTTTTGCTCATTATGACAATAAACAATGTAACATTGAAGATGTACAATTGAAATTTGATTCTTTGCTAGACCTACTTTGATTATTTGTCTTCTTTCTGTGAAGATTAATTGAATAATCATTGCTGCCTCATTTTACTTGGGATGCTGTATTTCCTGTGGGTTAAATTTGAAGTGCCGAAGAGTTTGTACATACACTAAGGAATAAAATTTAGTTGAAAGTTTATTTTTATGCACAATTTTTATAGTCTATAGTTCAAAATGTTTTAAGACTAAAGGTTGTTCTCAGAGTTGCTGGTATTAATTTTCTTAGGCACTTGGAAGTGTAATTATCTTTACTTTTGAGGTTAAGATATAGATGATGTAGCCTGCTTAATACTGGTGGATGATGATCTTCTACTGGCATGTAGTTTTGTGTGATGTCACTGTAAGAATTGCAGCATTTCTGTTATTGCATACTTAGCAGCTTAAAAGTGAAGGGACAAGATTTTTATGAGAGGGATTAATCAAACCTCAAGGTTTACTGTGATATCTGACAATATGTGAAATCCAAAATCTTATCGCTCAGTGGCTGGACGACTTATTCTAGTCCCGGATGTGTAATTAATCATAGGTACAAATGATCTTATGTAGCTTTCTCCAAAAAAAAGGAAAAGGTCAATTGCATAAGCTCCTCTTCATCCTTTATGAATTTGACTCTCACAAAAACCTAAAACCTCGTCTATTTATTTACGAGAAATGAAATTCCTTTATTAAGTGCTCAATATGAACACTTGTTCTTTAAACAATATATAGTACAGTAACTAGCAAGTAGATTAATCTATTTCATTAAATTTTCATTATTCCATAATATAACCCCTTTGGAGAAAATATGTGATATAGGAGTGGTCATTATGGGCTAAGGTACAAGTGTAAAAGCCCAATCCAAGTCGTAGAGGTTTAGGTCAGCCCGAAAATGACATCTATAAAAGCCTACCTTAGAAGCTAGGGTTTAAACATTGCCTTTGAGAGAACAGAGCGTGCTTCAAAAACAATGGCGCTCTAGTTCCGTTGCGGGCATATATTGATTTTCTAGTCCTTTCTTCATCTCTGCAATTGTATTCTCTGTATCACTTGCTTCGATTGAAAGGCCTCACATTTGTTTTAATTATTATCTGCTAATATAGGTATAGTTTATAGATGGCCGATCCAAAGGGTTCTTACATTGTGTGGGAGCTCTATTTCACCCGGCCTATATCTATTAATTTTAGGGCAGCTTCTCTCTACTATTTTTGCACGTTCTTCCATCGTGTTTTAATTTATTGATTCTGCCCTACATTTTATTCATATTAATCTGTTTCGCTGGGTATCGAAAATCATTATATTAGCTTTCATCATAACTCTATGATGTTTCAGATGAAATTATATGCGCAGTGAATATACATTTATTAGTCATATCTAAGTGAAAAAATTTAATCATAATCAACTTGAAAAAATGTGTGTGAATATATATGGTATGCATCTATCTGTCGATCTACTTTGTATTTGATACATTATAGATTCGGAGGAATTGTCTTATATACGGACTACAGAGTATTAAAATCATTGTTAGCAGTAATTATGGAAACGATGATTAAGAATAAATTTTTGCAGCCCGATAAGTTTTTAGCGTGCCTCATGCAACTAGCACTAATTGTGTGAGACTTTTTTGTTTCACGGATAGGTGGGCTCAATTTCATACACTTTGGAATCACAAAAATTGTGTTCACCTATTTGTTCATAAAAAGAAACCTCACACAATTAGGGTCACACAATTAGGGTCTGTTTGGAAGGCACAGAGTAATTACTAGGCTGTGTAATTACTATCCTAGTAATTACACAGCCTAGTAATTACACAGTATAGTAATTACGAAGATCTGTTTGTTTACCAGTGTAATTACATTGTAATTCCCTGTGTCATGTTTGGTTACACAAATGTAATTACACATTTAAATACTTTTTAAATCTAAAATAAAACAACTCATCATTTTTTTTTTTTTTGCAATAGCTGTATTTTATACCACTTAAAAGAAAATAAAACTAATAAAGTACAACATGGTTTTAAACATGTCTTCCTAATAAGCGAATTTGTGCACCAAAAATTTATATAGGTAATTTTATCTAATTGCTCTAGCATTCCATATTTGTTGAGAAATTTCATCTCTTAAATTGCACATATATTGTTTGTCAATATCTGTCGGTCCTCCTCCAAATTCTTCATCATTAGAATCAAAATCAACATCATTCAAATTGTGGGAATCTTCCATCTCCTCGTCCATGTGTTCTTCAAAGTATGCATCTTCCCAATTCCACTTTCGGATGAAATTATGAAGTATCCAACATGCTAGTACAATCCAACCTTGTTTTTTTATGGTATATGGAGGAGGAGTTGTTAATATAGGGAATCTTTTTTTTAAAACAGCAAATATCCTCTCCACAACATTTCGAAGTTTTGAATGCCTCAAGTTAAAGAGCTCGCGAGCACTTTGTGGTGCTTGTGTTTGACTCCATTCTCTTAAATGATATCGTACCCACGATAAGGTGCTAGAAAGCCCTTTGTATTTGCGTAGCCTGCATCAACTATGAAATATTTTCCTACAAAGTCACAAGTAACTATTTGAATATTTTAGAAACAAAAAATTAATGAATAGTAAATGTATGAATTAAATTAGCAAATTACCATTGGGAACTTTCAACCTATTTTGTGATCACTCCCAAACAGCATTTCTTAACACTCTAGAGTCTGAGGCAGAGCCTTCCCAACCAGCAAGTACATATTGAAAATTCATATCGAAATCTACCATAGCAAGAACATTTTGAGAGAGAACACCTTTACGATTTCTATATCTTGGTTGCTCTTCCATAGGAACACATGCAGGGATATGAGTTCCATCTATAGCTCCAATGCAATCCTTCAAAAATTATTTGATTTTAAGGTATAGCAATAATAAATAATAATTGTTTTTTAATAATAGTAAAATGCAATGTAAAAACGAACCTTGAACCAAGGATAGAAAATTGGATTAGCGGATATCTCTTGAGGGACACCTTTTCCTGCTTGTTTAACATAGTATTTTCCTAGTCGTATACAAGCTTTCAAGCACTTGTTGAAGTAACGACTAATGGTTTCTCCTGAATGTTGAAAACGATTTTGCACAACTCGATTTCTTTCATTATGAGCTAAAGTAAATACAAATATAGCCAATTGTTCCTCAACTCTAACAGTCCTTGAATCGGTTAATAGGCCTCTTGTTCTCATCTCATCTACAAGTTGTAAGAAACACCCAACATGCATTCGTAGTAGGTCATAACATCCACGTGGGTGTCCTTCAATCAAATCTTTGATAAAGTCTGCTCCTGTTAAAATTGATCGGTGTACTCTTTCTTTTGGTCCAACTCCTAAATATTTTCCAATAACGCTAACTAAAAGCACACATTTTACAAGAAACATCATGAATTGATCTTCATTTGCCATTCCTATTTGACAACAAGAAAATCAATATTAACTGTGATACCAAAAGAGAAATATGATACTTTTACAAATTAGTAAAATAAGTTCAACTTCACAAAATAAGTTTCAAACATAATTGTTTGATCATGATTCAAAAGAAAATATAATACAACTTCATGAAGCAACAAAACACAACTACTGTAGCATCAATCAAAGTAAGCCAAGCTTATTGAGAGCCCATTTCTTTCTCATTTCAGGAGTCATAGCAGCAAAAAATTCAGCATCTCTCTCATTTGCAAGGAGGTCAATAATTTGAAGATTCCATTCATCAGCCAACTCTAGTTCATTTATCAAAGGCATTAATTTTTGAGCTGAAGTGCTTTTTGGTTCTTTTTGTAGCCTTATTTGTTCTTCAGCAATGGCTGTCCATCTATCAACAGATTTAGCCAAGCTAATTCCAATAGAATTCCTAATTCTTTTTGGACGAGATGTCAAGTTGGGTTGCTCAGCTAAACGTCCTTTTCCTGCTCTTTTATCTTGACTAGTTGCTTGAGTTGTTTCAGCACTTGTAAAGTTTATATTGCTCTGATCAAAACAACCAAGCTCACTGTCAATAGATTGTGCATCTTCAAAACCAGGAGTAGTGCTTTTTCCACCAGCTATCTCATCATCAGAAAACTCATTTTGAAAATCCTCAGTGTCATTAATTTCACATCCATTCCTACCATCAGCGACAGTGTCTCCAAAAATCAAAGCCAAGGTATTATAGTCTGGAAATGTCTTTGTTCTATATTGAGCATCTTTTGAATGAGCCTATCACATAACCAATATTTTTACATCAGAAAACAAATACACATTCAAACTTATCTAAGGAAGAAAAATAGAATAGTATAACTCACAGCTAGGTATTGTTCCCAAACATCGTCTTCAGCCTCAACTTTTCGAGTCTCTTCATTCCACCCAAATCCACTCTGTTGCATCATTCTCTTCATAGTAGAATATATTTTTTTCAAGGTCCTCATTCTATTCTTCATTTTTGTCTTATCTAATTTCTCCCCATATAACTTATGCATTTCTTTTTCTACACCATCCCATCCCTCAGTTGTTAAGCCTCCTTGCTGAGTTTTTCCCAACTTAACTTGTTCGGCGACAAAATAAATGAAATGTTCATCTTGAGTGTCACTCCATTTTGTATATGGTTTTCCTACCTTAGGCGCTTGGTTAGTTGTCATCCTACCTAAATATAAAGTTTTAAAGGAACTATCTGGTCATCAACATAAAAAATGATTATCACAACAAAGAGGTCAAAATTGGAGAGAAGCTAGAAAGAGTGTGATGTTGAGCGAGACAAATTAAGAATTGTTCGACCACCTAAAATCGATCCCCATTTTTTTCTCCTCTAGAGATTAGTACAATGCAACTAATCAATCTATAAACCATCATACTTTGATATCAATATCTCAACAGGTTAAGGAGAAAGGTTTATAAGCACACCTGCTACCTTTATGAAGCAAGACTTAATTATATAAAGTGTCTAACTGTTTCCATGTTTAAAGTGGTTCATATGATGATTTTCATATCTTTACACACAATTTCAATGAATAAATCAACAACCAAAACATAAACATGATACATTATTAATGGAAACAAACAGGACTAATGACTCATTAAAGTTATATCGCACTTAATAATCATCAACTAAACTGATTACATAATAAAAAGTCAAGACTTTACCCCTTGCAATGCA
This sequence comes from Petunia axillaris subsp. axillaris, assembly GCA_029990575.1. NCBI lineage: Eukaryota > Viridiplantae > Streptophyta > Magnoliopsida > Solanales > Solanaceae > Petunia > Petunia axillaris. Next base: position 12,558,685 of record JARKNS010000002.1, on the reverse strand, counting down.
GTGAAAAGGAACGAGGAATCCGAACGATCTTACTCGAACAAGTTAAAAACAAACAATGGAACTCGGACCTCAAGAACCCAAGAATAATCCTTAGTAAAAAACAAGCAGAATTTTAATAATCAATCAATAATATTATACAAGAGCAAAACAATAATTTTCAGAGAGTCACGATCTAGGATAAGAAGATCGGGTAGGAAAAATCATATGAAATATATGTCATCATGAGCGCCGACTAGAAGAGCAAAGATAAAAAGGATTTGGAATGGAATACAAGCTAAATCAAATGGTAGAGGTAAATAGTGCTTACACAAGAAAAATTATTGTACAATAATGAGTAAGTAGTACAAAAAAACATAAAAAAAGAAAAGAAAGAACAATACTCACCTTGAAATTTCAATTTGAGAGAATGTATATGCAGCAAGAAAGAAAGGAGGAAGAACAACTCACTTTTGAGTTTTTTGGAACAGTAGTAGTCACTTCCCACGTTGAAAAAGAAGAGTGAAGTGAAAAGTTTTTACTTTCTGATATATTGGGAAAAGAGAAAAGAAGGAAAGTAAAAAGGTGGTAGGTAATTACACCATGTAATTACACACAATTCTCACCTCTCCCTTGTGAATTGGAGAGTGTAATTGGACCCCTCCAATTACACCCAATTCCATACATACCAAGTAATTACTTGGTCTGTCAAACATGTCAAACTGTGTAATTACACCCAATTACACCCAATTCCAATTACATGGTGGCTTTTCAAACAGGCCCTTAACAAAATAGAAATTTAATGTGAATACTCCACCTAATTTGAATTTGAAGTGGTTGTTGAACTAATAATTGAATTGCCCATTGTGAGTTGACTCGTTAATGAATCTATCTATGTTAACAACCTTTTTAACTTCCTTTTATATAGTAACTAGTTACTCGACACGTGCGTTGCACGTGAATGCCAAATCATATAGTAGCAGATTTTGTAATCAAATGAAATGAAGAATACAAGTCAAATTTTGAATGCTATACCGGCAAGCACAAGTAATCTTCAATTCTCTTTCAATAAAAAATATGTCATACCAAATGAAAATCTTGACTAAGAATGAGTTAAAGTAAAATCTCAAATAATTGTAATTCCAAAGTGAAAATAATTAGCTGCTAATTTTTTTTTAACCATGTTTCATCGATTCATTAGTTAAAGAAACATTCAATATGTTTGTGCTATGGCCAAACAGTTACCACACTTAGCAAAATAAATCAAGTACTACAACAATGTACATCTTCATAAGCAAGGGAATAGTCAAAGATGAACATATTTTGAATACCCTAAGTTATTTTAGTTATGTCTAAATTAATCATTTTGACATATTAGTGCCAGCCTAATCACGTACAAAAAAATTACATTATCAACTGTTAGAGTGACAATAGAAATACATCGAGCGGGTAATAGGCAAAAGGAGCTACAAGCACCAAAGTAGAGAAACTTCATATTCTGAACAACATACAACTTCATTCTCCATTCATATTCTATAGAGTAGTTGGTAGTATATTCATGCATAGAAATTGTTTGAGTTACAACATCTAACCAGTATTTGCAATAGACGTGACATCAGGTTTCATCTGTTCTTTGAGAAGAGTAACAGTGAGACCCAATTGTCCATGGAGGTCTTAACTTGACTCATCTCACCATTTTCCACAACTCGAATCTCGTAGTAAGATATGGTCTTCACCATCAATGACCTTTTGATCGCGCTTTCCTTAGCGATTCTTCAAACACTGGCATATTTAGAAAGAAGAAACATAATACTCTAACAAATAGACATGTTTAAGTAAAATCATTTTGTTAAAATATGTCAGCATGAATCTAATTCATAAGAATATATAGCAATAATATAATTTGTCTAAGTATTTTTTTCTGTAAATGCCTATATATTGAAATTTCAACATTAAGCAAATACTTGAAACGAGTTAATGTCGGAAGGAAAAACTGAATGACAGCCTACTAATTGGCCATAATATATTTCGTTAGAAAAGAGAGTAAACTAACGATTCGGAAGATGGAGAAGATAGAGAGTATTGTCATTACGCAAACTGAAGTAGTAATAGAAGAGGCACAATTTTTTCTTAAAAAGCTCAACGTCAAAGAAAATATAATCACTTAAAGTTTGTTTTGAAATTTCAATTTCCAAAGACTCCAAAATATTGATTCAGTGAGAAGAACATGGCAGGAAGGTGTGACTGCAATACGATTACAACCCGAACTAATGTAATATACATTATATTCAGCATAAAATATTGGCTTTTTACATGCTAGTAATAGTTTACTTGCAGCAAGTTAACACGTCCTACTTTCCGATATCATAATATAATATAATATACATGTAAAAAAGAGAAAAGATGAGAGTTTTTATCACTATTATATTAAATCCATAAAGAAAACAGGTGAAGAAGAAATTTGTGGAGATAAGAGAAACCAGCTTTTGCGTACCAATTTTCTTCAATAGCCTAATAAGGATTTCAACCAGCAAGGATCCTTCGTTAGAGTATAAGAAAAAAAGATTGAAACATTTTCTTGTTCCGAATCTCTAACAACATCATGCGCCTGTTTTGCTTTGTAGTACTCTTTGAGTGGCCAAGATAAATCTAAGTGGAGAGATTTTGAATTGAAATCACATAGTATAGTAGCACACAAGGGCAAATAGAGAGCACCACTAAACTTGCAAAGAAAGGTGGCAACTCTTGAAACTTGAATGGGAAGGGTGGCAACTCTTTGGCAGACGCTTTTTCTTTCTTGTTATTAGGGTTAGGTTTATTTTTCCTTATAGGAAATTTTAATTATTTATAGGGCAATTTGGTAATCTGACTTTTTATCTTCTAGAGTACATGCTTTTATAGTAATATGATATGTGTGAATATTTCAAGGGATATTGATGGAAGTAATACTTTTAATTGTCCACAACTTTTTCTAACCACAATGATACTACAAAATAAAGTAAATCTTCAATCTTACTATTAATATTTAGTTATACATAACTTCCAAAAATAAAAGTAGACTTTAATATTAATATTAATATTTGGTGAAAATTTACTATCTTAAATAAAAAAAATTGGTTAATCTTTAAATTGATTTGAAGTAAATATGGAATGTTCGTGAATTTAACGCTCAATTCATTTGCGTGGGATTCCATATTTAGTGCACATTTCATATTTAGTGCAAATCAGTTTTAGGATTTTAATTTCCTTATTTAAGATAATAAATTTTTGTCTAATATTAGTATTAATATTAAAGTTTACCTTTATTTTAGTAAGTTAATAATCATCAAATATTAATATTCAAGTTTTTTATTTTTTTATTTTATAATAATATTATGGTTAGAAAAAGTTGGGGATAATAGAATATATATACACATATAATATCTGAATTTACTTGCACCAATTAATCGATCCCTCCAAATCAAAACACATAGAGACATAGATCAAAACACATAGAGAAACATATGTCTAGGAAGTCCATTCAAAAAATTCTTTTCTAAATTGTGGTTAAGTGTAAATGAAAAAAGACATCTAACTTATCCAAAGCATATTTTATACTCAAATACTTTCTCATGATTGATCAAATCTAGAGAAATTGGCCCCAAAAGAAAAATGTTTAGAACAAGAACATAAGGTTTGATATAATAGAATGGTCTTTCATTAAAATGTCGCTTACCTATTTAAATTTTTCAAAAGATATGATTGACATCATAATGTCATGCATAACATCTACCTCAACTTTTATTCTAATAAATGGCAACAAGACAAAGTTCTTTAAACCTACTACTAGGGGTATTAGACAAGGGGACCCGTTGTCCCCTTATCTTTTTATCATTGGTATGGAGATACTTTCAAGAGCCATAAACCATGAAGTAGAGTGTGAAAGATGGACACCAATTAGATTATCTAACAAATGACCTTATTTATCACATCTCTTCTTTGTGGATGACTTAATTCTTTTTCTCGAAACAAATCAAAAAAGTCGCAACACGGTTATTGATATTTTTAAAAGATTCTGTGAAATATCGGGCCATAATATTAACTTTGCAAAATCAAAAATTATATTTTCTAACAATACTCCTACTAGTGAAAGGGTTCGGATTAGCGAGAATCTTAATATCAAACACGGGGTGAACTTTGGAAAATATCTAGGTTTTCCCATGTTAGAATAAAAAACTATCTAAAAATGACTTCCAATTCGTAATAGATAACTTGAACAACAAATTAAATGGTTGGAAATCAAAATTCCTTACAATGGCCGGGAGAACAACTCTAATAAAAGCTACCCTAGCCGCTATTCCTAACCATATAATGCAAAAGTTTATGATCTTCCTAAAGCCACCACTAAAGCTATAGATAAAATCCAAAGGGATTTTTTGTGGGGTAGTACTAGAGATAAAAGAAAATGTCACCATGTAAGATGGGAAAAAGTTACAAAACCTAAGGAAAAAGGGGGCCTAGGTTAGTCAAAACTCAATGGAATCTTTCCACGTTTCTCCTGCATGGAGATTCAAGGAACATGATAATGCTCTATGGGCTTCAGTTTTAGCTAACAAATATGGCTATAGAAGCGCATACAGTTCCACCAATTCGAGATCTCATATATGGAAGAACATTTATAAGGGTTTAAAGATTTGTCAAAGGGCATGAGATGGGTAATAGGAGATGGTTTAAAGATTAACTTATGGAATGATAAATGGATTCTAGGGCATGATGAGTTAAGAAACCAAGTCATTAGCCCTCCAAACAGAGATCAAGAAAATGTCACTGTCTCGAACATTATTAACGCTGAAAAGGAAATTGATATTTCAGCTATCCCTTTTGACCTTCCTGACAAAACTATCTCCAGCATAGCTAGCACGTATATCCAAAAACATGGTAATATTCAAGATACAAACAACTGGGATACTATAAAATATGGCCACTTCACAACTAGTTCAGCGTATAGAATTATAGCTGAACAACATGAAAAGCAATCCTCTACTGATAAGGACTTCTCTTGGCTATGGAAGTGGAATACATTGAATAAGATCAAGTTCTTTATATGGTAAATAACTTTGAATATAATCCCTACTGCAAGTATGTTATATTCCAGGAACATCATAAACTCTGATATATGCTCCATATGTGGCAACAGAAGTGAGGATCAGTTTTACCTATTTTTTGAATGCGATTATGCAAGATTTATTTGGAACAGTTTCAACCATAGAGCAACAATGCCTCATAGGAATAATGATCCATATGCTTTTTGTGAATGGCTGAAGAGGGAAAGAACATCTAAAACCTTAATTAACAGATACCTTCAATGGATTGATATCCTTCATTTTATCCTATGGCATATATGGCTTCACAGAAATGCCAGAATTCATAACAACAACGTTACGATTCTCTACAAGGCAGACATTATAGAAAGAGCCATGGAATTTATAATGCTAACTGACAAAAGATCTCCCAATAAGATTCATACTATCCAAATCAAATGGATCCCTTCCCTGGAGAATTGCTACAAGCTAAATATTGACGGGGCATGCCTAGGGAATCCGGGTAAATGAGGTATTGGAGGAGTAATCAGGAATAGCTTAGGCAACTGGATCATGGGATTCAGTAAATATATACCATATTGTATAAATATATTCGCAGAAATCCGGACTCTGGTTAAGGCCTTTCATTAGTCTTGGAAAACAACCTGCTGCCGATTGTAATTGAAACTGACTGTTCAGAGCTACTAAATCTCATTGCTAACAAGCCTGGACAATATTCAAATTTACTTAATGATTGCATGTTGCTATTACTTAGGGCAGGGAAGCCAAGACTGCAGCACATCTATAGGGAAGCTAATGGAGTAGTGGACTCGCTGGCTAAGCATGGTTGCAGTCTATCATCTTTTGAAAGCTTAAAGACTTATCATAATCCACCGCTCTTTATTTTATCTGCTTATGAAAACGACCGTGTAGGGACATTGTAATCTAGACGAGTCAAGACTGTTAATGCACCTCTATCTTTGAACTGTGATACTTCAGGAGCCATGCTCACTGAAGATATCAATATCTGTAATAGGACTTAGTTATGTTTGTGATGAATAAAAGCCTTTATTTACCCAAAAAAAAAAAAAAAATACTCGTGCTACATAATCGACATGTTAATACCTCCCGAGACTTGAGAAGCTTTTGCTCGAAATAGACCGTTATGGCGTCTTCGGACGTGTGAAAAGGAGGAGCACAGATGCTTTGGTGAGGAGGTGTGAGAGGTTGACAGTGATGAATCTTCAGAGAGGCAGAGATTGACTGAATAAGAATTGGAGCGAGGGGATTAGACAGGGTATGACTTACCTCCAGATTACTGAAGACGTGACCGTAGATAGAAAAGCGTGAAGGTCAAGTATTAAGATAGAAGGTTAGCTCTCATTTTATTCCGTACTTTCATTAGCTATAGCTATTTTCTATCTACGTTGGGTACTCTTTAACTTCTATGTCAGTATTTTTGTTAGTTCTTTCTTGTTGTATCTCGAACATTCTTTCCTTCAAATGTCTTTGCTTTAGCCGACGTTCTATCGGAAGCAGCCTCTGGTGCAGGTAAGATCTCCATACATCTCACCCTCTCCAGACCCCGCCTTTGTGGAATATCACTGAGTATATTGTTATTGTTGTAGACACTTATGATGTCGTTGCTACAATTTTGACCCTCATAAGAAAGTCTTACATAAAAGGCCCCCATCATGAAAAGTTGTTGGTGACGGCTAAGCTTCTGGTGATTGCTAGGTCTTTACTAATAAAAAAATCTAGCGATCGCCATGACTTTTTTTACTGGGGTGTCATTTTTATAAGACTTTTTATACGAGGATCAAATCTCTGATGGAGCGCCAGAAAGTGTCATATTTATGTAAAAACCTGATAATTATAGGAGACTAAACTAATAACATGTACTAAATGGTGATTTTTGCAAGCCACTCAATAAGCATCTTCCATCTCGCTGAATCTCATCCTATTTTGTGTGATATCATTTGATTTGATATAAGTTCAACGTATAATTAGGTTGGCTTGAATACTCCCTCTAGTTAAGTTAGGCAAAAATTTAAAACAATTACTCCTCAATCCCAAATGACTGAAGATCGGCTATAAATCCCTCACTGTTCCATATTATAAGGAAAGAGTTTGTTATCTTAGCACTAGATGAACTCTAACAAGACTAGGGGACTTACAGTAAATATTTAATCTATAGTAAATGTAATAGAATAAAGATTAATTCAACTGTAAGAAAAAAAAAAGGCTGAGGAGGTCGCTCTTATTATTTAGACTTGGCCAGGTGGACATATAAATTATGGACGATATCCAAAGAAAACAAAAGAAAACAAGTTTACAACATGAATGATGGAGGATAGTGAAAGGATTTATTAGGCACCAACAAAGTGCAAATCCATGGAATGATTATATGTTTCTCAAGATTAAGTGAGCACCACACTGAGGTTGAAGAGTGACAACATAAGTAGGGGTATGAGTGTAAGATGGAGAAAGTTCGAAATCAAAACGTTGAAGTATCATTGCCAAGGCTATCTTAGTTTCCATCATAGCAAAATTATTGCCAATGCAAATACGAGGACCCCAACTGAATGGCAAGAAACACAGTCTATTCTTGGTTGCTGTTGCAATTCCTTCAGCAAATCTCTCTGGCTTGAATTCCCTAACATCATCACCCCATAACTCTTGATTATGATGAACAAAGATTGTTGGTATCATTAGGATCACTTCAGGAGGGATACTCATATTTCCTAGCTTTGTCTCTTGGTATACTTTTCGTACGAAATATGGTGCAGGAGGATATAACCTTAGAACTTCATTCAGAATCATAGTGACCTGCTTATGAATAACAACTGATTAGTTATATTTCATAGCCTAATGCATGTATATGTACTTACTATTTAGTGGTATAGTTAGCTAAGTACTCAGATAATCACGTGTAGTTAACTTTTAAGTGACCTAATAATAATTGTTAAAATTATGTTACACTATCAATGCATATACTTAAAGCTTTTTTCTTTTACTATCCCTAATCCAAGAGTATTTTAATATATTAGCAATAAAAATGTATATATGTTGCACTATTAGGTAATTTAAAAATTAGTTGCAGGTAAGGATACACATTAAAGCTGAAAATTAGTAACCTAAAAATAGGGCAAATATCCTACTAATGTAGGATAAATTGTATTGATGAATAGTGTAAATCTTTTGTTGCATAGATAGGATGTATGTTAAATCCAACCGAGAAAGAGTTACTCTATATGTCCCAATTCATGTGACGATGACAAGTCATAGAGTTTAAGAAACAAATAATGTAAATACTTTTGATATAGGCGGCGGTCTAAAACAAGTCGTAAAAGTTTTTGTGAGTATAAATCATATTAATAAGGGTAAATTGAGAATTTTAAAATTAAATTGTTATAAAAAAATAACGATGTCCTCTTTTAGGGACACGCTAAAAGAAAAAAAAATGTCATATAAATTGGAATGGGAGGAGCAAAAAGAAATATTGGAAACAAGCTCTTAAGATTCATAGTTACTCACAATTTTGAGACGGTTTAATCCTTCAAAATCTGGTTTATTGTTGTGGAAGACTTGCTGAACCTCTTCTCTTGCACGAGCTTGCCAGTTTTGGTGCAGACTTAATAGAACCATAGTCCAAACTAGTAAGTTTGAAGAACTCTCTTGGCCAGCAAAGTAGAAAACCTTGCACTCTTCTATCACCTCATCAGTTGTCATACCATTTTTGCTTCCATGTTCTTTTATTTCCTTCAAATTGGACCTAAGTAAAATGCCCAACAAATCCTCCTCACCTGCGACTCCCAGCTTCATGGCTCTTTCTCTGTTGCCAACAATCTTCCTCAATATATCTCGGAGTTCATTGTCTATATCATTCATTCTTCTATTTGTTCTTGTTGGTAAAAACCTGTAGAAATCACATGAGCTGATCATGGGAGGATGTTGTGTGATCTTTGTCTAACTAGTAACAACTTAACATTTTAAATAAGGTGGTCATGTGATTCTAACATAATATATATTGGATTCTAGTTTCAAATAAAATTCATTGCAACAGAAAAAAGCAAAAAGTATTTCGAGCTTGGACCATGAAAAAATGTCAGGTTCACATATAGTGGTACCAAATATAGTATAATTAAATACTTCATTCGGTACAAAATAAGTGTCCTTTTTAGCGAAATAAAGTTGGTTCAAATATTCAAAATAAGATACTATAGCAAAATCAAGAAGGCATTAATTATTACTATTATTTTTCATATCTAGCTAGACGGGCGCCGGTAAATGATCTAAAATTTTAAGAAGAAATAAAAAGGTAACTTGAGGAGATATAAAAGGTAATTTAGTCTAATAATTAACCCTTATAATTATTGTTGTTAAACGACTTTCAATGGGTGTGCCAGTGTCAAAACCTGAAAGTTACAGGCACTCATCATTTTGAACCTGATTAGGTAATTTTAAGCCTACTCTTTAACAAATTACTAAACTTTTGAATGAGATAATTACACATTTCTTCATGAAAATTATATTGGAAAAGAAAAAATCCAAGAGATTCCTTTAATTTACTATCTTTTTGGCTGTTACTTTGGTTTAGTAATACCTCCACCCTGGAATGTAAACTGACTGGAAAGCTTGGCGTGTGAGTTCAGCTAATTCTTTTTGTAGATGAAATATTCTTGTTCCTTCTGCATAGCTACTTCCAAATGCTGTTCTTGAAATCACATCACTTGTTAAATCTTCAAGATACGGCTGCACGTCCAATTCGCAGTATTTATTTTCAGAGAGTAAAATTTCCCACTTGTTAATCATATCCTCACAGCTTGTTTGCATTGCTGGCAGCATACACTATATTCAAGCACCATTTTAAAAAAAATTTAGAAGATTCGGAAAGATAGATTCCATCGAAACATATCAAGGATTTTAATCCAGTGGATGCATATTTTTGTTAGTATAAACATATTTACAAAGTACTTCAATCGATTTAATAAATATAGATGTGTACCTTTAACTTCTCGGCGTAGAATGCAGTATTAAGAATTTTTCTGTGCTTTGCCCATTTCTCATCTTCATAGCTTGTGATGCCACTAACAAGAAGTTGGACAAGTGGTGCTGGTTTTGGTTTTTTGAAGATGGTGTTTTTCGTTACTATTTCCTTGATAAGTTCTGGTTCCATTACCAAAATCCTAGGTTCTGGACCTATCCATACGAAACAATTGTTACCTGTAAATTGAGCAATTTTATTTAGTACTAGTGCTGCGTATAAATAAACACAACTATGAGAAAAATCCTATTTTTTACGTTTGCAGATCACTGATTGATAATTAGATAATTACCAATTGACTATTATCAAGTAGTAATGTACAGTTTATTCACATGTGAGGAAGATTTAGACCCAACATGCATACTTCAACTTGGTACGTATCCAAGAACAAATAGTGTGCCTTGTACTTACTAGTTAATGTTTCGAGCTAAAATCCACACTACCTACCGGGAAACACGCGAAAATAACAGGTTTTAAATTGGATGTAATTCAGAAAGAGGCACTTAAATAAGTTATATTCCGGCAAGTTCCATATTTTAATTACAGATATAATGCAATTCTCCCTGCAGTACGTACATATTTGTCTCGAGCAAATAACGCTATTTGTAAGTAGATACAAAAGTGTGTGTTCCCCATTCACAGTGACAACAAAAGAGTGAAATTAAATAAACGTCCAGATGAAAATTGGTCCTTTGTTTTTTCACTTCGTTTTTGAGTCTAACCTTAGCTTCATGTGTGATACCAAGGTGTAAGCTACGGTTTACACTTGGCTCCACTTTATGATCTTGGGATAAAACACGTATGTTTAACTTTCTCTTAACAATTTCACCAAATCAAATCAATACATTGAAGTCTAACGCAGTATAGGAAACATATATGTTAATCCTCAAAGAGGACAAAACAAAAAAAGAAAACTAAAGCATGTTACCGTATTTGTTGAGAATATGATTGTGAAAAGGGAGAACACGAGGGAGAATATCATCAGTTAGCTTAATTGATTTAGACTTTGCTTCATTTGTCAACTCAGCCATCTCCTTTGTATCTCCATAAAGTATTCTGTAAGGATGTCCACTCATGCCTTGCTTCCTAAAACATTTCTCTAGTTTTCTTGGTCTCACCCATACCCAATTCACCATTCTACACACCCATATCACTAGTAGTAACCCAATGGCGATTGCTGAAAACAAGGTTGCAGCCATTTTCATTTTTTTTTTCTTCTTCAAAGAATCACCCTGGATTGGAGGCAGGTGGGACTCTTTTGAAGAAATGGTGAGATGCGGGGTTACATTTATAGTGAAGGAATAAGAGAAAGTTTTAATTAACATAGCTTGCCATGGTTTAATTATTACTACCAATCATATGTCTAATGTTGCACTGTAGTGATTCTCTTAATCTCTTTCACTTCATGGACCACTTATGTTTGGAAATATTAGTGGTTTATAGGCAAAGCTAGCCCTTTTGTCTCATGCACTTCATGGACCACTTATGTTTGGAAATATTAGTGGTTTATAGGCAAAGCTAGCCCTTTTGTCTCATGCAAGCTATTAGTATATACTACTACTAGGTAATAATAGTGATTAATCCTCCACTTTATTAAACCTTATCAAAGAGAGCACTTCTTGCGCTATCAGCCTATGAACGTGTATATATATGTACGTATTTAATGTAAAAGTCTTTACACAATCAACGTATTTTAACGGAGTTGTAACTTAATTAATTGTCTTACTTTCCAAATTACTAGTCACTTTTATGTAAGAATAATTATCTTTGTTTTAAAAGGCAGTTTTGGGACTCGCTCGGGACTCGAAGCGAGTCACTTGCAAAACGCCCTGAGACTCTCGGACGGGGCTTAGATCCGTGAGGCTTACGCCTCAAGCGTCCGACGATGCGCCCAGAGTACGCCCGGCGCTCAACGCTCGGGACTCTCCTTATAGAACCTATGTTAATGATCTGTCCAATTCCCTAATTAAGATTGTTCATCCACACTTTTCTTTAAAAATAAAGTTATATTCATCTATAGAAATTCAAAAATTGAGTATAGCTCAATTAACGAGACATAATATTACGTGTATTAGAATTGAGAATATATGACGGTGAATATCATCTGTATATTTAATCTAAAAATGCACAGTCGATGGTTATAATATCATCACGTGTTATTGGTCTTCATGTTTTATTTATGTCACTCAAAATTGTAAGACTTTAATTATTTTATAATTTAGAAGATTTTATATTTATCAATGAAGAATTAATATTTTAAATAATAATAATAATAATAATAATAAATTTTATTCTTTATTCACCATTCTCAACATCCATATCAATAGTAGTGACCCAATGGCAATTGCTGAAAACAAGGTTGCAGCAATTTTCATATTTTTTTTTCTTTTCTTCTTCAAAGAATCACCCTGGATTGGAGGCAGGTGGGACTCTTTTGAAGAATTGGTGAGATGCGGGGTAACATTTATAGTGAAGGAATAAGAGAAAGTTTTAATTAACATAGCTTGCCATATGGTTTAATTATTACCAATCATATGTCTAATGTTGCACTGTAGTGATTCTGTCTCTCTTTCACTTCATGGACCACTTATGTTTAGAAATATAGAAGTTTATAGGCTTGTAGGTTGTAGCTAGCCCTTTTGTCTCATGCAAGATATTAGTATACTAGTAGGTAATTATCGTGATAAATCCTCCACTTTATTAAACCTTCTCATCGAGAGCACTTCTTGTAGCTATCAGCTAGGGAGGGCTAAAGCAGTAGTTAAAACAAAAGTTATTACTGGCTGTATATATATTGCGCTATTTTTTGTAACCTATGTCTGTCAATTTGTAGTTGACTAATCCTTTCTACTACTACTCAATTTCCTACATACAGTTTCAATAGTTCTACATTTGTTTCTGTCAATCAAACTTTGCATGGTTGTCTATCAATTGAGAGTTCAAAGTTGATGGGTTTTTAGCATCGCAATAACAAGCTTTATGCCTTGTGTTTGGTTGACTCAAGAGAAACTGTTAGCAAATCACTCACATGCATTTGGTTTTATATATATATTCTTGAATTTGTATCCCAAGTGTGTTGCTTAGTTTAGATCTGTTGGTTGGTGAGAGGCATCGCAAATGATTTTTGAACTATTTTACTAAGTTGACTTGTTAGAATAACTAAACCTGGTCTCATATCATGCACTGCATGATGCATGTCATTGCTAGCTAATACCATCACTAGACTAGTAATTTGTCAATGTGTTTATACTTTTGTTTTTCTATTATGTATGTTATAATCGGAAAGATAATACATTTAATTGTTCATTGTAAATGAGATTAATTAGTAACTTAAAAATTTAAATAAGTTACATATGCAACTGCTTAGAATATTATACTGATAGTGTACATAAGAATTTATACTGTAACTATGCATAAACTAAATCGTTGGCCAGTATGGACGTTTCATGCAAGTATGCTCTTTCAGTGCACCCAATGAGCAAAAAAGGGACTACTTAGAGTACATGAAATAAGGTCGATTTTGCAATATATAATTGACAGAATATGATTCTTCCTCCCCCGTCTCTTCACTCACTTCTTTGGTTAAAGTTGGATCTCTTCTTCTATTTGGTCTCAAAGTATATTTATACACTTAATTTTTCTTCGGTAGGTGAGGGTAGGGTTAACCATGTGCGCTCTTGTGAAAATTTTCATATAATATCAAAGTAAATTCCCTCTTAATTCCTTTCATCTAGAAAGAACATTTCACACTTCAAAATATCGTAGTGACGCAGTAATCCAATAATATCACATCATGTTAAAGTGATCAACAGAAATATGATACCGCCTAATGTATCATTCACATTTGCAAGCAGAATATATTACATACATTTATTCGTATAGTACTGGCTCTCTTTACATCCTTGCGCATCTAGATTAATTGTACATATATATTCTTTCTGTCTCTTATAGAAGTTTGGCACCTAATTAAAACTTAATGGCATTATCACATATTCCTTTCTTTTAATTTCAACCACAAAACGGGAAAAATTGGGGAAAAGGATGCCATGAGAATACAATTCCATCTAATAGTTTATTTTCCCTTTGATGAGCAAACATTAAGAGTATTTATATATGGTTACATATAAAGAGAAATAAGTACTATTTTAGCTAAACTTAAGGTGCAGCATCCCATTCCTAAAAAATATATTATTTCCGTCACAATTATTTCAACCATATTTTTATATTCAGAATATGCTTTCAGTTAACCAATTCAACAACGTTAATCTTCATGTTAGGCCTAAGGCGTATAGGATGGGGACCATTCTTAATTTATAAAAAGTTAATTACTTCGCCTAATGAAAGAGATTTAGAGTTTAGAAATGTGATTTTTCTTTGTTTTATTCGACAAAGAAGGGCTGAAGTAAAACTAGTGCAATAATGGGTAAATTAAAAAAACTTTGTATATAACCAGAGTGGCTGGACCATGCCTTAACAAACTGTAGAATAGTACCATTAAAATGATATTATAAGGTGAGGGGATCGAACGTATGTTATGTGAGTATTATATTAAGGATGCCTCCTCGGATTGAAACTATAGAAAGATCCAAAGGTCTCGGTGTCTAGGTATCTTTAAAGTTTGAACACTTGCAACTAATCTTCTCTTTAATTATAATCTCTCACAAACAAATTTATGACAATGTAGTCCTTGAAGTTAAGTTCATAAGTTAGACAACATTTGTTGTACGAGCAAAACTACAAGAGGCGCTTATTGCACCAAGTAGACAACACGAACATTATCAAGGATGACGAAACAATAGCACTGGTGATCTCCCTGCTATTGCCTCTTGTTTCTCTCCCTGATTTCGTTTGTTTCTTTTATTAGAATATATGCCCTGATGCTTCAGTTCTCTTAGAGCCCCGAGAATATTTGCATTGATGCCTCTGTTTTCTTAGAGCCCCGAGAATTCCTAGCTTTTGCTTTATGAAACTTCATATTCATGATGTCTACATTAAACTATACGGAACATCATGTCGTCCCTAGTGTGTCATCCATCTATGCTAGACTCTAGAGTACGATGGTCGATGAGTTATTTCGAATCTGACAAAATTGGTGCTGCTAGTTAGTAGTTTTCATTCCTCGAGTTTCAGCCAAGAGTGTTGATTACTGGGACGTTTGTGCCTTTTGGCTCAATATTCAACTTTTATTTGATTGTCAGATAGCACAAATGCGTACTCTTTTCTTTTTTAAAGCAGTCAGTCTCATAAGCAATTCTTACAGAAACACGACAGGTTTGGAAATACAAGAATCATACATCTCAAACATATACGAGTAGTAATTTACAGACATTCTGAAAAAATCTTACATAAACAAGACACATTTGGATTATTTAATGAAATACAGGAAGCATACATCTAACACATAGACCTTAGGCCTAATTCAACCTCAAAAGCTAGCTCATGGGGTGAAAATTGCCCAAACCATATAAAGAGACTTCCGATCCCTTAAAGAGCCAATGTGGGACATTACCAATCATCACGTGTTAAACCAAATATAAGCGCAATTGTAGAAAGAACAGCCTGCAACATGCATCAGTATTAGATGGACACGTTAAACTGGGAAGAACATATATATTGTCACAGTTCTATCAAGCTAGATCTCAAATAGGTTCGTATAATAGTAGATGATATTCTGATTAACCAGCTTAATATAGATCATGAAATTTTCCAACTATATCGTGTATGTGTACACAGGATTTTTTACCAGTGGTGTTGACTTTTACAAAAAAAATGAAGAGATAGAGAAATTACTTTAATGATCATCTTATTACCTATTTGTACTTTAGTATCAGTTTCAGCCATGTCTGGAGATTATAGTCTATTGGTTTGTTTTTTTCATATTGATGGTAGAAGAGATCAAAGTTTGATTCCTGTTAAAGACCCTTTCTTTTTACAAAAGAGACACATGTAGACTTTAGATTTGAAAAACATAATGCCAAGCTCGCGATTCGATCCCCTATTCCCTGCACACCTAATAGTGCGCCTAACCATTGAGCTAACATTCCTTTAGTGTTGAGTGGTGTCAGTTCTCCTTATATTTTTGCTTTTGCATATGCTTTATATGTACAAAGTACAAACACAAAAAATTTCCGGCTCAGTGGTGTCGAATGACAAAGCTATTGAACCTTGTTCACCTCCTACTAGAGTCTAGAGGGTCAGAGTCAGACGCTGGACAAAGCTAGAAGCTTGCAATGGACAAAAGGATTTGATGTGCGGAAGCCTCTGGGAAATGTCACCACTGTTTCTCATCTGCTCTATGCAGCGCAGAGGATCTCAGGTGCTACACCTGAACCTAACACTTCTTATATTTCAGGTACTGTCTGGACTTCATATTAATATGCTGAAAGAAAAGCATCAAATATCCTGTTAATGAGGTGGACAATTTGGAGAATCTAGCAGACATACTATGCTGCTGCACAAGAGTTTTCCCTCTTGGTACCAAGTTCAAATCCTCAGAGGTATGGAATGGTATCATAGAGAAGTTTGAAAAGAAGTTGGCAGCTTGGCAAGTGCAGTATTTATCCAAGGGAGGGAGACTGACACTCATTAGTAGTGTTCTGGACAGCATTCCAACTTGCACTATGTCATTCACTATTCCTAAAAAGACTAGGAAGCAGCTGGATAAGTTAAGGAGGAACTTTCTTTGGGAAGGAATCAGCAAGAACCACAGGTTCATTTGGTAAAATGGGCCAAGGCTGCTCAGCCTAAGACAATGGGAGGTCTAGGCATCAGGAATTTGGCTAATCATAACAAATGTACGCAGATGAAGTGGCTGTGGAGGTATGGCCAAGAGGAAAAAACATTATGGAAAGATGTAGTGACTGCAAAGCATGGATCACTCAGTCACTGGTGCACCAGAACATCAAGATTACCTATTGTGTTGGCCTTTGGAAAAGTAGTAGCAAATTATGGGATGAGTTCTCTGAAAATTGCAGCTTCAAAACTGGAAATGGGCAGCACGTAAGGTTTTGGAAAGATAGATGGCTTGGAAACACAACATTGCAAGAGGAATTTCCCAACCTATTCGTCGCCTTTACTAGTTCAGGCAATGCCAGGGAGTACAAAGGAAGCATGTGTGAGCTGGAGCAACTGGAAAGTTGATAAATCCATCAGAAGAATCTGGATACTAATCCCTTCTTGTATTTTTTGGTGTGTTTGGAATGAAAGAAACACAAGATATTGATGGGATAGCAACTCAAAACCACTCTCTTAAAGGCTAGATGTCTTTTATTTTTGTACAGTTGGAGTACCCTAACACCTGTAAACTCCCCTGACAGTTTTTTGGACTTTGTGAGCTTCCTAGTATAGGACTCAATGAATTGGAGCTAACAAACTCTTTTGTGTTTACTGTAATTCGCATCTCTTGATGCCATTACTGATATCACTTCATCAAAAAAAAAAAAAAGGAAGAAGAAGAAGAATGATGATTTCCTTCCAATTATCATTTCCACATTCACTGACCTATGAATCACAGTTTCCCCCTTCATAATATAGTGATAGTTCATCAAGATGACCGTAGCAGTCAGAAAATTAGTGCACACATAGTTTAAAGGATAACTTGCAAAATCGTGTAATTAACCATGACCTGATAGGCCTGCTAATGCCATGACGAACAACCTCTATGAAATGAAAGACAAGCTGAAAAATATCACCAAAAAAAAGATTCAAGAAAAAACTAACAGAATTAAAGAGATCACTTACAGCAATAGTGCATGTGATGTATCCTGGTTTCTCTCGATGATCAATTGATCTGGTGCAAAGCAAGACAAATGCAGCAAGATACCAAGGGATAGCAGCAAGAAAGAAACCGATAATGAACCTTCAAAAAAAAAAACCCCCAAAAAGAAAAAAGAAAGAATGATCAATTCATCGTGTTGCAGACATCCTTTAAACGCATAAGGCCAAACTGCACTAGAAACTCCATCTAAGAACCTGTTTGCTAAACTTCAACATGGAGTTCTCCATTATTCTTTGATCGCAGGTTCCACTACCTACCTTTATCTCTAATATGGACATATCAGCATAATATGCTTGAGCAGTTCTAATGTTTGACGTTTCCAGAGAATAAACAGCTTTGAAACAATCTTAGATCAAGATTATATTTTCTTCTTTTTAGTAGGTGATATGTAGGGGTAGTTTGACTCAAAGAGCTCCAATTTTACTGATGATTTGTGAGGCTTTAGAGAAAATAGAGAAAGAAAAAAAAGGAGAAACCCATATGCGAAGGAGCATGTCAAGCCCTATACAAGCCTTTTACCCTAGATAATTTTAAGCCACCAACAAATTGTACTGATGTTCAAACTGGACTAAATGCTCCCAAAACATGTTATCCCGGAGGGAAATATGAAAGATCAACTGACCAAGAAGAAGAATTTTCAAGCATTGTATCTCTCAAAGAGCAAACAGAACATTTTGTTTCCTTTCTTCTATTTTCTTTGACTTTTGAGCAGTTATATACTTGATTGACTCCTCTAAAGTGGCAATTACATATCTACTTGCCCTGGCACCAGATAAAAAACACAACTTGATACATTTGTCTTGTGCGAAAAGAAATCACAGAATGAGAGGACAAGAATCTTGTTGAGTTTAAACCTTAATGCGAAGACATCAGACTTGAAATGCGGAGCTACTAGTCTTTGAGAGTAAAGAAATAGGGAACTTACAAGAACCAGCCAAGACCAATACCACAGCAAGGAAGGCAAGGCTCTCTCACCAGTCTCCTCTCTTCAACTGCATAACCTAAAATACAAGGAAAATAAGCCAAAAAATTAGAAGTACCCACAATTCTAATCAATTTGAATAGCAGTTCATTACCCAAATGTCAGAACTCAGTAAACATCCAATACTAAATGAGGAGATAGAAAGAAAGTAAACACTTATCCTGTACAATTCTGAAAATTGGAAGGCATAAAACCAATCAAAGATCCAACTTTCCTAACTAATCTAAAAGCAGATAGCTCTCTGAATAATTTACTTCAACACAATTCAATTGAATGTAGCAAAGACACAATCTTTAACCCAAATTCAACAAAAGATGATTTCAAGAATTTAGTCCAGCTGAAGTATGAGGAGCAAAGGGGGCTTGGTTACCTGGAACAGCTTGATAGCCTTGAACATAGTATTCAGGAGAAGGTGCAGTGGCCACAGGTGGAGGAACTGGCTGAGGGAAACCGATTACTGTTTGAGGAGGTGATTGAAAAGTACCATATTCAGGTGGTGGTGGTGGTGGTGGTGGTGCTTGATGTTCCTCATGGTGGTGACTATTCTTGCCGCCTTCACTCATTATTCAACTTCAACTGTTCAACTAAACTAGTTGAATTGTAACTATGTTTATGTTTTCTACTTAGTACTGGTGCCACTTGTCACTGTCATGATGTTTGACTAATTATCACTGCCCACGTGGTATCTTTGCCCCTACACATTACATCTTCTTCCATGTTTTGGTCATGTTTTTTTACTAATTCTAATGATTTCATTTTCATTTTAATATTTGTCCTTATTTATTTCCCACCTAATAATTGATATTTTTCCTTGTCAATTCTCCAAATCTCTTTCAATAATTATTTCAGTTTTGGCATAGAACATGGGACATGTTAATATTTTTTTCCCTCCACATTCTCATTGCATTAAGTAGGGGCAATGATCACTCAAAGAAACATAGAAGTATTTGGCACACCACCTTCTTCAATACCAAACAAAAGGAGAGATTCAAATATTACTAGTAAGGCATGTAATTTCCTTCAGATTAGCACATAATGGAAAGGACCACTGCTGATTGAAGATGGTATGTTTGTCATGTCATTTTCAGCTGCCTCCATGTGCTCCTATGTTACTAACAGACATCATCTCTTTCAGATGTAAAACTGGATATGGCTTGCCACCAAAATTCAAATTTTACAGCATAACAAGGCTATTTAAATATTACAGCACAGTAGATAGCTGAACTTTCATTACTCCCATCAGTAATCCCACAAGCATGTTCCATACATATATCAAGACTCATTTAGCTAATATCGTTATCACATATATTCAAGATTCATATAAATTAAAACAACACAGTTTAATAAAACTATGTTGGTATATCTTATTCGACTATTCCAGCTAAACATTCAACTCTTAGCTTTCACTTCAAACGTGTGTATACCCTGTTCGACGTGTCTACCCTGCTTCCCATTTACATCCGCGACGACCACAAAATGATTAGAATCACAGAAAACAATAGCACGCTTCAGATTTTCTCTTGCAATCCGCAAACCATGTTAGCTGGAACTGCAACATCCATCATTTTTGGATATGACAGATTCAAATCTGTTATAAGAGATGCTATTAGTAAGTTAAGATAAAAGTGAAACTGAAATAAGGAGAAAAAATATACAAGAAAGGGAAAGGAAGATGTAGATTGTTTACTCACTTTGCATGATGTTTTTGAATGTTTCCTGTAAAGGAGCAGAGTTTCACAAAGGTATTAGTACTTAGACTAGTTTTAAAAGGAAAAGATAAAGAAAGAACGGATTTGTTCAGCTTATATATGAAACTTTTGTGGAGCTCAGCTTTGCAATTATGAATATGAAGTAAACTCGATGCCTCTTCCAATCATGGCAGGATAATTCCAAATTTGAACCACACATAAGTGAAAAGAAAATAACATATGCTTTCGTCGATTACAATCAGGCGAAGACATGGAACTACTTGTTGGAGTTTTCAACTAAAGATGGCTGTAGATGCTGCAAGTATTTCCATTTCTCAACTATAAAACTAAACTTAGCACAAATCTGAAACTAGGGTTAAAACTTCTTGCTGGAAAGTACCTTATCTTTTGATAGGCGTGGATTGTATTGCATCTCCTCTCCCACTGTGCTTACCTGAAAATGAAACATACACTTGTAAACAAACACCTGAAAACTGCAAATCAAAAACAGTGAAAAAGTAACAGATGTATCCTTACAGTGAACCCTTTGTAGTCATGAGCAGGATATAATAATGTGTCTTTGGGCAATGTGAAAATCTGCTCTCACAAACCAATGATAAATCAGAAAGAAAGAGTACAAAAAGATAAAGGGAACATTCAGCATCACGATACTTTTGTTTTTTCTTTTTTCACTCTAGTTACAAATACATAGAACAGTTCTTATGTCCTTGCCTGTGAATGAACTGAATCATACAATTTATCTGAACTTCCACCCTGTCATAAAGCAAGAGGAATAAGTATTGTTATTCAAATCCCAATGTCTACCTCTAACCCAAAGAAATAAAGACTTCTATGCTGGCAACACTTATATTCCTTTAACATAAACAAGATGAGTAAAATAAGGTTGATGCATTAAGACTTAATACCATTTACCAGTATGCCACAATCCCTAGAGGTCCTATGAGGCTATCAATGTCTGGGCAGATAAATTTTACTTTGGCAACATACATTGATATTATTGAAAAATATAAAAGAAAAGAGAATGTTGACCATAGTGAATAGAGAGAGAATTTGGAACTGAAATAATTTGTTCCCTATTCAGTATCATGTATGGACGCATCCAAGATACTGTTACTACTAGCTTGGATTCTAGCTTCTCTGTCCCAAATCTCAGGTAGCAATATTATCTAGACCAAGTATGACGTTATCAACAATGACATTCACCGTTTTCCTATAATTTTAGTTTCTCCTTTGTTATCTGGCACAATCCCCACTGCTAAAGAATATACTTGATCTATCTATCCACATCGTTAGCTTGTAAGCTAGAAAATAAAAATACTCCTATTACAATTTAACAGAGAAATAAAATGAGCCGTACCCACTATCAAACTTTTTCATTTAGTCAAAAGTCCAGTAAAAGTTAGCAAAAGCATGGCATATTGCTTAGAGAGGATGCACCTGAAAGTCTGTCCTTCCACATCCACGTATCAGAAGGGCATCACCAGTAAATGCCATCCTTGGCTGAGGTTGATTGGGTCCATCTCCCGTAACATAGGTAACACATCCTAGTGTATGACCAGGAGTAGCACGAACCTGCAATAGAAGCACTATTGCATTAGAATACAGCTCAGAAAATGTAGGTAATTTCCCGCCACAATGGCTGCACCACAGCCTAGTTTTAGTTGATTGTTTGGCTTGTATTCTCTTCATATAGTTCTGTTGGTCCAATATGACTAGCACAGACACGTGGAAAAAAAATCTTGATCTTTGACACTTAGTTAATAATGACAGCTCAAACAGCTGAGATGAACTAGAAATAATGCAGTTCAAAGAAAGTTCTAAGGAGATGTCCTAATTGTGTCATCGGCATCTTACTAAGATGACACTACGGCTGCATATCAGCGATTAAAGACTAAACAGGAGTCATCTAATAAACAATTCTCCCAAAGAGATTTGTACAAGTTGAATCTTAGAATCCTAATTATTGATGCTGTGAAATGGAAATGAATGTTAAAGTAACTAATTTGCCATGACGCTCACATTCCATGTAGCACTAACGATGTTAAATATAGACATCACCCTGCATCTTCTTCGATATATTGAACTAATTACTCACCAAAAATCCAATTTTTCCGTTTCATAAGAGCTTCAAAAGGCAGGAGCAATACAGTATATATATATATATATATATATATATATATATATTCATTGATAAATTGAAATAATTACTCACCAAAAATCCAATTTTTCCCTCTCAGAAAGACTTCAAAAGACGGAAGCAATACAGTGGACATATATCATCGAAGTTAAGGTGAACCATAATTCAGACGCTTATTTTTCACAGAATCAGCATTAAAGCACTAATGCTTATTAAAAAAAAAAAAAAAAAAAAAAAAAAAAGAACTGACTAGCCAATTAAGTGCCTCAGTGATTACATAAAAAGTTTGAGTTCATTTGACATTCACAGTGTGATAGAGACTAGGCCCACAACAACGAGGAATATTGAAACAATTTCATCATATCGCAAAACAAAAATCACATGTTCTCCATGATTACAGATGAGTAGAGAATAATCAGCAAAAATTAGTCATAGTCATGAATTAGCAAGTTGTTGAAAAACCTTCTAGTGACAGCCCAAAAATGAATGTGCAGTACAGCATAAGTTTTCAGACATTTCGAACATGGTGATTTTCCTAGCGTGGAACTAACTTTTCCTTGCAAAAGGAAATGTTAGGAGTATACTCAAATCATAACTTTTCTGCCTCTAAAACCATTAGGGAAAATCTAAAGTTAAATGAACTCTGATGCCAGCATACCTCTAGAAAAATATCACCAAAGTGGATTTTATCACCAGGTTCAACAAAAAGATCAGCTTTTGCATTGCTTGCTTTCGAAATGATTGATTTCACACCAGGGAGCTTTGTCTGCGAGATCGAAAATCATAATGAAGCTTCGCAGAATCAGCAGTGGAATGAAAAGCAGTACTAAGCAAATAATCATTTACAAATAAACTAATCAATTACCAAATTCAAAAAGAATAAGTCCAACCTTAAGCAAGCCAGAGCCAGTGACATGATCAGCATGTACATGTGTGTTTATAGCGTATATAAGCTTCAGACCCAGTTCTTCAACAAGTGCAAGATCACGCTCTGCTGTTTTGTCCACTGGGTCAATCAGCTGCATTTGGATTATTTACATCAGTTGTAGTCTTTCACAATATATCAATGGTAGTTCGTTCAACATACAACACAAGGCAATGTTGATAAAAAGTTCAAATTCAAATAGTGTTGAATCATATTATAGCAGATGAAAAAAAGGAAAGAATACAACATAATGCATTTTATGCTACAATTTACTTTGTGTCCACCCTGACAAAACAAAAACAATTAAACATCACCCTTATTCAACTTAAACACCTTTCAAATGTTGATTTAGCTATCAATTAGAGGCTGATACAAAATTGAACCTTAGTATTAAGTTGTTCAAATTAAGTCCTCTGATTGACTCCATTCCTATATCCACCTTTATGTATTTCTATAACAACATTATCACCTACTTTCAATTACCAAGCCCCAAGTGCACTGAGAAGAAACAAAAAAAAAAAAAAAAAAAAAGCTACAAGCTTTCCATTAAAGTTTGGCTTTTTTTTCAAGATGCAACAACAACGTAACAAGAGATGTACCCAGACCTTACCCGAGTTTATTTTCTATAGACTCTTGGCATGTTTGAAAAAAAAAAAATGAAAACCATCTTCAAATATTAGTGTAGTAGTAAACTGGTCAGCTAATCACCAACCATAACCCCAAATTGCACATACAAATATCAAAATAGTCATTGAATCATTAAAAAGAAAATCAAGGGATAAATAAAATAATTACCAGAGCAGGCTTTTGGGGATGTAAAGCATCAGCAAGAAGGTAAGTATAAGTAGATGATTCTTTCTCAAATAACTGACGAAATATTAGTTTACTATTACATGAAGTAGTTGAATATGAACCCATTTGAGCGCGAATAACATGATGGGGTTTGAATGAGTGAATAAAAGAGGGTGTGGGTGATGTGAACAAGCGACAGCTTCGAAATCTCAGCATCATCTTTTGGTTTATATTGTCCCGATTTTAACGAATGTCAAGATTTCTAACAAGAAAATATGCTTAAGGCACGAAACTGATAATAATTGGCTTAGGAGTTTGCGCCTTTTACAAGGAACACAGAGTGTGACATCCAATTGCATATTTGCTGTTGCGATCTTATTGGTCTCTACTGTCTTCATTACTGATAATCTTTTATGGAAATAAGTACTTTATTGGATAATCGAAATTTGTTAACTAACTAGTTTGAAAAATCGTAATCTTGCACTTAATCAATCTTTTAACAAATATAGTATACTATTAAGACAATGGACTTTCTGGAACATCACTTTGCAAATCACGTGTCAGTGATGTTGACTTTGCTCATCCGCTCATGTTTTGTTGTGACTAATTTACATAAATATGACACTAGATGGAGTGGTTTGATTTATTGATCTTTAACGAAAATAACATGATCTAATGAATAATACTTCGGCGGATGTGTGTTCAATACCTAAAATGATGTGTGTTCTCGCTAATTTCCTTTTAGTTAAATTATCTTGAAGTCTTGAAAAGGCAGCACTTGTTATCGATCCCGTTCTACGGTATCCCGCTAATTTACTGTAAAATCTTGAAAAATAGTAATATTTGTCTTCGACCCCTTCACCCCCCTCCCAGCTAAATTGTCTTTGACAGGGCAACACTTATCATCGACATTTCCATCAGTGTCCAACTAAATTGCCTTCATATAGGCCACACTTGTCCTCAACTCCTTTACCCCCCATCTCCATTTAAATTGCCTTAAGTTCTTGGCGAGGTAATACTTGTATTTGACCCCTTCCCCTGCCTCCAAAAAATTCGTTAGAATATTTGTACATAGGCAACACTTGCTAATATATCATGACATCATGACACGATGAGGGATTAGGGGAACATATGAGTTGGATTACGAGAAAATCACGTTAACCTAATGGGGAAGGAGTCAGCAACGGGTTTGGAGGAATTCCACAAAAATACTGCAAGGTTACCCAATAACAAAATCATCTTTACTATATTAAAAATAATTCAAAACTCATTTACTTAAAATCATGAAATGCGGGGACAAACTATCACAACTAGTCAAATTTGAAAACACCGGTTGAGATTTTTAGGTTTGTTGTCTAGTGAAGAGAATCCATTGTATTCCTCCTAAACAACAATGCTTTATTTTATTAGGGCAGTTACAAAAATACCTATGCACGATAAAGAAAGGGTAAATTTCATATCTAATCAAATATATACTATGGCCCTACATTCAAATAGCTATTGAACATCTTCACATATGCTAGCTAAAGTTTACCCAATATAAATATGTCTAAGTTCTATTTCTAAAAAGTAGTTAAGAAAAGGAGAAAATTAAGGAGCTCAACTCCCACCCAATAAGGAGAAAATTATGGAGCCCTATTCCATCCAAATCATCTTCTTTGCTCAATTTTCCTTTTTTTTTTTTTTTTTAATTTTTGACGCTTATATATATTTAGTTCCACCAAAATTATTTGTAATCATTAAATTATTTTTTTTTGCGTGAAAGGATTGGATAACAAAGATATTACCACATATGATTATTAACCTTGCAAATATACCATGAATATATCTTGAATACCTACACTGTTAGTTTTCAGATGTGGTTGCATATTCCATTTATACCATGAATATCTCTTGAATATACCATGGATACATCTCGAATATACCAGATATAGTTAAATTCGAGATAACTATACCATGAATATATCTTGAATATACTCAGATATAGTTGCATATTCCAGTTATATTGTCATCTATGTAAAACAAATTCATAATATAGAAAAAATATTCTGCAATATCAGTTATATACTACTGCAAAAAACATAACAATTAAAAAATGCATACAACATGAATATAAGTGAATAACTAATCCATATTGTTAGGATCCTAAGCACCATGATGGTTATGATCTGCTCCCAGGTGGTCCAGAACTTGCCTAGGAGTGGGGTGATGATCAAATGCATAACCGAAAGTCTTGCCAGATGAGAGAGATGGTTTGTTTGGTCCAAATTTGAATACTAGGAGGCCTGTTTGAGGTGAGAAGGAAAATAAAACAAATGGAAAGAAAATACACAATAAGGAAATAAGAACAGCTAAATACATCCTCTAACTTCCACGATCCACTTGAAAGTTTTTTGTCGATTCTTGTCTTTGTGCACAGATGCTTGGCAAGTTGTTGGAACTTTGTTCCGCATTTGATCTCAAAGTTCTTTTCTTTTCTTTTAGTTTGTGAAGAAAATTCTATTGAAAAGTTCTCCCCAACATGAAAAGACTAGAGCAGCCGCCGCCCCGAGGAACCCGAAAAATGGAGCAGTTTCATATCCGCTGAATGTTGACATTTTTTTGGATCTGAGAGATGATTAATTTGGATCTGTTTTCTTTCTCAGAAGTGTGTATGGATGTTGGGGTGTGTATGTGGAAGCACGTTAATGAGGGAGATAATTTTAGAAGTTACTATTATCTCATTAATGCTAATTTAACTTAAAAAGATGAGATAATTGATTGTGAGAATTAATTAGATTTAAACCTTTAAGTGGATATGCAGAATATTAACTGTCATTACCCATAAAATCCCACAAATATAGGCTTTAAACTAGGTAAGTCTGATATGAGAAGTAATGGCCATAATAAGTGGAATGCCTATGGTTAAATGTCTAGATAACATAAATAATGAATAATGTATCCATTTTATGTTAGGACGACTAAAAAAGGTCTACTCAATGTAAAATTTCCATAAAGAAATTACCTGACCCTACCCATAACTATCTTAGTTACCCGACCAACCCAAATAATATTGGGACAATTACATTGAGAGACACCTCACTCATGAAAATTACCAAAAAAAGACCCCTATTTTGCTACCTTACATGACATAGCACCCCCCCCCCCTTTTTAAATTTTTCTTTCACTCCATAGCACCCCTATTTAAAGAAAAAAATTCCTAGCCCCCATTTTTCCTCTCTTCTCCTTCCCTCCTTCCCATTTTTCTTTCTCTCTTCCCCATTACACCTAACCCCACCGCCGCCGCCCTCCAACCCTTCCACCACTGCCCTACCGTCAACTCCTCTCCTCCAAGCCAGTGATGATGTCGCCGCCGTGGTCACCAAATTCAAGACCGCTGCTTCTTCTTCTTCTTCTTTTTTTCGTTGTTGTTTTTTTTTTTTTTTTTTTTTTTTTTTTTGCTTTTTGAATAGCAATGTTGATTTTCGTTGTATATTCCGACCAAAATTCCGGTGAGGAGTTTATTTATCAAGTTTCTTCTTGTTCTTCACTTTTTTCATAAAAATTTGTTGAGATCTACTAGTTTTTTTGTTAAAACTTTTGTTTAATGTTTAGATCTAGTGTTTTTCTTGTATAAAACTGTATAGATCTTGGATTTTTGTTAAGCTTTTGTGTAAAATCTACCCGAGACACTGTTTAACATTATTTTTGTGAGTTTATACACTTTTATATATTTTTATACAAGTTTATACAATTCTGTAAACGTGTATAAAAATGTATAAATCTGTATATGTACGTATTGACAGTGTATAAAACACATTCTATGCATTGTAAAATTGTATAAAGCTGTATATGCATGTATGAACAATGAATAAAATTGTATAAATTTCAGATTTGCACACTTTTTATGGATGTTTTGTATAAAACTTGTGTTTTTTGTGTATATTTTTGTATTTCTCTTCTTGCATACACATTTTTCTATGTATTTACATGTATAATTTATTATTTTGATTTAGGTATATAAATTTATCAAAAGATAATTATTTAAACAAATCCACAAACAAAATAAGCAAATCCGGTGAAATTTTCATTTTCCGGCCACTAGCCACCGCCGGCCGGCGGCGGCAGCGGTGGCAACTCAATTTCTGGTGGTGGGGCGGTGGTGGGGGAGGGTGAGGGCGTGGCTCCTAGGGTTTTTAGTTTAAATGGGTGCTATGTTGTGTAATTTTGAAAATAAGGGGGTGATATATTGTGTAATATAAAAATAAAGGGGTGCTATGGATGAAATGTGGCACCTCATTTGTAATTTTATGTTGTGGGCTGTCTAGTTTTGAAAATTCCCCTTTAATATTTACAACAATACTTATTAGTTACCACACCATCTTTTCCTAGCATATTTATTAGATATAATTTGATGATATAAATATTTAAAAAATATAAAATAAATATATATGTGCATACATGTGTATGGAAGCTATATATAAAGAATATCAATCTGTTTATATACCATATTTTAATGATAAATCAAATTTTAAATATAAATATTGTGGCTAGATTATGTTAGTGTTAGGTGACTTGTTAATATGGTATATTGAAGACTATTTATGTGGAAATCTCAAAAGGTATATTGTGTTGAAAAAATAATTCACTTATTCGATAGCAGTTCGCACACTTCGATACAAACACTGAAGGTATTCCATAAAGAAGTATATAGTATACTATGTTTACCAACAAAAGCAAAACATACGATTGTTTGATAGAATATCACACACACTTCGACCCAAGCACAAAAAGTTTACCAAAAAGAACTATACAATATACTATGAAAGTATACTACGTTTACCAACATATTCAAAACACACATATATTTAATAGCAGAACTTACGCGTCAATCTAGACACAAAAATGTCTATCAAAATAGTATACAGTATACCAAAAAGGTATACCGTATTAAAAAATATTTATTTGATAGCAGCTAATACACTATAATATCGTATATTCTACTGCAGTAAACCGTATACTATAATAGTATACAGTTTAATTATGCAGCTTTTTTTCTTTGATTTGCAGAGCAAACAATTTGATTCAAGCACCTCAAATTGACTCCAAATAAAACCAAATTAGCATTAACGTTCCAAATATACTAGAGAAAATATGTTGCAACACTCACTTCAAATCAAACAATGCATAAAAAAATTAGAAGTTTATATTCAAGAGTTTAAGCTCGATAATAGTGGGTATTCGAAAATAATCTCACAAACACCTCAAATCAACTCCAAATGCGACCAAATTTTATTATGAAACTTCCCCAAGGTACTAGAAGTAATATCTTAAAACACCATATCGAATCAAACAACAAATAAAAAAAAATTAAAAGTTCATATTCAAGAGCTTCAAACTCAATAATGGTGGGTATCAAAAAATCATCTCCCAAACACCTCAAATCAATTCCAAATGCTATAAAACTTTAATATTTTGCAACATCCACTTCGAGCAAAAAATTGTCATTGTTGACTGTAGAAAAGTAATATTTGAAATGCTTTGGAGGCACAAAATTAAGGTGAGAAAAATTACACCAATAAACGAAGTTGATGACTTTGATATTAGTTTATGAATTCATTGAAAAATTATTTTGGATGTAGTTGGATTTAGATCTAATTTGGAAAGAATAGGAATAGAAATATGACTTTGATATGAGAAAGGTCTGAACTTATTTGAGGTGTGAATAAGGAACACAGAGACGGAATATGGAGGCAGGTGGGTAGACGAGTAATTAATTTTACCTGGATGAATATTGAGTTTTAATTTGGGTAGATCGGATAATTAAATTGAGCTTTGTAGGCACACGGTGTAAAAACCTCTATTTTTTTTTTTTTTTTGAATTTTTATACAAAAGTACACTTTTAATAAGTTACTTACAAAATATAGAGATATTCTAGCAAAATAATCCAATATAGAGGAAAGAAGAACTTAAGTACAAAACATAGCAAAAAATAGCCTAACATAACAAACAATATCTTCTTCCTATCATTTTTCCAATTTCACTTTTCCTCTTCTCCTCCCCCAATTTAACACAACAATTATAGAGAATAATAAGTTTTTAGTTTTATCGTCATTAAATGAACTAGGAAACAAAAGCTTGTTGTAATGAACTACAAATCCATAGCTCCATTTGGCACAAGCATATGGTCTAATTCGGAGATGCACTTATAGTCCAGCTTCTTGTACCGCCATCACAAACCAGACAAGGTCAAACCTTCCCTCGAAGTGGTATTGCAATAGAAAGCAGTGATAATTACTTATAAAGATTATGTGAAAAGAGAATTTATCAGCCGCTGTTCGTGAATTGTGTTGCTTTAATGCTCCTTTTGTGGTGTATTATATGTAATCAACATGTAATTGATGATAATAATTGTGTTTGTAATATATCTACAATACACACAAGTATTTGGGTAATTAAGCATCTACACTATATCTCTACCATGTCAATACTATGTCAGTAATGTATCTACATCATATTTGTAATATATTTATTATATCAAAGTCGTATCTATGGTGTCATTTAATTTATTTCTTCTTATTGTTGTGTAATATGTTATTTCTAGACGATATCTAATAGTGTATCAGTTAATTTATTACTTTTTTTTTTTACTTTAATATATCTATTATGTATCTTTGTATCTAGTGTTTCATTTTATTTATTTTTTATCATTCTTCTTATTTTACTTATAGTTTTTTTCTTATTTTTATTTTATTGTATCTCACTGTATCTTTACTGTTTCTGCACAGTATCTAACTATTTCTGCCCAATTTTTGTGTTTTTGTACTGTTTCAAGGCCAAATACATATACAGGCCCTCTAACTTGGCTCGAAATTTCATTTTGGCACTCCATCTAACCTAAGTTCCTATTTGGCACTCAAACTTCATCCCAGTTGTACCTCTTTACCACTTCACTTCCTATAGAGCAACAAACCAAAACGAGTGTAGCATACGCACGCAATCATCTATCAAAACGGACCCATAGAATATTGACGTGTGGATTTTAATCTTAAAATAGCATGTACCTCCTTACCTTTGTCTTCTTCGCCCCACATACCAGGACGTCTTCGTGCCCAAAATTGACGGAAAATTCATTTCACTTCAAGTTGTTGCTCGCTATTTCTTCTTAAATTGATTATTATTTTTTTCTTCCTTCTTGTTCTCTTTTAAACTTTTCTCGTTTAGATAATTGTTAAGGAGAACAAAAAAAATCAAATTGCAAGCATGGCGATCATCAAAGAAGAAATGGGGTTTACAGTGACATTGATGATGGAAGAAGCCAAATTTCAAGCATAGTAATTGGACAAGAACAATTGAAGAGGTGATAACTTTGGTGGTGGCAGATTAGTAGAGGAAGATGAGGGTGCTGGTGTTGGCGGTCTGATTTGAATGAGAAAGAAGAGTAGCGTCGTGGTGGTGCAAAAATAAAAAGGATGTCAGTGGTACTTGTCTAGTTCAATGGAGGAAAAGTAAGCAACATTAAATATGTATTGTATGAGTGAAGATGGTTGGAGAAAGAAGAAGGAAAATAGTTCAAAACTAGTTAATTTATTTTTCCGGAAAATAGTTGACACTGACGATGTGTTAGTAGTTCTTTAGGCTCCCACGCGCTTAGTAGAACTGTCAAATATATTTTTGTCCATGTCAGCAAATTGTATTAAAGA
Organism: Petunia axillaris subsp. axillaris; assembly: GCA_029990575.1. Classification (NCBI taxonomy): domain Eukaryota; kingdom Viridiplantae; phylum Streptophyta; class Magnoliopsida; order Solanales; family Solanaceae; genus Petunia; species Petunia axillaris. Next base: position 12,526,597 of record JARKNS010000002.1, on the reverse strand, counting down.
GGTACAACTGGGATGAAGTTTGAGTGCCAAATAGGAACTTAGGTTAGATGGAGTGCCAAAATGAAATTTCAAGCCAAGTTAGAGGGCCTGTGTATGTATTTGGCCCTGTTTCAAACCATGGGGGGCTTAAGTTAGCCAAAATGTGGTCTGAACTTCAAAAACTATATATGTGATGGTATGAAATAGAGCCAAATTCATGTCAAATTTCCTCAAAATTGCTTTTTTTTTCAAGAAAAAAAGTGCTTTTCGCTCATCAAAAGTTCGCCCGAACAGGCTGCAAGTCCAGTAAAGCACCAAAATTCCCTTCCCTTACCATTAAATCATATAAGGAACTTAGGGGTCGTTCTATTTGGCCATTGGAGCAGCTAATACCCAAAAATAGGATGAGCTTTTTATCAAGTTTGTTGGTCATTGACAAGATGCCTGCATTAAAATCAACATTGATTAATATTAATATGACGTTAGGTAGCTTGTTTTTGTTTTCTTGAATTTAATAAATGTATAAGTTATATAAGAATTTGTGTATTATTTTATGTGAAACGGTACATGAAATACGAATGTGGGTATTAACTCTCTCTCTCTCTCTCTCTCTCTCTCTCTATATATATATATATAAAAGATTGTATTGTTTGGGCTATTCCTTACTGAATCATTAGCATATCACAATGTATTTATTCTTTTCAAGAAAATTAAAAAGTAGTATTAATAGGCAAAATTGGTTGACAGCTCCCTGAACTTGTCCAGAAAAGTCACTCAGCTCCCTAAACCCAGCTTTATACCTCGTAGCTCCCTGGACCTATTCATATTTGTGCCATCCAAGCACAAAATGCTGTGGTGGCACAAACCGTGTCTTCCAACAATTTTTGGCGCGTGAGGCATGGCTTTAGATTATTGGCGCGTGAGGCACAAACCGTGTCTTCCAACGGTCATAAAACGGCCATATTACAATTGCCTTCTATATATGACCTTCTATACACAATTTTTGCACAATTTTAAGGCATACCATTCCTTTTCAATATTAGCCATTTTTTTACGTGTTTATTTGGCACAAATTCTTCTATTAATGGCTAACTATGAATGTATATTGTTCATGTCGGATTATTGCAAAGGTTGCTACATCTTGGACACAAGCCAATCCGGGAAGAAGGTTCTACACTTGCCAACTTGGTCAAGGACGAGGTGGATGTAATTTTTTTATGTGGTATGACCATGAAATGTCCCCGCAAGCAAAGAGAGTTATTTGGGGTCTTTTGAATAAGGTGAAGAAATATGAAGAAGAGAGGATTCAAGCTAGACGTAGGTGTTTCAAATGGGTTATTTCTATTGTAATCATACACATTGTATGTAAATGTGTTATGTAATATGCCTTAGTTCTAAAATCTGCAATTTTTGGTATTGAACTATATATATGCAGATTCTTATATGTAATGTGCAACTTTAAGGTAATTGAAATTTCATTCCAATGTAATCGATTTCCAACAGTGGATTACACATATCACATAAAACACCAAAAGGTACCCAAAAGTGGGTTTGACATTGTCTTACTAAATTAACACTACCAAAAGGTACCTATTTCACATTGTCTTAATAAGCATACACAACTAAAATAAAATTGTTCAAAAGAAACATCAAACTTTAAAATGACATAAGTTTAATTGCCTGATACCCTTGAAGCAGGTGCACTTGTTTGCTTTCTTACAGCTTGAGCCTTAGAGTTTCTCATTTGTTGAAGTTGGGCAGTTGATACTGCCTTTTTATCCTTCCATTTGAGGCCTGTTGGTTGGAAACCAAGATCAAGGTTGGTACCAGCTGCACTTTTAACACCTTTCCCACGCATGACAACCTTTTCAGATGCAGTACCAGGCTGAAACAAATCAAGTGCTTACATTTTAACACCAGACTTATATGAAACAAAGTATAGCTTGATTGTGCAAATTTAACTTACATTGAGGACTGTTCTGGATGTTTTAGGGTCAATGTATATTCCATATCCTGTCTGTTTTGAACTTTTCTTGGCACCTCTAACACTGGTGGCTTCAGCAGCTGCCTCAGATACATCACCACTTCCTCTTGCCCTTTTTTTTCCAGCAACATCAGTACCAGCTCTAACACTGCTGGTTTCAGCAGCTGGTTCAGAAACACCAGCACAATCTCTTCCCTTTTTTGTTTTAGCAGCAACAATACCATCTCTAACAGTACTGCTTCCAGCAGGTACTTCAGGCACACCACCAATACCTCTTCCCTTTTTGGTCCCAGCAGCAGTACTACCTCTTCCCCTCTGTGTTACAGCAACAGAAGCAGTTCCATCTCCCCTTCCTGGTGGAATAAATGGCTCCCTTCCTCTGCCTAGACCTGCCCCTCTTCCTCTCCCTCTTCCCTTAAATGTTGATGCATTTCTGCTTGGTGCTTGAGCTGTAGAAGTACTTGGAACTGCACTTGACTCTTGTTGGCTTGGTTGAGTTGAAGGATTATTAGACCCTTGCCTACTTGTCTCCTCCATTCCACCCTATGAAACAAAAACAATAGTTAGTAAAACCACCAGTGTTCAAGAAAAAAAATGATGAAACAACTTCAATACTTACCTCTGAAACACACATAGATCTGTTGTGTCCCACCTGATGACATTTAGAACATGTCATCTTTACACCCTTTTTAGACCTCTTTCCTCACTTCTTTTTTGGTTCATCTTTTGACTTTGTTCTTCTCTTTTTAGGTCTTCCTGGCATGATTCTTGGGGCTAGAGGCTCAATAACCATATTAGTAGTAGGAGGCCACATTTGCATGTTAGTGATTGGTTGAATAACAAACTGGTAGGCTTTGAGAAAAGTCTCCCTTCTATACCAATGTTCAACTTCATCTTTTGGGTCTATGTCAAGGTGAAAAAAATGCACAAACAGCATGTGTACATGGAATCCCTCTCAACTGCCAAAGTCTACATGTGCAAGTTTTCTTCCTTAAGTCAACTGTATGAATATATTTCCCCTCTTCCACCTCACAACCACTGTCACCATTCCACAAAATCTCACAGTCCCTAGCAGTATCTATGTTATCATCTAAAATCTTCTTAGCCATAGGAGTGATATCCTCAATCTTAGAATCAGCAAACTTCCTCATATCAACAAGTCTTTTCATGATTTTTCTTCTTATATCTTCTAACATGTTTATGATTGATTTATGTCTAGCATCTAGTATCCATGAATTAAAAGTCTCACACATATTATTTTCAACTATATCACACTTAGCATGCTCTTTAAATAAACCTTTACACCAAAATTCTTTGTTGTATGATAACAAGGACTCACATATTTCTTTCTTCCCAAGTTTACCTAATTCAGCAAACCCTTTTTACAATTTTACCTCAAAAGAAGCCTTGGCACACTTCCAGAATTGCTTTCTCCTTGCTTCACCTCTCCAATTCTTTGACCAGTTTGCCCATATGTGTCTGGCACACATTCTTTGCTCACAATCAGGCAACAAATGCCTGATACTAGATTGAAGACCCTGCCAAAAGTTGAAACTGATTAGTCATGTAATACTGGTATAAAAAACATATATAATAGAACAATAATACCGGAAGAAAATTTACCTTCTGCATATCAGACATGACAGTTAAGCCTTCTCATGTTCCCAGTTCCAGATCTGTTATTAAGTGTTGAATGAACCAGCCCCAAGAATCTTTGGTTTCAGTCCCAACAACAGCCCAAGCAATGGGATACATTTGTTGATTCCCAGTCCTCCCAACAGCCACTAATAGCTCACCTTTACATGCACCTTTGAGGAAACAACCATCAAAACCTATGATTTTTCTGCACCCTTCCATCCAACCCTTCTTTAGAGCATCAGAGCACACATAAAAATACACAAACAGATTCTTTCCAGGTTGACATTCCCTATCAGTTTTGACATAACAAGAACTCCCAGGATTAGTGGATTTGATCATCTCAGCATAATCACATAGTCGGGCAAATTCTTCAGTCCAGTCACCCATGCACTTTTTCAAAACCTTCATCTTAGCCCTATAGCAAACTGATCTACCAACATACATACCAAGATTATTCCTAACTTCTTTTTGAACTTCAAGTATGGACATTGAGGGATGGGATGTGATAGTATCTTTCAGTTTATATGTAATGTAATTTGCATTGCACAATTTGTTCTTATTGTAGGTTTCACAGTTATGCACAGGATAATAATTCTTCACCATGAAGTCTCCAGAATCCCTGTCTATACTAGAAAACAATAACCACTTGCACTTATTACATGTACTCTTCACCCTGACCCTAGTCTTATCATTAGGCCTCAACCTAACATGGACCTTGTTCTGGATGGCATAGTCAGCAACAGCTCTTCTAAACATACAGCATCATCAAAGATCATACCAAGCTCAAAAATAGCATACTGGCAGTCAGGATCATACCTAAGTTTATTACTCTTTTTTCTTCTAGGCAAATCAACACCCTTTTGTGCATCTACATCAAGCTCATCTTCACTATCCTCACTCCCTACATCTGAACTGTCAATGTACTCCTCATCTCCCCCAAGTTTACCAGCATATTTAGCAGCCTTGTCTTTGCCAATATCCTCAAACTCTTTGTCTATCCCAGCCTCTCCTAAACACACATCTTCTGCCCCTACTGTTTTTTTCTTAGAAATTTTGTCATCTTCAGCTGCAGCCTTCTTAGCAGCCTTCCTTTTTCTTCTCTCATCCCTAAAAAACCTCAACTCTTCATCTATATTTGATTCATCTTCATCATGAATGATATCTAACTCTGATTCACTACTTTCATACTCTGAATCACTCCATTCTAGCTCAGAATCATCACTCACCTCCCCTGGCACATCTCCCCTTTCCTCCACCCTGTCATCTTCTAAGTTTGCAGCCTCTGTACCATCTATTTGTGAGTTTATATTACCTGGTGAAGTTGCCCTAGACCCTTCTTGACAGTTATCATTTAATTGCACACTTTCAGATGGCCCAGGCCCACTATCAACTGGTCCACTACCAACTGCCACACTTTCAGCAGGCCCACTATGAACAGGCCCACTATCAACTGGTCCACTCCCAACTGGCACACTTTCAGCAGGCCCATTATCAACAGGCCCACTTTCAGTAGGCCCATTATCAACAGGCCCACTTTCAGCTGGCTCAGGAAGCAAACCAGTTGGTCCATCATCTACAACAATTGGTTCATTTACTACATGCTCAACATAAACATCAAATATATCCCCATGACCTAAGTCTTTCACAAGGTCTAACAGGTGCAAATCAGACCTAATATAAGCAAATGTTTGGGTTGATGAGTCAAAATGGAAAAAGGCATCCACACTCTCATAACCCAAATCTTTTGTGTAGGAAAATAGTTCAACCAAAGAAAAGTGGTCTTTATCAATGATAAAACCAATCACATCCTTTTCCCCGACATATTTTTGACTAGAATCCACATTAAATGACCCCCCATGATGAAATCTAGTTATAATATACTCTGACTCTGGCATGCTACACTACGAAAGTATTAAATTGACAAAACCCTAATTTAAAAAAAAACCCTAATTTTGCAACTTAATTTCAAAATTACCATCAACGTAAACAATTAAATCTTAGAACAAGGGAAAAGAGAACTTATTTGTCAGAAGTCCTTATTTCTTGTCCGCAAACACACTTTTGAATTGTTTCTGAAAAATCACCATCGAAAGCTCTACTCCGTTCAACTGTGCACTATCGTCAATACTCCATGAAAACACGACGAAGAAGATGAAAAAATGATTAAATTTAACTGGGAATTTAACGGATTTGGAAGATTTAGATAAGGAATTAAAGGGTTTACCATTTGGGTGGAGAAGGGATCACAGCGGGTTTTTTTGGGTTGTAAACTGAAAATGGGTTGTAATTTTTTACCTATTGTTTTGTTAAATCTGATGTGGAATTAAAATCTGAGGTGAATGCCATGTTGGACGCGTTTATATACACGCTCCACAACTTTTCAACTCCCACAACATTTTGTGCTTGGATGGCACAAATATGAATAGGTCCAGGGAGCTACGAGGTACAAGGCTGGGTTTAGGGAGCTGAGTGACTTTTCTGGACAAGTTCAGGGAGCTGTCAACCAATTTTGCCTTATTAATATTATGAGAGTTGGTTTTGTCATTTTAGTATATATATTAAAATAGTAAAATGACAAAACCAACTCTCATAATATTAATAATACTTTTTAATTTTCTTGAAAAGAATAAATACATTGAGTATTACATTGTGATATACTAATGATTCAGTAAGGAATAGCCCAAACAATACAATCTTCACATAATAACTTTCCGCATTACTAATACACACATAACTATTACTCATATAATTCGTACACTTGTTACTATTCTCTGTATAACTAATACCCACATCACCAATACTTGTATAACTAATATACTTGTATAACTAATATTTACATTGCTAATTCTCGCGTAACTTACCCTCAAATCTCATGTTTTACTAGTGCTAAAAGAGTGAGAGGGGTTGGTAAAATAAACTGCATATTTAAATATTTTTATATTTGTATCATGTACTTGAATTTATGGAATTACCAAAATTCTTGATGAGGCGGAATATACTCATCTACCCGTAATAAGAGGTGTCAAACTTGAGCGATGAGAATAAAGTCAACTTTAACGTGGAACCTCCTAAGTACAAGTTTTCGAGTGCGAATTTGGATTAGTTAATTTTTAAGTGATTGTCTTATGCCGAGTGAAAATAAAAGATAGAAAAGTTGATAGTAATTTATTGAGAAATAAAATTGACAATTGCAAATTTCGATTGAAATTGTTATTTTTATTTCCTATGCAAATTTAGTGCTTCAATACCTTTCTTTCTCACGACAATTTCTAATCATTTATGAATTTTTCTGTAAGAAATTTTTTGTTTTAAAGATCAAATCGAAAATATCTAATTAAGATTAGAGAAATTTCGTTCACCACATCACCAAATTAAATGGTTAAACAAACATGGTCACGGTCTCATATAGTGAAGAAGGTTGGAAATCATACTACTAAAGTGGCTGTTTATTTTATTGTTAGAAAGTACGATAGTGAAAGCTAGATCAATAGAGACATGATGAGTGACGGAGGCTCTAATCTCCAATCAACCATTTAATTTACTAGTATACCTTACTAATAAAACAACGTTGTGGAGACAAAGGATTAGTTGGGATGCATATCTTGAAAATTGTCAACCATTTCTGCATATTAAGAATTAAAATATCATTAACATGTGATTAGACACTACTGTCGTTGCTTGAAAAATCAGATGTTTTTTTTATCATTAGCTCACATGGTAATATCTATACCGACAATTGTTTGAGCCACTAGAAATGATAAATGATAAACAATCAACTTGCTTCATACATACTCATTTCAATGCATCGGTCAAAGGTCTTGTTAACTATAGTCAAGAAATGGGTTCTAGAGTAAAAAATACGACAACTTTAATGAGATTTACATTACATTGTAAGATGCACTTTTAACAATAATATTATCAGCTTAGCTGTAAGTTTAGCGTTAACAAAGTTTTAGAAAAGAAAATCAGAATTTTTATCCTAATAGCCTTTTGACCAAAAGTAAACCCAACTAATCAGTTATACGTCGAAGGTCAAACTGAAAAAAAAAGAACAACCCACATTAGCTTTGATAATCACTCAAGGTTATGGTCTAATAATGATAAAGTAAGAGAAATTTCAAGAATCATCACTCAAAATTTTAATATTATGTTTAACTAGCACTTTCCTCTAATGGGTACAAGAAAATGAAAAGTAACAAAACGCCTAATGGGGAAAACTGGAAAAAGAGTGATAAGTTTAGAGCAGAAGATGGCACGTGGCAGGAACCAAACAGCGTTGTCGGCTTACAGGAACTCCTTCATGTGATAACGTGTTTTGCTTTAGTTAATCCTGCAAAGACATGCTACAAGATATACTTCTATTCGTTTCGCCGTCAGGAAAAAAGTTAATCTACGTAATCCGTCCTATTTTACTAGTTACCTTAATTAATTCAAATGAACTGTCTCAACATATTTATCGCTTAAAAATATTAATACTAAATATTACTCCTGTTCATTTGTTTTATTAATATTAAAAGAAGTAGGAATATCTATTTTCATTAAATAAATAAAAATAACTTAGTCCACTATATGTTACTTAAATTATTCTCTTAATGGAATGAAATTGGCAAAAATTTAAGATGAAGAGAGTACATGTTTTCATCAACCTAATAAATAACGGTGGATCTAGAATTTTAAGATTATGAGTTCATCATGATATAATATTTTATATAGACAAAAAAAATTGTTACTGTTGAGATTCAAAACTTTGTGCTCAAAGTAAAAACAACCATCCAATCAGTGAACCAATTAAACATTATAAAATATGGGTGCACACAAATAATATTTGACTCAATTTTAAAAATATGTACATAATTATATATCGAGCTTATTTGGCGAACTATGAGTTCACGTGAACCATCCCGAACCCTATAAATCTGCCCCTGCTAATAAATATTAGAGTATTAATTTTATTTGTTTATCTTACAATTTAATTATGTGATGCAACATGAAAAACTGAGAGTGTAAATTAAAAATTTCCGTAATGAATTTACGAACCAAACGACTTTTCCTATCTAATAGTAATCCTCCCTAACTGAAGATGGAGCCCACAATATAGTGAAAATTCTTGCAGTCAAAGCATGAAGCAAAACACACCAAAAACACGCACTGTCCCCAGTCTCAACGTGCTGATGAACTCTCCATTTCCTTTGAAACTTCTAGCTTCTCCTCAAAACTCAATTACCCGACCCGTATTCATACTGTAAACCCGATTTTCCAGCCCGGTTTAGTTTGTTAACTCGTTAGTTTCCACATCAGTTTCATTACACATACAAAGTGAATACTTACGTTCAAATTCACACCAAATAAATATGTCTTGAATACTTATTAATGGGATTAAAGAGGCATTTATCCTAGTGGGTCTTATTTATATTTGGATCAACAACTCTGTATAGAAAGATCAAAATGACAAGTATAACAGATGCTACAATAATTCATCATGTGGGCATTGTGTTACTTGTATTATGGTTCCTTAATTCCTTTTATTCTTGTCACCCTTTTGCTTACTTCCTTTCTCTCATCTATCTCTACATGGTAAGTTGCAAAAAAAGATTGTTTTTTTTTTCTGTATTTTGATGTGGATTTATCAAGATTGGTATGTTCTTGAATTTTGAAGGTTCATGAAGGGTATGTAGCTAAATTAAAGAGGAAATTACAGTTTGAGGAAAAAAGACAGTCTTCTCAGCGCCGAGTAAGCACTTTTAATCTCTTTTATTGTAGTACCTTTTTAGTTTTGTTTTCCCTTTTTGGATAGTACTAGTGATAGATTTGGAAAATTTATAATTAATTCGTATTGTTAAAACTGACACGAGCCTGGGAGCAACTGGTTAAGTTGTCTCCATGCCGTGAAAATAGTCAATGATGCTCGCATCAGTACGCTGCGTACATCACATCCCTTGGGGTGCAATCTTTTTCCGTAACCTGCGTGAACGCGGGATGTTTTATGCATCGGGCTGCCCTTTATTGTTAGAATTGACAGGCAAAAGAAAAGATACTGAACTGCAAAAAGCAAAAGAATAATCTAAAATTGGGAACTTTTTAAGATTTTGTTCAGATTTATGAAAGTGCAATACGCTTGAATTTCTTCTAATTAGAAGTTCCAAGCTTTAAGTGTTTTTATTTTTTTATTTTTTTTAAGACCAAAATTCTTGTAAGAGCTAGAAGGAGCACCATCTTTAATCGAGAGATATCGGTCATATTAGTATTATTCTTGGATATACTGTTTTTATCTCATTCTTCGTCTTTATTACTATTGTTTTATTTACTCTGATTGTCTTTAGTTTTACGTCAGTACTTTCTACACCTTGATAATTTTTACGGCTTGGTTATTAAAATCCGTTTTCCAAAATGCTTTCCTTTAGCTGAGGGTGTATCGAAACAACCTCTCTACCACCAGTCTACATTTCTCAAGGTAGGGGTACATCTCGCCCTCCCTAGACCCCACATGTCGGATAATATGTTGTTGTTGTTGTAAGGAGCACCATCTTCCCAGATGACTCTGATTTGGGGTCGCAACTTTTTTGTTTAAGGCATTTTTTTTTTTTTTTTTTTGTTTTTACCAGGTTCTTTCTGACTCTGAATCAGTGAGATGGTTAAATTACGCGATAGAAAAGATTTGGCCTATCTGCATGGAGCAGATTGTTTCACAGAAAATTCTCCTCCCTATCATTCCATGGTTTATGCAGAAGTACAAACCTTGGACTGCTGTAACGTTTCAAACTTTGTTTACCTTTTTACTTACTTACTTACATGCTTGATTCTATGCATTATATATCATGTAATATACTTTCTTCAACACTATAGTTGTTTATCCTTATACCATAACCAGCAATTTGGTAAATTTACTCCGGGAATTGATTTGTTTTTGTGCTGAGATATCATGATTTTCTTTTCCTTAATGTATGCAGAAAGAAGCTGTAATTCAGCACCTCTACTTGGGAAGAAACCCACCTATGTTCACAGAAATGAGGGTTCTTCGTGAATCTACTGGAGATGATCACTTGGTATGTAATCATGACTCAAGAATGTTTGTTTTATGCCAGAATTTGGCTTTCCCCGGCTTGTTCTTTAGTTGCTGAAGTTTATATTTAAATATATTATGTGCAGGTCCTGGAGTTGGGAATGAATTTTCGTACTGCAGATGACATGAGTGCTATTCTTGCCGTGAAAATGAGGAAAAGGCTGGGCTTTGGGATGTGGGCAAAGTTGCATCTGTTGGGCATGCATATTGAAGGAAAGGTGAGTGATTAATGGTGTAATTTATATTGTGATGAAACTCCATCCACCAAGGCTTGAATAGATGAAAAGAGATCACTTAGTGTTTTTGCCTCTGCCGAGATTTGCTAGGATTTAAATCTGAGACCTCATGGTTCTGTACAAGAAGCAGACAGTCTATGCTAACTGGAATCTTATAGGAGCTCAAAAAAATCAAGGAAAATTTATGATCCCGCAGGAGTCCTCAACTCAGTCAATAGCTCTCCATTTCATTTCTTTTCAAATCCACGTTAGTGCCAAATGGGCCATCTCCCATGCTGTACTCCTCTTCCTTCTTATTTCATAATTCAGTGGCAAGTCTTTGGAAAACCAAGTATTACCTACTCAATGTCATACATATTCCATATAGTGCTCCACATTTAGTGGGTGCATGGGTGCACTACATGACATTTACCAAGTGGGCAAAGCACCAAGTGAAATGAGCTACCCTTCTTTTCCTCAAGTTTCAGCTGTGAGAATAGCTTTACGCTCTGCTAGCCAAGTAACAAGCACACTGTATTAGGTGTTTTAGGCGTGCCTACGGCTTACCGATGAGGAAACTCTTGACAATCTCAGAAAATTGTATGTTCAGTGTTGGCAGTTCAGGCACTGAAAATAGTTATTCCCTCTCACTAATATATTCCTGTTTTATTGTTTGACGGCCAGATTGTAATTACTACAATAACATAATTGGAGGTACCCCTGTTCCATGTAGGTCTTGGTTGGGGTAAAGTTCTTAAGGAAGTGGCCATTTCTCGGTCGTTTGCGGGTGTGCTTTGTGGAGCCTCCTTATTTTCAGATGACCGTGAAGCCAATATTCACACATGGGCTCGATGTAACAGAACTTCCTGGAATTGCTGGATGGATGGTTAGTTCAATGACATATATGTGTCTGTGTGACACTGAATTGACTTTTGTACCATCTTTCTAAGATTTGTTTGCATCCTTATCAGGATAAACTTCTCGCTGGTGCCTTTGAGGAGACACTTGTTGAGGTGCGGTCCATTCATATTTGTGTCTGTCTTCTGTTTAATGTTATTCCCCTGATATGTTTGTGGTAGAAGCATATTTTTGGACTTTGATATGCTCAAGAATGATGACAAAAGTCTCAAATAAGTTAACATTTCTGTGTTTTAATATAATAAAATTGCACAATTTTACCTTCTGTTGCTGAAGATGGTGTGAGTAGTTTACAATCAGGTATGGTTTCCTTGCCCAAAAGAAAAGAAAGAACCTTTCATGAAAAGGCTTTAGACTAAGTTATTCATTACATCTTGCAGCCCAACATGCTGGTGGTTGATGTTGAGAAGTTTGTGTCGCCGCAACCAGGTAATGGTTACCCATTGGTTGAGATGGAAATTTCATAATTTCTAAGAAGCTATTATATAAATCGTTGGAATGAAGGAAAAAAGTAATGCGTGATGACGTATTATAAAAAGATTATATTCATGTTTGAGGTTTGATTTCACTTTAAAAATTTTATTAACAAAAAATTGATAAATAAGTGAAAACGGGCTTTGAGACTCTAAAAAGGCTAAGAAAAGAGTCATGTGATTCACATGACTTTTTCCATCCAAAAGTTGGCCCCTGTAAGATGATGTCTCAGTTTCACGAAAATGTTAAGAGTATTATGTGCACAATTTAAAAAATTAGGTCAGAAAACGTAGAACCGCTAAAACTTAGGTACTGAGAATGCACTTTTGTTTTCTCTTGTTCCTTTTTGTTCTTTTACATTTGTTTAAGAGGTTAACAAAACTCCTTTTGGCCCTGAGTTTGTAACCTACTTAATTCCTTGAGATATCACGATTTTCTTCTGGAACAAAGTTAAAAAAAACAAAAGTTTTAGAAGGCCACCTCCTGTTTGAGAAAATAGATAACTATCCCTTGTTATCTTGTGACAGAGGGAAGAGTATTGTGATCTGAAAGCATTTCTACTCTACCAATATGATTATATGCTAGTGCTGTTGGAATAAGTCCTTATTCATGAACGGCAGTGAAGCTTTTTTAATTTTTTTGGGGGAGAGAATGAATGGTACTGAAATTAATTTGACTGTATTGAAAGCCGGGAATGTGTCATATCTTATAAGATCATGATCCATAATGTAGTAAGGTGATGTTTGGAAGTGAGTGAACCACGTCGAGTACTCATATTTTGGAACTTAAACTAACTGATACACAACATATGGTTGATAAGTTTCTAATATGAGTGATACTGCATTGATAGGGGATTGAATCTGTGGAGGTCACCTATAAAAGAAGTATAAGCTGGTGTTCAGTGCTTTCTTAAAAGTTTAGTGGGCTGTAGTGAGTGTCTTGACCTAATTAATTAGTTGAAACTACATAAAAGCACACAAGTTCTGCTACCATTCACATCCCCATCCCAGAAAAGTTAAAAGGATATAAGTAAAAACAATAGCACCTCAAAGTTCTTGCATTTTAGTCTCTGCGATGTCTAAGGCATAAGGCTAGATGGGACTCTAGAAATTTTATTTCTATTAACGGTGGTGTTCACAGAATTGAACGTGACACTTATCATCATTCATGTGTATAATGCTAATTAGTGATGCATTTGTACATGCTGCTTAACTTATCTAGATGGAAATATATGGGATCAGAGTTGTTGGGCTTCTGTTTTTGAAGTGATTGAATTCAGTTAAATATGTAGCGTGTACCAGTCCACTACTGCTGCATAAGTCTTTGTTTTCATTTTGTCAGAGAACTGGTTTTCGGTTGATGCTAAGGAGCCCATCGCTTTTGTTATTTTAGAAGTTCTTGAAGCAGCTGACATGAAGCCATCAGATTTAAATGGTAGGTAGAAAATTGTCTTACTGTACTCTTGTCAAATTAATGGAAATGTATGCCTAAAGCTGGGTGGTCCTTTTCAGGATTGGCTGATCCATATGTTAAGGGGCACCTTGGCCCCTATAGATTCAGGACTAAGACCAAGAAGAAGACATTGAATCCACAGTGGCATGAGGAGTTCAAGATTCCAGTCTGTTCATGGGAGTCTCCTAACAACATGCTCAATGTCGAAGTTTGCGATAAAGACCTTCTGATTGATGATACATTGGGGTTTGTCCTATTCTCTTTTTGGCAATTTAAATACTAGCAATCTTTAATTTCCTTCTTTAACTCATGCTCGAGAGGCTTAGTTCTATTTCCGTACCCATCTTGCACATGCAGTTTTTATCATGTTTACCATTGTGCTTCAGCTATCTCCTACTAATGTGGTTGTGATGGTAATATGAAGACCTGGAGAAATAGCAATACTAGTTTTTGACTTCTGTTTCATCATTTTTAGAAATCATCTGGAGCTTGCAGAGAAAATTAGGGTTTTCTTATTTATGGTTTCCTGAAACATCAGAATACCTTACACCCATTTGCACCTAGTTATTTACCAGACAAATTTCATATGTTCCTTCTTTGTGGGGTTTGTTGTTTAGATTTGGTATTTATATCCAGCAGACACCACTTCAACCCCCTGTAAAATGAAAAAAATATGGAAAATAAAGAAATAAAATAATGAGTCTGCACTAATATTTTGTTTTCTTATGCTACTGTTCAACTAGACATGCGAAGTTCTTCTGATCTTTGACTACTGAAGTAGAGACAAAGTATCTTCATTTTACTGATTTTGCTTCTTTTTTTTGATGTAGTAAGCTTTGCATGAACCACCTCATCTAGAAGTTGAAGTTACATTAGGAAACACACCTGTTACACACCCCTGAATGTATAGAGGTCCTTCTTACTTTTGGCTAAAGACAGAGAAATATATTTTTGGTGACTGGCGGTGAGACTCGATCTTAGACCATCTGCCTATTCTGATACCATGTGTAACTATGTGTGCAGCACATCAAGTAGTTTAAACTGTTTGATTAAAATTTAGTTTAGATAACAAACTTTTTTGTTTAGGTGTATGCATCATCTATCATTTTCCTTTTTTCCTTTTAACATCAGTATGTTCTCCAACTGGAATATTATCCAACGTCGGTATAAGCAGCATATTTACTTGCATTTTTCCCCCCTTTTTGTGAGCAGAGATTGTTCCATCAACGTCTGCGACTTTAGGGATGGCCAGAGGCGTGATATGTGGTTGTCTCTTCGGAACATTAAAATGGGGAGATTACATCTTTCCGTAACTGTTATTGCCGGTGGTAAAAAGGTATATATTTCTCTTGTGCAATTTTTTATGAACGCTAAATTAGAATCTTAAGAAGCAAAGATTTCTCAGGGGATCAGCTTCTTTGTACCTGAATTTTTTTTGCTTTACTCATTTTTCTGTCATGGATGAATGCACTAAACCTAAATAAGGACTACCTCTAGTGCTGAGAAATAGGTATAATTTTAATGAAAAATAGTGATGCAAGATAAGGAAGTGCTAAGTTTTCAGCGATTTTTAGGGCGCGGAGCAGTCATATGAGAGCGGAAGTGTGGACAATGAACGGGACAGCAAATCTGCTGAGATGGATACAGCTTACCGAAGCTCCTTAACCACTGAATCGGCTGACAAATCAAAACCTTCAGATAAGTATGAACCTATTAATGTCGAAGGGCAGCGGGAGACTGGTATATGGGTACACCACCCAGGAAGTGAAGTAGCACAAGTATGGGAACCAAGAAAGGGAAAGAGCAAGGTTATTGATGGTGAAGTTCTTGGAGGGAATGGTGATTCTAAGCGAAGTTTTAAGTCAACAGCAGGAGGTTCCACTCACAATGATGAGTGCAGGTCTGATGGAAGTGTAAATGGGAACAAGCTGGATTCTCCCGGTCGAATTCACAGGGGTTTCAATAAGATCGGCTCGCTTTTCCACAGAAGTCCAAGAAGTGAGGATAAGTCGGGCAATCTTGGAGAACCTGTTTCATCTCCACACGAGAATCTTAGAGCAGTTAATGCTAAGGAAATTGGAGTGAAGTTAATAGTGGATGACACGATTTCCCCTTCATCATTGGGAACTACACCTAGAGAAGATGGAAAAGAGAGTCATGAGGGAAATGGGAAAACCCCCAAAAAGGGGAGAAGAGTGAGAAACAAGGCAAAGAGCATCCTTAAGCATGCTGGCAAGTCTGTTGGTGGAGGCCTAAAGAAGGTGGTGTCGCGAAAGTCATCGAGAAAATCTAAAGGTGAGCTAGAATCATCAGAGACGGAGAGACTGAGCTCTGTGGAATCTGATTCTTCTGATGCAGAGTCTCAACCTTCATCAGTTGATTCGCCTCAAGCTGTAGCACCTTCAGTTGGCGACACTTCCATAGCTAGCTCTGGTATTGAGAGTTATGACACCACAATAAAGACCAGTGGCTCGCTAGATAGTGAAATCATCAAAGCCTCTGATGAGGTAGCAGGTGATTCAAAAGAAAATCATCCCTTCAGTCAGTCTTCTAGTTTCAGAAGTTCGAGCTTAGACCAATGACGCGAGCTCTGAATGTGTACAGGATGGTTTTCTCACTTTCTCCCTTGTACAGCTTAAGCAGATGATAGTTCTTTTCATTTACATGTATATGCTGTTATGTCCTGCCTGTAATAGCTTTATGGCAGCTAAAGCAGAGTGTACTATAAGTCCAAAGTATGTTTACTTTGTTCAAGTTTTGTGTATCATGAAGATTTTGTAAAGATCAATTTTGAATAATGTCTCTCCTTAATTGATTTCCATCCACACTAATCTTGGTCAAGTTTGTAAGTCATGGAAGTTTTGGGAACACTAACTTTGGACCTTCCATATCCTTGTCGGCTCTTTTATTTTTCTTTGGGGGTGGGGGAGGGGATTTCCTGTGCTCATCTTAGACAGTCTAATACGCGGAGTTGAACTAGGTCTTCAAGGTTTTGGAAAATCTCGATAGTACTATTTGAATAGTCGGACTGTTTTTCCTTTTAATAAATTTTTTGCATGCACTTGTACATATTTCGAAGTATGGAGACTGTCACTTGTAAATTTTAGGACCATTCCAAATTGATTGTCCACGGGATTCCATTATCGCAAGGTGTATCAACGGCTTCTTGTACTAACATTTCTCTTGGCGTATATCGCTACTCGTTGGGAGGAGGATCTCCTTATTAAGTATGTCAGTTTATATAGTAACTTGAAGCAAAACAACCTTTGGCAAGAATCCAGATCGGTCAATTCGAGGGTAACCAGACAAGGAGGTAGCAAAGATTGGCGGACATGGTTCATGCAATCATTGTGTGATTAGGTACTGTACTGAGAAGATCATAACTTTGCAGAAGGTTTAATTTTGAGAAATCCATATTATTCATCAATGTCTATGTGCTATAGCTTGTCGAAATAATAGCTGTACATAAAAGAATATAACCTATTGCTCTCTCTATGTTGTATATCCACATGGCTAGATCTTTTGGTGCAAACCTGTCATCTACTGTTTGTTTGCTCAAGTAACCTAGAATTTGCTTTTCTACAGACAAGTATACATGTATATGCAAGTTATGTAGTCAAAATCAAGTTGTTCCAAGGAAAGATCACTAATGATTCTTCTTCCCTGCAAGAATTGGCTGAATTTGCAACCTCCTACTGAAAGCCTCGTTGAACAGAAAGCGAGTTTGGAAAGCTGAAATTATTGGAAGCCAAGCCAAGCAAGCTATAGGTGCAAAAAGAACAACACCCATTCCATAGTCATAAGCCCGAGCAAAGACCTGAGTGAAGTGCCACAATCCAGTGCCTTCAATCTTGGGTCTCACTGCTTGCCCAACCTGAGAAAGACCGCCATTTATACAATGAACAATCTTATCGACAAAATAATAGAGGACACACAGAAAGTACTGCAACATCATGGTTTTTAGCAAGACCATATTCTGGACTTACCAGTATCAAGCCCCATCCAGTTGGTAGAAAAGCTAGACAGCAGACAATCAAGTCTTGTACAGACAGATGACATATGATCGACAAGGTAATAATAGTAGCTACAATTCCGAGGAAAAGAAAAGCTTTAAACAGCCGGAAAGTCAAGTGATGCTTTGCACTTAAAAACCGCCTTCCAATATTCAGTACCTGTGTCATGAAGAAGACAATATTAAGAAAGTGAACCATGTCAGCATTGTAAAGATTTAGGAAGTTGTAGAACCAAAAGAGTAAAAGGGTGAACAAAGTAGCACCACGCAAACAGAACAAGATATTAGTGTTAAAAAAAACAATATGCAGGAAGAATCTTACCTTCATCAAGAGGAAAATAACAACAATGACAACCCATGAGAACACATAGACTAATATATTTTTACTGTGGCCAGATATGTCTAGGTGATACACCAGTCCATACTGGTAAAGGAAAAATCTTAGTGAAAGGAGTATCTCAATTAACAGAGAAATTAGCCCTGCATGACGAAGATGAGCTTGTTCGTCATTCCACCAAGACTGCCAACTTTTATCTTGTTGTATCCCTATACCACCTTGCTGATTGATCCACTTGTTCCAGTCTTTCCAGTCATCCACTATCTTGCCCCAGTCAAATCCAGAAGGATTAAATAGAATTGGTGCAAACAGCCAAGTGAATGACATGAACCATATGGCATATGTAGTTAAAACATATGCCATATTGCTCTCATATGATCGCCTGAACAAATCATAAACAACTAACAGAAGCAGAAGTTCAAATCCTTTTATAAAGTGACTCCGAGAGTAAAGTCTATAATTTTCAGTAAAGCTGGCATGAAAAACCACAACTTTGCGACCAGTGGGTCTATACTTGGCACCCCCATGAAGAATTGTTCTGCCATAATAGTGGGCTTTCGTTCCATATGAAAAAGTAAAGAAAACAGCAGCCAGTTGCAGTTGCATGAGAACAAAATCTTTAAGGGCATTAAGATACCCCCGCTCAAGTCCCAACTCTATGACCATTGGTAACCCTGTTAAAAGTCCAAGCTGGATGAATGATTGAGAAGCTAGAGCCGTTTCCAGTGATTTTATGTTTTGCAACTTTGCCTCAATGAGAAGTGCTCTTTGTAGACCACTTAATACCAGGTATAGCTGACCGTAAAGAAACACATAAATCGTAATCACTGATATCTGCAAAGTTTTGACAACAGGGAATAAAAGAGAGATGGAAATCAGCATCACCAAAAATATCTCAGGAGACCAAGAGAATATGGAAGCTAAAGTGCATGAATTATTTATAAGAATAATCACTGAAAATTCCTTCATAAAAAATGTACTCCCTTCGACCCAAAATACATGACCTACCCTAACCTACATTGTTATTCAGAGCAATAATGTTTGATTGATATAAGAGTTTAATCAAAATAATAAATCGAAAGATGAAAAGTGAAGTAGTTAATTGAGAAGATGTTCCATCATATTTGACAGGACATGGCCCGGATCCAGTGAGAAATAGTTTGCCAATTCAGTGCTTTATTTGTCGAGTCAATCTTCCTGGAGAAGACTTGACCTAGCGTGGCCTTGCCCTTGGGCAATAGGGGCTGCCCAATGCCCCACCGACTTAGGGGCCTATTCCTCGGAGAGAAATCTCTCCTGTTATTACATCTTTTAATATATGATCTAGGGCCTTCGCCGGAGGTACTTCGAGGGTGATTCGGTCCGGTCTTTTCTTCCTTGGTCTGACGCTTGCGTCTTCCTTTCAGCGAAGAACATCCATCCTTGGGGAGGACAAGCGGTACACTGAACACCAACCCAATCTCGACGCAAAAAAGGAAAAGCAAATACATCCGTGATCTGAGGACAATGACCCTAGATAGGAGGGCGTGGAGGTCGAGGATTAGGGTAGAAGGTTAGGTTGTAGTCGAATATTTTTTTCCTTATTAGATGTAGTATTATGCTTATATAGATGATTCCATTTAACTCTTCGCCTTTATGTCTGCTGTATTATCTGTTTGTTAGATATGCTTTAGTTTTAACAGTTTCTATAGCACGATATTACTGGCGTGATTTTTAAAGGTGTTTTCTAATATGTTTCTTCTTCTAGCCGAGGGTCTATCGGAACAGCCTCTCCACCTTGGTAGGGGTAAGGCTTGCGTGCATTTCACCCTCCCCTTGTGGGATACACTAGGTATGTTGTTGTTCCATCATATTTGACGTATTAGTTCACTTGTTATAGGGAGAAAGAGGCCTTTTCTGGTAAGGACTGAAAAGAAAATAAGTCAAGTATTTGGCTGGATGGACTATGAGTAATAACAATCGCAGCAAGTGGTTTCCCACACTAGGTATGTTGTTGTTCCATCATATTTGACGTATTAGTTCACTTGTTATAGGGAGAAAGAGGCCTTTTCTGGTAAGGACTGAAAAGAAAATAAGTCAAGTATTTGGCTGGATGGACTATGAGTAATAACAATCGCAGCAGTTAAACCACTTGATCCTTCACCATGCAAAGATTTATTGAAAATGGTCGCCAATGTGATGAAGAAAGTCATGGTTTTCTGGGAGGACGGAAAAGAAAAGTAGGTTAACCCACTTCAATCCTTAAACTATACTATAGAAGGCCACAAGAGTGTCGAAGCAGGCCTACTAATCCATAGTAAGACTCAAAGACGATAAAAAGGAAAAAAAATCAAATTTTACTAAGAAACTCAAGTAATTAATATAGGTTTATATTAATATTCACTTGTTGGAGGAAAAAAGAGGTAATCTTTTATGGAAAGGACAAAAACGGAAAGTAGGTAGTGTATTTTCAGTTAAGGCACTTTGATCGTTCACCATGCAAAGATTTTATTAGAAAACAATGCAAGTGTGATGAAGCAGGTCAAATTTCCAAGTTGTATCGAAGACAGCAAAAAGAAGATAAATTACAGGATTTAACGTAGTTACCAGACTGTTGAAATAAAAGCCAACTGTTGTAAAATAACATGAGAGCATTCGGAAGAAGTCAAATCGATGACCAAGGCGGTATATATCACGGCTGATTGTTTGTTCACTGTTTCCATTTGCTACTTTAGCTTCAAACTTTGAGATCTGGTTAAGGCCAACATCACGACCTTTTCCAACTTGCATGTACTCAAGATATGTGACATATCCCCGTCTCAGAGTTGTGTTAAATCCTGCATTGTACTAGAGTGTCATCATATTTGCTAATCTATGCAACTCTATGATGTCACTATACATTTTGCATTAACTGGAAAACCTGCAAAAACATCTTCGCTCAAGTTGATAGTTTTTGATGCTTTGCTAATACCACCTCTTGTCAGATGAAATACTCGGTCAAACAAATCAGGGTGCCCATAATGGAATCTGACCCTGAAAGTTTTCATGGAAAGAAGGAAAATTCAAAAATTAAGAAGAAACAAAGAGACTCTTAGAATTTTTCCCTTTTGGCAAAAAACTTCTTAACAGAAAAAACAGCTGTCACTTCGGAAAGGAATAAGATCAGATCTATCATTCCTTATTGGTCATTTGACCACAAGCATGTGAAAATATGGCTTAAATTACCTGAGTGGATTAGCCAGAAGCCTCTGACCAATGGTGACAAAACTGGTCTCTTGATAGGACATAAACCAAGCTAAAGAAGAAACACTGCAATCAGAGAAGTAGATGTAAACTTCTTAGCATTTAATTCAAAAACTTCTCTTCTTTATTCTTACTTTTCTTTGATATGTTTTCCTCTTTCAGATTTTGATGCAAAGAGTTCCCAAGTCACATTTATAGCTTACAGATCACGTGCATTTGATAGCCAACTATGGTAATTCAACTCCACAAAGTTCAGAACTCAAACTTTACCCCTAACCAGAACAAAGCGTAAAACTTGCTATCTCCACATTGAAGATTGAGAATTAACAATAAGCTGAAATCTTACCAAAAACCACTCCCCCCCCCCCCCCCCCCACTTTTCCAGGAAAAAGTTAAAAAAAGAAAAAGGATGCTCATAGTGACTTATATACAGCTTATCTGGGAAAATATCCTAGCTGGCATTCAGTGGACCTTTTGGAGAGAGAGGAGTCCTGAAGGCAAAATGAAGTCAATTGCTAGACTTAAGCATATGTAATTCATCCTTAGCTTTTCAGAGTAAACCGAAAGATTTTGAGATAGGGAAGATGTTAGACTATTTGAGCGCACTGTATAACCAGTTAAAACTTTGATATGTACTGTTCTGATGTAAGCTACTGTACCACGTTAGAGCAATTTTCAGAGAAATAAAATCTTCTTTCTTATGGAAGAATGACCTATCTGCAGCTTATTTGGAACCAAGACTAAACATCATTTCACACAATGGAAGTATGAAAATAGTATAATCCAAATTCCAGGAGGTAAAAAGAGAAAATAACCCCTCCACCTTCGGGTAGCATTATTATTTATGACTGATCAACTAGGACATCATGCGCTACTATAAACAAAATCTGACATTCTGTGCATAGAGATCCTGATAAGATTCTCTCATGTCATCAACTCCCACATCCAATTAAGATCACCCTGGTTCTTTTAGAGGATAAAAAAGATCAAATTTAAGATTGATTAGGAAAATCGGCAATTTTTTTTTAAAACTAAACGTTTGGAATTTAGAGAGAAACTATAATAACCACAATTGTTAAAGATTAGACAAATTTTGAGAACAAATGGTCAAAGTCTGAAAAAGTAAACCAGGTCTTTTATTGGGATGGAAGGTATTACATAATTGCATGTTCAGGTCACTGTAATTACTACTCTTAAATGCTGACCTTCCTGTGAATATGTGTTCTCTCATGCCAATTATTGTCGGAGGTCGCCGACCATGGTCTTTCAGGAACTCTTGCAAGATATTTCGCATTTTCAAAGCTTCTTCCAAATAGTTATCCTGTAAAAACAAACTATTAGAACAAATATATGGGATTATTCTTTACTAAAATTTAAGGCTGATGAATACCTGGTTCATGTCAATTGCTTGGAGAGCTTCACCACGAGTGAAAATTATGGAATGATTTTGATTTTCAGGTTTTCCTTCTCCAATGTTTGGCGGACCTGGAAGCTTTACGCGGTATACTTCCTACAACAATTGAAAAATATTTGAAGGAATAAGCATAGACCAAATATTTAGAATTAAAAGACATGTTTATTTTGGATCAATATGGGAAAAAAATAGACAGGCTTACTGCATTTTATTGAGAAGGCATGTGCATATTGACAGTGAAAGTGTCCAAAAGTATTGGGCAAAAGACAGTTTATTCAACTTACTAAAACATATCAAGAACATCGGTAATGTGATTAAACATAAAAAGTTCAACCGAGATCTCATTTAGTTGTTTCTTCAGTGGTGGTGGCAACATACAAGTATATAAAGGATAGAAGAAGCTCGGGAAATGATACCTTATTTACCTAAAGTAATGTGTGAAAATTTTGAAACAGGACTAGATTTTGTATATTAAAGACATAAAGAAGTCTCTTGCATTTAATAAAGTTTTGGACCTAAAAGAAAAGTTTTTATTGGTTTTCCAACTTATATTAACTGAAGTACCTATAGCGGAAGAATTTGATTCTAAAAAGAAGCAAGTGAAAAGCAAAGGACGGATTAGGGGTGTTCAAAAAGTAGCATATGCCATCAACAAGTTTCAGGAACTCAAATCTATTAGCCAACTGAATAACTTGAATAATCAAATTAAAAATTTATTATGCAAGTCCAAAAGTATGGCAGGTGAAGTAAATTAAACTGGAATGAGGTAGTAGTATTTCATCCTTATCTGATGTCTTAACTACAGATTAAACTCATTTGATAAAGGCCAACTATATACTTCGAGGCGCTTCAATTAGCACTAACTACAGTAGCATTCAGGAACTCGCTTGTCCTTGAACCTAATATCACAGAATATGGACACAAAGATGGAGGAAAGGTATACGAAATCCATTAAGGATCATGAAAAATAGGGGGTAAGTAACCACAGCTTAGCTGAGAAGCATGGTGGCATTATACTTTCTTGAAGCCATATCTCTACTATATTCAAGCACTGAGATGATTCCTTTTCATACCTGGTCAAAACCGTTAACAGCTTTAACTAGAATAGATGAATAAACTTTCCGCGGCTTGTCTGCTGTAATTTCTTCTTTCTCCTCAACATAAGCAACGCGCAAAGCAGGGTACCTTTTAGCAGTAAATCCATGAAATAACATAATTAAATTTCTGAAAGTGTCTATTCAAGTACCAAAGTATCCAGAAGTAAAGTTTCACTTAGAAAAAGTACCTTATCATCAAATCAAGTATGTCTTGGGCCTGAGGATCACCAGAGGTCTTCTGTGATCCATACATTTGACAAGACACAACATGTGTAAATTTCATGTCAGCCAAGGCTTCAAGTTGAGCTGATAATGTGTCATTTTTCCTCTCTATTGCATCATAACCTTGGAGGATATCTGGGGAAAAAAGAAACATACAAATGATGTCCACTTTATTCAAATATGGGGTAGGGAGAAAAAGAAAATATCCGAGTGGTGGTTTGGACAAACCATCATCCTCAGCCATGTCAAGAAAAGCTTGCAACTTCAGCGCTTTCCTGCAGTACATCATTCCTCGGACTGTTTTTGTTAAAGAAAGAAAAGGAGTAAAGAACATTTCTTATAAGAACACAGTTCAAGGTTTTCAGCTTATATGGAAGTAACTGTTAGATGAAAGATAAATCCACCAGTTCTGCTTAGAGTTTGCCCTCGGAAAGAAGCCCACTCTCGCTCTTCTTCCTCAATTTCATCACTGAATTCATCTGATCTTTCCCTTCCCATGCGCTCTAAAAAGTTTTCCCATTCATCTGACATCATATAAATAAAATAAAGATTTAATGAAATCAAAATTGAACTCTAGCTTGTGAGATGGAAAGAGTTCTCTCTATCTCTCTTTCTAAAGCCCCAGAAGTTGTGGTAAACCTGGAAATATATTTTTCATATAGAAAAGGATAGCGCCCCCTTGTTTTCTTGAATTGAGCTCCTTCCTCGAAAATTTAACTTCCTCCATGTAGTGTGGAGTTAAAACACTGCCAGGTAAAATGTTTCTGTAAGTTGATATATTTTTTGTCTGTTTATGTTGAGAATATGTCTCAGGAATTTGCAGTAGTAAAATACAGTAAAAGTATCTTCAAAAATCTGCAGAATGTTAGCTTATCCAGTAGCTGAAGTTTAGGATTATTTGTATCTGTTAAAGTCCTTTGTTGCTTCAAAGTAGGAGTTTGTTTTTTAAATTATCTGCAACATAGTTTCAACAGTTAGTTAGGCTTTCTAGTTACTTTATTCAAAAGTAGTTCCCTTCACTGCATATTCAAGTATACACTTCTCCCTTTTCTTCTTCAGTTATTTTCCTGCCTTTCTCCCCTTTTAAAATCAACAATTGGTACCAAGAGCTTTTTTTCTTAAGGGACCTGTGAGTGAAAAAAATTGTAAGACATGGACTCCGAAAATAGTTTTTCAAAAATGGCTCCTCTTGTTTTCGATGGTGAAAATTACCAACTTTGGGATGTGAGAATGGAAACTTACTTGGAGGCTTTAGATCTTTGGGAAGTCGTGGAAGACAATTATGAAATCGCTCCGTTGCCTAACAATCCTATCATGACACAAATCAAGTCACAAGGAAAAGAAAACCAAAAAGTCCAAGGCGAAAGCAACTTTATTTGCTGCTGTTTCAACAACAGTTTTCACGAGAATTATGTATCTCGCTTCACCAAAAGAAATTTAGGATTATCTGAAGGAAGAATATGCAGGAGATGAAAGAATATGAGGTATGCAAATTTTAAATTTAATAAGGGAATTCGAGTTACAAAAAATGAAAGAGTCTGAGACAGTCAAAGAGTACTCGGACAGATTGCTTGGCATTGTTAACAAGGTAAGATTGTTAGGGACTAAATTCAAAGATTCAAGGATTGTTGAAATTTTTTTTGTAACAGTGTCAGAAAGATATGAAACATGTATTACTACCTTGGAAAACACAAAAGATCTGTCTAAAATTACTTTGGCAGAACTCTTAAATACTTTGCAAGCTCAAGAACAAAAGAGGCTTATGAGGCAAGATGGTATGGTTGAAGGAGCCTTGGTAGTCAACCACAAGACTCAAAGCAAGGGTAATAATTCAAAAAAGAATTACCCACCTTGTCAGCACTGTGGTAAAAAAGGTCATCCTCCATTTAAATGTTGGAGAAGACCCGACGCAAAGTGCAAGAAATGCAATCGACTTGGACATGAAGCTGTTATATGCAAAAACAAGGTCCAAGAAGAAGAAGCTCAAGTAGCTGATCAAGAAGAGGAGGACCATCTATTTGTCGCAACATGCTTCTCAAGTAAGGATTCGACAAATTCTTGGTTAATTGATAGCGGTTGCACTAACCACATGACTTATGACAAGAATCTATTCAAGGATTTAAAGCCCACTGAAATATCCAAAGTCACGATTGGAAATGGTGAGCAGATTCTTGTTAAAGGAAAAGAAACAATATCGATCAAGACAAAGTCGGGTATTAAAACAAATTCTGATGTTCTTTATGGACCTGGTATTGATCAAAATTTGTCAAGTGTGGGTCAATTGATTGAAAAGGGATTCAAAGTATCGTTTCAAGATATGCATTGTTTCATTTACGATGCGAACAAACAGGAAATTTTAAGAGTTAAAATGAAAGGTAAAAACTTCTTATTTGATCCAATAAAAAATACAAGTCCACTTTCGGACACCCATCAAAGGTGTAATATGGCAGTATGTGATTCTGTTTGTGAGAAAGCTTTGAAAGATCCGAAGTGGAGTGAAGTAATGAAAGAGGATATGCCCATGTTTCAGATAAATAAAATCTGGAAGCTAGTTAACAAGTCTGGAGATAAAATGAAGATGCAGCAAACAGATAGCAAGGAGTTTTTTGTTGACAATCATAAGCTGCAACAACTTGGGGAAGTGAATCAAGCTTTCTACAAGACCAAAGATGAATTGGCAGATTTATTCACAAGGTCAATTCCAGTCAAGACTAGATTCTGCATTCCTGATCCAAGGAGGAGTGTTGAGAATATGTCTCAGGAATTTGCAGGTAGTAAAATACAGTAAAAGTATCTTCAAAAATCTGCAGAATGTTAGCTTATCCAGTAGCTGAAGTTTAGGATTATTTGTTATCTGTTAAAGTCCTTTGTTGCTTCAAAATAGGAGTTTGTTTTCTTAAATTATCTGTTAAAGTCCTTTGTTGCTTCAAAATAGGAGTTTGTTTTTAAATTATCTGCAACATAGTTTCAGCAGTTAGTTAGGCTTTCTAGTTACTTTATTCATGTATTTAAACTGAGTTTAATCAATAAGAAAAGTAGTTCCCTTCACTGCATATTCAAGTATATACTTCTCCCTTTTCTTCTTCAGTTATTTCCCTGCCTTTCTCCCCTTTTAAAATCAACAGTTTACAAGAATATTGAGACACATGCATTCACTATGCTGTTGAATTTCTCTCTATCAATCACCATGGGAATCTTTTACTGACAAAAACCAAACTTATTTGGTGACGAGATCCTTTATATTGCCTGTAAAGAACTGGATCTTGTGGGATTATAATGAATGTGTGTCTGATAAATTGTTATCTTGCCAAAAACTCGACCTTTATTAATTTTCTCAAAAAATGTGCTGCTGTGCTACAAGTACTTCTGTTTAAGTCCTTCATTTCTTAGAGGTGAAATAGATTACACCGGTTAAAGCATAATGTTGATAAGTCTATAATTTATCTTTAGAAATTCACATGACAGACAATTTTCTCTTAAAAAGTTGCATCTCAGATGGAGAAAATTAATTGAAACAGTCCACCAATTCCAGGCGGTTGAAAGGGTTTGATGTGATGCTTGCCTTAAGCAACTTCCACATCGAAATGAGAGAGAAAAGTTAGGGACCATATAAGATGGGATCAGGAATTCAACTAGTGAGACGCCTTTTCAGTTAAAGCCCAAGGGACAAAGTCATGAGGCCCCAAAAGGCTGGGCCAGAGCAAACAATACTTTTGACAGTTGGACCTGGGCCATAACAAGCGGTATCAGAACTGGTACATGGGGCGAACCTCAGCGAAGACGTTGAGTCGCTAAGGGCAAAAACCCATGCACCGTTGGCGGTTGAACTTGAAAGGTGGGAGGGAAAGTAGGGGGTCATGTAAGACGAGATAGGATTTTCAACTGTTGAGACGCCTTTTGGGTTAAAGCCCAAGGAACAAAACGTAAGGTCCCAAAGGTTGGGCCAAAAGCAGGACAATGCCTTGACTGTTGGCCATAACATCAATTTTCTGTAGTGATTTCCAATGAGAATTTTGTCCAGAAAACATGTTTAAGGAATCAGATATATACGTTCAGTACAGGTCTGCCATCTATCAGTACATCAGATACATTCCTCATTCTAAATATTAAAAGGCAGTAACTAGTCCTTTCCTCCGATGATAATATGGAACCAATTTCCATAGATGCATAGGAAGTTTATGCTAAGTGACAAGACATCTAGTAAAAGTGATGAGATCTCACCTGAATGATAACATGTTTCGCACCTTTGGTGCTCTCGGCATGTTCATAAACAGAGAAGTAGCGAAGAAGGAAATCCGCCTACGAGCCTCCAAGTTGGTTGGTATATCCAACGCTTTATCTTTGACAGTAAGCAGTAAATGAAACCGCTTGATCTACCATGGAAACAAAATCAGTCTCCACACATGCAGAGGTTTGTGTTGCTAATGTTTTTAGTTAGAGAGTTGTTCGCATGAAATATAAAAGCTTATCATGGATGAAAGAAATATGACCTTTCTGATATAAGTACTCCCAAGTACAATACAAGTTTGGGAAAACATAAGTAGTAAAGTAAGTTGGAGCACCTTTTCAATTAAAGAACCACTATCTGGCAATGGAAAATGGACTGAATGCTTAGATGCAAACAGCGGTGGTTCAATCCAGCTGAAAAGTTCAGCAACCTCTTGTCCACTTTCCAGCTGAGCATAAAGTGACTCCAACGTTCTGCAGTCATGGAGAATGGGTTAGACACACAATAAATATTAGAATCTTATGACTTCAAATTCTTCAAGCATCTAACCTTGACCCATTTAACATCATATCGCTTGTTACAAGCTCAAAGATATCTTGAAGTGCCAATACGACTTTGTTATGGTCGGTTTCGTTTCCATGAATCTTGATATAGAGATTTGCGTCAATATTGAAAGCATGAGTCGGACAATTGAAGAAATTGGTAATAGGTTGATGCAGAGCAAATTTACCAGAAGTTCAAGCAAAGTGATACACTTAGAAAATAGAAGCGGCAGTTCGCTCATCTTCAAGTCCTTGAAAAGTGTTGACCTTTGAATACTTCCCTCAATTTCATCCAGAATACCAGAAATAATCCTGATAAGTGGACAAACAAGTAATGAGTTGGGAGTCTAAAATAGAAAAGACTAAAGGCAGAAGCATTGTCAGTAGAAATGATAGGAATATTAAATTGCATTTCAAATAATAGAGTCTACACTACCTTCTCTCAAGGTCACCAACAACAAGAATTTCGAGCATGTATTTCAGTGATTCATAGCACTCTGTCACAACAATGTACATGTATGTATCCTTCTTTATTGTTCTTAAAAGCACTTCATCCTTTCCCACAAAGTCTCGTGCAATATATAGTGCGTTTGCAAGCTAACCAAAAGATGAAGGATAAGGCAAACAGTAATCAATGGCATGTTAGGCAATATAAAGTTAGACAAAGCTCCAAACTTGACATGGTACCTTGTCTGCTAGAAGAAAAACAGGCCAACAAACTTGACCGGAGAATAATTCTGATAATACAGGCATTTTCATCAAATCCATCTCCCTGTTGTTAGTTTTACACAATCTTAGTTTTTTAGTAAAGAACAGCATGTCCAAATAAGGCAGAAATAATTAACCTGTTGCTTATCAAGTCCTCCTCGCGGAAGCTACTGATGATTTGGTTCCACACAAGAACAAACTTCACAATCTTGCTGTTTTCCCTTTCTGATAAGTGAAAGTTCTGCCAAATGGAACTCCAGAGTGATGAGACACAGAATTTAAAAGAATTAGTAAGTGAACTGAAAAAATCAATGGTGAAAACCTTTTGGAACGTCAGAGGGATGAGCCAACCCTTTAAACCATTTCGAGTATCTTTTGCTTGGGGTGGTATAAGACGAGAATTGAAAGCTTCAGGTAATGAGTGGAATCTACTTCTCAGCATTCCTAGAGTCCGAATCTGTGGTGAACAATAAAGATGAGAGTATCCATATAACGGTTTTAAATTAACTAAAAACAACTCACCTCACCAAGATGGTGGAGGATCCCATACACTCCACCAAAGATGGAACAGTAGACAGAGTACCAGATTTGTGAATCCATGAAATATACCTGAACCAACAACAAGATTCAGCTCAGACGTGATTTATGTAAAAAAACTAAAAAATAAAAAAAGAAGCTTCAGAAACAGAAAATGAAATCTTAATAGAACTTACAAGTACAATTGGAGCCCATATAGCAACTATTGCTCCAGCATTGCTCTTGACTAAATTGGAAGAAATCATTCAGAGGATTTACATGTCTACACTCTTCAGCCACTTAAGAAGATAGAAAGTTGACAATTACCTTTTGGGAAAAGCTCATGCCAGTCATAATTTTTCACTCCGATTGCCATGATCTGTCTTGTAGGTGATATAAGTGGTTTTATCTGGAAATATCATGAAAAGTTAACTATTAGCTTGTAGGCACAAATTTCTACAAAGGCCAAGAGAAAAGATATTAAGCTGACAAATAAACATATCCAGTTGAATTTGGAAGAATTTCTCTACTAGTCAAGGACTTGGGATATGCGCATAGTTTTAAGGATAGTTGCTAAAATTATTTTAAGAAAGGATATCAATTTTTTCATTTGATAGTATGCTTTTCGTCATTGCAACTTTAGAAAATTAAATTGGGAGGCCCAATTGATATGAGGTAAAAAGTTTCTGACAGAATTTTTTCCTTGGAAACAGTCACACAAAAGAAAGTAATTTCTCATGTCAATATCAGTGTTCATAGATACAAAGTTGATAACTGTAATAGTGGTGGAGAGTGGGGGGTAGAGCACAGGATGGAGGAATTCGGCGATAATTTAAGATCAGTAAAAAGCATAAATAACTTTTACATGTTGTTAGCAAAAAGGAATACAATAGGAGTCGAGGAGATGCACTAGAAAATGACTCAAAATGACATAAATCATTTTTCTCTGTTTGGAGAAAATATTATCATTGATAGTTTTAGAAAGAAAATAGTTTCATGAAGGAAAGGATCTTTCCTGAAAACATTTCACATCATACCAAGAAGAGCCTAAAGAAACTATTGCAGGTAAGATTATTCAACTCATAATTAAGATAAAGAGTGCAATGTCTAAAACTCAGATGATGTTAAATTCTTGTAGACAGACAACTCTAAGATACTAAAAGATTTGGGTGGACAATACTTACACAATTCATAAACTATACATAAAATAAATTTGTTTTCTGATTCACTGGCTGTACATTCTGATTAATCAATGGACATGTCAATGCTATTAATAGTAAAATTAGCTTGTAATCCAAAAAGATGGTAAAGTTAGAACCGCTCACCTCAAATGTGTAGCTAAATATGAATTTGCTTATCAATAAGAACAACCAAAAAATGGTATACCTAAAACCAGAAATAAGGACAATGAGAAACCCATCAAGAAAACACTTAAATAATTATCACTAAAAAAGGCTCAGAGTCGGGACAAGAGGAAATACTTCAGAAGGGAGACTTGGCTTTCTTGCATCCCTCGCCCAACATATAGCTTAGGCTGCATTTTGTATACCGATAAAAAACTCAGCACAGACATATAACGGATAAGAAACTCATTCCACCAAGTTTAAAATGAAAAGACACTTCACGTTTTCAGAACTCAGTTAAAGGTCAGAACAACATGATATTGACTTTACTTCGAAATACTAAATGAAGATAAGTGAAAGAAAGAAAATACTTCTTCATGTGAATTCTCATGATAGGATTAAAATTTGGTTAACTTTAGATCAGTCGACTGAAAGATTTGTATGTTACTATTTTATCTTTTACTTTCTGTGGCATTTGTTGTGATTTATCTACTGAAATGGTTTGCAGTTGATATGCAGTAAAGCACAGATATCTTGTACATTCTAAAAGACTATCGTGAATTAGTCCTAAGCAGGCGGAAAAGTCAAACGAAATAGTAGCAGGACAAACAATAATAAACAGTATGAATTGCCATCCTGAAATATTTAGAATTTGGACTGCATTGCTCCAACACATTTGTGCAGAACGAGATCAGGACACTAAAGGTTTACCTGAGTCCACCAGGACAAAAACATGCATATCCGGGAGTTGGAAGTCTCAATATACTTCCCAACGACAGGAACAAAAAACAGAACCATGTCAATTGCATTGGTCATCAAGTAGAATGCAACTGCAACCATATAGGAAGAATAGCACCACTCTCCAAGCCAACTCCCACTTTGTGTTGAATAACAAGTATATTTCCTACGAGAACTAGCATAATATATGGGAAGAATGATGGTCCAAATCATGGCAACAACCACCCTTAGCACATGTTTCAGATTTTGATTGGACTTCATTGTACACCGAGCATTCCATGTGAAGATGATGTCAAGGATAGCTGCAAGAATGAGTATATCTTCATACGTTTTGTCTTAACTTATGAAAAGAAAGTACACAACAGGATAACATAAAATTAATAAAAAGGTAGACAGTAAAATAACTAGAGACATAGTGTTCCTAGCCAAAATATTCGCTCAAAATATGCAAAGGGACGATTGGAGATGATATTTTGAAGTTTAAGACCAAAATTAACATTTTTGGACTCTACACAGAAGAGTGACCGTTGCAATTTGGGAGAACTAAAAAATATCATGAAAGATTATTTAACATTGAACTGGGATGACACCTTTTTTGTAGGAAAAAGGAAACACTTATTATGAGATAATTTAAATCTTGGAAAAAATAATTGCTCTTCATAAGAACCACCAAACAGGTTGTTGCACTCAAATAAATACCCATAAGCAAGCAACTTACAAAAGTACACATCCTTAAGAGACATTAGCATTTAAAGAGATTAAAATACGATCTTAAATCTTCTTATAACTATTAAACTAATTCCTTTTTTGACAATATCGGTGATTCATTAGCTTCCAGTCTAACTCATTACAACCAAGCCAACAAATTTGCCCTTCCAAACACTGTTAGTGACAGTCCTATAAAAAACACATAAAACACACAAATACACACTCTATTAGCTACAGACTAATGCCCTTTTGAAAAAATAACTATCACTTCTCAGAGATTCCCACTTAATTACCAAATGACTGCCCATTCTTTCTGAAAATTCAAAAAGGTAACTTTGATGGTTACCAACACTTTTATATGGAAAGTTGAGGACGAATTGGGAGATCTCTTCTTAGGATGTTGTTAAAAATGGCAAAATGCAGCCAGTTTCATCCTTTAACAGATATCATCTATCTCTACCATAAGTTATTCCACATAACGAATCATGCAGATATTTACAACCCTACATTAGTTATTTGACTCACTATATTGTGCCCCTAGCACTTCCTAGATTACAACTCTAATAGATTATCCTAATCATATCATACCATTCACAAGTTTAAGAACCGCTGATGTAATGAAGATACTCATAACATCCTCAAGTACTGTTGCATCAAAGACTTGTAGAGGAGATTCCAAATCATGAGATGCCATGATTATCATTGCCTAAAAGAAAACAGCAAAAATGGAAGAAAAGAAACAAAGTTTAGTGACCTGGTAAGAATGTATAATTAAGTTGTTATTAATATTTTCTCTTTTCAAACACACCTGAAGTGATAGGATGAAAAAGCTCCACATTCTGTCAAAGCTTCTGAAAATCTGCCAAAATGAACGGATTTCTACAAAATTCATCTTCCCCAGCCACTTTGGTTCACGCACCTCATCCACTAAGATCTGAATATAAAAGAATTTGATTTTGAATTTGGTATCTCAAACACCAGGACAAAACAACTGATTTTGCACAAGTTTCTGGTCTTGCAACAAGCTCAATATTTCACTGTAAAGGCGGACAATCATGGAGGAGAGAAGCAGATTACTTAAGTCCCCAGTCCCCACATCAAAATCGACCACAGCAGAGCACCTCTCAAGCTAATATCTAACCATGTTCAAACACATGACAAGGGACTACCATAGACAAATATAAGTTGATAAAAATGTTTTGGGAGAAGTAAGGCTGCGTCCTTGAAAGAGAAAAGCCAATTTATCCCTTCCCATAGACCTTACTAGACATTGAGCAGCAGGATGGTTTTGAGACGATTTTTCTTGATTAACGGAAAAGGGAAAGCAGAAAAGAAAAAAATACGAGATAAAATGAAAAACTGGGATTATCAATGAAATGTCAGTCCACTTTCTTGTGTCTGTGTACACTATTTGGTATAAGTTGAAATTCACAGGGTTCCTTACTCCCATTTCTTCATCTTCATTAGCATCCTTCCTATTGCCATCAAGGTTGGGAACAGATGCCTTGGCTTTTTGAGCTTTGCGATTATTTGGAGATCCCACACAAAAGAAATCATGGTCCGGACGCATGGGCCAACCTATTTGAAAACAATCTGGAGACCTGAACAGTGGAAATAACTAGCATTCACAACAATCGCTTCCTGGCATATATTTAAGGTTTCCTAAAGTGAAATATGACATTGACATAGAGAGAAAGTTAGCTCTACCAAAAGAATTCATTCAGATCATCATAGTTCCTCCATGTTGAGTGATCAGCTGTTCCATTTCTGTTTTTCATTGCTTCCTTAAATGAACCACAGTAAAGTTAGAAACCGAAATGGTGAGGCACAATGGTAAGTGCAAGTCCAAACTTAGAAGTACCTTATATATGACGTTATATACTGGAGAAACTACATTGTTGAGAAATGATTCCGTATTTCCTTGATAAGCTGGCATGACCTTCTCTCCCGTTGACATGCTTACAGCACCAATTAACATGCTATGCAGCTCATATGCCATCTGCAGGAGAGAATACATTTGTTCATGGACCAAAAACTACTTTTCGTGAGTCAGTTATATATGGAAATTCACTTTTCTATAAATGATATTGTATTTCAGCTTACATGGTGAAATATGTAACACAGGCATTCTGGCATAAACCTTAAGTTAGCAGCCTCTCCCCATATCAGAAGATAAAGACTTATATACAGAAGTTTGTATTGCTGGGCCTCCTGTTTAAGATATGGCACCCTGAAGAGTGATGAAGTTAATGAAGAGCATGTTAGAAAGTATAGACTTGAAGTTAGAAGAGAAACAACAACTTCAGAAAGCAGCTCGAATTTGAATTCTACCATCATGCCACAAATTATCTTACCTAATATTGCTTTTTCGTCCCAAAAATTTGCACCAATCTGTATAATTTTTAAAAAACTTCTTCATCAGCTCATCAACAGCAACATCCCCTAGCTAATACCAGGAAATTAAAGCATAGAAAAAAAAACTGATTAAAATGACACCTTAAAATAGAAAGAGCCAGGCAGTACTAGTAAAGCACCTTGGGTACTACTAATTGCTTCTGAGTATGCCGAACGTGCTTGTTAGCAAGTAATAAAATTAAATGTTCTCTCTGGTTGGCCACATTCCCTTCCTGACAAGAGAAAAGTGATAATAAACATTAATGCCATATACAATTGAGGATAAAATGCTTCTATTGGAAAGTTGTGTAGTCCACAGGGATCAACCAAGCATCCAGCTATAATTATCTTGATACAAACAAAAATGAATAAGAAAAGAAAAGGAGGAGGATTGGAAAATATATGAACTGAAAAAAGACTAGAAAGGTTAGTACTTGAAATCCAAAGCAAAACTGGAGCCAATTGAATAAATCCAGATCGGATACTTGCTTTCGACAATCTTCCAGGAAAGGCAAACCACGGACATCGTGAACCGCAGCAACTGCTACTTTAATCTGTGGAAAAAGATCATTAAAAGATCACATGTGACAAGGAAGAAAGTCGACAAAGCTGGGCCAATAAATAGGCCTTTCCACCTAACAGCGTGTAGTCTCCAGCTTCAGCTCTAAAGTATGTGGCAAATATTGGGAAAGAAAGAGGAAGCCACTGCTTACCCAAAACCAACTCATCTAATTTTCTAAACATACCTCAGGGAGTTGCATGATTGCGTGATGAATTCCTCCTTGATCAAGAGGAAGAATGTTATATGACACATAGAGTTCAGATTTGGCAGCGATATTCTCACTTCCAGCCAGGGCCTAATAGGAAGGCACGTAAAAGGCTGCATTTAAATATAATCCAAGAATGCAAATCAAAGTAATAAGAGAAGGAAAATCGCATAAACAAAACCTGAACACCTGCTGCTCTGGAAACTGTATCCAGTACTTCAAACAATACTGAAGCAATGGCACGTGCTTTAGTCAGCCTTTCTCTGTTCAAGTAGAGAACATAATACGAATATTACTGCAAATACTGATAATTCTAAAGACATCAGCAATCCTGGTGCCAAAGATAGTTCTAGTAGACTGGAATCATTACCTATTTTCCAGATTACTCTCTCCACCATGTTTGATGATGAAATCTTTATACTCACGATAAGCTCGTCTAAGTTCACGTAAATCAGTCCTTTCCTTCCGTATCCTGAGAGTAACTTCTTCATCCTATAGTTCATAAAATAGATAACATGCAATACCGTATCATGAATCCAGATAGAAATAAATTAGGGGAATAAGAAAAACCAGTAACCAGCAGTGCAAACAGTTGAAGATGGTAGGTCAGTGCATGAAATGAAATGCTGCTAATTGAAGGTATGACAATTCATATTTTATGTTGTCCACAAAAAATTGAAGCAACTTGAGATTGGCAAATCAAGCTCTGCTAGTTTACTTTACAAAAAGGCTTGGTCTAATAGTCTGTTTAGAACGAAAAAGTGAAGTTTCTGTTTAGAAATTCAAATGCAGATTATAAGTAGTACGATAAAAAACCTTTGATTATCCAGTAAGTTTTCTCTTCTCTAAAAGCTTTTTACACACTAATGACGTCAAAATTGAGTGGAATTCCCGCAGTTTCTAATTTACTAGAGGTAAATTACATTCAGATTGACCAACTTCCTTTTTATTTTTTCCTTTTCCTTTTAATTTTGAAGATTGAGAATACCTGTTCAAGCCTTTGAAGAAGAGCAGTTTTGAATTGCCGTACTCCTCGTCCATTGGAGTTCCTGTCTAAGTTATGTGCTACTTCAAAAGCATGAAACCGACCTGCGTAAGACACATGGATTAATCATTTATCACAGAAAAGAAATAATGTTAGTAACAATAGTAGTGATAGATACTTCCTTCTGCTCATTCATCTCACCGATACTACATTATGGTTGTATGGATGATAAAATAAGTTTTACAATTGCACATGCTACTCTTCACTTTTCATATTTCTGAAAATTTTATCTCCAAGCGAAAATCTAACAAAGCTAGCGTATAATCAGGCCATACAATTTGTGATGTGTATAATCTAACAATACAAGAATGTTATTTTCTTTGTCATTGGAATGAACCACAATGTACTTTGAACAACCTCCTGGTTGAAGGTAGAACCACTATATAACTGGTCAACTAACCACCAATTATTCAGATTGAGTAGAACTCTGCAATTATGACTCACAACTTATAGTCAAATTGGAATAACTAAAAGTGGCTTACAATTACATACTATCTAAGAAAAATGTATTAGTGAGTCATCAGAATTACCCTACAATTACCTATTCTAATTCAATGAGTTATCAGAATTATCTGTCCTACAACTAATCATTCACAAGACTAACACTTTTCGACAGCAAAATAAGTTACTGTATCATTTTTTTCAATAACTGTGGTGTCGGGGCCATCTTGCGCACACTTCAACTAATTCTAAAAGACACCTGCTACCTCCCACCAGTACGAGTATCGAATAACTCTATCCATCAAGGCTTAAACAAACGGGAACAAAACAAGTTATCCTATTGGAAAATTAGATAAAGACTTACAAAGATAAGCGACACGAGGCTGCTCTGACTCAATAAGATTGGCAACTCTAAGAAACCTTTGAATATCTGAAACCAATGTCACTGGCAACTTCTCACTATCAAAGGGCTCAGGCACATGATCTCGTCCAAAAGTAATTGATCTTGTAAAGGGTCTTTCATTGTTTGTAGTATAATTTGTTCTACTAGTACTAGCTGCATTAGAAGTACTTTCTTGAATGGGCTCAGCAACAACAATTTCAGCCATTTTGAGAATGTAAAGGAGAAGCAAGAATGCATGGGGGATTTAAGAGTATATAAATAGGATCTTAAGTGTATATACATGTTGTCAAAGTGTGAATTTTACTTTTTGGTTGCTTTTGGGAATGTGATCTTTTTAGCTTTTGCTTTTGATGCTGTGTTGATGTGTTTGCTCTTTAAGACTCTGGAAATCAAAAAAGGTAGTTGAATCAACTTCTTGGCGGGTGTTTTATTGTTAAAAAATTTAAAGAATGGGGCCAGCAAACCAATTGTTCACCTGGTTAAGGCATGACATAACATAAAGAGAACATTCAGAATTACACATGAAACTCATATACTTTGTTTTAGTAATTAGGTTAAAATAAAACTCACCTTTGTTTAATTTGCTCTTCTCCTTTTTCAATTGTTTCTCTTTATCAAGTCAACCTTTAGCCAAAATTTGTACTAGTTGAAACTACACGGAGATGAGACGTCATAACTCATCCTTAGAAGGGATTTGTAGAGTGTTTGTTATTTTTTTCCGCTAAGCATTTGTCATAGGTCATGAGTTTGATTTTTTTTTCCGTTAAGCATTTGTTATAGGTCATGAGTTTGAGTCATAGAAACATCTATGTGGGTAGATTGCGTATATCATACTCCTGAAAATGTGACTCTTCTTTGAACTCTATGTAAACACTAGATGCTTGGTGCACCCGACTGCCTTCCCATCACTAATATTAAATCAATTTCGTGACAAAAAAGTCCATTGTGTAGGATAAATTGCTCTACCAAAAGAGACTTCATTTCTTGATATCTCTAAAATCCTTAATATCCTATCACATCCTCCAGTGGTTATTGTCTAATTTAGGTAGAATTTATGAAACAATGAGCTATATGATATATAGTTTGCCAAAAGCTAGCATTTATCGGATTTGGAAAAAGTCTAGTTCTAGTGCAACGAGTGCACTCGAAATTTAGCTGAATATAAAAGCTTAGTGTTTAAGAGAAAACGGATAAAGGTAGACCTTATTATTAATTAAAGTGAGAAAGGATAGAGTAAACTCATTTTCAACAATTTTGAACCATTCGAGGTTCTTGTTATGATTTCTTCAACAAAGAGATCCATGAATCATTTGATTATTTAAGAATGATTAGCTACTTTACAAATGAAGTTTTTATGTTTTGGCAAGGATACTTTATTGCTAGCTATAGAAGAAGCCATATATCAGATTTATGGTTTACATGTTGTCAGCAAGGCAGAATCAACAAAGTCTAGAGGAGCAAACAAATTACTCCTCATTTTATTGTATGTGTCATAATTTTGACTCGGCATAAAATTTAAAAAATAAAATAAAAAATTAAAATTTATAGTAAAATAAAACAAAAATATTTGTGTGGTTGTAAATTATTTCAGTAATAGCAAAACTGTAATTTTGAAGTTAAATTATTACCAAATTTAGAATGTTGTCATTCTTTTTGGAACAGACGAATAAGGAAATGATGCCGCATAAACTGAAACAAAGGGAGTAGAAAGCTGTGTTAAATTTACAAAGACTAAGCAATTAAGCAAAGTTAAGAAAAGTGAAACCTTTATTTGGGGCAGAGAAAGCTACACCTACCTTTTACTTTAATACTAACACAAATAATTGACAGGAAAATACTCCTTACAAGGTTGAGTCATGGGTGCGTGTGGGGTATTCAGCTTTAACCTTTAATAAAGGCCAGTAGACTCATATTTCTGCAATTGCTCTAACAAAAATTAATTAATTAATTAATTAGATTTCTCCCTGTTAGGCCATGAGGTGAAAAAGGCACTAGGTGGCATTGGAAAAGTAATAACTTATAATAGGACTCTTATTTTTGCTATTTCTTTCCTGTTGAGGATAAGAAAGGTCAGTGATTATGTAAAAAAATGACTTCCATAGTAAGTTTAGTGGCTAAATGAGACATAATTGGCGTTTGAAAATATTTAGAAGAATAGTCATATTTAATAAACACGGGAAAATTCAAAAAAAAAAAAAATGGAACTTTGCACTAAAATTTTCAGCCTCATGAAATTTTTCTGAAGTTTAGTTCAAATTGTCAGAATCATTTCCTCTATCTAGTCTTTCAAAAATACGCGTGTGATTATTTTTCTAAAAGCTTCTAATTAATGGCTATTTTTCTTTGAGTGGTTAAAAAACTGGCTAGTCATCAGAAATCTCACTGGTGACATTCACACACTGTCCTTTTATCCAGTGGTGTTTAAGTTTTATCCTCACTTTTAAATTTGTGCAAGAATAGCCAAACTTTTCTAAGTTTTTATGAGGAGCACCAAAGTTTCACACAAATTTAATGGATATGTGAAAGTTCATTTGTTTGCAACTTTAGATGAATCTGCAAAACTTGCTTGAATATTTTTTATATTGGCCCAAAATTTTGACTTATCAACGAATGAACCTTGGATGAATCCATCAGACTGTAATGATATTGTTCAAAAATTTAAACGCACTGATGAAAACTTGAAAACTGAGACTATTAGAGCAAATCATCCACCAAGTAATGGAAGTTTAAAGGAGCTTATTGCCTGGCCTTTCCTGTGCTTATAGTCTCCTAGTTGTGCTTTGAGAATGACATTTTTGGTTTAAAAGGAGGTGGTTGTTTTCAAGGGATCTAAAGCAATGGATTTGTGGGAAGAGGTGAAAATGTAAAAAATTCACGTGGAAA
The DNA here is from genome assembly GCA_029990575.1 of Petunia axillaris subsp. axillaris. Lineage (NCBI taxonomy): Eukaryota > Viridiplantae > Streptophyta > Magnoliopsida > Solanales > Solanaceae > Petunia > Petunia axillaris. The sequence goes on along the minus strand of JARKNS010000002.1, from coordinate 12,485,857 downwards.
GTTATTTTAGGCGTACTATTTAAACTTAGTCAGTTTTTAGAATTATTTAATTTTTAGCTATTACATTGAACTTTAATATAATTTTTAGTCTTAACTTCGGATTTAATGTTAAGATCTGAAGATCCGAAGTTTAATATAGCAGCAAACTAAATAATAAAACTTACTAAAATTTAAACTGCACTCCTAAATAGGCTCTTCGTGCACTTTCCCGCGGTGAAAGATATGTCGTATGCAAGAGTAGGGGGAAACAAATGGTTTACCTTTGCCAAAGGATCAAGGCCATTGTAGCCTATATTTTGTTGTGCAAGTTGCTATCATATTCTGTATGACTGGTATATTCATAAATACAGGAAAATTTTACTGTTATTAAAGTCGTGAAATTTTGATAACTAGCTAATTTTGAACGTCATAAGTGAATTTTATCCACTGTTTCAAAATTAATTGAGAAATAGTTATTAGCGTTGGCAAACACCCCTCACTAGTCTCAATATTTTATACTGGGACTAAGTCCCATTATTTTATATTGTGAATTCATGTTCAAAGTACCTGCAGCTTTATATATAAAGTCCCAGTATAAAATACTGGGACTTTTCTGGAGCTGGCTAGTTTCAAATAATTTTACACCGCTGGCTAGTATTCAATACGCGTGCTCCCACGTAAATTTTTTACATAAAATTCTGCAGCTAAATATGACAATAATTTCCCTATATAGTATATAACAAATAAGTTATGTATACGGTTAGTATATACAAAGAAAAAGTTACATTATCAGGTCATTCAAATGATATTTAAAGTTAAGCTTCATTAAAAAAGAAATAAAAACTAAATCATAAAAATAAGACAAATTATCTACTAGCTAGTACAGACAAATTTGACCTGATAATATAAAAATATTTACACTGATAATATATATATAACTTAAACTCTATACAAACAAATATTTGTTGACAAGATCTGCCTGGTGTCTAGAAGACTAGAAAGAAAAACAGTTCACATGTCTTTAAATAAAGATATTTACATTAATTTGGGATCTACAATTGCCATTACAACATCATAATTATGATCTCAATGATTACTCATAAAACACAGCATTGATGAGGTTCTTCCCTTTCCTGACAGTGTTCCTCTAATGATAATCCATAACTTTGAGAAAATTCCCAGGCACCTAAAAAGTTAGTCACATCTTCAATTCCATCTTCAGAATAATAATCTGTGAACCAAATGTTCATGTCATCAGTGGAATAGTCCATCTCTGAATCAATACAATCAGATTCAAACGAGGTTGAATCCTCTGCCTTCATTTGCTCTAACAAAGTAGAATCATAGTTAACACCAGGGGAAATCTCTGCTTCTAAAGACTCGATCACACTTCTTAATAGTTCTTCATCACCTGCCTCAAACTGTGGTTCTTCAAGAAATGACATGAAAAGATCACTGTCAATTCTTGAGTATTCAAGCTCATTAAGGTAAGTAAAGTGCCCAAGATCTTCGTTTGTGCATGAGGCTGACATGTTGAATATGAGATACGGAGTATATAAATGGAAGGTTGAAATTAATTGGAAGATTGGTGAAGCAAATGATGACTATGCCTCTGCCAAGAGATATTGGCCTATAAATATGCATTCAAAATCGACAACTCGATCCTACCACATGGGTGACACTTGAAAAAAAAAACTACGAGTCTTAACATTAGAGGTTTGACAATGAGTTGTATTCTAGTACTAGAGAGACATAGCTGTCATAATTTTGCACAACATCAATTTCTTGGCAGTTGGAGAGTTGTCATTCAAGAATCAGCAGGGAACCTTCTAAATAGTTCAATTATGATGGTTCATGATCATCATAAGCACATCTGGACATTATATGAATAATGTAATACTAGCAGTGAACTTAATTAGGAACATGTATAGAAATTACAAATTGTCTGTCTTAATGCTCGGCTCTAATAATTTTGTCTCCTTTTTTATAACACAACAAGAACAACGACCACAATGATAAGAAGAACAAGTCTCAAATAAGTTGCTTACCTTTACCGACGGATAATTGAGAGTTAGATATGATTAAAGAATCAATCTTCAAGGTTCCTTTCTTTATTTTGCACTAGAGACTAGACAAATAAACAACAGTTGAGAAACCATTGAAACTATGATATCTAATGTAATAACAGCAGATAGAAAATTGTGTAAGCACGAATCTTACAAAAACCAGAAAAGTTTTCATATTAAGGATCAAATGTAACTTCTGTGCCTATTATTAAATGATACTAATAATTTAAAATTCCCTTCGAATTTTCAAAAAGGAAAATCAACACTGGCGAGTCTGCATGTAGAATCCAAATTTCAAGACGTATTAAGAATAGTAGAATTACATGTACAAGCTGTCGACTATTAGATGTATGTACTTCTTTAATTGGAAATCAAGCTAATAAAAGGGTTCGTCACCAAATCTGAAATGAGGAAAAAAATCTAACCAGAATATAGAGAAATTTTAACAACTTGAGAGTTGAGAGTTAAAGAAAAGTTTTCTTTTACTAAATTTTGTCATCCTTCATCAAGCACAGGTTGATCAACTCTTTACTCTTTCAATAAGCTCTTAATGTTAAGTGAGCACGAGTTCTAGTCAATTCATATCAGATGGTTAATAGTCAAGTATTAGCCATGCAAGTACATTACAATAATTCTGAAATAACTAATAAGTATTAATCTGGAAAATAATGCAAACCAAAATTTACAGTTGAACTATCAGTAATAATCCGAAATGAATCTGATCGTTTACATTGAGGAAAAAGCTTAAAAATCAAAGTTCTAATTTACAAGGTTGTCATGCTATTGGCTAGTGACTAAATGTATTATTGTGACATTGACAAGTCAGTTTCTAGCCATAGAGAATCATACACTTCCTCCTCAATTCCATTGAAATCTTGAGAATAATCACTGCCAACTTGAAATTCAATCATGTCAGAGAACTCTATCTCCATATTCATCCAGCTAAAATCAACATCAACTGGTGCTGAGCTATACTCACTTCCCATATCATCAGCAAATACACAGTCACCTTTGTAACAATCAAAATTTGGAGAAGACTGATTATTTATAATAGAAATGGGACAATATTCAAGCTCTGCTTCTAGAGACTGGATTACACTTGTTAATTTCTCATCATCACAATAATATTCCATCTGGGATTCATCAAGCAATGACATGAGGATGCCACTATCGATTATTTCTCCTGCAGGTACCTCTATTAAGTGACTTAAGTCAGTGTCATCAGTGTCAATATTAATGCATACAGGCAAGTTTTCTGGTTCAAAATATGCCATTTTCTGTAGAACAAAGATTAATTAAGAGCAAAAGGGTTGGAACCTGGAATTTTATTAGGGAACTTTTGAAGAAGTTTAGAACAACTTGCTAGGAGTTGCTTGAACGGTAAGGATGTATATTATGAGTATGCCTAATGTCAAGAAATCAAACATTTAAATAGATCATGGGAACCGAACCTTTTTGCCATATTGGAAGTAAATAATAGGAGTATTGATTATCTTATTGAGTTCTCATCCACCAAGCCAACTGCTTTTAGAGTAGGGAAGGTGGGACTAATTTAGGATTCAAGTAAAGATAACTACTACGTACTCCCTCTGTTCCAAAATGATTGTCACAGTTCGGATTTCGAGAGTCAAACGAGTTTATTTTGACCTGAATTTAAACATATAATCTTTAAGTTTTTTGTAACGATGTTTATATATTTAGAAACTACATAAAAAATACTATAAGTCACAATAATTAATAATTCAAAATATTTAAAAGACATATAAAAATATTACGGTCAAAGCTAAACTCGTTTGACTCTCGAAATCCGAACTGTGACAATCATTTTGGAACGGAGGGAGTATTTTAATAGGATATTGGACAGCTCTGTCTCCTGTAAGTATAATTATCCGTCAACATTCTTTGTTTATTGGCAATGACACCCCATTCTTTAAGAAATGTTTTGGATACCTCGCTTGCATCCTGCAATTTCTAAAGATACATTGTACATGAATATCAGGTGTCCTTATCCACGCACTGGATTAAAAAACGGATTAATACAGTGATGCATCTTGTTGAAGTTAGTGGCATTGTCCCACTGCTAAAATTCACTACAAATATTGATAATATTCATTAAAGGAAGATCATGAAGATTAATTAGCTCACATTTTAAGAAAAGTATGATTTAAAATTTTACTTCTTTTTTTCACCAGATCGATACTAACTTATCTATTTGTTCTAAGCAACTAACTTAGCTTGGAGTAGGTTATAGCTTTAAGCTATTTAATCTATTTCAAAGAGTAGACTTTTTAATTATTTTTGCTTGTGCTAGTACCTCAGGAATTCTTGAATTTCTTACCATATGAGATTGAATGCCATAACTCTTATTCGTATACTTTTTATTGGTGTTGTTGGAAAATCTGCACAGATAGAATTGCATATGGATTGAAAGCATTGAAACACACAAGTTGATCAATCCTTAATTTGCTTTCAGACAAAAAAGAGTTAAAAACTTAATTATAAACTTAATAAGGGTACGTATGCGAGATTGGCCAGAAGGGATGGATACCATGTTGCTATGAAGATGTTAGCCCAAAGGACACGCAATAGTACCACAAGCAATTGCAAAGAAGCAAGGATGCGGGGAACATGAATATTATTACTAATAGAATAAGAAAGTCTCACACTTTCCATTATTTGCAACAAAAGATATGGAGCAGATGTACATTGAATCAAAATTCTGAACATGCCGACTAGCTAATTGCTACACGTATAAATATGTGTATTATCAACCACTTCGACCCAACAATTATAAATTGCTTCGATATATGTGGACCATGTTTTCAGATATGATGAGAAAGGCAGGAAAATAAACAATTAGTAAACTATAGAAGTGTAACTACGCATTAGGGTGGCGTAAGGATTCATTTGAATCTCCTTTGCTAGAGAATCACACCACAAATGCAAGGTTAATTTTTTTTAGTGTATATTAAACAAATGTTGAACCCCTTGGTGAACTTTCCTTTTCCCTTATTGCGTTATGTACCGTGATATTAGTATAACATACTGCTACAGCTAAAGAAAGTTTTTTTTCCAATATATATGGAATGGTTATGACTTATGACTATGAACTAGGAAAAGTAAAATCCTTGAACCATGTCACTTGTCACCATAAGGAAGGAGGAATATTATGGTGCTATCAGATTCTTGTATCAACTGAGTTTTACATATGTTGTAAATAAAATTGGTCATTAAGGACAATTTTGTCCATATATTAGCTATTATACGGAAAATTAAAAATTAAAAAGATTAACGGGTTTCTAATTAATGGTGTTAAGATCTTTGTACGTACGTAGAATTTCATTATATAGTATACCTCTGTGATGTTTATATACAACAGTTGTAAGTGTTGTTGAACCAAAATATAGGATGATTATGACAACATACTCTAAATGTAGTGGTGATAAGAGTTGTAACATAATTTCAGGGATCAACATAACAGGTGAAAATTACTCACCCCCAACCTTGACAATTGACATACACGTGCACATACATATACATACTTAATGTATGTAACACTAAAACAAAAATCTGTGAAAATAGTGGTAGATCTTGTATCATAAAAGGATTATTAAACTTAAAATGTTAAATAACTTGAATTAAAATCTATAATAAGATATAACACTATATAAATTATAACAAAAAAAATAGTGCATAGATGGAGGATTGAAAAAGTCAAAGACAAAATAGATATTGGATACCATGATAAGGGGAGAAAAATGTCTATTTTCAAAATTTAGGGGGGGAGAATGATTTCTAAAGTGAAGTTGTAAATGTTTTTCACTCAATTGAAAATCTACCTTTTTTTCCTAGCTCTTAATTCCCAGTCTTGTAAAGAAATATACTAGGTATGGCTAATTACTAAGGCAGTCAACTAGATGGATTAATTTTCCTCTCATGAATCTCCAAATTGTTAAAACTATATTCTTATAATAGATTTGACACTATACAGTATAGTGTTCAGGTTTTTCTTCTGTAATCGATATTGCTTTCACTTACTATTTTCTATCGTAAATCAAATCTTCAATATGCCGCTTGATGGTAGAGATGCTCGATCACTTGAGCAAAACTCCTTTATCGAGTTCAAAGATTTGTTTAGTTGCGTACAACATAAATTTTACTACTTTACCTTTTTAGTTCTTTCAATTGTTGAGAGAAAACACACACGCAAAGAAAAAAGAAAGCCATGGTGCTTAAAGTATATTAATAGGAGTAAAAACTCAATCCGACAGAATTGAATTTACATTTGTACAGAAATACTTTAAACTATTGCCTTAATGTTGATGCATTTGTTCTTGCCACAAATAGTGATAATCGTCTTCTTCAAAGGAAATACCAGTACCATCAACCTGATCATGATCTTTTCCATAGTTGGTGGTGTCCATGTACCCGAAATTCATGCCATCATAAGGGTACAAAGAGGCCATGTCCATCTCCATTTCCATTTTTGTCCAGCTAAAATCAAGATCATTTGATTCCGCAAAATCTTGGCTTTCATATTGACCAACAAAATCCAAATTTTGCCGATCCTCAAGGTCGTAATTTCTCCCTTGCTTATCTTGGTAAGAATCATTATCATGGACTCTCATCGTCAGTTCAGATACCAAAGTGGAAGTGAGATGAGATTGATCCTGATTTATTTCGGCTTCAAGAGATCTAATTACACTCGTTAATCTCTCATCATCATGATAACCATCACCTGAGTGATCACCTTGCATGTCATCAAGTAATGACATAACAATGGCACCATCAATTTGTGAAACCTCAAAGTTGTTCAAGTTCTCAGCAGGTAGCAGAGTAGCCATACTATAATATCGAAAGTAAAAATTCGAATACTTACTAGTAGTACTGGAGATGGAGAGAATTTCAGTTGATGACGAATAAAATTTCACAATGGCTCTCCAATGAAAATCTGTCATTTATATAGGCCAAGATATATAGTTAAATAGACCACTATTTAGCTCTCATTAAATAAATCAAAAATTAAAATTGTCATCACATCCCATAAAATCCCAAGAAAAGGTAGTTAAGTAGTGACATATCCCCACGTGGCCTGTTTTCTAATCAACCCACCAATCAAACATTTAATTATGCGATCCAGAATTAACAAGAAGGATGATGGGGTGATTTAAATGGAGTGTACTTTATTTATTGATAGATAAAATTTAAAAATCTTTATATTGTTAGTTATAGACTAACTTAAATGGGTACATATGCTATAAGGATAGCACACATTTGCTGGTTGTAGGGTTGATGACCCGATGATCTTGCTGTAGGAATAAACAAGGAGGGCCACACATGAGACAACATATATCTTTGAGATTATGCATGATCGGATATAATCATCAGAATAAAAGTTCGTGGATGAGAGGACGAGGAATACGTATCGGTATAAATTAGGGTAAAAGTGTACGTGAATGTTTATTCCAAATTATATGTCCAATAAATCATGACTAAGTAAAAGCATCTATTAATTAATCAAAATTTAAGTGATAAGGTGTATTTACAAATACAAAATATATATTTATTAATTTAATGTAAACATGGTGGGAATAATTAATTTTTCATTGTAACTTAGTTAAGTTGATATTGGCCACTGATCTTCATATGATTTCCAAGAAGGGTCTAAAATGAGTCTCCAAACGTGCTTGTTTTCTCATCTGATGTGCTACTATCTTTTATTAGTATATATCATAAAGAATGATAGATCTCTATATTAAACATAATTTTACTTTGCACCTCTAATTTTATATTTAATGAGAAATTTTTTGTAATAATATAAAATTTATAATTTTATAAATCTAAACTTACAAGTTTTAACTTTTTTTCATTCTTAAATTTTATGACGAGCCAAAACGGAGAGTAACCTGTGCAGTTTAGTGTTTGGACCATGAGGCACTTGGACTGCATTTTACTTGATTATTTGATATCTCTCGATCGGGGGAGAACTGAAGATGGGGGAGGCAATATAATTACTTAATTAGTGGAATAGCTAAATACATAAATAGATTTTGCCAGTAATCACCTGACACATATAATATATTGTCTACTTAGTCGAGATTGCAGTCTTCACGTTGTCGAACAATATAGTTCAATTTGTAGTCATATATTTTATACAAAAAGAAACTCATGCTTAGATTAGTAATGATATAGTATATTTGAAGGATATAATCTGTCTACACATAATTCGAATGATATATTATAGTTAATTTATTCAACATAACCATTGAACCCTCATTTTTTTTAAACTCCACTCCTTTTCCTCTCTCCAAGCAAATAGTGACCCTCCCACTTTTGCTCCTATGCTGACTCGAATCCTAAATATAGATGGAGGGTACTAATTACCATCCGAGCAACCATCTTTATATATTATTTTAACCTTTTTTTCATAAAAAATTCTTGAATAAATATTCAACCACACTCCTTAACTTTTTGTAGCTACTCCCTTCCTAGGGTTTGTGGCTTTCCCTTCTTCGTCTCTTTTGTCTCAGCACCGCCACTGCTCGTATGGCCATCATCGCCTTCCCTTTGGCCATCGTTGGCTTCCCTCGTATGTTGTTACCTACCACTCTCGTCTGATGCCGCCATGCCTCATCGGCGTCTACTGACGGAGCTCCCGCCATTTCTGTCGCTACAGATCTGCTACTGCTCTATCGCTACAGATCTGCTTTCCTCCGGCCACCGGCGGCTTCGCTTTCGTGTGTCGCTGCCTACCGCTCTTGTCTGGCGCCTTCGCGCCTCGTAGGCTTTTACTGATGGAGCTCCTACCACTCCCATCGCTACAAATCTACTGGTGACTAGAACGGCAACAACAGCTAGCCGGAGCTGCCCTTCTTCTTCAATTTTTTTTTTAATAGATGGATGTATATACAATCTACTATATCAAAGCATGTATCTACTGTAAGAAAATGTGTATATATTATATATAGCTGAAAAAGATGAGTATATATATTGTGCAGAATTGATAAAGCTGAATATATACAATATAAAACTGGGTATATACACTATGTACCAGAGGAGTTCGTATATATTGTGACATCGTTTGTATGTAGTGGGTACTAATTTGGCTTATATTGATTACAAAAAGTAAGGGCAATAAAAAAATAAGGGGAGCAAGTTGGCTGATTATTTTAATAACGATTATATTGTACTACTTCTTTACAGCTAATCGTTATATGGGGTTTAGACATAAATCTCTCTAGTTTACTTTACTTGACCGAATATTAAAGTTTTGCGTCAGATTTCCTCACATAATTTTATGGGAATGGATTGATTCATATCATTATTCATTTATACCCGGCCAACAATGATGTACAAAGAATGAAGAAATAGCACTATGAACGGAAGATGAATAAGAGATGTCACATCCACATAAAATTCTTATCCTGAAAAGATTTATCGTACCAGGAAATCTAATCCTATATTATAAATGGCAATAAGCACCTCATGGTCAACATGCTTGCCGACCATGAGGGCAAATCAGACATTTCACAGCAGTAATCCAAATCTCATCGTGCATGACGTGGACCACGTTATTGAAGCTATAGGTGTATCCTCCCACGTGGACCCGAAAGTTTAATTGTTCTCCCTGTGATGATGTTTTGTATATAAACATTAGAGAATTCTTTTACATATCCGATGTGGGAAGAAGTGGCAAGCTTATGCTAGCAGATCCATCGTCCATTCCTTCTCATTCTTATCTTCTTCTTCTTTTTCTTTCTTTTGCTTCTGTCTTAATTAATTTCAGCTATTATAATGTAGAGGAGTGAGCTGTAACTGAATCCTAAAACACAAGATGGAATTACCCTTTGAGGTGCTTTGACTTCTCGCTCCTTGCTATTAGTGATGAAGAAGAAGAAGAAAGCTTCTAAGCTTGAGAGTAAAATCTCATGTTATACTTTGTATGCTATACTCCTAAATATATACTAATGTATAATTAAATTCCTAATGAACTTCTTCTTTTAATGAGCTTCAAACACAGCCAACAAGAACTACTGCAGTTCATACCAATTGAACCAAGCATATAAGAACATAAGTTTCACAATCTCCTTACATTTTAACTTCAAAAGAGGATAATCAAAAAAAGTTATTTGTTATTGTAGTAACAGGAAATTTGGAACCTCGACAAAGAAAATCGCAAAGTAATGATAATTATAGTGGTAAAGACTAAAAGAGAGACCAAATGAGTTTATAGGTAGAAACTGATCTTAAAAGGAAAGAAAGAATTTAATCTATGGTTGAACGCAAAGAAAGCATTTAGTTCTCTATTAGATATACGAAAAGAACATCAGATAGTTTCGCAATTATATTTTTAACAAATAAATTTCTTTTACTGATAAGAAAAAAGAAACCAACAGAATAGCTACTATGGGCTCACGGATCATGTGCGTAAATACCTAATTAATTTCAACTCCACTTTAATAAACTGGAAGAAAACACATGTCTCCTTTCTTTTCAACCCATCAACCATTGTAGCTCACTTGAGTTTTTAGCATGCCTCAATAAAATGCCTATCAAGATTTTTATATCTTATCTTCAGCTTAATTTAATTGCTCCATATGTTAGCAAGTTATTTAATTTTCCCTGTCATTGTATAACAAAACAAAAACAATTTAGAAGGAAGAAAAAAATTTATAGAAAAACGTACCCCTATGGGACTCCTAGAACTTAATATTTCGAATATGGAGGTCTAAAAATTTTCAATTAGCATCGTAGTTTTAACAAATGATTTAACTAATATTTTTGTGAAAAATAAGAGAAAGACAAAAAAATCACTAGATACAATACAAACATCTTCATTTCATTTTATACATAAAAGAACTCATTTTATTATTCTTATATCATGCGATGCATTTAATTATTCTTTCCCTTGTACTCATTTCCACAGTGCCACCCAAATCACTATGCTCCCACCATTCCCTTTTTGATAAGGAGATAGTGCAAGTAAAAAGATATGCTACCACCATTCCCTCCTAGGCAACCTCACCAAAAGAAAATTGTGTTTTGCATCATATAATTTTCATTGGATAAATTCAGTCATATAGTCATCCTTACAGTTTCATCCTTAAATTTTTCAACAACAGACTACAAGAGCTAAAGAAGAACAATCAACCTCCCCAGTAATTCCATTCTTAAATTTTTGAATTCAGTTGTGGCACAACCATGATGATCTTTCCCTTAATATCGTTTCGAACAATCCCTCTAACTGTGTTACACGAACAACTCATCTAAAAGGAAAAAAAAAAAAAACAGTGATCCTATGAGCAATATGACCATGTTTGTCAGTAAAAGAAGCACTTTAATGTAAGATTTTTCACCAACTAATTGGGAAGAGCTATTTAACTCTTATGTGGTCTGCATACATAGCAGGATATTTTTGGGAGGTGGTCGGGCACAGGTAGAAGTTGAATACAACATATTTTAAAAGAAGTGTACGTTACAAATAAATAAATTAAACCAAAAGAGTTAAGTATAATATTACAAACAACAAATAAGGTCAGTATTGGAAAGATAAATTCAATAGAAAGCCTTCAAAATTATTCATTTGATTAAAGTAGAAAGAAAGAAAAATAAGGAAACATGGTTGTGAAAATTTAAACAAATGGTCAAAAGGAAATTGAAAAAAAAAAAAAAAAGAATAAGCAAAAAATTTTGGGCCTGTGCTTAGCATAGTGGGGAAAGCTCACAGCACTCCGTCAACATGTCTGCTTGCTGACAGGGGTATTTTCGGATTTTCGCATGTTACTTGCTGTTCTGTGATGTACGTTGACGGTGCGAAAGTTATACCATTTGCTGCACTGACCAAACGTTTCCACTGACAATGTACTGATGAAGCACACGTGCATTACTTTTTCTTATGGTATTATTTTAACCTTTCTTTTGCACCTTATTACAAACATGCACTTGTGCACTTCTGTATATCCTTGCCCATAAAGTCATACAAACCGCTGACGTCACTTGAAAAATTGTTTCAGCATCATTAAATACAAATACATTCTACTCTTCATTATTTTTCTCTTGCTAAAATTAATGTTTTAACTCATTAAAAAGGTAAAAAAAAATACTTAAAGAGAGACTAGCCTAACAGCGGAAAATAAATACTCCGTTTTAAAAAAATAAAAACTTATTTGACTTTGCAGAAAGTTTAATTAAGAGATAAGACTTTTGAAACTTGTGATCTAAAATAAATTATAAATATATGTGTGGCTACAAATTATTTTATTAAACGCAAAAGTAAAATTTTATTTTCAATTTTAAAAAGTGATCATTCTTTTTTAAACAGACTAAAAAATAAATAGATTCATCTTTTTTTAAACGGAATGAATAGAACTTATTATAACCGATGTTGACAGCCAAGATGAATATACAGAAGACCTGGTTATTATGGTTTCCTGAAGTAGAACTTGGACTCCACACCCACATCTCTCTCAACACTTCCTTTGTGAGATTTATGCATAGCTAAAATGCTTACCATTTTGTTCTTAACTAATTCACAAATGTTATTGCAAAACTTTTTAATTTCTTATTTGCACAATATAGAACTCATTATATTTAAACGATCAAATGTTCAGACCATATAGAAGTACTAATAAAATAGTAGATATTTATGACAATTTAAGAATAAGATTAATGCTTAAACAATTCAAACTCAAAAAAAAAATGTATTAGGAGTAATTTAGATGACATTAATATCCCAATAGACAGTTAAGGTACTAACTGTGACCCGATTTAAACTAACTATTGTAATTTGTATACTCAAGGTAATCCCAAGAACAAGGACTTTGATATCTTGATTGAGCAAAATAATTGTATTGATCAACCTTTACAAGTAGTAATTAATCATATACTTAGAGGCACAAAATAAGTCTACATTAAGATTTATGCCTGTAGTAAGTTGAGAAATAATTAGTTCATGCAACATAGTTAAAAATTAGTATTATTTTTTTTCCATTGATAAGACTTCAAGATAATTTATTGGAGAGGGATGTGAAGCAGGCGAGGCGAGGTCAACTGTTGCCTATATGCGAATACTTGAAGACAATTTAGTTGTGTGCAAAGGGTGAGGGGTCGAGTGTAGGTGTTGCATACTTACCAAGATTTCGAGACAATTTAGTTGGATACGGTGACATGGGTCGAGGGAAAGTTTTATACATTTTCGAAGAGTTCAAGACAATTTAGTTGAATACGGTGGCATGGGTCGAGGGCAAGTAACATACATTTTTAAAGAATTCAATGCAATTTAGTTGGACACAAGTGAAAGAGTTGATGATAAG